>CM053627.1:77639149-77694886 GCA_028646595.1 Phalanger gymnotis
CCTCCCTCCCTCCCTCTCTCTCTCTCTCTCTCTCTCTCTCTCTCTCTCTCTCTCTCTCTCTGTTTCCCTCTCTTCTTCTCTCCCTCTCCCTCTTTCTCTCTTAACAGGAAGCTTGGGTGAGCCAGTATGAATAGCTACATTCAGGAAGCCTGTCACCACTAAATAAACAGAAGTTAATGGTGTGATGTCCCAAACAAAAAGTCCCAAGTAAAGAAAGGGTTTTTGTAATGATCGTAAGCTTTAATTAAATAGTGGGTCTTTTAAATTAACAGTTGCTTGAGCCTTCCCATGTAAAGCTAACATACATGTGTTGGCTCTCTCTTTGGAATGTGAGCTTGTTTTGAGGACAAGAACTGTTTTTTCTTTAGATGTTTTACCAGGGCTCAGCACAACATGTGGCACATTGCAAGTACTTAATAAATGCTTGTTGATCGAATAACCTACAACATTAACTGAAATCATCCAGGGAATATGGGAGTGGGGAAGACTAGAGGAAGAGCCCAAAAGAGAGAAGATGGAGTTCTATATGCACAGGTTCCTAGGTCTGTTTATATGACACAATCTGGAAAGAGGGTTCTACAATTATATTTTCGAGTCTTACCAGGTTGGATATATGCATAGGGGGAGGGGAAAGGGCTTGTTCCACTTACATATATTAATATTGGTTCAGTGTCACTGGGGTCCTTCACATAGAAAATAGACTTGGCATTTTAAGTTTTGCATTTACGGATTTAAATCTCTTCTCACCCACTTGTAATCAGGCTCAAATGACCAAGGCACACCTTTTTGATTTGTAGCAAAGCTGTGAGTGGTGAAGAAATACCAATTCAGTGAAATGCTGCAGGGTTTTCAATAGCATACAATGGGGTAAGCTCGATAGCTAGTCCTCAAGAATAGGAAAACAGTCTCAGGTCTGAACAACCGGCTCTACTCCCAACTCTTTATATAATAAATTAAGACTAGTACATCTACCCCCAAAAGAAGCAATATGGCAGAGTGAGAAGAATTTGAGAAATGGACTTAGCAACAGTTGTGTTCTAATCAAGGCTGTGTGACTGTGTGACCCCAAGCAAATCCCTTCACTTTGAACCTTAATCTATTTCCTCATTGGTAAAATGGAAATAATCCTGTTTGTGCGACCTACTTCAGTGGGTTGTGAGACAGTGCTAGTAAAACTTAAAGTGCTCGAGTCAACATGCTTTATCATCGATTTCTTCTTTCTGCTTCTGATATTCTATGGAAATGTTCCTTCCTGCCCACAGTTTTAGGGTGTGACTAGTCTAAACACGATCGTTAGCCTTGTTTCCCTCCATCTATTTCTTTTGCATGGCTCTGAGAAGGCTTGAAGAGCTGTGCCAACATGAGTTATAACTGACTTTTTCCCATCTCCCTGATATTCTGAGGAATTGCTCTCCCTTGCCCATAGTTTCAACCAATCAATCAAACGACCCATGTTCAGTAAGTACCTACTATGCATAAGATACTGTGAAGGATACAACGATATGTGAGCTCCCACAGAGTTTACAATCTAATTAGAGAGCTAAGACATATAGACTTATGAAAAGATACCTAACCATAAGAGGCAGAGTACATGTAAGAGCCAAATCTGGAATGGACCATTTTCTACAAAAGCAGGTTTAGTCAACCTAAATAGCTTTCTTATAAGGAAGCAGCTAAAAGAGCCCAGAAACTGCCTTAGCCAGCACTTGATCTATATGCCCAGCAGAGCCAAATAGCAGCCAAAGGCAGCACTAACCTAAAAGATAGATCTCATCTGCAAAATTTTACAGGCTTAGGGAGAACTCAAAACATAGGTTAGAGCTACATTTCAGATGGCATCAAATAGCGGTTTATGGAGATTGAATTTTATCATCCAGATGAAAGGAAACCATCTAAGGTTATCAGATAGGGAACAGACATAAAAAGCAGTCATAGTTTTAAGAGTAGGAATAGAGCTGTAGATCATTTATGCCAATCCTCTTAGGCAAAGGTCACACAGATAGTTGTAGAGCTAAAATTCCAATCGATACCTTTGGACTTCAAGTCCCACACATTTTCCACTCTTCCAGAAGCTGCTTCTCCATCTTTTAGGGTGATTAATCTGGCAATGGTGCCAAACAAATTGGAGTTAGAAGAGGCTGGTGGCAAGAATAACAGAAGCTTATTACAGTAGCTTTGGTGGAAGATACTAAATTCCTTAGCCGGGATGGTAGCAATGGTATTGAAAAGGAAGAGAGAGGTTAGGCAGATAATACGGAGGAAAAATTGACAGGACTCAGTGACTAATTGAACACGGAGGGGGAGCAAAAGGAAGGAGACAAAGCTGACTGATTTCCTGGGATAATGATGGAAAAGTGAAGTCAATTTTGGAAAAAATGAGGCCAATCTTGGATGTATTAATTTAAGGTAAGGACATATCATCAGTGTTATAGTTAGGAGGAAATATGGAACTATCCATGAGGAGGTATAAGCAACACAGAGTAGAAATAAAGTCACCAGAGTGCTTGAACTCTCAGAGGAATTGTGTACAAAGAGTGAGGAACCAAAGATCAAGGATAACATCATGGAAAAGTTCTACAGTAAAGTGGACAGGTTGAGTTATTAGACCAAATAAAGAAAACTTAGAAGGAAAGGTTGGAAAGGTGAAAGGAAAACCTAAAGATGGTGGTGTCTCAACTTCTAAACCAGAAGACAGTTTCAAGAAGTAAGAGATAGATAACAAAGAGAGTATCCACCCACACAAATTAAGTATAAGTTATGGGTTCCCAGCATGTTTTTTGTTTATTTTATTTTTTAGCTCTTGGAAACCATTTTAATGTATAGAATGAATTAGTGATAAATCGTGGTAACAGGATTGGGGGGAAAGGATGCCTTTTATAATTATCTGATTGTATTTAGCAACTTCACTGTGGTCAGGGCATGATGGATAATTTTCCTTTTGCCCTTGGCAAATTAATTTGTGGAGGCAGTGAGGTAACTCAGTAGATAGAGTGCAGGGACTGAAGTCAGGAAGATCTGAGTTCAAATCTGTCCTCAAACATTTACTTGTGGTGTGACCCTGAGCAAGTCATTTAACCTCTGTTTTCCTTAATCCACTGGAGAAGAAAATGGCAAACCCCTCTGGTACCTTTGCCAAGAAAACCCCATGGACAGTATTGTCATTCTGTGATCCATGGGGTCATAAAGAGTAGGACAAGATTGAATGAAACAACAAACAAAAAACTTTACACGAGCCCTGAAATTTTGGTGTGTTGCTTTGATAGCACAGCCCTCTCAAAAAAAGCATGGACTGGGAGGGTATTGACAAGCTGACTTTTGCCTAGCAACTATGTGGGCCTCATCTAAATCTCCCCAGTAATAGGAACCTCTATCAGACAACAAAAACCTTGCATCCTTAGTCCATACTCTGTATATGTGATTAGCCCCCATACTAGAACTAGTTCCTTGTTCTGTGACCACAACCTTGGTTTTCAGCACACCTGCTTCCCTTTCTTCCTCCCCCTTTCCTTGCAATTAACCACTCACATAGGAGCATATTCCACTCTTGGCTAAATGCTCAAAAAATTGTGTATAAAAACAAACTCTTGTCTTCTTGCAGACTGCTAGTACTCCCTAGCCCTCTGCTTTTGCATCAATAAAGCTCTCTTGACTGGGAGAATATCTGTCTCTTGAATTCTTTCTGAGTGACCCAACTCCTGAACCTCATCATCTTCATTATGAAGAGTGAGACAGATCTGACAAGGTGTTGTTGAACAATCCTGTTGTTGTCCTCACAAATTTCTTCCTCATATCACTTTCCCATCCATCACAAAGCCAATACATGGCTAGATGTGATGTTCATCTGAATTTAATAGGGTGAAAGGTTTAGAATACACCCTTTAGGGATGAGTTAGTTCATGTAAGGCACTAAGCCTGGTTACTAAGGTGGGAGGCCAGGTCTTACTCTTCTTCTGTCTGCAATGTCCTACATTTAGAAGGCTCTTGCATTTTGATTGGTTTAGAATTAGATGGAGATGGTGGTGCTTGTTATGGTAGCATGAATCTTATCACTGAGCTTTACCTCAAGCAAGGCTAACTGCAATAGCTGAGTGTTTAGTACATGAATCAATGAATATTGATTCTTTTCTATAAAAATATAGCGCTTCATTAAATAACAGTATAAAATAGCTAACCACTTTACTTAAGCAGTCAGTCAATAGGCACTTTGTACCAATTATGTGTCAGGCACTGGGTTAGGTACCTGAGATATAAAGACAAAAATAAACTAGTTTCTGCCTTCAAAGACCTTGCATTCTAATAGAGAAAACAACATACACATATGTAGGTATATACACAACACACAGAAAGCAGATACAAGGTAACTTTAGTAGGGGAGGTACTAGCAAATTGGGGCATGTAGACTGGGAATCAGCTCATACAGATAGAGATGGTTGATCTGTCTTGAAGGAAGACTGGGATTCCAAGAGTGGTGGTGAGGAGGAAGACCATTCTGGAGATAGAGGAGAATCATTGCAAAGGTCACAGAGATAGGCGTTATATGTAAGAAATAACAAGGCCAGTATAAATAAAGTATCTGTAGAGTATGTCAATGGGAGAAGTATGTCATGAGACTAGAGTGGTCAGATGGCACCAGACTGTGAAGAGCATTAAATGCCAAACGGGAGTTCATACTTTATTCTGGAGATGATGTGGGGAGTGATGGGGATAGGGACGGGGGAATAGTCAGACCTAAAGTTTAGAAAATCATTTTGGTATCTGAATGAAGGATGGATTGGGGTGGTGAGAGACTTGAGGCAAGGAAAATAAACAGGAGGCTATTGCAATGGTCTAATCAATTGGTGATAAGGACCTGACCTAGAGTAGTCATTGTGTGAGTAGAAAGAAGGGGATAGATGTGAATGAGAGATATTTTAGAGGTAGAAACAAGATAATTTGACAGTTAATTGGATGTGTGAGATGAGTGCAAGTGAGGAGTCAAAGATGATACTGCGCTCATGTACTGGATAACTGGAAGGATAGTGGAGTCATTGACAAAAATAGGGAAATTTAGGATGGACTTTTAGGAAAAAATGACTTCTGGTTTGGATATGAGTTTGAGATGTCTACAGGACAATCATTTTGACATGTCCAATTGGCAGTTAGAAAGGTATGGCCAGAGCTCAGGAGACAAAGATATTTAGATATTAGAGTAATACTTAGAGATCATAATTGAACGTATGGGAGTTGATAAGTTCTAAATGAGACAGTAGAGAAAGAAAAGATTAAAAGGCCAACAAGAGAACCTAGGTGTATGCCTAGAGTGAGTGGGCAGGATATGGGTAATGATCCAGCAAAAAATGCTGAGGATGAGCACTCCAAGAGTCAAGATAAAGAAACCAAGAAAGAGCTTCGTCACAACAACTCAAGGAGAAGAGAGTACAAAAAGAGAAAGCAGTCTACATTTTCAAATGCTCAGAGAAGTCAAGAAGGATGAGGACTGAGAAAAGACCAGTAGGTCTGGTCATTGTGAGATGACCCCTGTTTTTGGAGAGAGCAGTTTCTGTTGAGGAATAAGCTCAGCAGGCAGGCTACAAAGTTTAGAAGCCAGTGAGAGGAGAGGAAGTTAAGGCAAAAGAAGACGGCCTGAGTTTTAGTGTAAAGGAAGATTAATGTAGAAATGCTATAAGGAACAAGATTCAGATGTACAATGTAATCTTTCTATATTCAATAAATCATTGATCGCTACTTTGGATTTGTTTGCTATTTTCTCTATTTGCCATATGCTTAAGTCTATTCCTAACCCTGCTCATTGATGATATTTTTGCTTTGGAAACTAAAACCTAGGTCTGGATATTCTTATTTCACTTCAGAGGCATGAGAGCTCCTGTCTATCTCCTTTGAGTTCTATCTCCTTTGAGTTCAAGAGAAAAGTGTTATTTGCCTCTCGCCAGGTCTATTTTCTCATTTAGAATCTGTCTGGAGAAAACTCTGATGTGACTATCTGTTCTCTGGGTGGATTTCAAAACGTCTCATTAGGCATAATTTTTATTCCTGAGATTTGAATCAAAAAAGAGGGAGAAAAAACCATGTTGGATTTCATTTTTTTCTGGTGCATATAAATGTGTCTGTAGCTCCATAACTATGTCCTACCGTTCAACTATGGTTACGTTGGTGTGCAGCCAGAATATCTCCTCCTTTTATATTACCTCTATGTTACCTTGATAGCTTTCATAGGCTTTCTCCACTCCCTTCCCTAAACAGATTTTTAAAAGTGTTTTATTTCATTTCCACATGACCTTAATTTCCAAATACATCTCTCTCCTCTGTCAACCAAGTGAGACACGATATGTGGTCTCCCAACTCCACAGGAAAGAGAAGAAGGTGCATTCTTGTACCTCTTCTTTTTCTAAGCTGAGCCTAGTCATGTCAACTTTATAGCATTCAGTTTCAATTTTTTGTTCTTTATATTTTTTGTAGACATTTTGCATATATTTTCTTGGTTCTGTTCAATTTACTTTGTATCAGGTCATACGTCCTCTCATGGTTCTTTGTTTTCTTGTTAATTTTTTATTTTATTTTATTTTATTTTTACAGAGGAGTAATATTCCATTTCATTTGTGTACCACAATTAATATAGATTGTATATATAGATTGTAATATAGATTGTATGTATAGATTGTAATATAGATATATAACATATACACACAATTAATATAGATTGGCATCTGCTTTGTTTTTCTTTGCTACTACAAAACATGATGATATAAAATTTTGGTGAGTATTTTCTTTTTTGGACAACCACATGGAACTTGAGAGATGGTGCTTGTCACACCGCTCACCTCCTGCAAGAGAATTGACGAGTTTAAAATACGGAAAGAGACACCTTGATTTTCGGTCATGGCCCATGTGGGAATTTGCTTTGCTGAACTATACCTTATGATCAGGTTTTTCTTTGCTCAGTTGGTGGTAGAGGAGACAATGGGAGGGATAGATTCTAAATGCCTGTGAAATGAATAAACTTATTTATTTTAAAAAAGAAAAAAAGATTTTATTTGATTTTTAAAAAAATTTTTCAGGAAAAACCCCAAGTAACGGAAACCTCTTTTCTTTTTCCCCTCTCTTGAATCTGTATAACTAACTGTTTTTGTTTGTTTGTTTTGTTTTCACAGAGCAGCCTTAACAAGGCTGCAGGACTAGGGGTGACTACACTTAGTGTTATATATGCATCTGTGATTGTGTCTTCCATGTTCCTTCCTTCGGTTCTTATTAAGAAATTTGGCTGCAAGTGGACCATGACAGTCTCCATGTGCTGCTACGTCACTTTCTCTATCGGAAATTTCTATGCCAGCTGGTATATCTCTTCTTCTAATTCCTATCAAAAGCCCTGACCTTTGGCCGATTGCATTCTGCTGCTCACGGGGTATAGATGTGTAGAGGTCAACAACGGAGGAGGCCAGAAAAGATCAGCTGTCCAATAGCATCCTTCCTCGTTGTATTCTTAACAGCATCACACAGCATTCCGACTGAAGAGGCCCAGGCTTTCTTATTATTTCATTACCTTCAAATTGTTTGAAAAATCTGACAAACATCTACTGAACTTTTCAGTTCCAGAGTTCGTTGGCACTTAGTGCCTTCTCTCTCTTCTATGTACCTCAGTTAAAACATATGTTGCTTACACATTTAAGTGCAATGGTAAATGGTTTGTCTTTCTATTCGATTCAATTATAAAAACTGTTCCTATTGTGTGCCAGACACTGTGCTAAGTGCTGAGGATACAAATAAGAAAATGAAAGACATTCCTTGCCCTTGAGGAACTTATAGTAATAATGGTGCAAGACAACACGCAAAAGGTAGCTGGAAAAAGGGAAGATAGGAATGCTGGGGGTACCGGGCACAGGGGCATCTTGTTATATGGAGGTCAAACCAAACTGAGCTACAGATCAAAAGTGCAGGATGAGCCAGAAAGTCCATATCTTGCCTACTGTAATATAAAGAGAAGCTTGGGGAGAAGTTTAGTGCTTCTTCCACCCTCCAGCCCTCCAATCAGAGGGGAGAGGAGGCTGAGGAAATTGGGAAGATGATGAGTATTCAAAGCTGAGTTGGTGTGATGATATTTCAAATAATCAGCTTATGGGGGTGCATCTTGGGAGTTCAGACAAGGCAGAGCCGAGCTACTTCATTTCTCTCAACAATAAACATTTATGTTGAACTAACAGATTCTCTTTTTGTAGGTACACCTTAATCCCCACTGCCATAATCCTAGGTGTAGGAGGAGCCCCACTGTGGTCTGCAGAGGCTACTTACCTTACAACAAGTGGAAATATTTATGCAAAGAAGACAGGAAAGCTTGGGAAAGATGTTGTCAACCAGTATTTTGGCATCTTCTATCTCATATTTCAGTCCTCTGGTGTCTGGGGAAATTTGATTTCATCTCTGGTGCTTCAGCAGGAGCCTCCCAAAGGTAAATAGAGCTGGCTGAAATATTGCTCCAAGAGTGGCTGCAACATCTATAGACATGAACAAGGGAAACATGTTGATTCAGTCTTTAAAAAATAATTTTATAATTTTAAATCAGCAAATGTCTGCTCTTCTCTCTTTCCCATTCTACCCTTCCAACTGAAAAATAACAACAAAAAGAAAATAAAAAACCTTTGTAATAAATTTACATAGTTAGGTAAAACATATTCCTTCACTGACCATGTCCAAAATTTGTCATTTTCCACTTGCGTAATCTTTGCAAATCTAGTGGATGTAAGGTAAAACCTCAGAGGTTCTTAACTTCTCATTTTTCTGATTATTAGTGATTTGGGAGTACTTTTTAATTATGGTTATTGATAGCTTGGATTTCTTCCTTTGAAAAGTACTTGCTCATATTCTTGAACCATATATCTATCACAAAATTGTTGATTCAGTCTGAGGATATTTCTTTATTCCCTTTTCCATCTATGTTGAGGGAGCACAGTAAGATATAATGAACTCTGGAGAATTATTTAGTCATTCTTCGCCCTTTCAAACTTTCCACACAATATAAAAGGAGCTTAACTTTCTTTCCTCACTTCCATACACGAACAGAATCACCCTAGTTCTCTACTAGGCTTATGGGATACATAGTTATTATCTTCAAATCAACTGTTTATTTTATGGGATGTACTGAGGACTGGGGACTGCCAGTTATCTTGAAGATTAGTACAGTTGAGTCATTCAGCATCAAAATTTTTACTTGCATTCTTTTACTACACCCATACATAACTGCCTTTGGGCAACCTGGATAAAAAATTGTGTTGTATTATATTTTTATGCCCATTTGTCCTCAGTGTTTATATTAAAAATTCAAAGATAAAAGGAAGGAAATTATTTTTAGTAATAATAGCTCATTTACACAATGCTTTGCCATTTAAAAACACTTTTCAAATAACAACTCCTAAAAGAGAGACAGCAGGACATCTTGATCTGTTCCCCATCTCCATTACCACCCTCCCATTACCAATGGAAAATGTATCTAATGGAGGAAATGTTTCTTCATAATCTACTAGCAAATGCCTTAATATTCCATTCAACGACTCCAATGACTACTCCCTATGATTGTCAATAATATTATCACCCTCAACCAGGCTCATAACTTCAGTGTCATCCTTGATTCCTCACTCTCATTCATTCCAATATCAAAATCTTATCAGTCAGTAAGTCAACAAGTAGGAAGAAGGGCTTACTATGTGTCAGACACTGCGCTAAGCACCGTGAATACCAGGAAGGGTAAAAACATGGCTCTTCTTTCAAGGATGCTCACCTTCTAATCGAAGAAACAACATACAAATAACCATGCATGTAAAGGATTGTGTAAATGGAAGGGAACCTCCACTGAGAAGGCGCTGGGGAGAAAGAAGGAATGGTAAAACCCTCCTGCAGAAGATGCAGGAAGGTATGGAAGGAGAGCATTCTGTGTTGGAGTAGAGGAATTTCCAGTGCAAATGTACAGATGGGAGATGGAGTACATTATCTGAGGAACAGGTGGACCTGTGCAGCTGAATCATGGAGTGCATGAAGAAGAGTAACACAAAGAAGTGCATATAAGAAGACTAGAAAGATCACACAGTTATTACTTTTCCCACCAAACGAATAAGGAGACAGAGGCTCAGAGAGTTTAAGTGACTTGCTCATAGACTCCCAACAGAGCTGACAAGTGAACCCAAACCTTCTGGCTCTGAGCCTGGGGCTCTTTTCCAGTATACCGGAATGTCTGCTGTCAGAAGGGTCTGAAAGAATTACAAAATTTCTGGGTTTTAAGAAACAGTGACACATTTGTCACTTCACACTGCTATGACCACATGTAATGTTTGCCAAGTTGGAACTGCTTTAGGATAATAACTCTCTTTTGCTTTTTCTCTTTGTGCTTGAATGAGGGTACTTGGTCATCTGCCAAGAAGAATTGGAAAAGAAGAAGCATAAGTTTGTCTTAAACACTTGAAAATATGATCAAAATATATTCCCTCACCACTGCCTTTGCTTCTCTCATCACCCACACATTGCCATAGAATCATGGCATAGAAGTCAGCCTGAAGTTTTCAAGTATATAATCCTGGGCCATCCAAGATAGTGACACTTTGCACTTGCACTTTCCAGAATGGCTTTTCTCCTCTTTCTTAATTAATCAGGCAGAAGACTGCTTCACATTATGGTGATACATACCTTAGCAGTTTTTTATGTAGGTAATAAAAGAAATCTAGTTTATATCATTTTGTCTATAACTATCACAATAACAAAACCCAAATTAAGATTAAAGTTCATAGTCTTGACAACATCATTGTTGTATTTACACTTCTTAATGGTAGAAAGGAGCTTTTCTTTCTAATCAACATTCATCTTTCCACTGTCCCTGGCTGTACTCATTCCTCAACACTCTTCAGGGTGGCTGCTAGACCCTACACTCTACTGAAACTCTCTCTAAGCTTTCTAATGACCTCCAAGTTGCACAATCCAGTTCTTTCTTTTTTGGTGGCCTCATGCTCATTGATCTTTTTATAGCATTTGGCACCCCTTAATTCTTAATCCTCTCTCTTCTCATGACTTCTATACCATACCATACTCTCCTTATTATCTTCCAGATTCCTAATTGATCCTTCTTGATTGCCTTTGTTGGGAAGGTGAGAGTAAGAGAGTAAGCTTCCTTTAAGGAGTTCAACTTATCAGGACCAGCTGAAGTATATCCTAGGGTGCCAAAAGGGCTGATAAAATTGATAGCAGCTGACTGTTGTCTTTGAAACATCATGAAGAATGGGAGAGGTACCTTTGGGATTAGAAAAGGTCAGATTTGGCTCCATTTTTACCAAAGGTAAGAGAGTGTATTCTAATAAGCTAGTGAACTTAATTTGACTCTTGGCAAAAGTCTATGATGTATTATTAAAGGCATGATCAGTATACATGTAGAAAAGACATTCAAAATGATCCATCATAGCTTCATCAAGAACATGGTCATGCTCTAATCTACTTATTTTCTCTTCCTATGTAGTTACTAAACGGGATGATCAGGAAAATACCATAGACCAGTAACGTCAAGCTCAAATAAAAACAGAGCCACTAAACCCTACATAAGGTTTTCTATAAGCTGTATATTGACTTAGAAAACCACATACTAACATTATCTGTGTTCGATTGTGAGGCAGCTAGTTGCTCAGTGCAATGAATGCTAGTCCTGGAGTTAAGACCTGAGTTCAAATCCAGCCTTAGATACTTCCTAGCCATGTGACCCTGGGCAAGTCACTTAACCTGATTGCCTGACAAAATGGATCCACTAGAGAATGATATGACAAACCACTCCACAATCTTTGCAAAGAAAACCCAAAATGAGGTCACAAAGGGTCTGAAATTATTTTCTTCAGTATTTTTTGGGTCTCCTTTAGCAAGTTGTTGACTTGTTTTTCATGATTTTCTTGCATCTCTCTCATTTCTCTTCCCAATTTTTTCCTCTACTTCTCTTACTTGCTTTTCCAAATCCTTTTTGAGCTCTTCCATGGCCTGAGCCCAATTCATATTTTTCTTGGAAGCTTTTGATGTAGGCTCTTTGACTTTATTCACTTCTTCTGGCTGTATGATTTGATCTTCTTCATCACCAAAAAAAGAATCTAGAGTTTGAGTTTGAGTCTGAATTCATTTTTGCTGCCTATTCGTGTTCCCAGCCAACTACTTGACCCTTGAGCTTTTTGTCAGTATATGCCTGTTTGTAGAGTAGAGAGTATTTAGTCCCAATCTTTAGGGTCCAAGCACTGCTGTTTTTAGAGCTACTTCTACTCCATCATCACAGCAAGCTCTGCCACAGCAGCACTCCTCCTCCCCCAAGAACCGCCAACCAGGACCAGAATTCAGATCCAGGCAGGGCACAGCAGGAGAATCTGCCTTTGTGCCCACAAAGCGCTCCTTGCATTCCCACTCTGATCTGCTGCTAGATTCCTCCCACCGTGTGGTGGTGCTCTGGAGGCAGCCTCAGGAGCTTCCTGCTGCTGCTACCGCCACTACTGCATGACCTCCTCCGCCCCCAGAGCTGGTGGCCAGACTGCTCTGAACTTGATCCCGCAGTTTCCCCCTAACCTGCCCTTTGGCTATTGTGTGTTGAGAAGTCTGGTAACTGACACAGCTCACTGTTTCATGGCCCCAAGGCCTCTTCTGGCTGGCTGACTCCAGGTCTGGTCTGTCCTGGCACGGCCCATGCTGGGCTGCCCTCTGCTCTCAGCACCGTGTGATAGACCCTTCCAGGTGACCATCCAGGTTTTTCTGGGCTGGAGATCTGTTTCCCTCTGCTATTTTGCAGGTTCCATAGCTCTAGAATTTGTTCAGAGTCATTTTTTACAGGTATTTGGAGAGATTTGGAGGAGAGCTTAAGTAAGTCCCAGCTTTCCTGCTGCTGTCTTGGCTCAGGGACTGAAATTATTGAACAAATGTTCTGTTATATTTTTATTTATTTTGTTATATATTTCCCAATTACATTTTAATCTGGTTTGGGTGCATTTGGGAATGTGGCATTATGGTCATTTGACACCTCTGCTGTAGATAATGTTCGCTTTGATTTCAGCCAGAATTTGAGAAAGTCTGTCATATTATATTTATGGAAAAAAGTAAATAAATATGAGATAAATTATAGTACAAATATGTGGATATTTTAAATAGCTGAATTGCCAGAACCAGAGAATCGTCATTAATGAGAACATATTAATTGGGAAGATCCCCAAGTCACCCCAAAGATCTGCACTTGGTATTGTGAGATTTAACATTTTTATCCATGGTTTGGAGAAAGGGTTAAATGGTATCATTACATTTGTGTAGATGACACCAATTTGGGATGGACAACTAATTCACTGGATAGTCAAGATTCAGAAAAATTTGGACTGAAAGAAATTAGGCCAAAAAAAGTGATGAAATATAATAGAGAATAGATGTGAAGCTTCACATTTAGGCTAAAAAAATCAGCTTCGCAAGTACAAAACAGGAAAGGCACAGCTGGGCAGCATTTTGTTAGAAAAAAATCAATGAATTTTAGTGAACTTCAAAGTTAATAATGAATCAGTGATGTGGTCAAGAAAGCTAACATGATTTTCAAGATGGATTCGAGTTCGTCATCCACACTGTAGTCTATTTTCCATAAGCCAGATCTGGTCATATCATTTTCCTACTCAAAATCTAGTGGCTCCCTATTGCCTTAAGGACAAAATATAAACTTCTTTGTTCAGCTTTTAAAGAGTCATTTAGAACTTGACTCTAACCTTCTAACCTCACCATACATTTCTTTCCCTTTCTACATTTTGCATTTTAGTCTGCCTTTCTCTAAGAACAACTTTCTTCATGAAATCTTTCCTACACTGCCCCAACTCCTTGGGCCCTCTTTCCCAAGCTACCATGTATTATGTCATTTGTTTTCATTTGTACTTTTTGTATACGATTATAGACGTACTTGTTTCCCTTGTTAGGGTGTAAACCCCTTGAGTTTTGAGATTATTTCATTCTTTGCTTTGGTATCCCCAGGAACAAGCACAATGATTGGTAAAGGCTTAATTGATTGCTTAAGAAAAATGTAGTATTCAGTAATAATACTATGATAGACATTCTAGTCTGATCAGACCACATCTGGGCCACTGAGTCCAGTTCAGGATGCCACATTTTAGGGAGGCTATTCAGCTGGAGAACGTGTCCAGAATAAAGCGAGGAGAATGGAGAATGGAAAGAGAAGCATAAACTGTCTTCTAGTTTTTGAGTGGTTGGCATACAGAAGAAAGATTGGGTTTATTCTGATTAGAAGCAGAGGGAAGATCTGGGAGGAATGGGCAGAAGTTGCCAAATGGCAAATTAATTGACTGCCTAGAAATTAGTGGGTTGAGAAAAGGCCATTGGATTTATGAGTTAAAAAGAATTAGAGAAAGTCAGAGTTCACTACAGTATATAGAAGGAAATCTGACTGAGAAAGAGAGAACCGATTTCCCTCAGTACCTCTACTATACCATTTTCTCACCTAAATACACTCACGTGCACATACATACACAAACACACACAAACATGCATGATGCTTTAAGGTTTGCAAAGTTCTTTGCAAATATCTCATTCTATCATCACAACTACCCTGGGAGATAGGTGCTATTTTTATCCCCATTTTTACAGATTGGGAAACTGAGGCACAGAGAGATTAAATGACCTGCCCAAGGTGATACAGTTAATAAGCATCTGGGACCAGAGGTGGACCCAAGTCTTTCTGACTCCAAATTCAGCACTTTTTCTATTGTGATATCTAACTATCTAGAAATAATTCCAAAATTTATTTTAAATTCTGGCTCTAAACTTTATGGAGAAAATTATAGTTTGAATCACTTAGCAAAATAAATTTCTGAACCTTTTGAAGGTGATCATAGATTTAGAACCAGAAGAGATTCTACAAGCTCCCTCTCCCGCCTTAAAAAAATAGGTGAACCAACTGGGTTCTGGAGAAGTTAAATAAATTTCTTGAGGTTACATAGGTAGGAAATGCTCCAATCCGGATTCAAACCCAGGTCCTCTGACTCCAAATCCAGTCCTTTTTACTGTCTTCTATTTCCAGTGCTAGGTTACCCAATAGACACACTAGATGTGTGCCTAGAACTCTCCAAGTGAAAAGGAAGCAGAATTGGCCTTCTTTGCTCAGATATGTACTGCTATGTAGTATCATTTTTTAAACATTTGTTTACATGTTAGTCATGTTCCTATCCATTTCTACAAACTATTCTTCAACTAAAACCTTGGATCCCTGTCTTCTAGGTCTTGAGACAGCAGAGAGGCTATGAATGAAGGATAAATTCCAGAGGGTTTTGTGGGGATAAAGCTCCCCAGACATAGCTAGGATGGTCCTCAGATAGTAAACAGTCTATCGGTTGTCCCATATTTGGAGATGAAGCACTTCAAATCATGAGGGAATTGCTTATAAGAGTTAACTTCTGGGCAGTACTCGGGAGAAGGTGCCAGAGTTTCCAGCTGGTTTGGCATAGCCTTTGAGGGTCATCTTCAATCCACGATGAAACATCAGAGGAGAACTCCAGTGTCAATCTAGTGATGGTTTTCAAAATACAAACTATGTGAGAAGATTTTGGAAATCTTGGTGTCAATGGCCACACAGAGTCATAATCTATCATTGCTGGCTTCTAGAGATTTATTCCTCTGTTTAATATTTAAACCAATGGGACAGTACTTAGTACTCTAATGTGTTTATATTTTTATTTTACAGGAGAATTATCAAAAGAACAATTGATGAATTGTGGAGCAAATGATTGTTTTACAACCAGCACATCTACAAACAGTACTAAGCGCCCAGAAGATCAGTTAATCTACACCTTGCTGGGCATCTATACTGGTATGTGCCTAGAGTAAAAACCACTTAGTAGTCGATAGTAAGGAAACTGTGGGCAACTGAAATTCTCTTCCTCTTTCTTGTGTTTCCTCAGAAAAGGCCACCACCCCAGCCCACCCTAACTTTATACAATTTCTCTCCTAGAAGATATCTGATATGCTGTAAGGGGCTGGTTTGTTTTGATAGGTCTTTTTCAAGTGAAGTTAGAAATACCAGAGGTACTCCTATCCCAATGTATTGGCAAAGCTAAGCCTAATGATTTTATAGGATAACAGAGGTGAAAGGTTCATTGAAGCAAAGCTGTCACAGAATTGGTGGTGGTCTTATTGTAGCCCTAGGAGAAGCTCATTTATAGAGCCAGTCTTCCACGGAATTTTAGCACTGTAGCATCTGGTGGTTATGCCCATTCCCTACTGTGTTCTGAGGTATTTTCCTTCCTTCCAGAATCTTGGACTCTTGTTCACAGAAGGCATTTTATCTTTTATGTCCCCAGAAAAACAGAATTATTCTGTAGATCTCTACTTGCCTATCTGGTGTTCACAGAATTCAGAGAACTGTGATAAGCAATTCAAATGATGAGGAGTTAGGAATTGCTCATAAGAGTCAAAGAGTCAGTACTTATATTGACTTACAAAGAGTCAGTACTTACATAGACTTTGGTGAGAGAGTATTTCTGAGGTCCCACTTGTGTCTGAGATTTGAAAGTACAAACAGAAGTGATAATTGCCCTTACAATAATTGACAAGTAGCCGTGTTTCATTTCTGTGGTTGGATAACTCAAATGTATAGATGTGAGATAATAATTCACCACTCATTCTAAGATCCAGTTCTAATTCCGGTAAGTTCTGAAATCTCTGGATACACAGTCAAGGAGAAATGATATGAACAAAAGCCTAACATTACAAAAAAACCATTTTTGGCTGCTCTCTCTGCCTAAAGGTGGCAGCTTTTATACAATCCTTTTGTGCCAATTACGTGAAAGAGACATATAAGGAAGAGATCACATTCCAGTGATTCCCAAATGTTTTGTACAACAGGTTTTTGTTTTGTTTTGTTTGTTGTGGTATCTACCAGGCAATGCGGTGCACGAGTAAAAAGAGGGGATGGGGCTGCATTGCAGGATTTAGTTTTAATCTCACCTCTTCCCCTAGCTAGTTAGTGGAAGCTAGGGAAACCCTAAATTCTCTAGACAGCTTTCTCATCTGTAAAATGATGGTACCTTCTAGTCCTAGAACTATGATCCTTTGATCTCTAAAGTATCTTCCAGCCCTCTGTGCATACTTGTTTTTTCAGTGTTTTCATGTTTTCCTCCTTTGTTCCATTACAATGAGTTCATTTTTAACTTTCCTAATTATTGTTTTCCTTTCTTCCCTATACATAAATGAATCACCATGACTTTGCTTTTGCTTGAAGAGCATATCCCCGATCCTAATTTTAATCTCTTCTCTTTAGGCTTCTTCTTGTCTGCTTTATAGACAATAAAAATCATGGGTGACCTTAGGCCACAAATTGGCTTAGATTAGAAAAATCTAGTGACCTATTGATTTTTCAAGTCTAAAAGTACAAAATAGAAATAATACACATAAAATATAACTATTACTGTGTTAAATTCAGCCATCAACTTTTCTGAAAATACATATATTTATGATAAAAAATAGTATTAAGAAAAACTAACAAAATACAGTAGGACATAGAAAAATGGAAAAATTAAGAATATGCTATCATGAGAAAAAAATTTTCAGCCTCCTAAAACCTTATCTTCCTACTAAAGTCTCTTTCAAGGAGCCATTTTTAAAAGCATATGGTATTTTTTTTTCTCTTTTTGGCCATGTTCTAATTCTTACCTCTCTTGAGTTGTTCTGGAAACTAAACTTTACCTAGAAGCAAGGCAGGTCTGAGACTCCACATATTTATATGTAACATCCTTGTCAGCTTTGTCTGTTTTCCCTTTCAGGAGAATGTTTCAAAATCCTATTAAGCAATTTTGAAATTAAAGATCCTAATAACACGATGGAACCATGGGAAGAGAATTTTATGCAATAGATGGAGATAAGAGAAGTGCTTGTATAATGAGAAATTAGCTAATGTAGTTGACTTAGAAAAGTACTATAATAATTGGAAATCTATGAGAGAGAACAGTGTGAATGACTCAGGGATACAGACTAAAAGAAAACTTTTCTTACCACAACTAGTAAAATATAATACCTTTGTATTATAAAGATGAGAGATCAGTGAAGTGACAGCATAATCTCCTGATACTTCAAAGTAGTCCCCAGTAAGATTCCATTCTAATTCATTAGCACCACTGAATTAACATGATTTTTGAAAGTATATGGAGTTAGGGGCAGGTGCTAAAGATATTTTTGGTCATGGAAAATTCACTGACTGGCTCACCCACAAGAAACGAAGAGTAAGAATGAATGAGAACTGCTACAAATGAAACAGTGCTTAAAAAATGATGATTCTCCAAGATCAGTGCTCAGCCTGATCATGTTGAACTTTGTCAATGTTCTGAAAGAGGCCATAATCAGTGAAATCTAGTTTTCCATTATCTGAAAACTTTTACACCCTGGCTTTCCCAAATAGTGAAATATAAAGCCTATTGGGACAAATTGGAAGAAAGATGTTATGTAATTACACATATATTATATATGTGTATGTATATATGCTATAATATATGTATATTTTATACATACATGCATATGTGTACATGTATATATTCTGTCTCTCTGTGTATATACACATATTATACAAACACACAGAGTGAAAAAGAGTAAATACATTTCAATATGTGTAAGTATAAGGTAAAGAAAAATAATCCTATGGATTACTAGAATGTTGGAGATGGAAGAGTCCAATTTCTTCCTTAAGCATAAACTGCTTCTATAACCTCCCCTATGAGTTCACATCTGGCCTCCAATTTGAAGACTTCTCGTAATAGAGAACTCATTGGAAATTCTCTGGCAAAGAGCTGTTCAGGTCTGAATTCATTATGTTTCTGTGTGTTACTAGCTACTTCACATACCTCTGAGTTGCTCAGTTTGCTAGTGGACTCCAGAAACATTCCACTTGTTCCAAAAGGCATTGGTCCAATATTCTGTGACAGCCAAAAATTTTAACAAAAAAGCCACATTTGGATCATACTTGTCAGATCAGGTTCCTTTTGTCTCCATAGGAAGTGGTATTTTGGCAGTATTATTGGTAGCTATATTTCTTGATCCGATTCCAAGTGATGCAGAAAACGATGAAGAAGAAAAGGACGTTCCTCTTTTGACCAGTTTCATGGCAACTTTTCAGCATCTTAAGGATAAACGGCAATGTCTCCTCATTCCTTTGACAATGTATAGTGGATTTGAGCAAGGATTCCTTTCTGGTGATTATACAAAGGTATGGGAGAAAATAAAAATCATGTATTAGTGTGTATAAGTAATGGCGATGTTGTGTGTGCTATTTCTACCGATGATGTAAATGGATTCTGCTGAGAGACGGGGCAGACACAGGGCCTACTATGAGTCCTCAATGTGTTTCCCTCTAATAATTAATGTCAAATCAGGGGCATGATAGTTTATTCAAGTATCTGGAGGCCTCTCTCTTGGAAGAAGGATTAGTTTTGTTCTGTTTGCCCTCAAAGGGCAAAACTAGGATCAATGAATTAAAGTTGCAAAGAGACAAATTTATGCTTCTCGTGAGCATATGAAACCTATCTCAAAATGGTATAGACTGCCTCTGGAGTTCCCTCCTTGAAGGTCATGGATTGTCTTTCAGACAAAGTTTGGACTTTCAACTTAAATTATGTGATTTTGAATCCATCTAATTCTCACAACGACTGTGTGGTTTAGACACTACAGGTATTCCTATCCCTACTATCTTATTTTTAAGTACAACAAAGTTGGCTAAGTGACTGGCACAGATAATGAATAAATATATGAAACAGGATATAAGCCAAGGTGTTTCCTGATTCTAAATCTGAACTTCTTTTCACTAAGTCCAAGTGTGCCACTTTTCCTATAATCAATAATAACCAGCTTCTGTGTGTGTGTGTGTGTGTGTGTGTGTGTGTGTGTGTGTGTGTGTGTGTGAACCTCTGAGTAGGATCTGCAAGTTGAGTCCTTAACTCGTGTTAAAATATATTCTTTCCACAACATGGCTCCCCGTAAGACTTGGGGGTAATAATAATAAAATGTTGTCCAGTTGCAAACGACACCAATAAAACACACTTTGGAATTAAATTTTAGTAAGGAATTATTGAGAAAACTAGAAGGATGATCAATCTCGTCTTGGTTTATTTTGTTGTTTGTGGTCAGGACTATTCTAGCATATCAGGCTATGGTAGTGCATGCTATAGAAAGATGAACTTAGCCATGGGCTAACACACCATCACTCTTTCCCATTCCCTAGGATCCACTCTTTACTGTCTTCCTTGACTTTATTTCCTTGGCTTAGATGTAGTTTGGAGACTGAGGATGAGGCGAGTTGGAACATGTACCAAGGAGCTTGAACAAAATCTTTTACATTTACTCAAATAAGAAACATTTTTCTGCCTCCCATTTGCTTTGAGACTTTTCTCATTTTTATTAACTTCCTTCATCATCCCCATGGGAGGCGGCTAGGTGACAGAGTGCTAGACCTGGAGACAGAAAAAAATCAGAGTTTAAATCTAGCTTCAGACAATTCCTAAGTCATTTAATGTCTTCTTGCCTCAGTTTCCTCAACTGAAAGATGGGGATAATAATAGCACCTTTCAAATAGGGTTGTTGTGATGATCAAATGGAGTAATATTTGTAAAGTGTTTATCACAATGCCTGACATATAGTAGTAGGCACTTAGCAAATGCTTATTGCTTTCCCTCCCTTCCTCAGTAATCAAGGCTTTAAGTAATGATCATGCCTGACACATAGTAGGCACTTAGCAAATGCTTAATGCCTTTCCTCCCTTCCTCAGTAATCAAGGCTGTAAGTAAAGATCGCTTCTTCAATCATCTTTAGTGGCATAATTCTGGAAGAAAATAAAGTGGATTTATTCATAGAGAGATGATCAGGTTGAATTTTGTCAACGAACCCTAAATTCAGTTCATTTCCTTTGGATCCAAAAAGATTTCACATACAAAAATGAGCATTTTCCTTTAAGGACCTAAATGGTGAAAAAATTTTCAGGCTAATATGTCATCCATCAAATGGTAAAATGAATTAGAGCATGATTTAGAATTCTTCTCGAAAAAGCTTAATTCTCAAACTATGACAATTCAGAAGCAACAAAGTGGCTAGACCTGGCCTTGGAACCAGGAAGATCTGGATTCAAATCTCACTTCTGACACATCCTGGCTCTGTGATCCTGGGTAAATCATTTAACCTCTCATTTAACTCTCTAGGACCGTCAGTTATGGAGAAAGAGCTAAGCTGTGTTGGTCAAGTTTCCATCTGGATCTTCTTTGTAGCCATAAAATCACAGGTCCAGTCCCTACCCATAAGGAAGAACAGTCAGTGAAGTGGAGTGGAAACATCGTTTTAACATTTGTCTTTTTTCTCTTCAGTCGTATGTTACCTGTGCCCTGGGAATACACCTTGTTGGCTTCGTGATGATCTGCTTTTCAGCCGCAACTTCCATGTGTTCTTTGCTGTTTGGAAAGCTCTCCCAGTATGTTGGCAGAAAGATTTTGTATGCACTAGGTTTGTAATAGCTCTTATATATCTACCTACCTACCTACCTACCTACCTATCTAATCTATTTGTTAATAGCAATAAGTTGCTATCTTTTCTATCTGGAGATGATGTTTCTAATTCATTGGGCAGCTTTGTTCCTGGAGTTAGAAGGCCTGGATTTGACTTCTTGTTGGGTCCTTTACTATTCGCATTAGTGGGAAGAAGTTTATTCTCTTTTCTCTGGGCCTTGATTTTCTCAGCTGTAAAACGAAGGCTTTAGACAAGGTCAATAGTGTCAATATCAAATACAAATGGGGACCATTAAACTGTACATAAGGATACCTGTAGTATCATATCGACTTAGAAAACCACATATTAACATAATCTATATTCTATTGTATTTTTATTTATTTTGATAAATATTTCCCAATTACATTTTAATCTGATTGCCCAGCACTTGGTAGTATTGAGGGTACATGGGCCCTGTGTTTGACATCTCTGGACTAAATCACAGAGATGGTCCCATCCAACTCTCAATCTTATCAGACTATCATTCAGGGATGTTGTTTACTTCATCTATCTATCTACATGCTTATATGCACACATATATACTTATTCACCTATATATGTTACTTATTATATGATTAGTCTATCAATGGAACATGTACTTTGTTATTCTATATGAAATTACACTTTTTCCCAACACACTTTACATATGTCAACTAGCTCATTCAGTCCTTACGGAGGCAAGCACTCAGAGGTATTCATATTCATTTTCACCCCATCCACTTCATGGTCAATAGCACGCACTTGCCAGATGGTAGACCAGGGCTGGGAAAATAGCCTATAAGCAAAGAACAGAAAAAACAAAATTAACCCAAATAACACTGACGATATGACTGTGAGATTATGCCATATAACCGCAATAACGCTGAGGGGAAATCGAGACGTGAACTTGGGGCATGTTTAGCAGGGAGGAACCTTAATGGCTGCCAGCCTGAATCCTTTTATTTTATGGATAAAGAAACAGAGACCTAAGAGGTGAGATGATATTTACTTATCTAAAAGTCACAGAGATAGTAGCAGAGTGAAGATTTCACCAAAAGCAGTCTTCTTGCTCTAAATCTAGAATCTTTTCCTATTTTCTTGCTTTTTTGCATATCCTTATGGAAATTGGAAGACCGACATGGGAAAAAGCTCATTTATTGAGACATCATTATTAAGATTATTACTAAGTCCATTTACTGCTGCTACCATGCCTACAATTGTTGGTAGGCTTCCTTCCCAGCCTGCTATGCTATAGCATACTTCCTTTATTCATTATCTAAGGCTTCAAATTTGATAGATTTTATTCTATCCATTATTTTAATAGTCTTTTGTCTTGAGCATCAAGAGGGAAAAGAACAGGGCTCAATATGAATGATAATAAATGAGGATTTTCCACTATGAAGTTGGAAACATATCCAATCCAGGCCTGAAAGAATTGGAGGATGGAGAAATTAATCAGTAAGGCATGTGGCCAGATACTTTCCTGTTCCAAAGATATGCTTACTACATTTTAAAGAGAAGCAGAAAGTGTCTTATGAGCAGGAAGCCATGATGTTGACATAGTGTGGCAATCACAATTGTCAGAAACGTTGTGAGACAGCATGATAATAGTGGAAAGAACCCTCAATATAGAAAGCTTTTCTGTGTCCCTAATAGTTAACTTACTTTTGTTTTTCTCCTTCACACGCCTAATACTGGCAACTAACCTAGGTCTTAAAATTGCAGAATATACTGCTTCTGATGGGTATGTTCCTTAGTAACCCATTGGCTGTCTCAGGCCCAGTGTTCCCCTGTTTTGTCCTCAGAGCCAGTATGTCTATCAATTACCCAACCGATCAAGAAGCCTTCCCTATGATTACTATGTGCCAGACCCATTTCTAAGGGCTTGGAGTACAAAGAAAATCATAAATAAAAGAAAGAAGAAGGCCTAGAAACTCTAGGGTAGATTTGCATTGGTAAGAAATTCTTCATCCCAGTAGCGTCTGTGGTTTGTCTTAGTACAAAAAGGAGACTTAGAAAAGCCCAAGTACCAGTTTAGACTCAGTGAAGTGGGTACACCCCAACCTGCACACAAACCTGGACAAATAAAACACTTAGGCGTGTTTTAAGGGAACAATGTTCAAATCAAGGAAGCCAAAAGATCAGCAAAAGAGTTCCTTCTGTGCATCTAAATTCCACCTCCTATTCTTTCATTTATGGTGGTCATTTGTTTCCTTTTCCTTCTCTCTTCAAATTCATAGGTTCCTTGCTACACTTGGGCTGCATGGTTTTCCTTTTGCTTTGGAGACCTCACCCCTCTCAAAAGGTTGTGTTTTTTTTATTTGCTGCCCTCTGGGGCACAGGAGATGCCGTTTTTCAGACACAAAACAATGGTAAGTGCCATTCTTCAACTTTTGCACCTTTAGACCATGAAGACTGTGGAAGCTTCTTGGAGGGAAAGCAAAGCTGAGAAATGAAGCAATGGCTCCATCACTGATCATTTATTAAGTACCTACTATGTGCCAGGGATTCTGGTAGGCCTTAAAGATACAAATACAAAGAATAAAATAATCCTTTTTCTAGCTTAGGTTCTAAGTGGGAAACAAGAAGCACATATATAAAGAATACAGAATAAATATTTATAGAATAAATATAAATAAATATGAGCTGGTTAAAAACAAAATATTTAGAAAGAGAAGGCACTAACAACAGCTGGGATGATCAGGAAGGGCTTGATGTGCAAAGTGGCGGTTGAGTGGTGGTTGACTAAAAGGAAAAGGAGAACAGAAATGGAATGCATGTGTGAGAAGCAGGGAAAAAGTCAGTGTGTTTGGATCACAGAGTGTAGGAGGGAGAGTGATATCCAATGAAGTTAGAAAGATACTTTGGGGTCAGAAAGACTTTCAAAGCCAAATAGAGTTTATATAATAACTTAGAGGTAATAGGGAATTGCTGGGGTTTATTAAGGAGGAGAATATGATCAGATCTGAAAGATTTGGCAACTGGTTGGATATATGGTGGGAGAAAAGGAAAGAATTCAAAATTCCTGAGAGATGGGAAGAATGGTGGTCTTTCCACAGAAACGGGAACGTTTTAAAGAAAAATGATTTAGGAGAGGAAAAAGTAAGTTCTTTTTTGAATATGTTGAATTTGAGATGTCTCTGGGGCATCTAGTTTGAAATATTCAATAGGTAATTGGTGATGTGAGATTGAAGCTCAGGGGAGAGATAAGGCTGGATATAGAGATCAGGGAGTTATTTTCATGGAAATGATAATTAAGTCCATGAAGACTGGTAAGAGAATATATATAGAAAAAAATGCTAAGACCCAGGATAGAGTCTGAAGAATATCCTCTATACTCTTTAGAGTATAGAGGGTATGGTAAGCCACAAAAGGAGATTGAGAAGGAACAAACAGATTGGAACAGATTCTAGAGAGATTAGGGTCATAAAATCCCAGAGAGGAGACAGTATCCAGGAGGAGAAGGTGGCAAACAAGGTCAAATGCAGTAGGGAAGTCAAGAAAGATGAGAATCTGATCTTGCATTTATGAAATCAATGGCAACTTTGAAGAGAGAAACTTCAGTTGAGAAATTCAATCAGAAGCCACTTTGCGAAGGGTTTAATAGTGAATGAGAAGAGAGAAAGTAGAGGCTATGAGTGGAGACAGTTTTTTTTTGACTGGGAAAAAGAGATATAACAAATTAACTTACAGTTATTAGGGTCCGTTGCTATGATTGTTCAGTTTTCCAGTCGTGTCCAACTCTTTGTGACCCTATGCCAGGTACTTCTGTCCTCTACTATCTCTCAAAGTCTGTCCATCTGTCTGTCTCATCCTCTGCTGACCTCTTTCCATGTTGCCTTCAATCTTTCCTGACATCAGAGTCTTCTCACACATATTTTAGGCTTCAGTTTCAGTATTCGACCTTCCACTGAATAGTCTGAATTAATTTCTTTAAGTACTGATTGATTTGATCTCCTTGCTGTCCAAAGGACGCTTGAAAGTCTAGCACCACAGTTTGAAAGAATAGATTCTATAGTATCACCTTCATATCTGAGATTGTCGATTTTTCCCCTGGAAATCTTAATTCCAGTTTTTGATTCATCCAGCCTGGCATATCTCATGATGTGCTTTGTATATAAGTTAAATAAATAAGGTGACGACATACAGCCTACAACATACAACATACCACCTTGTCGTACTCCTTTACCAGTGAGTTGCTCCATGTTTGGTTCTAACTGTTGCTTCTTAGCCTGCATACAGGATCCTGGAGACAAGTAAGATGATCTGGTACTCCCATCTCTTTGAGGACTTGCCACATTTTGTTGTGACCCACACAGTCAAAGGCTTTAGTGTAGTCAATGAAGCAGAAGCAGATTTTTTTTTCTGGAACTTCTTTGCTTTCTCCATAGTCTAGTAAATGTTGGCAATTTGGTATCTAGTTCCTCTGCCTCTCCAAAAACAATCCTACTCTTCTGAGTAGGATTCTCAGTTTACATGTTGCTGAAGGCTAACTTGCAGAATCTTAAGCAAAACCTTGCTGGTGTGTGAAATGAGAGCAATTGTCCATTAATTTGAACATTCCTCGGCATTGCCTTTCTCAAGAATTGGGACATAAACTGATCATTTCCAATCCAGTGGCCACTGTTGAGTTTTCCAAATTTGCTGGTATGCTGAGTGAGGCATGTTAACATCATCATCTTTCAGGATTTTAAATAGCTCAGCTGGAACTCCATCATCTCCACTAGCCTTACTGCTAGCAATGCTTCCCAAGCCCCACTTGACTTCATTCTCTAGGATGTCTGGCTCTATATTAGTAACCACACATTGGTGATTATTGGTGACATTAAGCTCTTTCTCATATAGTTCTTTTGTGTGTTCTTGCCATCTCTTTTGCTTCTTTTAAGTTCCTACCATTTTTGTCTTTTATCATGCCCATTTTTGCATGAAATGTTCCCTTGATATCTCTAATTTTTTGAAGAGATCTCTTGTTATTCCCACTGTATTTTTTTCTTCTATTGCTTTATATTCTCATTTAAGAAAACCTTCTTATATCTCCTTGCTATTCTCTTGCATTCTGCATTCAAATGGGTATATCTTTCCCTTTCCTTCTTTCCTTAGATATTTGTAAAGCCTCATGAAACAGCCACTTTGCTTTCTTGCTCTCTTTTGTCTTTGAAATGTTTTTTTGTTTTTGCTTCTTGTACTGTTACAGATCTCTATCCATAGTTCTTCAGCTACTCGATAGACTAGATCTAATCCCTTAAGTCTATAGGGGACTTAAACTAAATGATAGACTAAATGGTTATTTTGATCTCTTCCAACTCAAAAGTTCCATGAATTATCTGTTATTCTCTGGCTTATCCCTTTTCTCAAGACTTGAACATGCTGCCTTCGTTGTTCCCAAACTAGTGACAAATCAGATAACAAAGGACCTTTGACTTCCTTAGAGTAGACACAGTTGATGCCAACCAATTTATTACATACTCTTAGGTATCAGTGCTTTTGGTTTAGTCATAAATCTGCACTGAACTTTTAAATGAAGTTTCTTATACAGAACAGTAAGTCAAAAACACATATGGCTAAATGCCATAATTTGACTCAAGAGTGAAACTCTTTTTGCAAGTGTTTACCCAATACTGGAAAACTATCTAAGTATTGCTTTAGGCAAGAAGAAAAATGATGTGAAAACACTATCTATTCATGGCATCCCAGGATTGTATGCTAGGAGAGTGTTGTGTGTTGCAATGCTAGATACATTTCAAAAAGACTCTTGGGCTGACTTGTCCTTTCACTAACTAGCTGTATTTAGCCATCGCACAATTCGCTTTTTCTGTGACATGAAAGGTTTGGGCTGGATGATCTCTGAAGTCCTTTTCAGCTCTTTCATTCTTGCCACCATCCACTCCACTCTTTCTAAAGTGGCCTGTTAACTTCCTGGAGTAGCCTTAACTTGTATTGAACACTCAAAAAGTACATCAGTCTATACAAGATTCTGTGTGTGTGTGTGTGTGTGTGTGTGTGTGTGTGCGTGTGCGTGTGCGTGTGCATACGTGCACATATGTGGGTGTTGTATGTGTGTTAAGGAAGGATAGCTATGGCTTCAGTCTTCACTGACTCATCTCAATTTACTTCCATTATGCGAAGACTAAAGGGGCAATGTGATTTAGTGGATGGAGTGCTGGTCTAGGAGCCAGGAAGGTCTTGATTAAAGGTCCTTTTCAGACACATACTATTATGTGATCTTGGACAAGTCACCTAACCCCTTAAGGCAATTTTCTCTGTCTGCTAGTTTCAGACAAGGTACTGACTTGCATTAGCAAATGGAATTTTCCATCTATGGCTTCCCTATATCAATGAAATCACAGGTGAAGTCTCTATTCTTTTTCAGGAATGTTAAAAGTGAAAGTAAATGTACATATAGTTTAGACCAAAAAAATTCATTCGCAGACACATTCAGTGTATGAGACCAGAGCATCTTGACCTTCTTTTTCCTTGAATTATCTGGATCACAGGATTAATTTTGTGGTGTCAAAGTCTCCAACATTAGACTCACGAAAACAAAGGGATCAAGGGTCAAAGCTTGGTTATAAAGAGAAGAATCATTTTGACTTGACATGGGCTAGTCACTGTGTCACAACCTAGGAGTCATCTCTGATTCCTCACTGTCTTTCACCCCACCTACGGAAATAGTTGCTAAATGTTATTGATTCTAGTGCCACAATATCTCTTGGCATTTTTCCCCTTCCTTCACATAGTTATTGATCTGGTTGAGTCCCTCTTCACCTTTCTCCTAGATGGTTGCAACAGCATTCGAATCGGCCTACTTGACTCAAGTCTCTCCCTTCTCCAATGCACAGGCTGCCTCCACTACCACCTTCCCCTCACCAGAATAATAAGAATAAGATTAACTACCATTTATATTGTACCTACTATGTCCTGGGCATTGTGCTAAGCACTTTACAAATATTATCTCACTTGACCTTCACAACAACGCTAAGAGGTAGATACTATCATTAATATCAACCCCATTTTACAGTTGAAGAAACTGAGACAAGCAGGGGTTAAGTGACTTTTCCAAGGTCACACAGTGAGTTTCTGAGGCTGGATTTGAACTTTGGTCCTCTTGACTTCAGGCCCAGCATTCTATTTCACTGTACCACCCTTCACCTCCAACTCTTAGAATATGGCTTCCTTCAAAACTCCACTCAAATATGACTTCCTGATTCCCCCAGTTGTTAGTACACCCCGTCCCAATAACTGGTATTAATTGGGTATGTATTTGGTATGCATTTATGCATGAATTTAGTCTCCACCAACACAATATAAGCTTCTTGAGGGCAAGAACTTCTTCACATTTGTTTTTGTTTTTGTTTCTGTTTTTTTTATCCCTGAGGCTTAGCACAACACTCCAGAATGTGACAGGTGCTTGATAAATACTTGTTGACCAATTGGGCATTAAGTGAGGGCTCCTAATAATGTAAATTTAACAGGTATTAATTTGAATAGAATAGAACTCTGGTTTTGGAAAACAGTAATATTATGCTTAAAAAAGAATCGTTATAAACAACATTCTAGCTATAGTATTAGTTCAGCTTACATTTTGTCTTAACTCTAAATAATATCTTAATAACTCAATTGAACTTTGTTCATTTTATACTTTCCAATATCTATCGTGTTATATTTGTAAGTTTGTGTCCATTAAAAAAGTAGTGAGTAGAGTCAACATGGCATCAGAAATTGCCTACAACTTTTGTCACCATTCCATAATTTTAGTCTTTGGGTAAGATTTACAATCCTTTCTTTTCATCTCCATGATTTTTTCAAAAGAAAATAAAATAAACAGATTATTTATAATTGAATACGACAGATTCAGTCTTATGTTAGATTTGCCTTTTCAATCATCAATGATGAACTGAGAGATGAATCTACAGAAAGAAATAAAATGAATAATAATTGGGAAAGGCAATTCCCCTTGTAGCATAATTGTGGGCAGTGGCTTAGTATTCCTCACAGGGCTCTGGGAATTCCTTATGCTCTTGGAGCAAGGCGTAGGGGTGTAACGTGACAACTTCTGTCTCTTTATTCACTTTGATAGCTAATAAAATATGGGCAAAATTGCCATGGAAATACTGGTGGATTGATATGTTACCTTTAAGATATAAAAATGGACTGACAGGCTCCAAAAATCTGCTCCTCTGTTTACTATGTTAAATATGTGTTTTCCAGGACACATTCAAATCGATGAGATCACAAATCAATTTGAATGTCTGAATTCCCAGGACAAGTCTCCAAAGTTTCCCTTATGATGAAATTTTCTGTGTCCCCATTATGTAGGGCAGAGTTTGATGTCTTTCACATTTCAATTCCTTGCCCACCCAAAAAAATGAGAGAGAGACAAATAGACTGGAAAGCTATGCTATTTTAAGTTTCCTTTTCTTCTCCTATTTGTCTATCTCTTTTGCCACCATAACATAATCCAGTGGAGTTTCCTTTCCACAGCAGCTTGACAAAATAGATTTTTTTCTGGGTATTTATTGAACCAAGACTGGCCTGTTTGTGAATCTGAGAACAATCTACTTATTCACTCTACAAACCTAATTGAGTACATACTACGTATAAGATATTTCTACTGCATAGTATTCGTTATTTCACTTGTTACCAGCCCCACAAATCTCTTTTATACTACATCAGCTACTTTCTTAGCTATACTTTCCTAGTAATAAAATATAATTCTTCATAACTTTCCTCTTCCACATTCTCTTAGAAACCAGTGGCAATTTCCTGCCTCAGATGGAAGAGGATAAAGGGTTCTTTCCCCTGTCTTATCAGAATATCCTCTCTGGCCAAAATTGTAGCCAAGCAGATTTGCCTTTTCAGTTTGTGGGACGGAGGAGAAGGGTCTCCTTCCTCATTGTTTTTTTGTCATACGTTTTCTAGCCAGCCACACCAATTATTCTATTTCTTCAACTCTATACCGCATTCTCTTAACTAACTGGCATTTAAGGGGTATGCTATCGCCAAGTCACGAGACACAGTATCTTTTTCGTATTATCACTTTCCAATTTTTCCCTTTCAGAAATATTTGTCTGCATTTGAATTCAGAGATCCCACAATGCTTGATACTTTTGCTCTTTCTTCCCCTTGCTGGTTTTTTTTATAGAATATTAATTTCTGGAATCAAAGGATCACAGAATTTTAGGGATGGATATAAGGAACCTGAAAAATCAAGTCTAACAGCCATCTGACACATGAGGAAATTGAATTTTCATAGAGATTAAATGTGTTGCACTTAGTACAATGCCTGGTATATATAGTAAGTCATTATTGGCTGACTGATATGGCTGATTTCAGTAGCTGTGCATGGCAGAGTGTAGACTATCGTTCAAGTCCCTAGACTCATAACCCCATCTCTTCAGATTATAGAATCTGTGCTTTGGTGGCCAGAACAAGAGAGTCAAAGAAGTGCCTTATTTTGTCTAAATTGTATGACTTGTTCACCCAATTTAAATTTTGGTTTAATTGTGAAATCACTGAATAAGACCAGTCATTGGACTTAAAAATAGCAGCATCTTAGATTAAAAATCAAGTTTCCCACAATATCAGGTTGGGTAACAAACCAAATAATTATTGTATTTGGTTTGAGCTCCTATAAACTATGAAGAAGGAAGTGGCATTAAAAAATGTAACCAATGCTATATTAAACAAAGGCTCTTAACTCAATTAAAATTTCCCTCTCTTTGTTTCTGTTTTTAGATTGAATTTTAAAGACTTCTATAAAAAATGAGAGGGTTTTAAAATGTTCCCAGGAGTATACTAATCCGAGTACTTGGCACCATTTGATTATTTTTAGATAATTCTCAAAAGATTTTGGCATTTAAGACATGAGACTGCACAGCTGCCAGATTCACAGCTGCTAAGTAGTCTGTTGGCAGGTACCCTGAGGCAAGGAGAGGAAAACAACCTTCTGTTCAAGAAGGTGTGTTTGAGAGTTGTGAAAGAGAGGGCTCATTTCCACTATTGCAGAAATATTGCTGAGAGCAAAAGGAGAAAAGTGCATTTACTGTATGCCAGTGTGTAGACATTCAAACAGAAGCTAGTCAACACTCGATAAGATAAGGTCTTCCTCTTCATCACCTTCAAGTCCAGAAAAACAAGAGCTGCGCAATATAGCGAGCAGCATGTTAAACTTTGAACAGGAAGACCTGAGTTCAAATCCTCCCTCAGATCCTTACTAGCTACATGACCCTGGACAAGTCACTTAAACTTCTTTAGTTTCCATTTCCTCCTCTCTAAAATGGGAATAACAGTGCACCTCTTTCATAGGGTTGCTGTGCAAATCAAATGAAATCACATATAAGATAAGCACTTTGCAAACCTTCAAGGCATATAAAAAGAATGATTCTATAGGGAGTCTGCGAGGTGGGATGGCATTCCAGGCATGTGGGATGGCCAGTACAGCAGCACAGAGATGGAAGAGGGTTTGCTTCTATCATACAGTGTGGCAGAAGGAGTAATAGCCCATGAGGCAAGAAAGATGGTTTGGAGCTAAGACAGTGGGGAATGATAATAACATCTAATAATAACAATAACAAAACACCAGGGTTGTTGTGAGGATGAATAGAAATCTTGTAAGATAAGTACTTTATAAATGTTACCTACCTCTCAGTCATTTTCATCAGAGTTGAAATTTAAAATGAGGTTCACAAAGGAACCTGGTGCTTCCTTCCGGTTTCTAACCGTCAGCCTCTCACCTTCTATACCTGTTTCCCTTCAAATCACTATAACCTTGCAGAGAGAATACAGTTTTTTTTCTCTTATCCCTTGTCCCATCCCTTAAAAACAATACAAGAACTTTCTGGTGTTTTAAAGAGTTCTCCTGGAGTAAGTCAGGCTGTGAGGATGGAGTAGCAATCACTACAAGAAAGAGGAAATCTTAAGAAAGTTATAGAGATCTATCAGTCTATCTTGGTGGTCTCAGGACACATAGAAGAAATAAGTCCTGTTCTTAGAGCTTCCTTTTTCATGGAACTGATTTCCCAATTCTACTAGTTCTTGTCTATAGTGTCAACCACCCTGTTTCTGTCTGGGTTAAATGGTGGATTAATTTTTGCTTTCCAAACAAAGACTCAGTTTGGCAAAGTAATAGAAATCCCAAGCTTTAATAAGCACCCCTTACCCTCCCAGAGATGACTTTCTTCATGGTTTCTCACAAGTAAGGAAAATAGACTTACTCCTTTTATCCTAAATTATCAGCTAACACAACTAGTAATCTTCTAAAGGAAATGAGACATTATTTTAGAATATGACTTGTTCTGAAGGGCAGAATAATATAATATATGTATATATATACATATATAGTGTATTCTATATATGTATATATATACATATATAGTGTTATATGTATATATATAGCCATTAAAACTGCAGCTGGGCACAAAGGGCCAGGATGCTGGGTTGTAAAGCATAGGAAAAGATGCAGAGATACAGATTATGATCAGATAAAGGAAATTTAGAGGAATTAGAACACATATGTGTGATTCTTAAATTTACTTCTGTGAATGAATGTATGGATGCTGCCAATTGTTATTATCACTTCTTTTGCTTTTGAAATATTATATTTGGCTCAGATAACAATGAATTAATAACAGCATGCTATTTTTCATTTCTAGAGAAACACAGAAAAAATACCTTGAACACAGAAGAGTGATTTGTTTTGCTCTGGTACCAAAATGGGAGATTTCCTTACACACACACACACACACACACACACACACACATGTTGATGGGAATGTTTGGGGAACAGTGATATATGGGTTCTTAGTCTCAGAAATTAAAAAAAATAGCACGGTTTCAGGACAAATTTATCATTTCTTTTTTTTTCTTGCAGCCATCTATGGAGATTTATTTTTGAAGAACAAGGAGGCTGCTTTTGCCAATTACCGCCTTTGGGAGTCCCTTGGATTTGTCATTGCTTTTGGATATAGCACATGGCTGTGTGTCAATATCAAGCTATATATAGTGATTGGGGAACTGATTTTGTCCATGGTGTTCTATGGGACTGTTGAGGTCCTGGAATATATGAAGCCATCTGAGACAGAAGAAACAAACATGTAAAAATGACAAGGTCCTTGAGGAGATATGCTACGAAGGGCTGAGAATGGTTTTCTTCGTAGAAGCACCAAAGTATTAAATTGTTTTCTCAGAACAGTTTCAGCTTTTCACAATAATTTAATGTATCTGTGATCTCATGGATGTATTCACTCCCTCCTTCGGTGTAGATCACAACCCATCCAGACCTTTTCATCCAATGTAATTCTTGTCCGTACTCTCCCATAGACCCTCCACAGGAAATCTGCGCAATATTCTGGAAACATTCCTCTGGACCTTTTTATATTGGGGGGAAGGAGAGCTTGGTACTAGGGATATCCATCTGTCATCCCTTCCTCTTGCTATTTGACTGGCCCATTTCCCTTCTTATCGTATTCAATTGTATTTGCTATTCCACTTCTTGCATGTGGGTCATTGTTGGAAATGTGCTTCAGCCCATGTTGGCCAACTCCTGTCAGTTTTGATTCTTTTACAGATTACAGTGTTAAGAGATTCAAAACCACACAGCTTCTCCGAAAGAAATTATGTGTAAAAGAGTTGAGTCTTGATGCCAGGGAATAGCTCGAATCATGGAAAGTGCTGCACAAGCTTCCAAACAAAATAGAATACTTTCTCTTTCTCCTGTTTATTTCTGGGCCCAACTCATCATCTAGCCATAGTACTACAGCAGTATGTACCAGAGGATTAACTTAATGGAATAAGCATCTACTTTTTTATCATAAGCTGTAAAAGAGCCATTTTTTAGCCTTTTGATTTTTTTTACTGGATCGGTTGTTATATCAATATTTTGCATAATCACACATCTAAATGAGGAGGCTTAATATATTAGACCAATATCATCTGCAAAGAGAAGTATCCAGAGGATGTATGCATGTGGAGTGTGTGTGTGTGTGTGTGTAGCAAGTTTAAGGTACCTGGGAATGGCCACACTCACTTCTTTTAGGTCACCTCTCACTCTTGTATTTGACTTTTTGCCTTATCTCTAAAATGATCCAGCTGTGTGGTTTTTTAAAATATTTCCTTAATAATTAGTAAATTATATCCTCTTTCTCATTAATTAGCTCAAACCTTCCCATAATTCGTTAAATATTATTTATTTAATAAACTGGAGAAACCTCTTTTCCCATAAATGATTGCTTATATATAAAAACCACTAATCTCCTGTATTCAAATACCAAAAGTACTAGCTATACAGTTGATTCACAATGTGAACAGTGATAACATAGACATCTATAATCATTTACAGTGTTTTTTCCATGAGAAATATCACCCCAAGTCATCTCAAGCTACAACTGTAACTACAATTATCTTCTCTTAATCTCTGAAAACAGTCCCACATCACTCAGTTTCTCTCAATAATCAACTTCACGAGGCAGCTAAGCAGGCGGTACAGTGGGTAAGAACTCTGGACTTAACATCAGGAAGACTTGAATTCGAAGATGACCTCAGACATTTCCTAGCTGTGTGATCCTTGGCAAGTCACTCACCATCTGTCTGCCCCCGCTTCTTCATCTGGAAAATGGATTAGTAATTGTACCTCTCAGGGTTGTTATGAGGATCAAATTTCACATGTACATATACATGTATGTGTATGTGTATGTATGTGTGTGCATGTGTATGTTTATGTATGTATGTGTATGCATGTGCATGTATATATACACATACATATATAGACATATATGTATGTGTGCACACACAGCCACCCACACCCACCCCACACATATATATGTGTATACATATATATATATATAATTTTACAAACCTTAAATTACTAGTGAAAGTGATAACAGCTTCTTCAGAAAAGAAGATATCACTTCTTTTCTGTCTTCTCCATGTTCCCTCTAGTAATGACAGGAAAACAGTATACACAAAGTCTTCATTTGTATTCAAGAAGAAAATTGATTTTTATAGTCTCAGCTCTAGACTCTATCCCAACCTTCTGTTTAAGGGAAAAAAGTCTAAAGGATAAATTCCTCTCTTCCAAACTTTGCATTCAAGAACTTGGACCCACATTATAGCAAATAACTCTTGTTTACTAGCAGTATTAAATAACATAGACTGATAGATAAAGGGGAAACTGGATGGCACAGTGGATGGAGTACTGGGCCTGGAATCAGGAGGACCTGAGTTCAAATCCAGCCTCAGACATTTACCAGTTATGTAACCCTATGCAAGTCACTTAATACTGTTTGCCTCAGTTTCCTCATCTGTAAAATGACCTGGGGAAGTGCAAACCACTCCAACATCTTTGCCAAGAAAACCCCAAATCAGGTCACAAAGAGTTACATGCAATGGAACAATAACATGGATAAACATTTAAGGGGAACCTTTTCATTCGTAGGATAGAATGACAACCCAGTTACAAAGATATTTAACATTGTTCCTTTTTTTTTTTTTGCTCTACCCTCCATCCTTTTGTGCTCTTGGAGGATAAAGGGGACTATTTCATATGTGTCTTTCTATGCTCAGCCACATAGTAAAGGCAATACATCCTGGTTGGCTGATTTAAGGGTAGGGAAGACACATAAGAAGATTTTAAGAGAAAACTTAGTTGACCCCAAAGAGCTCTAGTTAACGGAGTCGAATGAATGATATTCTATAGTACTGAAAGAAGAGGCAGATGTGGTCGCTAAACCACTGGTGGTGATCTTAAAAAGATGCAGACGATGAGAGAAGTTTTATAGGATCAAGGAAGGTCAAACATTGCCCTTATTTTCAAGAAATAAGAAGACAATAGAGTCTACAAGATCAGGCCAGGACACTGGACTTTAATTCCTGGTTATATCTGAAACAGTATTATTTTTTTATCAAATAAATTTTTTATTTTTAGTTTACAACACTCAGTTCCACAAGGTTTTGAGTTCCAAATTTTCTCCCCTTCCCTCACCTCCCCGCTCCCCCAAGACAGCGTGCAATCCAATATATGTTCTACATATACTTTCTCATTAAACTTATTTACACAACAGTCAAGTTGTAAAGTAGAATTATAACCAAGAGAATGAATCACGAGAAAGAAGAAACAAAACCAAAAAGAAAGAGAGAGAGCAAATAGTTTGCCTCAATCTGCATTCAGACTCTGTAAAATTCTTTCTCTGCATGTAGATGGCTCTTTCCATTACGAGTCCTTTGAAACAGTGTTTTAAAAGAGATATTAATAGAACACAAGCTCCTTCCAGGTTTAATTCTTTATATTTGTATTCCCTAAACTTAGCTCAGTGCCTGGCACAGTGCATATGCTTCATAAATGCTGTTGGATAAATGATCCAGGAAAGGAATGACAAAGAGCCAGTATGGTTTTATCAGGAATAGATTATACCCTACTAACCCCATCTCCCTTTTTTGCACAGGTTTATTGTACTGGTTGCTCAGGCAAATGGCGTAAATATAGTTTATATAGATTTTACACCATGTTTGACAGTCTCTCATACTATATTTGTATACAAGATGGAGAGACACAGACTACAAGAGAATAGTCAAGGGGACTTGGGAACTAGTTAAATAACCAGACTAGTAGTCATTAATAGTCATTGATGGGTCAATATCAATGTAAAAAGAGGTCCTTGGTGGAATGCCCCAAGAATCTGTACTTGGGGCTGGGGAGAATTGTCAAGAGAGATTTATCTAGCTCTCTGCCTTTACCACTATTTTGACAGTGTGACAACTAAAATGTTTATATCTTAGAGGCAATGGAAGGGAGACTGAAGCAGCCAGTTCTGGATGCCAGCTTCCTGATATTTCCCTAGTGTTCTCACTATGCATGCCCTCTTATCTTTTTAGAATTACTATTTATCTCTGGGCATGGGCTTATCATTTGGGGAGATTTAATATTACATCCCTCTCTGGGAAACATAGGCTTGCACTACTAGGACCTTTGGAGAAAGAGCAGAAAGCTGGCATTTTTATCAATGACTTAGATGATGGCATGTTTATCATAGTTATAAATGGCAAAAGATGGAAAGAATATCAAACATAATTAATATGGATTTTGACAGATAAATATAAAATATTGCATGAGCTCAAGAGAATCAACTTTACAAATGTAGTTGTGGGGAGGTATGGTGAAACAACAGTTTATTTGAAAAACTTCTGCTTTTAGAACAAGGGTTAGTACACTATGGCCTTAGAGCCAAATCCAGCCCTGTTCTTTAATAACTTTCAGCTAAGAATGGTTTTTACATTTTTTAAATACAACTTTATTTAAAAATGTGAAAACCATTCTTAGTTTGTAGGCCATACAAAAACAATCTTGCAGGATTTAGCCCTGGGATTTAGTTTTCTAAGCTTTGTTTTAGCAGTTTGAAAAGTCAATACAGGTTAATAATGCAATCTGGGAGTCAAGAAAACAAAGACCCTCTTAGGTTTCATTAAGAGAAGCACAGTATGGAAGATTAGTGATGTGATAGTCCTCAATATACTCTGTACTGGTCAGAGCACACCTGGATTTAATGTGTTCCATTCTGGGCAACAGATTTTAGGAAGGAAATTGATAAACTGCAGAGCACCCAGAGGGAGTAATCAGAATGATTCTGGGCAATTTCCACGTCATGCTGTCTCCACTCCAGCTATCATCACTCAAGCCAGAAATGGAACTGAGGTCATCTGATGTCAAATCCATTGTTCTTCCCACCACACTGTGTTAGAAGATCTTTAATAATCCACCTCTGACATTTTATGATTCCGTGATACTATTCGGCAGTTGAGATAGCAGTCATACATGGGCTGATTTTCCTCATTTTTGTACATGATTCAAAACTGGCAAGTGACTCCTCTGTGAATCTTGCCTCGCAATTAGCTGCCAAAGGAGACTGGGTCCTTGAGTACTATGAGTTATTATAGACAGTAGGGGAAATTCTTAGAGGCCTGACCATATTCTTCAGCTAGAAGCAGTCAGTCAATAGACTGCTTTCATATCCTGGGCTTTGGGAAGTCCTATTAAAAAGTATTTGCCCCAAAGGTATGTTGTGCTTAAAATTTATGAAAAAGTGACAAAACATTCCACAGCATGATAGTAATAAGGCTTTAAAATTTATCTCATGGAAGGCCCTAAGGATCCTTATCCCAATTTCTACTTGACTATTAAGTTGAGTTCCCAGAACAAGATTACATCTCCTCAGAGATCTAAGGTTACCCATGAGGACTCATAGGGCTATTCTTTAATGCTAATGACTTGAGGCCTTATTGCAGTGTGTTTTTCCCCAATGTCAATTGCCAGTTACATTTAGTATCTTCCTCATATGATCAATATCATTGATGAGCATCCTCAATATAATTAAGCAATTAACATCAATTTTTACAATGGGGCGATCAAGATTTTACAAAGGCAGATTACTAAGAAAATATAGCAAGAATAGAAGTACAACGATTCCCTCAAACCAGAGACATAATCTCTCATGCCATCTCAATCTGGGGGGAGAATGAGCTCAACAATCCAGCAGTTTCTACAGAACATTCACCCACCGAGTTCTTTTCTGAATGTGACATAGTTTTGGCTGTCTTCAATCCATTCCTATACTGAGACAAGCAAGTTGCTTAGAATTTCATTCTTCGCAAGACTTGGACATCTGTCATAGACTCCAACTCCTTGACCTCTGGGTGGCTCTCTGTCTTGACCTTTCAAAGCTCACAAAAGTCACAGCTCAGTCAATGCTCCTTCACCTAAGATCTGGAAAGAACATATGCAAAGAAGGAAAGAACAGAAACCCATATTCGTAGTCATGTGTGGACCTGGCTGAGGACATTAAGGCCATAGGTGTGTTTTTCCACCTAAAGGTTTCCCTCAATCACGGCCAGGGTAGAAAGAGGTCAAGTTACTCTTGTGGGAATCTTTTGTCTGCCTCTCAGTCCTGTTTGAGCAGCCAAGTTAAAAAGATCCTTCTTAACCATGGAGTAAGGAGACTGGAAGTCATCAGAAATCATACCTGAGTAAGTGGCTTCCATCGATTAAGTTCTCATTACAAATATAAATACTTTAGGGTAAGATCTGACCTGAAATCACCTTGAAGTATAAATCATTGATATCGCACTTAAGCATACATAATTGTCACCTTTTTGTGATTTTGATGGGAAAGGCAAAAGAATATGAATGCTAGGCACTTGAAAGAAAGAAGGAAAGTATAGGGAGTTTTAATTTTTTTTAAAGGAGGAGAGAGGAGGGAGGAGAGGGATGACAGGGAGCACTAAGGCAAATAATGTCTACTTCAAAATTTCCTTTAGGTTAGTCTTGGCTAAAAACCTCATAAATCATTTTTTTTGAGAACCATGGCATGAGCGCTGGCTATGACTGTTAAGAATTCTCAATTCATACTTAAATTGTAATATAGTTTTCCAAGTCCTGTAATCAGTACAATGACAATGACTCCAAGATCTTATTGGTTAAGTAGACTTACTAATGCCATAAGTGCTACCTTCCAGCAGAATGTAGACTTCTAAAGGACAAGGAGTTTTTTTCCCTTGTCTTTTTAACCCCTGCCCCTAGTGCACTAATTTACACATAGTTAAAACTTAGTAAATTTATTTAATTGAGTACTACAGAAAGAACAAAGGTAAGCACATTAGGAAATGCTACATTTAGACAGCAATATTATTATCTTGTTGTTCAACCATTTTTCAGTTGTGTCCAATGACCTCACTTGGGGTTTTCTTGGCAAAGATACTGGAGCGATTTGCCATTTCCTTCTCCAGTTCATTTTATAGATGAGGAAACTGAGAAAACAGGGTTAAGTGACTTGCTCGAGGTCACACAGCTAGTAAGTATCTTAGGCAAGATTTGAACTCACAAAGATGAGTCTTCCTGACTCCAGGCCCAGCCCACTATCCACTGTGCCATCTAGCTGCCCAAGACTATTATCTTAGGAGGGGTCATATGGCATGGTGTATAGAAAGTAGACAAGGGAATCAGGAAGACATTGTGTTCAATTAAAGTTCAGACACATGATGATTGATTGACCTTGGGTAAGTCACTTAACCTCTTAGTGTCCTAGGAAACTCTAAAACTATAAATTGAAAAGGGTGTTTCCTCACAAGAATTCTCTATACCAATAAAATTAAAGGACCAGGCCAAAATGAAAACAGCCCAGAATTACAAGCACAGTCGTGCAAATCCTCTATTCACTCTCTTATTCCAATTCCAAAGCACATTATGTAATACGGAACAAAAAAAAATGGTTATAGGCCTACACTGTGAAGCAATACACTTAGATGAGTATTCTCTCATGCAAACAAAGTCTTAGTCAAATTCATCTTTAATAGTTTTAAAATTCTGAGCTTCCATTTTTTAAAAAATGAAATCCAAACATCAATGATGATGAAGAAATTGGCTACATGGGAACCATTTAAAACTGAAATAGAAATCATGATTAATTGATAGAAGAGTCATTCTAAATCAAAGAAATTTAATAGAAGAGTAATAACAGAAATCACACATGACCTAAAAGTGAGCAAATTGCAAACTTTTCAAACGAACTCTTTAAGGACTCGAGGAGCCACCAAATAACTTACTCTATCTGATACAGTTTAAAGTTCAAATTCCTTGCACTTACGGAGTTTGATTTTTTTAATATTTGACTATAGGTGTGTAAGTACGGCTCAGTCTCAATTAGTGCAAATAAATGAATTCCCTGAAGTGGTCACATTCTTCGAATTTGCATCACATGTTTCCATTGGGCTGAGACAGATTACCATAGTTTACATAATTATAATTTCAAATAGTATGAATATGAATGCATGCAACCACTACAGCAGATTCATTATTTGTACTGAGACCTAGCTGTATAAACTCTGGAAGCTTCATTAGGCAGAGAATTCATAAACTGAAGCATGCTGTAATGTTAATCAGGGCAGGATTTCTTGCTGTTCTTCTCTTAAGTGCCTTTAATGATTCTCTTCTTTGTTTGAATGACGCAGGTAAAGTGGGATTTTTTTTTGTCTTGAATGTTTCTCAGCACTAAGACAATTGGGAGTCACTGATTGGAAACCATATATGTGGTGGTACTAGGGATTAACTAACTTTCCCACACCTTAAATGGGACTTTTCACTGTTCTTTCTTTGAGGGCTTCTCAGCACTGAGGTTATCAAGTGCTCCAGGGCCCTGAGACAGGTAGATAAGATCCAAGGCTGGTGTTTGACTTTTGGGGGTACACTCTTGAAAGGGTATGGGTGATGAGACTCTGGGCAAGCTGTTGAAATACCCCCTTCCCCCCAGCTTTGATAACCCAGACAGATGATTGTTGCTTCTGTGGTAACTACGAATTGTGATTTGAATCAGACAAGGTCTATCTGTTTATGTTTGTAATTTCTGTTTGTATTTGCCTTGAAGTTCAAAGGGCTGATCTTTTCCCCTGAATGAAGTGAATGATATGTGTGTCTTTAATTAAACTGAGATTGTTAACCCCTTAAAGTTGCTTTCCTTAGAAAAGCAAATCGAAGAACCTGTGTTAGCAGCCCTTCTGCGTGCTGATTGTTGTTGGTCTTACACAGCCACAGTAACTTCTAGCCATATTGTTGCTACACATGCTCTAGGACCAGTCGTGGGAATGGGGAGGCAACCTCCCGGATGGGCACTGCAGATTCATGACATATGTTCTGCTCATATTAGGTGCTCAATAAATGTTTGCTAAATTTGAATTAATCTGCAATATTTTTTGCAAAATGTGGACTTTCTGCAATAGATTCCTGGGGAGCTTTCTTAATTCAGAGATTACCTAGATGTTTTCCTTTTGGTTCATCACAGCAATGATAGAAGTTTTATAAATATTCTTTTAACTTTGTAGTCATTGCATCTTTCCCCAGAAATACTTGAAGAAACTCTAAAACAGAGTATCTTATTCTGAAAGAGAATATTTCATTCTAAAATAGAATGTGTTACTCTATCTTAGAAGAAAAAGGAATAGGAAAAACAAAATCCTACAAGACCAAAGGAGGAAAAAAGTGGTTTCACAAGTTCTGGTTGTCAAATGAGACTGAATGACTGAGGGTGGAGTCGTGTTCAGATTCCTGTAAGGCCAGAAATGTTACTAGGAGCAGACCTATTCTGTTCCTAACCAAGGCCCACTGCCAGATCCTTAAGGGAACTCCCTTCTCAATACCAGGAATTGAGAGATGTACTCACAAAGGTCAAGGCAAAAATATTACTACCACCCTGGCCTTATCCTTGTGACATCAGCTCTGTCCCAGAGGACCGATCATGGCTGGGAAGTCTACTAGCTGACTCAGCTTATAATTGTGGCTCTGCAGTTATTTCTGGAGAATTAACAGTGGGGATTTATCTGGCTCTCTACCTTTACCAATATTTTGCCACTGTGTCCATACCATGTTCTCTTATCTCTTTAGAATTATTATGTACCTCTGGGCACACAGTTATCATGATTGAGGAGAAAGAGAGCTTGGAGTTTTGATACAACTTAACTCTCTGGGAAATAATGCTTGCAAAAGGACCAGTGGAGAAGGACCAGGAAGCTGGCATCCAGAACTGGTTGCTTCTGTTCCTCTTTTGTTGTTTTTAAGATGTAAACATCTTGGTTGCCATATGAGCATGGGGAGCAAGCGGCTGCTGTTGCTCTTGACCTAAGGCGGTGAAAGTCCCTTGGAACTGGACCATGAGCTGTGGTGGCTACAAACTGCTGTGGGATCAGATTTTCAAGGCCAGGGATTGAGACACCCTAGAATGGCACTGTGGAGGTCAGTCAGATCCCATAGCAGAGATGAAACTAGAATGAGCAAGTCTGACCACCATTGGACTTCTGCAAGGCTGGTGAGTTGAAGACAAAAGACTGCTTCTCTCCCTGGGCTTGCCCTGAGTATAGTGCTGGGGTCCTGGACTCATCTCCTCCCATTCTGTTAGTCCTTTTTTATCATCCACATGTATACAATGGTTCTGAATATTCTCCCTACAAGGAAGTAGGAGGGAAAGTGGGGCCATATTTGGGGAGATGATTGGAGGTGGACTACTCCACCTAGAGACACTCAACCATTTTCCTTTCATTATTGTATTGTTCGATAAGCTCTGTGGCCTGAATATGTTGAGTACCTGTGTCCTATGAATATAGAAGGTTAAGAATAGAGAAGTTTCCACACGTAGGATGGGGATTCAAGAGTCCAGATTTCAGGTTCACAAAATTTTGAGCGATATTCCATACTATGCTTGCTCCTCTTTATCCCTGCTCATCTTTACCTAATTTCTCCCAGATGCCTTCTACCATTATCTCCTCTTTTACCTTTATCTCACATGATGAGGTGGTTCTTTTCTTTGCCAAGGCAAATGTCTCTATATGCACAAGTGATGCCATGACCTTCCCTCTTCTCCAGCAGAATGCCTCTTCTATCACCCTCGCACTCTCACTTATATTCAACCCTTCCTTGTCTATTTGGCTGCTTCCCTACTACCTACAAACTTTCCCATGTCTTTCCTATCTCCCCCCTCCACCCAAAACCTTCTCTTGATCCATCGCTATCATCTCATATCTCTCCCTACTTTTCTTGTTTTGACTCTTTATATGTATAATGCGAACAATGTGGGACAATATAATCATGGTAGAAAAAATCCTCTTTTTCTTGACTTAGTAAAATATGTAAATGAGAAATCAGTGAAATGACAGTGAGTACTTTTAGAAATCATGATTCCAAAAGAGGGCCCAACTCAGGGAACAACTAGTAGCCTACTTTAACTAAGGCATCAAATTAGCTGGCGGGGAGGGGCAGGGAGGCTAGACTAGAGTCAGCTTGCAGCAGCTCTAGTCAAGTCAGAAGTTTTATTTGTTAAGTAATGAACACTATCTAATGATTTTTGAGTAGGGGAGATGATGGGATCATTTGTGCATCAGAAAAATTATTTTTGCAGTGAGTTAATTGTAGAGGGAAGAAATTGCAATCAAGCAGACTGACTGATTGGGAAGCATTGACTAGTTCAGGGGAGGCGTCATAAGGGCCTTAGCTAAAGTAAAAATGGTAACAGTAAAACTGGAAAGGCAGGCATAGATTTGAATGACGTTTTATAAATAAATTTGATAGGCTTTGGAAATCGATTGGTTGCAGAAGGTTGGTTGTTTCCCTTCATTCTTGAAGAAGACCAAAATGACGTCACTGTGTTGGAGTCAAAGTACAATGTGTCTGACTGTGACCGATTGGACCAATACAAGCTTAGAAAGCACTACCATAAGTTGGGCACAGATTGTCCATATGAACATCTGGAGTGAAGATGTCTCTAAATTTGCACATCTCATGTTTCTCTTGAGCTACTGCAATTCTGCTTCACTCCTAGAGCACAACTCCCTCTTTCATGCAAGCACACCATGCTGAGCAGTCCTGTGCTAGTGTCTCCTATGTCTCACAATCAATTCCAAAGTTCTTCGGAGAGACCTTGAAAGTTCTGACCACCCTGTGAGGGCCTTCTTTGTGTGAGTTCTCCATAAAAATGGTCACTTGGGTAAACATACATTTGGCATTTGAACACCAGAGTTGCATTCTCTGAAGCAGAGTTTGAATGCTTGGCAGTTTAGTTGGAGAAAAGGACCTCAGCGTCCAGTACCTTATCTTGCCAGGTGATCTTTAGAATCTAACTAAGACAATTCAAATGGCAACAAACATGGGAAAACGTTAGAGAAAGAAAAATGAGTTATGCTTCAAACACATTGAATTATCAGTGGAGCATCCAGATGATATCAATCAGGCAACTAGAAATTTAAGTCTGGTGCTCAAGAGAAAAGTGAATTCTGGAGATACAGATTTGAGGCCCATCTAAATATAGATGATCATTGAAATCATGGGAGTGGTTGACATTACCAAGAGAATATCTAGAAGGGAAAAAGGTCAGAGACAACATTGGAAGATGCCAACACTTAAGTGAAGGAGGAGGAAGAAGGTGAGCTGATAAAGTAGATTAAGAAAGATCAAGGATTGAAGCAGGAAGAAAACCAAGAGATTTTGATCATCATTCTAGGGGCTAATGGAAAAGAAAGTATCAAAGAACAGGAATTGGTATAAAATGTTTTATAAACTTCAAAGCACTGTATACATGCCATATTAACATTAACTATTTTTATATAATCATGTTATGTGGTATTATATATAATTATTACATTATGATGATGATGATGATGATGATGATGATGATATAGCCCTCCCCCAAATAAGGAGGGTAGCAGCTTATTCTTGGCCAGCTTCTCTCCCTCCCACCAAATGTTTGTCGGGGCAACAAGCATTAAGAGCCTGATATGCGCTAGGTTTATTATACAAAAGAGATAGCAAGTAAGCTGCAAAACAGAAATTGGAGAAGCAATGATGATTAGGGTACACAAAAGAATATACAAGCATCAAACAGGGAACAGGATAAAATCTCAGCTCAAACAAGAAGAGAATGATCTCAGATCTCACCAGAGAAATTTGCTCTTAGCAGACTCTAGGTTAGAAGGCACTGAGAAACAACAAATGGCTTTCCCCACATTGCCGTGGCTCTGGCAACTCCTGTTATCTTTCAAAAGTAGCAGATTGTTGTTGTTCAGTCATGTCCAACTCTTCATGACCCTGGGGACCACACTGCCCATAGGAGTGGTTTGCCATTTCCCTCTCCAGTTCATTAAAGCAACCAGAGGTTAAGTGACTTGCCCAGAGTCACACAGCTAGTAAGTGTCTGAGGCCACATTTGGACTCAGATCTTCCTGATTCAAGGTCCACTGAGCCATCAAATCATGTCTTGTGACTCTAAATCTAGTGCCGTTTCTACATGGGCAGTTAAGCGATGCAGAGTATAGATAAAGTGCCAGGCCTGGAATCAGGAAGCCCTGAGTTCAAATCAGGCCTCAGATACCTACTAGCTATGTAACCTTGGGCAAGTAACTTATTCTCTGTTTCCCTCAGTTTTCTCATCTATAAAATGATAGATCTATAAAATAATAATATTATCTACCTTCCAGGGTTGTGAGGATCAAATAAGATAATCATTATAAAACACTTAACATAGTTCTTGGCACATGGTAGGTATTATATAAATGTTAGTTACGTTGTTACTGTTAATTACATTAGATATTAATTATAATTATGTATGTATGTAATACATAATTACATTATATATGTCTATTACAATGTATATAATATATATGTGTATTGCATATGTATATGTATAATTACATATACATAATTACACTAATTATAATTAATTCCACAGTAAGTCAACTAGCAGTTATTAAGCACCTACTATGTGCCAAGCACTGTAGTAAGTGCTAGAGATACAACCCCACTTCTTCTCCCCTCCCCCCACAAAAACCCAAACAGTTCCTAGTTTCAAGGAGCTCACAATCTAATTGGGCAGTGGGATGGGGGTGGGGGTGGGAGAGACATAGGGATAGGGATCAGAACTATACTTGTGATTTTATTGAAATAGGAAACTTCCAGATGAGGAATCTCCCTCTAACAAGGCAGACCAGCAATTTCTCTGCACCTGTCTTAGTGAGTAGTCCAAAGCCCTTAGAAGCCTAGAGCCATACTTTGTCAGTCTTTGTCAGAGGTAGGATTTGAATTAAGTCCTTCTGGCTCTGGCTCTGAAATTGGCCCTCTACACCATGCAGCTTCTCAAAACGCTGTAAGCTGTAACAAAAATAGAACAATCCTGGGCCTAAGGAAGTTTAAATTTTCCTGGATGGAATGGAGGCACATTGGAAAGAGGGAATAATTGGATAACTGTTCTTTCGGATCTGGTATTCTTTATCCTTTTTTGTGTCATGGACCCCCTTGGCAGTCAGAATCATGTTTTTAGATGCATAAAGTGAAATACATAGGATTTCCAAGGAAACCAATTACATTGAAATACAGTTGTCCAAAGATTTTTTTAAAAAAAATAAAAATTCACACACTTCAGGTTAAGAACCCCTCTTATAAATACACCATGATTATGTACAAGTGTATGATGTTATCTGTCATTTATACACATCACCAACCTGTTCCTGAAATACATGTTGTTACTATAAATAGGTCAAAGGTAGAAAAGGGGCATTATCTAGATCTGTTTAGAAGAATTTTGCGGTAGTAAGTTTGTCATTCTGCCTCACCTCTCTAACTTGGCCTCACCCCCTGTCAATTCTTTTTTTCATGAAGCCTTTAGACCCTAGGATACAGGGGAACCAATCAGGAGCCTCTGATGATATGTAGGTGCATCTAGTCACCAATCTACTGAACTTGGATCATCCCATGGAACATGCATGGGGGATGAACTGGGACTAGGCCCTTTCGCTAAGGGACATTTGCTATCAGAGGCTTCTGGTTTATTCCCATATGCTTCTGTGATTGGGGCTATGACTAAGAAGATTGCCTCTTGAACCAGGGCGAGAGAATCACTTTCTAGACTTTAAGAGGAATGACTACATATATGCCACTTGCATGGGATAGTGATTTCTTGTTTCCCCTGCTCTACATGATTGCAATGTCTTCCTTCTCATCCCTTCTAGATAAGAGTCAGTGACATTCTGAGTACTCTGATCCCAGGTCAAGTTCAAGTTCACGTAAATCTGAGGAATGCCTACAAAAAGCTGTCTACCAACAAGAAACTCCCTGGATCCTCCCTACTCAATGGCCAAGCATCTATGGTTGAAGTCCAAAGAACAGGGCTACAGTAGCTTTAATGATCCAGTGGCTTTTTTTTTTTTTACCAATTTCCAACATTTTGCATCTTCTTCAACATTATATAAAGAGCATATTAAAATGCAGCATGTACCAGCATCTATAATGACAAAAGAGATTGAATCAAATATATCTTTCAGATTGCATGTTCTATAGGACCTATATAGAGTCAATATTAGAGAAACCTTAGGGGAAAAATGAAGTTATTTCCTAAACATACTTTCTAGGATAGCATTTCCTTGTCCATCCTATACTGTGGACTGATTAGTCAACTCATCAAAAAAACATTTATTAAGCACCAACCACATGCAAAACTCTACTCATTGCTAGGGATATAAAGACATAAAACAAAACACTTCTTGCTTTTGAGGAGTATACATTCAACTGAAGTAGAAGCCGTGTGTGTTAACAGCAACAATAACAATACACTTAGATGTTCATAAAATACTTTACAGATATTTCATTTGATCCTCATAGTGACCCTTAGAGGCAAGTGCTATTATAAGTCCCATTTTAAAGGTGAAAAAAATGAGGCAGACAAATGAAGTGACTTGCCCAAGGTTACACAACTCATAAGTGTTTGAGGCTGGATTTCAATTCAGGTTTTCTTGACTCCAGGTCCAGTGCTCTATCTACTGTACCACCCAGCATACTGTATAATATACCTTTCCAAGGTAAAGAAAGAGAAGTAAGGTAGAGAGAAAGGGCACTAGTAGTTAGATCAGGAAAGGCTTTTTGTAGAAGAGCTTAAGCTCATTCTTATAGGAAGTGAGGGATTCTAAGAGATAGAGGTGAAAAGCCAGTATAGATGCACAGGGATTGGCAATAACATGGGTGAGAAATGAAGAAAGGGTGAATTTACCTGGACATTAGCTTATAGGGAAGGGAATAATGTATAAAACATCTAATCATTCACATGTGAGCCCTCTGACATTTATAGCCTCAGAGAAGCCACTTTTGACAGTTTAGGATGAAGGACCTAGAATTTCATGTAAGGGAGTTAAGATCGAAGTAAGTAGCAGAAGGGAGAAAGTGAAATAGCCTTTATAACATATCAGTTTTAAAAATAAGGAAGGTAAGTAGAAAGAGAATGAGAGAATCTAGCCACTCTTGATGAATTTTTGTCAATAGGGACAGATGAACTTCTCCTTAGAGTACTGATGGAACAGGAATTTGTGAATATTGAGCCATACTCAGCGATCTTTAAAAGACTTCAGACAAGAAAGATTCCATAAAGTTAGAGAAAGGCAAACAGTATCCTGATTTTTTTAAGGAAGAGAATAAATCTGAATACTATAGTCCAGTGAACTTCACTTTGATTCCTGGCAAAATTCTAGAAAATATCTTTAAAGAGATTGTTAGTGAACATCCAGAAAATGAAGTAGAGATGAGAAAGAGCAGGCATGGCTTCATCAAGAATTGATCATGCCAGACTAACCATATTTCCTTTTCAGATAGGATTACTGGACTAATTTATCAGAGGAATGTAGTATATATAATTTACTAAAATGTCAGCAAAGCATATGACAAGTTACTATGGTTTAGATGTAGAAAGGAAGGCTAGATGATACAGTATAATTAAGAATTGGTTAAATGGCCAGAGCCAAAGAGCAGCCATTAATGGTTGGATGTCAATTTGTAAGGTCTTTGATGGGCTGCCCCAGGGATTTCTGCTTTATCCTGTCCAGTTCAACATTTTTATAAATGACTTGGATAATTGCAAAGATGACAACCTTATGAAATTTTCAGGAGACACAAAGCTAAAAAGGAGAGCTAACACCCTGGATGACAGAGTCAGAACTAAGAAAGAGGCTGACAGGCTAGAACATCAGACTGGATTAAATAATATGAAATTTAGTAGGGATAAAGATAAACTCATATACTTGGACTCAAAGTCCACTCTAACTTCTCAAGTTCAAAATGGGGGTGGTGTGACTGGACATCAATTCATCTGAGTAAAATTTGTGGGTTATAAAGCTTGGAACAATGGATAGGGCTTTGGATATAGAATTAAGAGACTTGTGTTAAAATCATAGCTCTGCCCGTGACTATCAGAGTAACTTCAGGCAAGTGAATTGACCTGTCTGGGTCTCAATTTCCTTATGTGAGGGAACTGGACTTGATCATCTCTAAGGTCCATTCTAGCTTATAAATGTAGGGGATCATAAGGGAGTTTGTAAATTGAAGGATTACAAGTTCAAATATGACTCAAAAGTGATATAGCAAATTTTTAAAAAACTGTCAGCTTGGGCTGAAACAAGAACAGCACTGTGTCTAGCTCTAGGGGTGTGATAGTTTTGATGGACATTGACATCTAGAGAGCGTCTAGAGGGGAACAACCAGGATGGTGAGGGGTCTTGAGTCCATGTCAAAGAGTTGGACAATTCTGTACAAACCCTTAGCTACCATGGATAACTCCCTGTCCAAAAACACCAAATTCTTGCTACCACGAGGGCTCATAGAGGATGTGGAAACCCTTTTGAGTTGGAAAAAAAACTGGCATTATTCTCTACACCTTTCCAAAAGAGGCATCATCTCCCCTGTAGATATATATATATAAAGATATATAAAAGTAAGGTGAAAGAAGTGGGTACAATTAGCCTGGAGAAGAGAGGACATAGGGGGAACTATGGTAGCTGGCTTCAAGTACCTAAAGAGCTATTTTCACATGGAAGAGGAATTCAACTTGTTCTCCTTCACCTTAGATGCCAGAACCGGGAGCAAAGGTAGGAAGTTGCAAAGAGGCAAATTTAGGGTTGATGTAAAGAAAAAATCTTTAATGAGCAACTGAATAAATGACCAAAAAACAATTATTAAGTACTTACTATATTCCAAGAACTATTATAAGTTCATGGAATACAAATATAAAAGCAAATTTAGTGCTCTCAAAGAGCTTGCATTCCATTGGGCAAAATCACGCAGATAAGTGGGTGGTTTCCAGGAAAGAGTATCTTGATCCTGGAAGCTACAGGGATGATGAGTGTGGCCGTAGGAGAGTAGATGTCACACTTTATCCAAGAACGTAGCGTTGATGTGATCGTGGTTCATGGTTCCAGAACTGGAGGGGGTAAAGAGAGAAGGGAGAGGAAAGGGTATGTTTGATTAAGTGAGGCAATTGGTGAAGAGGGAGCCAGAGAAGAGATAGTGAAGGATGGTTGGGGCATTCCTGAAATAGCCTTTAGGAAGACAGTCTAAGGAGTTTGTGGAGGCTGACTGGAGCTATTCCAAAGAGAAAAAGCCCGCCTTAGGAGGTAAGGGAATCCTAATCATTAGAGGTCTTCAAGCAAAAGTATGTTGTAGAGGAGATTTTTAGATAGCTACCTGTCCAAAGATATCATTGAACCAAAATTCTTGCTGCTGTGAGGGCTCATAAAGGATGTAGAAACTCTTTTGAGTAGAAAATGCTAGCATTATCCTCTACACCTTTGCAAAAGAGGCATCATCTCCCCTGCAGACAGATATTAATAATCAATACAGTTATTTGGAGAGGCTTGCCCAGTCCATGATTAGGGGAAGGGAAATAATGTAGTCTTGGGTGAAGAAGATGAAGACTGTAAAGAAGAGTAGAATGAACACGGGATTTGAAATCAGCGGACTTTACTTTCAATCCTGGCTCTGCTCCTTAACACCCAAGTAGTCCTGAGTGAGTTGTGTAACATCCCTGGGTTTTATTCTCTCAACAGCAAAATTAATCTTATGATCACAAGAGGCCACAAAGCTAATAACTGCACATTTACAGTGGCATCAGTCTTTTGCATCTTCTGTTTCTTTTTAGTTGGTACCCTACATTTGGCCTTTCCAACTCTCTGAAGATATGCAAAGAGCAGCAATTCTTCACAGTTACAATTCCTCGGGAAGTAAGGGCCCAGAGTGTTTAAATGACATTTTATATGATGCTGGCTGCACACATGCTTCAGAGAATCTATGAATGAGGCAGAGAGACACTCCTCTCCCCTCTACAACCTCAAAGGTCATTTGTTTCCCAAGGAGAAAACAGAGTTCAGAGATGAGTTGACTATGCTTGATTTAAAATATATCAAAGTAAAGTATTCTAAAAGTGAATACCCATACCTAAAGATAATGATATAACCAATCACACAAATATGATCCAAGTGAGTGATCATTTTGATCTTAAAAAATTAATACTATGGATATTAAAACTTTATAGCATTGGTGTGAAGTTTTAAAATTGAAGTCCCACCAGCGACTTTTAACATTAGGGGTTCTTGTGAACATTGGAGACAAATTAATAAAAGAAACATTAAAAGCAGTAGTGAATGATGAGATGTTAAATACCTGTTAAATATTACAAAGAGGCAGAGAGTTCCACTTTTATAGTGTTTAAGTTCCTTGAATTAGTGACATAGTCTAGTACAGAGGTTCCCAAAGGGGCAATACTGCCTCCTGGGTGGGTGTTTGGGTGCAATTGGGGCACCGAATAAAAATAAGGGGACAGTGGAAGCATAAGGAAAGAAGAAAAGATAAGAAAAATTTGAAAAACTGTTCATACATATTTCATCTATTGTATAACAGAGTTAAAGTCATAGTGATTACATAATTTTCCAAATAAACACACAAAATGCAAGTTATAGCTGACAGGTCTTAACAAGCAAGTGTTGGCAGGTGAACATGTCATACATTGTCAGGAAGTCCAGTGTGCATCAGCAGGAATATGTGCACATAATGATTTGTTTACAATATGACACTATATGGTTACATAATATTATATTGCATCATCAAAATTTCCATGCAGGAAAAAACCCACAAATTTACAATAAATTATTAAATTTAAGATGCATGATTTTTAAAAATAAATATTTTATATTTTTTGAAATGACACATATTTAAAAAACATTAAAGGATTAAAGAAAGTACATTTCTAGGGCGGGGGGGGCACTGAATATTTTTTTTTAAAGGGGGAGGTGGGCCAAATAAATTTTGGAACCTCTGGTCTAGTATGACTGGGGATATAAATTGGGAAGAATACTTAGAAACTAGTTTCTAAATCCCACACTGAAGAAGAAAAAAAAAGAAATAAAAGCCAAGACCTTCTTGCAAAGGGAAAGATTCACTGAATATGCCATCTAACATGAGTTCCAAAAAAAAAAAAAGAAAGAAAGTTGACTAGCTGCCTACAAGCTAGGGGAAAGACTTCACTTTGGCAAGTTACAATCTTTTTCAGGAAAATTTGCCTCATCTCACTGATGGGAACCATTCAAGTCCCCAATAGGATATGCCTCAGAGACATTGCATCAGTGTCAGGTGATTAAAGTGAAGAAACAAGGAGACCACTAAACAGTTTCAAATGACCAGTTTTGGATATGGTGTGTGATCTGGAAAAAAAAATAGGCCCCCAGTGCTATAATATTAGAATTCTTGAAAAGGCTAGAGAAGTGACTTAGCAATACAGAGAATTCACAACCAATTTATGCTAAATTCCCCAAGTGTGTCAGGATCAAGGTGAAGATCTATTGCTTTGAGAAAGCTTTGGAAGCTAACAGCCAGGGAAACTGTGAAGCCAGAAGAAAGACAATGTGGAGTTGCCTCCAGGTAAGCACTGATTTGACAGGTAGAAGGCAGTTGTACATTATTATGAAGATGCTATATTGTATTTGGATCAGTGAAACAGCAGATTAGAGACAATGGCCTGCTGAATTCATGATTATTTGAACGAAAAAATGCTAGTTTCTCAGAAAGAGCTCAATAAAAAGAAATCCAGAATATCTTTGTTTGTATGGGCTGTAAAAAGAAGGCAAAATACTACCTCTAGTTGTCCAGACTTGTAGATGAGAATGCAAGGAAAATCTGCTGAAAAATGAGGACAATGGGCAGAAGTGCTACTCTCATAAAGACAAAGGATTATGGAACTTATCAGGCCGATGCTAAAACACTATCAGAATACAGCCAAAGAAGCAAAGTCATCTTCTATGATAGCCGTGTCCTAGATTGACAATTGTGTTCTGGATGTCTGTGAGAGGGGTATACATGTTTCTTTTGGCAGAAGCTGTTGCCCAGTGACCCAACTGTGGGTATTGAGGTCGGAGACAGAAGTCACTCCTGACCCTGAATCTCCTAGGCCCCATCTTTTATCTATTCACTCAATCTAGGAATTTGTTTTGCTTTACATGGTCACATTTGATTAAAGGGTTTTTTTTTCTCCTTTTCAAATGGAGTCTGTGGGAAGTAACATCCTTTTTAAATAAAAATAAAATAAAATTTAATTAACAAAAAGAAACTTGGGGGGCAGAGCCAAGATGATGGCTGGAAATCAGGAACTCCCTTAAGTTCTCCCCCAAATCCCTCCAAACACCTGTAAAGAGGGCTCTGAATAAATTCTAGAGCTGGGGAACCCACAAAATAGCAGAGGGAAGCAGATCTCCAGCTCAAGATAGCCTGGATGGTCACTGGGAAGGGTCTATCACATAGTTCTGGGAGCAGAGAGCAGACCAGCATGGGCTGCACCAGGACCAACCAGACTGGGAGTCGGGCAGAGTAGGCCTGAGAGCCATGAAACAGTGAGCTGTGGCAGTCACCAGACTTCTCGACCCACAAACACCAAAGACCACAGAGTGGGTTAGTGGGAAAACTGCTAGATCAGGGAGAGAGTGGTGCAGCCCCAGCCCCAGTAGTGGCAGAGGTGGTGCTGCTATAGCAGCAGCAGCAGCAAGAAGCTCCTGCAGCTGCTTCCAGAGCTCCAGATGCGGCTGCTTCCAGAGTCCTTGGCCCACACAGTGGGAAGAATCAAGGTGCAGATCAGGGCAGGAGTGCAGGGATTGTTTTGCAGGCACAGAGGCAGGTTTTCTTGCTTTGCCCTGCTTGGATCTGGGTCGTGGTCCTGGTTGGCGCCTCTTGGGGGAGGAGAAGTGCTGCTGTGGCAGAGCTGACCATGACGGTGGAGTAGAAGTAGCTCTAGAAACAGCAGTGCTTGGACCGTAAAGCTTGGGACAAAGTACTGTCTACTCTACAAGCAGTCATACCCTGACAAAAAACTCAAGGGTCAAGTAGTTGGCTGGGAACAAGAACAGGCAGTGAAAAAGGACACAAACTCTTGAATCTTTTTTTGGTGACAAGGAAGATCAAAACATACAGCAAGAAGAAGTCAACAAAGTCAAAGAGCCTACATCAAAAGCCTCCGAGAAAAATATAAATTGGTCTCAGGCCATGGAAGAGCTCAAAAAGGATTTGGAAGAGCAAGTAAGAGAAGTAGAGGAAAAAATGGGAGGAGAAATGAGAGTGATGCAAGCAAACCGTGAAAAAGAAGTCAATGACTTGCCAAAGGAGACCCAAAAAATACTGAAGAAAATAACACCTTAAAAATAGACTAACCCAAATGTCAAAAGAGCCCCAAAAAGCCAATGAGGAGAATGCTTTGAAAGGCAGAATTAGCCCAATGGAAAAGGAGGTCCAAAAGACCACTGAAGAAAATACTACCTTAAAAATTAGATTGGAGCAAGTGGAAACTAGTGACTTTATGAGAAATCAAGAAATTATAAAACAGAACCAAAAGAATGAAAAAAATG
>CM053627.1:77695386-77725901 GCA_028646595.1 Phalanger gymnotis
ACGTTTCTCAGTATTAGGGTAGTTGAAGGGAATATACATATATATAGACAGAGGGCACAAGGTGAGTTGAATATGAAAGGATGATGTCTAAAAAATAAAATAAATTTAAGGGGTGAGAGAGGAATATTTTGAGAGAGGGAGAAAGGGAGAGATAGAATGGTGTAAATTATCTCACATGAAAGTGGCAAGAAAAAGCAGTTCTGTTAGAAGGGAAGAGGGGGCAGGTGAGGGGGAATGAGTGAATCTTGGTCTCATTGGATTCAACTTGAGGAGGGAATAACATACACACTCAACTGGGTATCTTACCCCACAGGAAAGTAGGGGGAAGTGGAAAAAAAGGGCATGATAGGAGGGAGGGCAGTTGGGGGGAAGAAGTAATCAAAAGCAAACACTTTTGAAAAGGGACAGGGTCAAGAGAGAAAATTGAATAAAGAGGGATAGGATAGGATGGAGGGAAATATAGTTAGTCTTTCACAACATGATTATTGTGGAGGTGTTTTGCATAATGATACATGTGTGGCCTATGTTGAAATTCTTGCCTTCTTAGGGAGGGTGGGTGGGGAGGGAAGAGAGGAGAGAATTTGGAACTCAAAGTTTTAAAAGCAGATGCTCAAAAACAATTGTTTTTGCAGGCAACTGGGAAATATGATATATAGGAAATGGGCATAGAAATCTATCTTGCTCTACAAGAAAGTAAGGGGAACGGGGATGGGGAGGGAGTGGGGTGACAGAAGGGAGGGCTGACTGGGGAACAGGCCATTCTGAATATATGCCATCTTGGAGTGGGGGGGAGGGTAGAAATCAGGAGAAAATTTATAACTCAAAATCTTATAGAAATCAATGTTCTAAAGTAAAATATTAAATAATAAAACATGAAAAGTAAAAAATAAAGACAATAAGAAACCTAAATAACCAACCATGCATGCAATCTATATACCTGGACTCATGGTATCTCCTACAGAAGTAATGGTGTTGATTAAACATATATTATTTTGCTAAGCTGGACAGTGGATCTCATGACTATTATATTCTATCTATTGTATAAGAAGCATTTGCAAAAGACACTTTTATAGCCTACACAGAGCCAGGACCCTGTGAAGTGAATGAAAAGGACTACCCATATGTGGGTTACATTAATATAAGCTTGGCATCTTTGCTCTGGTATGCCAAGAAACAGTCTAGCGAACAATTTCTGGTGTGATAGAGTTCATTAGAACCAACTCCAACCTATTCAAGGGAGAATAATGCAGGCAGTGAAATCGTACTCAACACCTGGATTCTATGGCCATCCACACCTTTTGTGGGAAAGCTCTCAAGGAACTAGAAGCAGGTGGTGGCAGAAAGCATCGAAAGAACATTTAATTCTCCAAATCCAGTATATCCCTTGGCCGAGAGATCAGGCTAACAAAGAGGCATACTGACTAGCTGTGATCTAAGTTCAGAAAACTTCTGGTAGAAACAAACGATAGAGGGGCAGCTAAGTGGTGCAGTGAGTAGAGCACCATCCCTGGAGTCAGGAGGACCTGAGTTCAAATCTGGCCTCAGACACTTGACACACTTACTAGCAGTGTGACCTTGGGCAAGTCACTTAGCCCCAATTGCCTTGCCTTCCCCGCCTCAAAAAAAAAAAAAGAAAAAAGAAACAAATGATACCCAAGTTCACTCTCAAGTCTTATGGCAAAGTAATAGAGTTATGCTCAGAAATCTTGGTAAGCAGGGAATACACAATAAAGCAGGCCAAAGGAAAACCATTCCAAATCAAGTAGATGAAAGACTAGGCAACTTGCCAGTCTATAAAATTATCCTCAGAGTATAGCCAAGGCCCCAGAAAGACAATGAATCAAAATAACCTACAGACTCTTGGGAACCTTGTCAGGCTCCTTGGTGAGCATCATGAGGACTAGATGAAGAGTCCCCTTACCACTTTCTTTAAGACTGATGATCGCTCAGATGACTGATTCAGATGAGAGGGGTTAGAGAAATCAAGTAAGCTTTCTCCAGGTTGACCTAAGTCAGACATGGGGGCAAAGCTGACCCCAGAGTCAGCAGTTTTTGAGTTTATTATTTCACCCATAGAGACATCTAGGAAATAGAAGGGATTTATAAAGCCTAGAAATAGTGATAATCAGCTTGACCATTCACAATACCAGGATTGGGACTATATGCCAGCATGTTTACAGATGTTCACAGTCAATTTGAGCCCTCTACAAGCCCAGGAGGTCATGGGAGGAGTGAGACAATCAATGGTAAGTTGAAATATAAAGCGGTGTTACATCTATTTGCTAAATAGGAACTAATAAATTGTACCTCAGTTCATATTCCTTTTTATTAGAAACATCATCTTGGCAGCTGAATGGAGAATGGATTTAAAGGGGAAAAGACTTGGGGCAGGGAGCTCAATGAGAAAAATACTGTAGCTCTATCTAGGTATCAGGTAACGATGGCCTGCACCAAGGTAGTAGCAGTGTCAAAAGCAGAGAAGGCGATGTTAGGAAGGCAGGGAAAAAAACCATCTGCGGATCCCCTGACTATTGCCAAAGACTAACAGAAAAATCGGTCTAGTTTGTGAAGACGTCCACAAAACACACAGTCTGAACAGCTTTCTTTTTGGTAATAACAAGTGGTTTCCAAGTTATGTGGCTTGAGAAGGCAGTGTGGCAGCAGAGCAAATGACAATGGATTTGGAATTCCTAAGTTATTTATCATTGGTATCTCAGAATACTGCTCAGGAGCTACCTTGACATTGTGGGCCCCTGTTCTCCTCATCTAAAAAATGAAGAGGTCAGACAAAAATATAGGATCAGAATTTTAGAGTAGAAGGGGCTTCAAATATCATTCGGTTCATCTCTCTCACAAATAAGAAAACAAAGGCTTAGAGAGAATATATGTGTGACATCTCCCCCCACTCCAAGGTCACACAGGTAGGAAACAGGAAAGTCAAAATTCGAGCTCAGGTTCTCTGAGGTCCAATTCAAGGCTTTTTTCAGTATACTGTGCTGGATGAGCTCTAATCTCCTGGCTCTGACACTCTATGACTCCATCATCCTACTCAGCAGCTAATTGAGATAGCAGCCACTGGCAGGATGCTTATCCTCATTTGTGTGCTTGAGTCATGATTGGCAAATGACTCCTTTGTGAATTTTGCCTAACCAGTAGTTGCTTATTGTGAAGAGGGCCTGGAATCTTATGAGTAATTATGCAGAATTTTGAACACATTTCTCAATTTTAAGCAGGGCCGTGCAGCAAAATTCTGTGAGGGACTTTGGAAAGCCCTCCCACCACAAAAAGTATATACTCCTTAAATACCCTCAGCTTAAGATCCCTAAGACAGTGAAAAAGCCTCCCATTTAATACACAGAGATGAGAATAGGCCAGGGATAAAGAAGCAAGCTATAGCTTAAATTTACCTTAAAGTAAAAATTATTGATAGCATACCCTTTCTTCCCTTTGTGTGTGTTTATGTGTGTGTGAGAGAGAGGGAAAGAGAGGAAAGGAGGGAGGGAGAAAGAGAGAGAGAGAGAGAGAGAGAGAGAGAGAGAGAGAGAGAGGGAGAGAGAGACAGACAGACAGGCAGAAACAGAGAGAGGACAGAGAAAGACAGAGAGACAAACACAGAGACACAGAGAGACAGACAAAGAGACAGAGAGAGACAGAGAGAGAGAGAAAGGGCTTAATAAGGAGAGGAAAAGAACATTGGAAACCTGAAAGGAGGAAGAAAGACCATAGGGAGGAAGGAGTAGCAAAAAAAATGGGAGAGCGAGGGCAATGCCTAGGGTCACTGGTCCCGTATAGTGTCTGCTGTGGAAGTTTTCCTTATGATAGTTTTGACTAGAAGGCTCATGCAAAAGTTTTTGAGAAATAAGGTATAAAAAGACTAGTTGTAGCTCCTGAGAACCCTCTTTTCACATTCAGTTAATGCTTATGGTCCCAGAATCCTATATCAGCACAGTGGGAATGACCACAAGATAGATTTGCTAATATCGTTCCAATAGAATACAAGCTTCTTGAAGGCAAGGACTGCTTTTGGTTCTGTCAGCATAACTCAAACATCTAGTTCACTGCGTTGAACATTTTGTTAAATCATCTTCAGTTGTGTCCAGCTCTGTCATCCCATGTGAGGTTTTCTTGACAAAGATACTAGAGTGGTTTGCCATTTCCTTCTCCAGCTCATTTGACTGATGAGGAAGTGGAGGCAAACAGGGTTAAGTGACTTGCTCAGGGTCACACAGCTGGTAAGTTTCTGAGGCCAGATTTGAACTCAGAAAGATGAGTCTTCTTGACCCCAGGCCTGGCTCTTTATCCACAGCGCCTCCTAGCTGACTTGCATTAAACATGGTAGACAATTCATGTTGAGTTTTATTGAATGGTATATTAAAAACAGAGCATAGAAAGTAGGAAAATCAGAAAACGCTACATTGAGGCAGCAATCCTGTAAGAATAATTGTAGTCCCTGCCTCGCCAAGACCCCATAGATTGAACTGGTCTTTTAACCACTTTTGACCACTTTGAAAAGGAAGACAGTAAAGGCCATTTTGCTGTTTGGGTAAATAAAGTATAAGTGGCTTAACTTGGAAGGAAATTATTTTAGAGCAAAGGTTCTTAACCTAAAGTGTATGACCTTACTCTAATTCAAATATATCAAATATCAAATGATGAAGGCAGCTGTTGGTGATAGGGCCTGTGATTTCTTGGCATAGGGATATCCTGGGAGAGGAAATTCTCTCTACTAAAGCAGGCTGGTACTTTTTCTGAAAGGGGGTATTAGGTGGCACAGTTGACAAAGTGTTATGCTTGGCATGAGGAAGACTTATGTTCCTGAGTTCAAATCTAGCCTCAGACACTAGCTGTGTGACCCTAGAGCATATCACTTAACCGTTTGCCTCAGTTCCTCATATGTAAAATGAGCTAGAGAAGGAAATGGCAAACCACTCCAGTATCCTTGCCAAGAAAACTCCAAAATAGGGTCACAGAGAGTCAGACCCAATTGAAATGACTGAACAGCAGTTTCTCTGAAACTTAGTCTTTGAGAATTGCCTAATAGACCATGACATTAAGTGATTTGCCAAGGTGACAACAGTCAGTATATGTCAGAGGTAGGTCTTCCTGACTCTGAGGAAGGCTTTCTAAACTAACGATGCCACAAACTGTAAATGTTAGATGCAAAGTTTCCCTCCTGTGAGTAGAGTCTTTGCCAAACACATTTTCAAGAGTTTAAAAATTCTGAGCTTTCATTTTTTTAAAAAGTTAAGCTCGAATAGTAATGGTGAGAAGGAAATTGGCCACCAGGGAACCATTTAAAACTCTGAAATAGAAATCATGGCTAATTGATGGACGAGTACTTTTAAAACAAACAGAGCTAACAACAGAAGAGTAGTAATGAAAATCATAATTGACATAAAAGGGAGTAAATTGCAAACTTTTCCAAAATACATTTTGGGTCTGTAAGAGGCAGAGTCCATAAACTGCAAGGTGATAGATGACCAGTTGTAGGTACCAGTGAGCCACTTCTCAGGTAGTTGTGGGCTACGATTGATATTGCCTAGCATGAGGCTCTGCAGATGTTGGTTGAGTTTTAATTTGTCTTCAAGATCTGCCTCAGGCAAAGAAGAACGAGGCCCTCTGTGAAACATCATCATGTTACCCTGGAAGTTCACTGACTGAGGCCAGTTGCATGCTTTCTTTCTAATGTGTGGCAACCAGCACCAAAGCCTTGTGCTGATTTTTTTTAGCCTTCCATTAACTGCATCTTCTTCAGAAGCACTAGAGGCATTGAACTATAAAACAAAATATTTAAACACAGCAGAGGAAAACAACTGAGGATAGGAAGGGAATAGGAAAGGAAAAATTGTGCTAGAGACAGACACAGAGAGAGAATAAGAAGGAGCAGAACAAGGAGGAGCACAAGGAGGAGGAGGAGGAGAAGAAGAAGGAGGAGGAGGAGGAGAAGAAGGAGGAGGAGGAGGAGGAGAATAAGGAGGAAGAGGAGAAGAAGCAGGAGGAGGAAGAGGAGGAGAATGAAGAGAAGGAAGAGGAAGAGAAGGAGAAGGAGGAGGAGGAGAAGAAGCAGGAGGAGGAACAGGAGGAGAATGAGGAGAAGGAGGAGGAAGAGGAGAAGAAGAAGGAGGAGGAGGAGGAGGAGAAGAAGAAGGAGGAGGAGGAGAAGAAGCAGGAGGAGGAGAAGGAGGAGGAGGAGAAGGAGAAAGGAGAAGAAGGAGAAGAAGAAGAAGAAGAAGAAGAAGAAGAAGAAGAAGAAGAAGAAGAAGAAGAAGAAGAAGAAGAAAAGAGAATTATAGTGTATGTGTGAGGGTGTGGCTGTGAGGGGGACTCGGCAATTCATACCTACCACTCCAGACCTTGATTTTCTTGAATGTCATTTTGCGACCACAGCAGAGCAATCTTCTTTCTTTGCTTTTGGAAACAGGCAATTAGTTGCCTACCATATTCTCAATCATTAATGTGGGGTAAAAGAGAAGGTGCATATTTGAGCTGGCAGAGAAAAAGCACAGTTTCTTCATGCAGTGTTGACACTGGAATGTATTTTTCTATGGAGAGTGTCAGCCTGGTACCCAGGGACTAAATACAGTGCATCTGGGATCCAGATGACCACTCTGCCGGGCCAAGAGATCTCAGCTCATTGCCAAAGTCTAGGTATTTAGGAGTACTTAGCAGACATGGCTGTATTGGTCTCTCAGTTCACAAGAGTAGTAGCTTTCTCTTTCCACAGAAAGAAATGTGGGCTAGCTGTGATAGGAACTATCCTTGTTTTGTTGGGGGCTGTTGCTAAGGAGGGCTAGTGGGTTGCTATGCCTGCTTTGTTGCTGTTTAGTGCAGATCATGGATACATTGGCCTATGGCAACTGGCCAGAGATCCCTACTTTCTCTGTTTCTATCTCTTAGATCTTTTATCACCTGTTCCTTTGATAGGCCCTTCCCTCTCAGTACTCCATAGATTGGACTGGTCCTTTGAAAAGCAAGAGAGTAAAGGCCATTTTGCTGTTTGGGTAAATAAAATATAAGTGGTTTAGCTTGGAAGGAAATTATTTTAACACAGAGGGTCTTAATCTGGAGTCTGTGAGCTTGTTTTTAACAATATTTTGATAACTATATTTCAATATAATTGATTTCCTTTGTAATGTTATATATTTTATTTTATGGATTTAAAGACATCTGGAGAAGGGTTCCAGACTGCCAAAAGAATCTGCTACACAGAAATAGTCAAGAACCTCTATTTTAGAGGGTATTCCTGATGTCCAATTGCCTACAGGTCTTCTTTTATAGTACAGAGAGAGAGCAGTATCAGTCTTTTATTTTCTAATTAGTCAAACGGCTTTTACTGGATTTTTTATGTTTCACAAGTGTGTCATTGTATTTTTACCCTCCGACTTGAATCATTAGACTGGCCTAGTTTAGGCCTGACATAAAATATTAGCCTTGTGATCACTGCATTTGCAACTTTCAGTGAAATGCACCATTTTCCCATAAAATCAAATGTTCCTCTAAATGTTTAGGACCCATGACCATAGGTTGTTAATCACTCATTATGAATCACAGGGAATATCCAGTTCTCAAAACAATGTGTTGTTGTTTAGTCGATTACTCATGTCTGACACTTCATGACACTGGGGTGGTTCACCCTTTCCTTCTCCAGCTTATTATACAGGTGAAGAAATTGAGGCAAACAAAATTAAGTGACTTGCCCAGGGTGACACAGCTAGTAAGTATCTAAGGTCAATTTTGAACTCAAGTCTTCCTGACTGCAGGGCCCACACTCTAACCACTGTACCACCTAGCTGCCCCCTCAAAAATATATACTCAGCCGAATTCTTGAACTGAAGGAATAGTGTCTCCTCCATTCTTCTCCTCCTTCCTCCCAAGAACTAAGCTCAGTCACAAATCTAGGAATAAATAAACAATTGCATTTATCTGCAACAATACAAAAGTGCCATAGAGTATGGAGCATGCCTAGTATATATCCACAGGTGGTCTTGGTCCAGCAGCCCTACCCTCTGCTCATTTTCCACACTGGACTGTGTGAACCAAGAAAGTAAGAGCTAAAACAGGGCTAGGGAATCTGTGGCCCTGAGGCCACATGTGCTGCCTTTTGACTGAGTCCAAGTTTTACAGAACAAATCCTTTTATTAAGGGGATTTGTTCTGTGAAGTTAGGATTCAGTCAAAGGTCTACACTTGAGGACCTAGAGGGCCACATGTGGCCTCGAGGCTGCAGGCTCCCCACCCCTGAGATAGAGAGTCATGGGTGCTACCATTTTGCTTTTATACAGGTATTAACATCCTTCATAAGTCAAACAAAGTTCACTTTTCAACTTGTAGGAAATAGCATATTTCTCCCCTTCCCCCATATGAAACAATGAACCTAACTATCCCACTTGCCTGGAAGAGGTGGGGCCATTGAGAACATATACTGGCATATAGGTTGGAGTAGGGTGGCAGGTGATACAGAAATGCTTTTTTCCTTGTTTTTTTCCTTACTATAGTGCTAATGTACAATATGGCTGCATCTGATGATTAAATACTAATTGGGTACTAGAAAAAGCTACATGGAAAACAGGTAAGGAAGAAAATAGAAGAAGTTGGGGGAAGGGCGGTTCTCGTGGAGCACTCATTTCCTAGAAGGGTGAGACTTGGCAAAATTTGTTATGAAATCATTTTATTTTCAGAAATCTTCCATTCATTCAACAAACGTTAATTAAGTGCCTACCAAGTGCCAGACATAGTCCTAAGGGCTAAGGTCTGGCAGTATGGTAAAGCCTGTGGATCTCTTATCAGAATAATATTTTAAATGCATATAATAAAACACATGGGATTATGAAGAAAACCAAATTATACTGAAATGCACGTATCAAGACATATGTGTGTGAATATATATACATTTTATATACTATATATATATAATTTAAAGACTTTTATTAACAGGTGCTTGCAGTTTGTAGATTTTTGAAAAAAATCTGGTTTACTTTTATACAAATTGAAAACAAGGTTCTTAAAAATTTCAATTTGACCAGCTATGAAACAATTTAAAAACCTTTAAAGGTGTACTGAAAAAACCAGGCTTTAAAAAAAATGGTTGTCCTTCCCCAAAAGAGGCTTCTTTAGGTAAAAATAATAAAAACTCTATGCTGCATAGATAATAGAGAGAGTTCTAGTTATCTGGGCAACTGCAAAAAGCAAGCACTTAGGTCTTCTGTTCCAAATCTTTTATTCATTTCTTATTACTGTGGAATTTCATATTCTTTCTTCTTGTATGATGACTAAACCAGATGATGATAGAGATGGGAAGCCAGCATTTACTCAGCCCCACCTCGCTCAGGTATTCTTAGCTGGTGGTTTGGCTGCTTTGTCTCTTTGCCATCTTGTGTTTTAGGGTTGTCTTGGCCCTCTGCATCGGTAATTGAAGTTACGGGGGTACCAACGTTGAGGTGGCCACTGACCTTGGGTCTCATCAACTTGATTTTCTTTGTCTTTTTCATTACCTCCCTGCTCCTACTTCTCAGTAGCTCCTGCCACCAATCAAACTCTAAAATATATGTTTTTTTTAAAAGCCAAGTTCATGGACCCCATGCTAAGATCCCATGATTTAAATAAACATTTTAGAAATAGAATCAGACATCTACATTGATGCAGATGTCTAGAATTCTCAGAATTTTGCAGTTTTTACTGAACAATGCATATTCAGTTGAAATTTGAGATGTCCTGCCACTAAGTTATGTCAAACAGCTTTTCCTGGTACATCTTATCACCATTACTGAGCGGAGAGTACCCAAAGAATCAGGCAACCGTAAATAAGTTTGGGGGCAATCTGTGTATGAGTGACCTACTATTCTCCAAAGACTTTCCTTCTTGCTATGGTAAAAATAAATATTACACAATAGTTTTACAACATACTTGCAAAAAGACCAAAAGTCAGCCTTATCTTTTAAACTAAAACAAGATCAGGGAAACTCTTTTCGAAGTTTGCAAACGATTGGAGCAGCAACAAACTTCCTCATATCCTGGACCCAAGAAGGCAACGTAAATCAGGTATGATTTGTATACATGATGTTATATTTTCTGGGGGACTAAGTGTAAAATTTGCAAATGTGTATGTCACCTTAACAAGCACAGAGTTACGTTTAAGGTATTTGCCAACCCAATTTAACGTCACCATGATTGTGTCTCCACCTTTGAAGTAGCAAATTGCGATCATTATTTGGTTACTTCAGGAAAGAATACTGTTTGCTCCTCACTTGTCTCAATATTCCAGAGAGATATGCCTGGCTCTCAGTGACAAAATAATGGCTCATAACAGCTCAATAGCTCAACAAAGCCATGATTATACCCATTTGGTTGAATTTGATATTGCTCAAAAGCATCATTTCCACTTTGTGTAGCATGTTCAGAAGGTTCCCACCAATAGCAAGACAAGTATTTCCAGGTCCATATTGCTAGAGGGCCATGTTTAAACTGAAGAATTGAATCTTTGTGACCTCTTCTGCTATGTTTGTTAATAGGTTTGATGTATGTATTGTGTGTATACAATTCATTGTCCAAGGGACCAGAAGTAAGTTTAGATGAGAAGGAAAAGGTGGAATGGTTTTCCTGATGAAGCCAGAAGTGCCCCAAATCCAGGGCAAATGCAAAAGCTAGTGAAACATTGTCTGAACTCATGATTCATTTAATCTTAGCTAAGCTGACAGGAAGACTGAAAGCAGTGTCGAATGTGATGTACTACAGACCTACCAGAGACTTCCACACTGTGGTACAAAATAAGGAATGCCCTAGCCTTATCATACTCTGGGTCATTGGCAAGGATTCCACAAATTCCTCAGAAACGACAGACTTGTAGGCATTATTTCTAGGTTTTCGGGCAGCACAAATTTTCCATATAGAATATGAATTAAAGCAAACCTTGGCAAAGGAGATTTAAAAAAAAAACACCTCAGAGGACAGTCAAAAGCACTTTCAAAGAGCAACTACATGGAGGGCTGACAGGATCTATATATACTGTTAAGATGAAAGGGAGGTGGCTGAGTCTCTGCAAAATATTCCAGTTCTCCTTGATGGTCCCTTCTAACTGAGACAGCTGGGAGGGAAGGTCAATGCCCTCTCCTGGAGATAATGGAAATAAGCTGGAAGGGTCTCAGATGAGCACCTAACAAACTGGAGTCTTATCACAAAAGCCATTTCTCTTAATTGGGCCCCTAGTCTCTTCTTGGCTGAGCAGTGAAGGACAGAATGAGGAATGCTGATTGAACCTACCTGATTCTTAGAGGTGGTCCTTCCAGAGCCAGGCTGAAGAATTTTGTGAGGGGAAGACCAAAGCTGCTCATCTCCTTTAAAGGATCATTGGTTGGTTGTTCTTTGTTCTCAAAGAGGACCAAAATGACCTCACTGTGCTTGACTCAAGATTCAATGTGTCTGACTGTGGCTGATCAGGCCAATATGAGCTCAGAATGCTCTACCACAGGTCGGGCACAAATAGTCCATATGAACATTTGGGGTGGTAGATACCTGAGAAATCACCCAGTTCAACAGCGTCAGTTGAAAACCTGGTGGAATTGAATGCTCTTTTCAGAATGCTAGAAGGTTTGGAACAATCAGCCAAAGGAAATCTATCCTTAAGCAAAATCTTTAAGCATAAGGAAGCTATATTCAAGCCACAAACACACACACACACACACACACACACACACACACACATACACACACACACCCTTGCATGCTGTATATTTCAACACTGGGAATTCTTAATGAAAGCAATTAATTTTCTCCATTGTCTGTGTTGACCCAAACAACTTGCATTATTTGTTAACAGGAAGGATTATGTCTTTGTTGCTGCTTTTTAAACAGCAGAAATACCATTTTAAAATGTCAAGAATGATGATATTAATCTGCTTACGTAAACACTTTTTCTCAAAAAGACCAAAGCACTGATTGCACTTCCCTTAAAATACAGAACAATCTCTGATTTCTTAGCAGGAAGTTTAATTATTTAAAATCTGATTAAATGAACTCATATCCGTCAAATCTTTGGGGGTTGTGACAAACATGGAGCTACTGAGGAATAGCAAAGCAGTGCCATCTAGTGGCTAGAATAATGATTAGTTAATCAAACTGGATTTCCCAATCACAGCATGCCATAATACTAGCCCATTGGAAGTGATAATCAGAATTCAAACAGATATAACGAAACCTTACTCTGCCCAATGTGATAATACTGTATAGATACTAATCTTAAGGAACTAGAATATTACTGACATATTTGAGAGCACATTTCAATTTTATCTCTGTTTCTTGGGTCCATTAAATATTTGTTTTAGTAAGACTGAAGCTACTTCTAAAATCCCCTTGGTATTTAAAACTGACCAGGCCATCCTTCCCTCCCTAATTATATACTCTCCTCCCCTCCTTATACCCTCAATATACAGTAATTAATTTTTATTTAAGTTCCTGGAGCAAAGGATGAGATGAGCCCCTCAGCGTTCATAACCTAGGAATCCATGTCCTAATTAAAAAAAAAAAGAATTATAGCTATGATTCCCTTTGCTACTCTATATATTTTACTTATACATTTAAAAACATTATTCTGAGAAGTGGATTGAAGTGATGAAGACCAAAGGAATCCAAAAGCAGTGTTGTTGGTGGGGTATGGAGAGAGGACTGTGCTAAGACCCTTTCTTAAATAGAGGTCCTGTAAGCTCATGGCTTTGCCATTGAGCAATTAGGGGAGCATTGATGAGATATGCATACTGAAGAAATTCAATCTTGTAGAATAATCAGATTTCCCAATGCGTTTCTTGAGGAAGGAAGGCATGATGGAAAGGCCCAAAAGGAGTTTAACTGGTGGGAAAGAGGGACCAATTCAGGGTTAAAACAAGGAATAATTAAAAAATTGGATTATAAGGAAACATTTGAAACAATTAAAGATGTCACCAAATGTAATTGCCTGACTCGTAAGGGCCCTGCCACTGAAAATCTGACCACCAGATGACCATTTATCAAGGATATGGTAGAGAAGACTCCTAAGCAGGGTAAGTTGTTTGACTATATGACTTCTAAGATCTTTTTATACTCTAGGATTCTATGATAGTTATTCAAATCTTGCACCAAATAGTATTTGTACTTATAGTTAGCATATAAACCTGGGTGATTAGTGTTTAATCAATGTTTACATGATTCTGTGGAAGACTTCCCTCCCCCTTTTTAATAGAAAAAGGTCTATTAAAGACCAGCCTATGAGTATAATTACATTTCTCTCAGTCTGAGTCTACAGTTAATTTCAGCTGAGTGGAGATTACCTAAGATACTACCTAAGAATGATTCTTTGGTGGGAGGTAATTCATCAGTAGCTGGTCCACTGAATTTCTCCCTTAATAGTGCTTTTTTGAAAAATCTTACCCCTTGTACCAGGTACCTTGGCTTTGTATCTGTTATTTCTAGTCTGAGTAGTCTATATCCTAGTCTATTTCCTTCTTGTCAAGCTTCCTCAATCTTAATTTTGTTAAGGATTTCTGACTTGTGTTCTGGGGACTGATTACCAGTTGGTATTTGGGATTTTTAGAACAGGATATTATACCTGGATCACCTTCCTTTCTCTACCAGCCAATTGGCACACTCCTGCCCATTTTTTTGTACTTTCTGAGGCATTGGGAAATGTGACTTCATTAATTTAGGAAACTTCTGGTGTAGACATTTCCTTCCCCAAAGATTAACAGTGAGTCTTGGAAAGTTGCTTAGATCACTGAGAGGTTACATGACATACCTGTAATCATACAGACAGAATATGCCAGGAGAATGACATGAACTCAATCTTTCTGTTTCCAACTCTAGGCTTTTATATCCTCTATGATTCCCTTTCACAACACTTAGTCCATTTTTGCCATATAATAAATAAATCTCTTAATAAATCCCTGTTGACTGAGATAAGTTGAAAATGATGAAGACTGAAGAAAGACCACCAGACGTGGTCATTAAAAATTGTTTATTACTTTAGAGTGAGCACTTTCAGTTGAATGATAATGTGGGAAGCTATATTGTAAAGGGTTAAACAGTACATAAGAGGCAAAAATCTTAGACAGCTTTTTATAGGAGTTTGGCTTAAAAAGAGAAGAGAGATGTAGGATGAGAGCTTGAGAGAATAATAGAGCCTAATAAAAGGTTTTTCAAGGATGGGGAGAGAGGCATATTTGAAGACAGTAGAGAAGGAACTACTCAATAAGGAGAGGTTGAAGATCAGATAGACGGGGTATTATTGAAGTTATTATCTGCAGGAAAAAAATGTGAGTAAATGGAAATGAGATTATATATAGAGGGGTTTGACTTTGACAAAAAAAAAAAGACCACATCATTGTCAAAGACTAGGGAGAAGGAGAAGAAAGAAGCCTGAGGATTTATGAGATGGAATAAAGAGGAGAAGAGGGAGCTTCTATTAAATGGTTTCAATTTTCTCAGTAAAATAAGAAGTGTCCTCAGTTGAGAGGGAATAAATAAAGGGGGGTATAGGAGACTCGGCAAGAGAAGGTAGGGAATAGCATCTATGCAGAAAAAGGCAATCAATTAGAGACACATGAAAAGTCAGCCTTTATGAAATGAAGGCCCAGGTGAGGTGAGATAAAATAAATTTAATGTTCCCAGTCAATACAGTTGCATGTCTTCCACTCTGTTCAGTGGCACATGAGTAGGAAAGGAAGAGACAGATGGTAGGAGTAATTTTGTTCTGAGGTTTGACAAGGGATGAGCAGTAATAAGACAAGGAACTAAGGGACTGAATCATACAGGACAGTATGGAATTAATTGACTAACCATAGGTAAGAGAGGAAAATGAAGTTAGAACAGGAGTAAGGGCCTGAGAAAATCCTGACAGTGGAAGGGTTGGAGAACAAAATGAGAACAAAGAACTGGTTTAGGAGTGGTGAGACAGGACAGAATAACAATTTATGATCCTATCAAGGAATGTTAATTAAGGAAGTGTAGGTAATGGTGAGATCTACTCTTTCCTATAATCTTATCATCTAATCCATCATTCCATTCAGCCTCACAAAGAAATGATAAACACTGCGTTCTCTTTGTGAGGCTGAGATGGAATAATGGAATAGGTTACAAGACTGTAGAAACCTGAGAAATTAGGAAGCCAGAGAGTCTGAAGGAGCATCACTATAGATGTTGGAGCTCCCTAGTCAGGGATTGGGTAGGAGAGAGATTGTGAGTCACTTGCTGAACTTGAGAAAGGAGGGAGAATGACCTGGAATCTGGTCATGTCAGTCAACAGGGATTTGTTAAGTACTTAGCATATGCCAGGTGTGGGGTAAGTAGTGGAAATAAAAAGAAAAATTTGCCATGACCTGAATTAGGTGGAAATTTTTGTTGGAGTAAACCTCAAAGGAAGAGAGATTGCTGGGTAAGGATAGGAACATGAATCTTGAAAGGGCAATGGAAAGCCAGGAGTATCCTTACTTCCTCCTAAAAACAAAAGAAACAGAATAGTTTATTTGTGTGTGGAGTGGAGTGGGGAGGAGTGAGAATGAATTCTTCTCTATCCAGTTCTAGAGAGGGTGTAAAAGAGATGCAATGTCGTCAGGGGGAAGCTAGCCATTGAGACTTAACAGACTGTGGAAGAAAGAGATCTAGATGGATAGGACCTTTGTTCATGTGGAAGAGCAATTCCATGGTACAGTGGAAGGGGTGGGCAGGTTTGGAGTGAAACATGAGTGGGGAAGGGAAGAGGAGGGGGGAGGGTAGGAACAGTTTGCTCATATATGGTCAAAATTGAATTAATACAGGGAGAGGAACAGTTGGTGGAAGGAGGTTAATTAGCCATGGGGTACAGATAAATTATAATGTTACAGTTGCAAAGGAATATTATTGCTGGGCAAAGACCATGGCATATAGAGTATTAGCTTCATCTGTCTTATATATGGCTGCAGGAAGGAGGGAACAGGCAATGCTGCGGTCTACCCCAACTGGCATAGGGTGCTGGATAAAACTGTATCTAGGTCGCTCCTAGCCTGCTTCTTTAGTGTGGCTAGAATACGAGGAAAACCTTAAGTATCTAGTTCAACAGGAAAAAGTCTGGTACAGTGGAAAGACCATTGGACTGAGAAACAGCGGCCCTTGGTTTGAATCCTAGCCTAACCACTGCTGTGACCTTTAGCGTCTACAAAAGGAGGGAATCGGAAGAGAAAGATGGCTTCTAAGATTACCTCCAGCTCTAAATCTCGGATCCTAGGAATGTTCATTAAGCACCTGCCAACTTCCAGGCACTGTGCCGGAGATACAAAACAAACAAGCAAAAAATAGTCCCTGCCTTCAAGGATGTTGCATTTGATGGAAAGCTAGAAGATAATCTTGCTGTTAGCAATCCTCCAGACTATTGTTGGAGGCCAAATTTTCTTTTGTCTTCAACTTTTCTCATCACTAGTAAATATTAAATATCAACATCAGGGTCTCCTGGATAAGCAGAAGCTGGAAAAAAATGGTAAAGTAAATTAATATGAACAGAGAGATATAACAATTCCAAAGAAGCAAGTCGTCTGAATGAGGTCTTCAATATTGATTCCTTAACCTTTTTGGTGCTATGGACCCCTTTGGCAGTCTGGTGATGTCTATGCAGCCCTTTGACTGAATCCAAACTTCACTGTGAAGGACCAAGAGGACCACATGCGGCCTTGAGGCCACAGGTTCCCCACCCCTGCATATAGACCCTTTCTCAGAATAATATTTTTAAATGCACAAAATAAAATTCCCAGGATTATGAAGGAAAATATTTAAAACACAGTCCTCAAAATTTATTTAAAAAATAAGTTCATGCAGGCCAGGTTAAGAACCCTTGGTTTATAAAAAGTGTGGCAGAATTTGGATATGCCAATTCTTTCAGCAACAGTTATTTCCATATAGTGGTAATAAGGCTACTTAGCAACTCATGCGACTGAAGACAAAAAGAAGATGCCTCTTCTGTTCTGCTACTGCAAGCGAAAGTGATCACGCTGCCAACTCTTTGTTGTAAAATGTGGCAGTGACATCAGGAATTTGGGACTCTGCTCTCTAAGAAAACTTGAACAGTGATTTTCTGAAGGGCAGCCACATGTTTAGGTCCATTGTCCAGAAATCAAATTATGGTTAAGCACATTCAAGGAAAGACAGTACCCAATAGGGAGCTACTTGCCAGAAGGATGATTTTAATCTTGGATTCATCTGTTTATTTTAGTAAGAGAGGGATTAGTAAGAGGAGCAGACTGGGAGCCACAGTAAGCAAAGATCCAACTGCTTCTCCTTTAATCTGTGTGGTGATTCTGCCCTTCTTAAGTATCGTACAAATTGGGATTATTTTGATGACAGTATGAGTAATTTTGCTTCCATGTATTCAGTGATTAAGACAGGTAAGGGCCATTAGCCTGCATCCTATCTCAGTAGTCAGTTCAACAAAGGTTAAGGCTTTTTTTGTTGTTAGAAGGTCTTTTATTTTATTTATTTTTGGCTTCAATAGAATAAGCAGTATTCCCAAGACAGTTTAAATGAATAGATCTCCAGGAAATACATAATCATTTCCTGCTCCCATTGAGTTCTGCAATTAATGAATAAGTGAATATTAGTCAAATAGCATAATGTTGATGATTTCCATGAAAATATAAACTGAGATGTTTTACAGTATTAACAAAAGGCAGGGGAGGGGGCAGCTAGGTGGCACAGTAGATAGAGCACCAGCCTTGGAGTCAGGAGGACCTGAGTTCAGATTTGACATCAGACACTTACTAGCTGTGTGACCCTGGGTGACCCTAGGCAAGTCACTTAAACCTCATTGCCTCAAAACACAAAGAATAAAAAAAAAGGAATTCATGTATAATGTCCATGCCTCAGGATAGGTTAAAACATTTCACCAATGATAAGCCATCAAACCATGCCCTCTTGAAGCATTCTAAAACAACAAAACATGTTATATTTGGAATCAGATGACCTAAAGACATTTGGCTCTGCCATTTACAAATGGTACAAGCATGAACAAATCATTCAACTTTGCTGGGTCTCATTTTCCTCATCTATGAAATGAGAGGTTTGGACAGGTGACCTCGTGGTCCTTTCCAGCTCTGGTCCCTTCCAGCTCTAATTATATGATGCTAGAATGTAAGCTCCTTGGGGGACTTTATATTTGTATCCCCAGTATCTAGCACAGTGCCTACCACATAGTCAGTGGTTGATAGATGCTTGCTAATTGATCCTATGAGCAACAGCATTTAATAAGCATTTACTGTGTGCAAAACACTATGTCAATATTTCCAGAGCAGATGTTTGTTGTTCAGTTATAGCCCCCTCTTCGTGATCCCATTTGGGGTTTTCTTGGCAGAGATACTGGAGTGTTTTGTCATTTCCTTCTCCAGCTCATTTTACACATGAGGAAACTGAGACAGAAAGGGATAGATGACTCGCCCAGGGTCACATAACTAGTGAGTGTCTGAGGCCAGATTTGAACTCAGATCTTCCTGACTCTAGGCCCTGTGCTCTATCTATTGCACTAACTAGCTGTCCTATGATAGAGCAGAGGCAAAGTTTGTATTAAACAAGAATTATTGACCTCATGGAAGGAGAAAGAATGCCTAGTCCACAATTTCATTACCTTCTCCTGACTGGGAAGAGCTTATAGCTAGCATCTCACCACTTTACGAGGATGCTACTTTGGCTTTACTTTTCTCTCTCTAGTGTTTTCCCGACCTTTTTCTTTATAAAATCTCCCTGGCTTTTGGCCTATTGCTACCAAACTTAGATCAGATAAAATCAGTACAAAGAGGGCTTAGATCTTGAGTCAAAAGGTCTCAGATCAAATGATGACTCTGCCATTCAGAACCTGTGTGACATTTGTTAAATCATGCCACTTTGCCGGGTCTCACGTTTCCAATCAAAATGAGAGGAGTGGGCTAGATCTCTGAGGTCCTTCCCAGCTCCAAAATCTACAATCCTGTAGTCTGCCGTGTCTCTTGGATCTATTCCCCTTGGGAACCTACAACCTTTTACCCCAGGGATTACTTATTGATTGGTATCTTGGGTCTTTAGAATGAAGACTGGTACTTAAGTCTTTTTCCCCAAGTTGAATGGTTCCCTTCTCACCTTCTCACTTGATATGGGGCTGCGAAGGGAGGAGGAAACACAGGCAGATGGTTACCCCCCAAAGGCATATAGTCTACACTATCATAAACAGATTTCCATTGCTATACCCATTAGTTACGTTTGCCACAGCTCCTAAGGATTGTCATGCAAATTCAAGCTTGTTTTTAAATGGCATAAATCACAGACTTTTAAAAATTAACCTTCTAAGGTCAAATTTGAAGTTTTTATGTGGGAAAAATTGTTCTTGTGTTAGCTATGTTACATAATCTTTAGCTCGTGGGTGGTAATAAAGAAGTCTTTGACCACTGACAGTATCTTATAATCATGCCAGCCTTTCTCAGGAGCAAAAAGTAGAATTTACTGTTTGTTATTTGGGAGTAAAATAGTTTCATTTTTTTTGTACCACCGCACCAATTTCTGCACGTTACGTAGGTGTCAGCCCACCACAATCGTAGTATAGAATCGTCATGTGATTGTGGGGCATTGTCTACTTGGAAAGAAAAGAAAAACACATGCCATATGCCAAAAGTCCTAATCTTTTGTCCTGTTGGGAAAATTGTTGTTGAGGTCCTAAAGAAAGTGAATAATTAACAACACTCTGTGGGAGTTTAGACGTCTGTGATAACAAAGTTCATTAACTAACTCTAATGGCTAACATGAGTTCTTTCTCTTTAGATGAAGAAGGGAGGCTTCAAAGCCCAGACTCCTTTTTCCCCCTGAAGTTCTGGCTAGCTACTTAAGGAACTACAGATTTGCACCCTCAGCTGATGACCGAAGGTTTTCAATAAACAAAATGGAGAGAAACTTAAAGAATGTTCTTGTGGTTGCCTTTGGATTTCTGCTTCTATTTACAGCATATGGAGGTCTTCAGAATCTACAGGTATGTGTGTGTATTTTACCTGGAAATCTGGAGGTTTTCACAGGGTATGTGTATCTTTCCTTTTTTTTTTTTGGCTTCCCTCAGCCCCCAAAGTTACATAAAGATGAGACATGTAATTAGAATAAATATAACCTGGGGTTCCATGGTATCAAAAGGTTCAGAAAGCCTTTCTTTACCACCACTGTCCAAGGAAGGCCAAGTACCATTCCCATTTTATAGATAAGTAGACTGAGAATCAGCCAGACAAAGTGGCTTGCCCATGGTCAGGGAGATAGCATTAGGTGGGACTAGAACTTGTCTCATTTCAATAGGAGAGGAGAATTCCAGGAATGGAATGAAATGGGATAGATTTTAATGCAATCGGCGTTCATTTTTCCAAGTTCTTCTAAAATGAGATTTTTTTTTGTGTGACAATTTTTTCCAATTACATTTTCACTGGGTCTTGCCAATAAAATAAATCATATTGTATTCTTGGATAGAGTTTGCCAAGGCTTAGGATTAATTATTTGGATTGTGCTTTTCTCTCTTCTCGAGGGTAGTTAAGACAGGTAGAACAAATCACTATGAATCATCCTCTGCTTTGAACCATTTCACTTTGAGGTCAGGTTCTATTATACGAATCCATAAAAATCTCATAAAACCTGTATGCTGCCTTCAGGTTAGGTCCTGGGTAAGCTTGCGAAATGCATGAAATTCCGTTTCAATGCCCCTTTGTTTACCCCTCTCCTCCCACATTATTCCCTCTTCTTCCAGGCCCAGTGCCTTCTCCTAGCAAGAGCTCCTGGGAAAAAAAAAAAAAAGATCTATCAGTCATTTATATCTTAGTGTAAAATGAAAAGTACTTATGATGGGCGGGAAGGAGGGATCTGCCTTTCTTGGAAAAAATTTTAAAAGGCTGTTAAATAAAAGTATTTGCATGTTTTTAATGTTAAAGGTATTTCAAATTCTTCCATAGAAAAGAGATTGAAAAAAAAAAAGAAGAAGAAAAGAAAAGATATTGGAAAAGGTGTTACTTTGAGCAGCGATTCTTTGTGGTTTACCTGAAATCAAAACTTGCTAGCTGCTGTGTGATCCAGCTAGCATTTTAGCTGACCCCGGGTGCATCCATTGACAATATGGTGCCATCTGTGCTTTTCAAGGGGTAGCGTTGTAATGTGCAACATTCGCTGGCATTTTTGGTGATGTTTTTGTGCTTTCTAACGTCATAAACAGATGGATAGTACAAGAACCAACATTTACATGGTGCTTTAAAGCATTGGACACATCATTTCATTTGTGTTTCACAAATCTTTGACGTAAGAACTACAAGAATCATTGCCATTTTCCAAGTGAGAGGACTAAAGTTCATACCTTGAGAGGCAACATAGTGTAGGGCAAGGCTGTCCAAAATAGGGCCCGTGGGCCGCCTGCAGCCCACAGTGCTATTTTATGCAGCCCGCATAATTTTCACTAGCGAAAAAATAAAATAACAATTTGCATGGCATGCATATTAGATTTTATTAATTCCATCACTAATAAATAATCTCATTGATGTTAATTTTCTTTGGTGTTTTTAAGCACTATTACGGACGGAACATATCAAACAGAATTTTCAATCGATTTGTGTGATGCATTCCGTCTGTACCATGCAGACTAGTCAGTATGCACCTACCTTTATACCGTTGTGTTGTTGCTTTGTTGTTTTGTGTTTGCTTTTACTCAGCTTCGCTTGCCGTATTGATGACGTGCATTCCCCCACTTTCTATTAGTGTACTGTATTTTTTATTCTGGGTGCGGCCCTCGAATAATTATTTTATTTTAATGAGGCCCTAAAGTAACCTAAGGCTGTACAGCCCTGGTATAGTGGATAGGAGACTAGACTTGGAGTTAGGAAGACCAGAGTTCAAACTCTGCCTCAGATACTTACTAGCTAAATGAGCCTGAGTCTTTTAAACTTTCTGTGCCTCACTTCCTCCGTATGGAAAAGAAGAATAATGGACTCAATGGCCTGTCTCTAAGATTCCTTTCAGCTCTAAAGCTATGATCCTAACACTTGTCCACGGTCACCTAGGATGGGGAATGCCAAAGAGGTAGAACGTTCTCTACTTACTACAACCTTGCCTGGGACCTAACCTGAAGCCAACATGTTGAGATTTTTATGGATTCTATAATAAAATCTGACCTCAAAGTCAAATGGTTCAAAACAGGATGATTCGTAATGATTTGTTCTACCTGTCTTAACTACCCTCAAGAAGAGAGAAAATCATATTCCAACTATTTAATCCCAGGCCTTGGCAAACCCTATCCAAGAGCACAATATGATTTATTTTGCTGGCAAGACCCAGTAAGAAAGTAATTGCGGAAAAAATAGTTTTACGAGCAAAAAAAAAATCTCATTTTTAGAAGATCTTAGAAAAGAAAAGGACTGCAGATTCCATTGAAATCTATCCCATTCCATTCTATTCATGGGGCCAAGTGGGCCTGTGGAGGAGCTCACATAGCTGACAGCCCATCGTAGCCCTCCCTAGATACATGTAGAGGAATGATAATGGCAGAGGAAGGTGGTAGCTATTAGCAGCTAGAACAACTACATTGCCTTCCTCTATTCTAATATTTTCTTCTCACACACTCTGCTAGATCACCATCTGCACCCCCAAGGGATGTACATTCCCAAACTTAGAGCCCGCTGCTCTAGACCACAACATGCAAGTACATTGTTAGGCTCTGAAGGGAAATCCAAAGAACTATTTAGAAGATGTAATCACTGAGCCAACGAGCTTGTTCAGAATCTGGAATTCAGTGACAGTGAACTGGGGAGCCAAAAAACTGACTGCTCTCCCTCCTGTTATGTAAAACAAAACAAATAAACCACCCTCACCCCCACACACTCCCACCTTCCCATACCCCCACACACAAAGGAAATCAATTTGTCAAAAAGCTCACATACAGTTTTGAATTCGTCATCACACATTTTCTACTTTGCTTTTGGGGCTGTGGCTCGTTTAAATTTAAAGATTAAAACTACCGATAATGTTGAGTTATAAAAAAATTAATGCTCTGATTTCCTTGAAATGCCTTTCTATTTCAGTTTTTGAAGTTACTATCCTATTTAAGACTTAACAACATAAAACTGGGTATTGATATTTCTTTTTAATAACCATGCCTAAAGTGCCTAATATTCTTTTTTATGCTGTCTAATGTTGCATGGGCTAGTGCTCAACAGAAAGCATTGTTTGCTGAGGTATTGATGGAGTATGAGAGATTTGGGATTCCCTTTTCTGTTCAAATAACAAAGCTTTTCCCCAGGTAGGGATGATGACTGGAATTGTGATCATAGGTCAGGCCTAGGCATAAGTTCAATGGTATTAGAAATTTAGCTCCCCTAAATCTTGAGCTTCCAGAGACAATAGGCTTCAGGAGTTGGGAGCTGCCAAGAGGAAGATTTGTAAATTGACTGTTGGATATAGATTCCAAGAGAGAGGGCTGGCTTAACTACAGCCAATCTTAGTTTTTCTGTACATGCTGGAACATCTGGGCCTTTATGGGGTTGCTTTGACTCAAGGTATAGGGCCCCTCTGTACCCCACAGAGTCTGCCTTTCCCGCTTCCCCAGCTAGAGGTGATATTCCCCCACCCCCCATTAATTTTAGAGGTATTCGCTCTCTTTGACCTCTGCTACACCCATAACCATGTTATAACTTTATAATTTATTGTATGCAGGATCATGTCTTCTACTAGACTGGAAGCTCCAGGAATCAAGGACTACATCCTTTTTATCTTTGCAGCCCTAGGCCTAGAACAATTCCTTGCATATACTTTGACGCAGCTGTCACTGCCCATCACATCCTGGGGGCTCTCAGCCATATCTAATTTAAATCTTCCACAGGAGGTCCACTTGAAGGGGGCCCTCCCTTGAGCTCTCTCGACATTGTATAAGTGTCAAGAAAAGCATTAATAATAATAATAATAATAATAATAATTAATAATAGCTAGCATTTACATGTTGTGTGCCAGACCTTGTGCTAAGGGTGTTACAGATATCATCTCATGTGATCCTCACTACAACACTGTAAGGTATATGCCATTATCATTCCTGTTTTACAGTTGAGGACGTTTAGCCAAACTGAGGGTAAATGACTTACCCAAGATCACACAGCAAGTTAGTATCATATTTGAGCCCAGGTCTTCCTGACCACGGGCCCAGCACTCTATCCAATGAGACACCCAGCTGCACAAGGGCTAACCCTCTTTGATCCCTTTTTTCTTGTTATGTAAGAAGCCTAACTGCTTCTCAGCTCTTGGATAACATCTTTTATGAAAGCTTTTGGAGTGTAGTCAATCTTTCCTTGGGAAGATGCTAGAGTCCGTTGACAGCCACATACCTCTCTATTTGTTGCCTTCTGAATAACCCATGACTTTAATTAGTCAGAAATCCTTAGTCATGTAGTTAAACCAAAGGCTTTTTAAAGCTCTAAATGTGTTAGGCAGCTACGAACTATTTGCTGAAACCACCAACACCTTCAGACCTAAGGATTTGGGAGGCATGTTTGTGTCTTTGCTCTGCAAATGAATCCCTGCCTGACTCGTCTATCTGGGCTTCATCTTCCTGATCTGTGACATGAGAGGGCTGGACTTCACTAGATAATCTCAATGGGCACTTCCAGCTCTAAGACCCAATTTAGGACTGACAATCACTAGGCTGAACTAATCAGCATGGCCAGCTTTTTCTTTCTCTTTCTTTCTTCCTCCTTCCCTCCCTCCCTCCCTCCCTTCCTTCCTTCTTTCCTTCCTTCCTTCCTTCCTTCCTTCCTTCCTTCCTTCCTTCCTTCCTTCCTTCCTTCACTTCTTTCTTTCTTTCTTTCTTTCTTTCTTTCTTTCTTTCTTTCTTTCTTTCTTTCTTTCTTTCTTTCTTTTTTTCCTTCTTTCTTTTTCTTTCTTTCTTTCTTTCTTTCTTTCTTTCTTTCTTTCTTTCTTTCTTTCTTTCTTTCTTTCCTTCTTTCTTTCCATCTTTCTCTCCTTTTTTCTTTGGCATTGCACTCAACGAACAAGGAGCTTGGATGAACGAGCATGAATAGATCAATTCAGGAAGCCCAACACCACTAAATAAACAGAAGTTAATGGTGTGATGTCCAAAACAAAAATTCCCAAGTAGAAAAGAGTTTTTGTAATGACCAGAACTGTTAATTAAATAGTGGGCATTTAAAATGAACAGCTGCTAGAGCCTTCCCATGTCAGGTTACCATACATCATTTGTACGTATCCTCTATATACTTATTTATTTACACGTTGGCTCTATCTTTGCAATGTCAGCCCATTGAGGACTATTTTTTACTTTATTTGTTTTGCTCAACACAGTACATGGCACATTGCAAGCAATAAATACTTGTTGATTGAACAACCTACAACACCAACTGAAATTATCAAGGGAATATGGAAAGAAAAAAGACTAAAGGAAGATCCCAAAAGAGATGAGACAGAGTTCTACTTACACAGGGTCCCATGCCTCTCTAAAGAACACAATCTGGAAAGAAGGTTTCTAGAATTGTATTTTTGAGTCTTACCAGATCGGGTATATGCATAGAGGGGAGGACAAAGGGCTTGTTCCGCTTAAGTATATTAATATTGATTCAGTGTCAGTGGGCTCCTTCACACAGAAAATAGACTTGGCATTTTAAGTTTTGCTTTTACCGATTCAAATCTCCTTTCTCACCCACTTGTAGCAAGATTCAAATGACCAAGGCACACCTTTTTGATTTGTAGCAAAGCTGTGGGTGGTGAAGAAATACCAGCTTAATGAAATGCTGCAGGGTTTTCAGTAGCATACAATGGGATAAGCTCAATAGCTATTCCTCAAGAATAGGAAAACAGTCTCAGGTCTGAACAAATGGCTCTACTCCCAACTCCTCATATAATAAATTTTTTGTTGTTATTCAATGGCAGCCAACTGGGACCCCTTTTGGGGTTTTCTTGGCAAAGATCCTGGGATGATTTGCCATTTCCTTATCCAGCTCATTTTATAGATGAGTAAACTGAGGTAAATAAGGTTAAGTGACTTGCCTAAGGTCACACAGCTAGTAAGTGTCTGAGTTCGGATTTGAATTCAGGTCTTCTTGACACCAGGCCTGGAACTCTATCCACCACTCCGCCACCTAGCTGCTATAATAAATTAAGTCTCACATATTTCCTCCCAAGAAGAAGCAGTATGGCAGAATGAGAACAGTTTGGGAAATGGAATTAACAAGGCTTATGTTCAAAACAAGGCTGTAAGATGGCGTGACCCTGAGCAGATCCCTTCACTTTGAGCTTTAATTTATTTCCTCATTGGTAAAATCTTATTTGTGTTACGGACTTCAATGGGTTATAAGTTAGTGCTTAGTAAAATTTAAAGCGCTCTGGTCAACATGATTTGTCATTGATTTCTTTTTTCTGTTCCTGATATTCTATGGAAATGTTCTTTCCTGCCCAGAGTCTAAACATGATCGTTAGCCTTGTTTCCCTCCATTTATTTCTTTTGCATTGCTTTGAGAAGGCTTGAAGTGCTGTGCCAACATGAGTTATTATTGACTTTTTCTCTTTCTCCCTGATATCCTGAGAAATCATTCTCTCTTGTCCAGGATTTTAACTGATCGATAAAACAACAGATGTTTAGTAACTACATACTATTCATAAGACACGGTGGAAAATACAGATATAAGAGCCTTCAAAAAGTTTACAACCTAGATGGAGAGATAAGACATATATATGCATGAAAAATCCCTAATGGTAAGAGATACAGTACATGTAAGAGCCAAAACTGCAATGGACCATTTCTATAAAAGTAGGTTTAGCCAACATAAACAGCTTTCTTATAAGGAAGAGGCTAAAAGAGCCCAGAACCTGTCTTAACCAGCAGACACTTGATATTCATTCTAAACACAGATATACGGAAGCCAAGGGCAGCACTCGTCTAAAAGATAAATTCTATTTTCAAAATTTTACAGCTTAATAAGATAACAGAACATAGGTTAGAACCAGGTTTCAAGAGGCGCTAAACAACGGTTTATGGAGATTGAATTTTATCATCTACTCAGTAGGAAACCATTTAAGATTATCAAATGGGGAATAGACGGAAAAGAGACTCATGGTTTTAGAGTAGAAAAGGACCTTGTAGATCATTTAGTCCAATCCATCATCTTATAGGTGACAAAACAAAGACCTAGGTAGGTAATAAATAATAGGCAATAAAGAGTAGAGCTGAGATTCTAGCTGAAGTGTTTGGACTCCAAGTCCCACATGATTCCCTCTGTACCAAAACCTGCTTCACCATGTTTACAGTGATTCGTCAGGCAATGTTTTGCCAGGCAAATTGGAGTGGGGAGAGCTTGGCGACAAGAATAAAAGAATTCTTTATAGTAGCTTTATTTTGAGATGATAAAGGCCTAATTCAGGTTGGAAGCAGTGGTATTGAAAAGGAAGACAGAGATGATGATGTTCATTTGTTTTAATCATGACTGATTCGTCATGATACCATTTAGGGTTTTCTTGGCAAAGATACCAGAATGAGGGGTGGCTAGGTGGCACAGTGAACAAAGCATCGGCCCTGGAATCAGAAGGATCTGAGTTCAAATCCGATTTCAGACACTTGACACTTACTGGCTGTGTGACCTTGGGCAAGTCACATTTGTCTTGCCTCTTCCCCTCTAAAAAAAGATACTAGAGTGGTTTGCTATTTCCTTCTCTAATTCATTTTATAGATGAGGAAACTGAGGCAAACAGGATAAAGTGACTAACCCAAAGACGCACAGCTAGTAAGTGTCTGAGGCCAAATTTGAACTCAGTTCTTCTTGACTCCAGGCCAGGTGCTCTACCCACTGCCCCACCTAGCTGCCCCAGGTTAGAGATAACATGAAGGAAAATTGACAGGATTTAGTGACTGAGTGTGGAGAGAGAACAAAAGGAAGGAGAAACAGATGACTGATTGGGATAATGATGGAAAAGTGAAGTCTGTTTTGGTGGGGAAAGTGGTGAGATCAGTCTTGAACACAATTAATTTGAGGAAAGAGCATAAACTGAAGTGATACGGCAAGAGGAAATCCAGAAGAGTCCTTGTGGAGTAGAACTGAAGTCAGGAGTGTGCTCGAGTTCTCAGAAGCATTGTGGACAAAGGGAGAAGAATTGAAGGTCAAGGATAGCATCATAGAGATGGGGGCAGGTGAAGTAAGTAGTCCAAATAAAGAAAAGGAAGTATAAATAAAAAATGAAACTTTGGAAAGGCACAATGAAAGCTTAGAGGGTGCAGTGTCTCCAAAACTAAACTAAAAGAGAGTTTCAAGAAGCCAGGGATAGATAAAAAAGATAGTATCTATGCAAATTCGGTACAAATCATGGTATCTTTGCATGAATTTTCAAATTTTTAAAAATTTAATATATTTTCCCTAATTAACTGTAAAAACAATTTTATCATTTCCCCCAATTTTGAGCTCCAAATTCTCTCCCTCCCCTCCCCCATATCGAGAAAGCAAGCATTTTGATGTAGGTTATACATATGTAGTCATCTTGTATGGATTTTTGAAAGGACTTGGAAGCCCTTTTAATGAATAGGTTGAATAAGTGATAAATTCTGGTAACAGGATTGGGGAGAAAGAATGCCTTTTATTTGGATGCATTCAGCATCTTCGCTAGAGCTTGGCCAATGGTCAGGGCACAGCAGAGAATTCTCCTTTTGCCCTTTGGTACATTAATCTTGCATGGGTCCTGAAATTTTGATATTACGTCAAATTCTCAGCTCTCCAAAATGGTATTGGCTGGGAGCAAATTAAGAGTGGGATAGATTTGGCAAGGTGCTGTAGAACAATTCTGCCATTGTCTTCACAGATTTCCTCCTTGTGTTACTCAAGGATGAGTTACTTCATATCAGGCATTAAACTTGGCTTTGAAGGTTTGAGGCCAGGTCTTATTGCTTTTGGCATCCTCAATGTCCTTCACTGAAGGCTCTCACATTTTGATTGGTTTAAAAAAAAAAAAGATGGGGGAATTGCTGTCAGATGGAGATGGTGGTGCTGAACCAAGGTAGTTGAACTTTTCCTCAAACAAGGCTAGCTGACACACCAGAGCATTTAGTACGTGAGTCGGTGAATATCGATTTTGTTTTATGAAAATGTAACACTATTTTTTTGGTTATTTTTAAAAAATTTTATTTAATATATTTAGTTTTCAGCATTGATTTTTCACAAGAGTTTGAATTACGAATTTTCTTGCCATTTCTACCCTTCCCCCCACTTCAAGATGGTGTATATTCTGGTTGCTCTGTGCCCCAGTCAGCCCTCCCTTCTGTCAGCCTATCCCCTTTTCCCTTCCTTTCTTGTAGGGCAAGATAAATTTCTACGCCCCATTGCCTGTGTATCTTATTTCCTAGTAGGACGCAAAAACTTTTTTTTTTGTTTTCAAACATATGATTTTAAAACTTTAAGTTCCAAATTCTCTCCCCTCTTCCCTTTCCACCCACCCTCCCTAAGAAGTCAAGCAATTCAGCACAGGCCACATGCGTATCATTATGTAAAACCCTTCTACAATACTCATGTTGTGAAAGACTATATTTTGCTCCTTCCTGACTTATCCCCCTTTATTGAATTTTCTCTCTTGACCTTGTCCCTTTTCGAAAGTGTTTGTTTTTGATTACCTCTTCCCCCATCTGCCATCCCTTCTATCAGCCCCCCCCCCGCCCCTTTTTATCTTCTTCCTCCTTCTTTCCTGTGGGGTAAGATACCCAATTGAGTGTATATGGTATTCCCTCCTCAGGTCAAATCTAATGAGAGCAAGATTCACTCATTTCCCCTCACCTGCCTCCTCTTCCCTTCCTACAGAACTGCTTTTTCTTGCCACTTTTATGTGAGATAATTTACCCCATTCTATCTCTCCCTTTCTCCTTCTCTCAATATATTCCTCTCTCATCCCTTAATTTGATTTTATTTTTTTTAGATATCATCCCTTCATATTCAACTCACCCTGTGCCCTCTGTCTATATATATATATACATATATATGTACATACATATAAACATACACACACACACACACACACACACATATATATATATACACACACATATACATGTATATATGCATATTCCCTTCAGCTACCTTAATACTGAGAAAGGTCTCATGAATCTTACACATCATCTTTCCATGTAGGAATGTTAACAAAACAGTTCAACTTTAGTAAGTCCCTTGCAATTTCTTTTACTTTTTCTTGATTACCTTTTCATGCTTCTCTTGATTCTTGTGTTTGAAAGTCAAATTTTCTATTCAGCTCTGGTCTTTTCATTGAGAAAGCTTGAAAGTCCTCTATTTTATTGAAATTCCATATTTTACCTTGGAGCATGATACTCAGTTTTGCTGGGTAGGTGATTCTTGGTTTTAATCCTAGCTCCACTGACCTCTGGAATATCATATTCCAAGCCCTTCGATCTCTTAGTGTAGAAGCTGCTAGGTCTTGTGTTATTCTAATTGTGTTTCCATAATACTCAAATTGTTTCTTTCTGGCTGCTTGCAGTATTTTCTCCTTGATCTGGGAGCTCTGGAATTTGGC
>CM053627.1:77726401-77761604 GCA_028646595.1 Phalanger gymnotis
TTTGGTTCTGTTTTATAATATCTTGATTTCTCATCAAGTCACTAGCTTCCACTTGCTCAGTCTAATTTTTAAGGTAGTGTTTTCTTCAGTGGTCTTTGGCTTGTAGAGAGTTCTATGTTCCAAGCTTGAGGGGATGTGCTGTTGTTTTCAGAGCTATTACAGCCAGCTCTGCCACACCAGCACTCCTCCTTTCCCAAGAACCCCTAACCCAGACTGGACTCAGATCTTCAGCAGGCTCTGCACTCCTGCTCTGATCTACCACTTAATTCCTCCCACCAGGTGGGCCTGAGGCCAGAAGCAACTGCAGCTGTAATTCTGTAGCTGCACCACCTCTGTTGTCCCCGGGGAGGTGGCTGAACCAGCAACTCCTAACAGTATGTCCCCCTGCAGTTTTTCCCACTAACCTTCTCTGTTGTCTTCGGTGTTTGTGGGTTGAGAAGTCTGGCAATTGCCACAGCTCACTGATTCGGGGCACTAGGGCCTGTTCCACCCAGCTCCTGGTCTGGTTTGTGTGTGCGGCCCATGCTGGGCTTCGCTCCCCTCCTCTCCTAGCTCCGTGAGCTGTAGACCTCACCCAGCGACCATCCAGGGTGTCCTGGGCTGGAGCCCTGCTTCCCTCTGCTATTTTGTGGGTTCTGCAGTTCTAGAATTTGTTCAGAGCCATTTTTTATAGGTTTTTAGAGGGATTTGGCGGGGAGTTCACACAAATCCCTGCTTTCCAGCTGCCATCTTGACTCTGCCCCCCGAAAATGTAACACTATTAAATAACAGCATGAAATCATTAATCACTTCATCTTAATCAATCAATCGGTCAACAGGTATTTTGTACCAATTGTGTGTCAGGCACTGGGTTAGGCACTTGAGATATAAAGACAGAAGTAAACTAGTCCCCGCCTCCAAGGATCTTACATTCTAATAGGGAAAACAACACACACACACACACACACACACACACACACATATGTAGGTATATACAGAACACCCAGAAAGCAGACACAAGGTAACCTTGGTAACCTTAGTTGGGGAGGCCCTAAAAATTGGGGGATGCGGACTGGGAAACAATTCATACGGATAGAGATGGTTGGTCTGCCTTGAAGGAAGACTGGGATTCCAAGAGATGGAGGTGAAGAGGGATACCATTCTGGGGATGGAGAAAAGTTATTGCAAAGGTCACAGAGATAGGGTGTCATCAGTAATAAGGCCACTATGACTGAAGTGTGTATAGAGTATGTGAAGGGGAGAAATATGTAATGATGGTGAAGAGCGTTAAATGCCAAAGAGTTCATACTTTATTCTAGAGATGATTATGTGTGTGTGAGTGTGTGTGTGTTTGTGTGTGTGTGTGTGTGTGTGTGTGTGTGTGTGAGAGAGAGAGAGAGAGAGAGAGATTGAAATGGTCAGACCTGAAGTTTAGAACATCACTTTGGTATCTGAACGGAGGATAGATTGGAGTAGGGAGAGACTTGAGACAAGAAAAGCAAATACAAGGCTTCTGTAATGGACTAATCCAGAGGTTCCCAAACTTATTTGGCCTACCACCCCCTTTTCAAAAAAAATTACCCGGTGCCTCCCTGGAAATCTTTCTTTAACCCTTTAATTTTTTTTTTAAATTTGCTTCATTTCAAAAATATGTATTTTTTTTGTAAAATGATGTGCATCTTAAATTTAACAATTTGTTGTAAACTTGTGGGTTTTTTCTTGCATTGAAATTTTGATGATGGGATATTGCATCATGTAACCACATAGTATTGTAAACAAGTCATTACACACACATATTCCTGCTGATGCATACTGGACTTCCCAACAATGTGTGGCACCCTGGTCTGCCTATACTCGCTAGTTAAGATCTGTCAGTGGGCTTGACCGCTGATGGGTTCTAACTTTCATTTTGTGTGTTTATTTGGAAAATAATGTAATCACCATGACTTTAATTCTGTTACACAATAAATGAAACATGTATGAACAATTTTTCGGAATTTTCTTCTCTTCTTTCCTTATGCTTCTGTTGCTCCATTGTTTTTACTCAATGACCCTCAATTGCACCCAAGGCTACAACTGCTCTCCTGAATTGTTCCAGTGTCCTTTGGGGGGTAGGATCACCCACCTTGTAAACCTATGGTCTAATCAATCAGTGTTGAGAACCTGAACTAGGTTATTGTTTGAGTAGAGAGAAGGGATAGATGTGAGTGAGAGATGTCGTGGGGATTAGAAACAAGATAATCCGGCAACTGATTGGATATGTATGTGAGATGAGCACAAATGAGTCAAAGATGATACTGAAGTCATGATACTGGGTAACTGGAAGGACAGTAGAGTCATTGACAGAAATAGGGAAATTTAGGATGGAATTATGGGAAAAGATGATTTCTGATTCGGATATGTGTGAGATATGTCCTATAGGACGACCATTTTGTTATGTCCAATTGGCAGTTGAAGAGGTATAACTGGAGCTCAAGAGGCAAAGATATTTAGATATTGGAGTAATTAGAGATGATAATTGAACCCATAGGAATTCATAAAGTCCTAAACGAGACGATAGAGAAAGAAAAGAGAAAAGGGGCAAGAACTGAGCCTTGGGGCTTGCCTACAGTTAATGGGAACAAAGAACGCTGAGGAGGAGAAGTCCAGTGAGCAGGAGGAAGAAACCAAGAAAGAATATTCTCACAACAAGAGGGGAAAATACAAAAAGACAAAGCAATCAATATTTTCAAATGCTTCAGAGAAGTCAAGAAGGATGAGGACTGAGAAAAAGACCAGTAGATCTGGTCATTAAGAAATCACTTCTATTTTTGAAGAGAGCTGTTTCAGTTGAGGAATGAGCTTAGTAGTCTGGCTATACAGCAGGTTTAGAAGCCAGTGAGAGAAGCAGAAGTTAAGGCAAGAGAAGAGGCCTGAGTTTTAAGCTAAGGGAAATAAATGTAGAAATGCTATAAGGAACAAAATTTAGAAGTATGATGTTACCTTTTCTTTATGTTCAATTAATCGTGGACTGTTACTTAGCTTGGATTTACTTGCTATTTTCTCTACTTGCCACGTGCTGAATCTATTCCTCATTCTGCTCACTGATGATATTGCTTTTGAAATTAAAACCTAGGTCTGGACATTCATATTTCACTTCATGGGCATGAAACCTCTCCTCTCTTTGCTTAAAGTTTGAGAGAAACATATTAATTTGCTTCTTGCCTGGTCTAGTTTCTTATTTAGAATCTGTGTGGGGGAAACTTTTATGTGGGTGTCTGTTCTCTGGGTGGATTTTCAAAACATTTTGTCAAACGTAATCTTTGTTCTTGAGTTTTGAATCAAAAAAGAGGGGAAAAACCCATGTTGGATTTTTTTTGTCCGTACAAACTTTCTAATAACCTTATGACTACATCCTACAACCAGGTTATGGTTTCTTTGGTGTGCAACCAGAATAATCACCCATTCCTTTTATGAAGGAAAAATGGTTCATGTTGGACTTATTTTACTAATTAACATTAAAGGTTATTCATTACTTCCCTCAAGAGCTTTTGTAGGTTTTTTCCCTGCCCTTTGCTAAATTTGTAAATTAGGCTTTGTTCTTTTCCCCTTCAGAGAATTTTAAAGCTATTTCAGTATGAATGCACAGATTTTTTTTTGAAAATTTTTATTGTTTATTTTACATCACTTTAAATTCCAAATACGTCTCTCTTCCTTCAACCAAGTCTGATATCATAGATAGCCTCTCACTTCAATAGGGAAGAGAGGGAGATGCGTCCTTGTACCTTTGTCTAAGCTAAGCTTAGTTGTGGTCATTTCATAACATTTGGCTTTGATTTTTGTTTTTCTTTCCATTTACATTGTTGTAGTCATTTTGCATATTGTTTTCTTGGCTCTGTTCAATTTATTTTGCATGAGATTCTATGCCCTCTCATGGTTTTCTTCTTTTTCATTATTTTATTTATAGAGTAATAATATTCCAACACATTCATGTACCACAATTATGATGGTCATTTAGGAGGGCATCTACTTTGTTTCAAATTCATTACAACTACAAAAACGTGATGGTATAAAATTTCCTCATGAAATTTGAGAGATGGCACTTGTCATACCACTCACTTCTTGTCAGAGAGCTGATGAATTTGAAATACAGAGAGAGAGATATTTATTTTTGGTCATAGCCAAAGTGAGAATTTGTTTTGTTGAACTATTTTTATGCTTAGGGTTTTCTTTTTCTTTTCTTCCTTCCTTCCTTCCTTCCTTCCTTCCTTCCTTCCTTCCTTCCTTCCTTCCTTCCTTCCTTCCTTCCTTCCTTCCTTTCTTTCTCTCTCTCTTTCTTTCTTTCTCTCAGTTGATGTATGTAGATGCCATGGGAAGGATGGATTACAAATGAATTTAAAATAAATGAATAAATTTATTTCTACAAAGAGAAAAAAAGAAATGGTTTTTGTTGGAGTATTCAAAGTTTTTCAGCAAAAAAAAAAAACAGAATCACTGAATGATCTTTTCTTTTGTACCTCTCTTGAATTCATGTAACTAACTTTGTTTTTTTATTTGTTTGTTTGTTTGTTTTCACAGAGCAGCCTTAATTATCAGGAAGGACTAGGGGTGGCTACACTCAGTGTTGTCTATGGATCCCTCATCCTGTCTTCCATGTTCCTTCCTCCGATTCTTATTAAGAAATTTGGCTGCAAGTGGACCATTACAGCCTCCATGTGCTGCTATGTTGCATTCTCTCTGGGAAACTTCTATGCCAGCTGGTATACCTCCTCTTCTCTCTTCTAGTAAAAGCCCCAACCTTCAGCCAACTGCATCCTGTGACACACTAGGTATAGGGCAAATATAGAGAGAAGTCAGCACTGAGAGATTCCAGAAAAGATCAGTTGGCCAATAGTATCCTTGCTTCTCTTACTATAGCAGCATCACAGAACATTCCAGCTGAGGAGGCTTGGGCTTTCTTACTATTTCAGCACTTTCAAATTGTTTGAAATATCTGGCAACCATCTACTGAACTTTTCAGCACTAGAATTCCGTGGCACTTAATGCCTCCTCTAACCACGTACCTGAGCTAAAAAGTATGTTGCTCACCCATTTATTTCTTTAAGTGCGATGGTGAGTGGTGTGTCTTTCTCCATCATTTGTCTCCAAAAAGCAATGGAAAGAAAGAACATGCCATTTTATGTTGACCAACTGAGATTCTGTCTTTGTAGGTACACTTTGATCCCCACCTCCATAATCCTGGGTCTAGGAGGAGCCCCACTGTGGTCAGCCAAATGCACTTACCTTACAATTAGTGGAAATATGTATGCACAGAAGACAGGAAAACTTGAGAAAGATGTCATCAACCAGTATTTTGGAATCTTTTTTCTCATATTTCAGTCCTCTGGTGTCTGGGGGAATTTGATTTCATCTCTGGTGCTTCAGCAGGAGTCTACCAAAGGTAAATGGAGCTGGCTGAAATACTGCTCAAAGAGTGGTGTAATTTCTGTGGTAATGAGCAAGAGAAATATGTTGATTCAGTCTTTAAAAAATAATTTTATTTTTAATTAGTAAATGTTTATTTTCTCTACCTCCTGCACTCCCCCTCCTAGTTAATAAAACAAGAAAAATTAAAACTCTTGTAATAAATATTAATTCATAAATATTGTAATAAAAATTCATTCGTTGTCAAGCAAAGCAAATTCCCTCACTGGCCATGTCCAAAAATGTATGCTTCAATCTCAATTTTGAATCCATCCCCTCTCTGTCAGAAGGTGCTTCATCTTCAGTCTTCATACAGGCCTCATAGTGGCCTTGCTGGGTCAAAGGATATTTGTAGTTTAGGGACTTTGGGTGCATGGTTCCAATGACTTTTTAGAATGCCTGGGCTAATTCTCAATACTGCCAACCATGGATTAGTATGTTTGTTTTCCTTTAGTCCCTCCAACATATATCATTTCTATTTGTGTTACTTTTGCCAATCTGGGGGCTATAAGGTAGAACCTCAGAGGTACTTTACTTCTCATTTGTCTGATTATTAGTGATTGCAGAGCATTCATATGGTTGTTGATAGCTTGGATTTCTTTCTTTGAAAAGTTCTTGTTCATATCCTTTGATCATTTAGTTACTGGAGAATTGCTGATTCAGCCCAAGGACGTTTCTTTATTCCTTTTGCAATCTATGTTGAGAGAGCACAATATGTCATGTAATCAACTTTGCAGGATTATTTACTCATTGTTTGCCCTTTCAGACTTTCTACATAATACAAAATTAGCTTGACTTTCTTCCCACCCCCCCAACAAACTCAGTCAATCACCTTAGTTCTCTACTAGGTTTAAAAGTCACATAGTCATAATAATTCTAGTTAACTATGTATTTTATCAGATATTCTGGGAACCAGAGACTGCCAATTGCTTACACGTTGAGTCATCCAGGATCAAAGTTTCTCTTTGCACATATTCTCGTACTACATCCATCCGTTTGTAAGTGCCTTTGAGCACAGGTAGATACAAAACTGTTTTGCATGATGGTTTTCATACTCATTTGCCTTTAGTAAAGAATAAATGCTGAAAATTCAAAGATCAAATGAAAGACAATTCTTTCATTAATAATAGCTCAAATTTATATAGCGCTTTACCATTTATAAAACTAACCCTCAAGGAGGTAGCAGGCCACCTTGCTTTATTTTCCATTTCCACAACCACCCTGCCCTTGCCAATGGAAAAAGTATCTAATGAACATGTCTTTCATAGTCTACCAGTATTCAACGCAACAGTTCCAACATCTATTTCCTATGATCGCCAATAACACCCTCAACCATTCTCATAACCTCAGTGTCATCCTCGATTCCTCACTCTCATTCATCCCAATATCAAAATCTTGTCAGTAAGTCAACAAGAATGAAGAAGTGCTTACTATGTGACAGACACTGTGAATACCGATAAAAGTAAAAACATGGTCCTTCTTTCAAGGAAGCTCGTCTAATGGGAGAGACAACATACAAATAACTATGCATGTAAAAGATCATTTAAATGTAAAGGTACCTCCAATGAGACGGCGTTGCTTCAATTTTTACCTGGCCTATTGAACGGGTGTCGGCTCAGACAAAATGGGACCTGGGAAAGACTTTAACTTGTAAAGGCCATGGTCTCCCATGGTGAGGCCATCACTAGTAGTCTTGACTTGTGTCTTGCCACTGGACTCTAATGACTCTGGAGGAGAGCGTGAGGCCGATGACTTCGCACAGCTCTGCTTCACTTAAATACAATTCGCTTGCAAGTCAAGACATCGACCTCCTGATGTCATTGATCCTCTTCAAGAATGAAGGACGAAGGACAACAACAATTGGGGAGAAAGGAGGAATGGTAAACCCGCCTGTAGAAGAAGAGATTTAAGCTGAGGTTTGAAGGAAGCCAGGAAATTAGAAGGAAGGTGTGGAAGGGGAGCATTGCAAGGCTGCAGGATTCCAGTGCAAATGTACAGTTGGGAGATGAAGTGTCCGATTTGAGGAAGAGCAAGTAGACCAATGTAGCTGAATTGTAGAGTGCACAGACAAGATTAAAATATAAGACGACTAGAAAGGTTATCCAGGTATTACTTTTCCCATTGATGATTGAGGAGACCGAATCTCAAAGAGTTTAATGACTGATTCGGAGTCACCGAACTAGGAAGTGACATAGGTAGGAGGTGAATCCGAATCTCCTGGATCTTATTCCTCAACACTTTTCAGATTGGCTTGTGGATCCTGCATTCTACTAAAACTTCTCTCCAAGCTTTCTCATGACCTCCAAGTTGTACAATCCAGTTACTTCTTTCTTGGGAGTCTCATCCTTTTTGACTTTTCTATAGCATTTGGCTGCTCTTAATTCTTAATCCTCTCTCTTCTCATGACTTCTGCCATACTGTGCTCTCCTGGTTCTCTTCTAGATGTTGAATTTATCTTTCTTGGTTGACTTTGTTGGGCATGTGAGAGTAAGAGAGTAAGCTTTCTTTGAGGAGTTAAACTTACCTGGAGCAGCTGAACTCCATCCTAGGGTACCAAAAGTGCTGGTAAAAGTGATCACAGATGACCCACTGCTGGTGATCTTTGAAAGATAATGAAGAATGGGAGAAATGCCCGAAGGATTGGTGGACAAAATTTGCCTCCATTTTTACCAAAAGAAAGAGAATGTATACTAATAGGCTAGTGAGTTTCAATTTGATTCTTGGCAAAATTCTATGATATATTATTAAAAGAATGATTGATGTACATGTAGAATGACCCAGAATGGTTTCATAAGGAACATGATCATGCCACATTCTGCTTAGCTCCTTTTCCAATATGTTTATTAAAGTGTATGCTCAGGGAAATACTATAGATCAGTGGCATCAAACTCAAATAGAAACAGGGCCACTAATCTATATATAAGGATTCCTACAGGTAGCATTTTGGCTTAGAAAATTACATAGCTGCCTCACTTAAATCCAATTCATGCTCAAGTCAAGACATCACTCTTCTGATATCATTGGTCCTCTTTGAGAATGAAGTACAAATATCAACAATGATTATCTATGTTCCATTGTATTTTTATATATTTTTTAAAAATATTTCCAAATTACATTTTAATCCAGTTTGTCCTACTCTTGGGAGTGTTGCATTGCGACCCACTGACTGTGTGCATCTCCACTGTATTATCTCCACTGTAGATAATGTTGGCTTAGATTTTAGCACCGAATTTGATTATGTCTGTCATAATATATTTGTGGGGAAAGTGAATAGATGTTATATAGATGACAACACAAATACGTGAATCTGGTCAATGGTTGAATAGCCAGAACCAGAGAGTAGTCATTAGTAGGTCTATATTAATTGTGAAGGTCTTGAGGGCACCTCAGAGATCTGAACTTAGTATTGTGACATTTGACATTTTATCCATGACTTGGAAAAAGGGTTAAATGGAATCTTTATCTTTGTGCAGATGGAACAAATTTGGTATGGTTAACAAATACATTGGATACATGGTCAGCATTCAGAAAAATCTGGGCTGTAAGAAAATTGGGCCAAAAAGAAATGAAATACGGTAAAGAATATAAGTGAAACCTCACATTTAGGTTAAAAATAATCAACTTCGCAAGTACAAGACAGGCAAGGCATTTTGTAAGAAAAAAATCGGTGAATTTTAGTGGATTTCAAAATTAATATGAATTAGTGGTGTGGTCAAGAAAGCCACATGATGTTGGAGATGGATTATCCATTATCCACACTGGCTCCCTATGTATCTATGATGAAATATAAACTTTTTTGTTTAGCTTTTAAAGTCCTTTAAAACTTGGCCCCAATCTTGCAGCCTTAATGTATATTGCTTTCCTTTTCTGCATTCTATAATCCAGCCTAACTGGCTTTCTTCCTGTATTCATATATAACCCTCCAACTTCTGTCTCCATGGCTCTGCATGTCCCATTCTGGGAATTCCTTTCGTATTCATTTCTGTGTCATAAAATCATGTGTTAAAAGAAAACTTTCAACATGAAGCCTTTCCTAAGCCCCCAACTGCTAGGGCCCTCTTTCACAAACTATCATTTGTTTATCCAACTTATATTTATTGTATTTATTCTGTATATACTTACAGATGTTCTTATCTCCTTCTTTAGAGTGTAAATTCCTTGAGAGTTGGGATAATTTCATTCATTTCGAAGGTATTTGTATCTCTAATTACTGACACAATGACTGGTGTATTGTACAGCTTTAATTGGTTGATTGAGAAAGGCAAGTATTCAGGATTAAGGATGTGATACATTTTCTACTCTGGTCAGACCACATATGAGGCATTGAGTTTATTTGGGGGTACCATATTTTAGGGAGGATATTTATCACCTAGAGATGATAAATTTATTAAGCAAGTAGAATGGAGAAGAACTTTGAGTTAGTCATATGAGTATAAGGTGAAGGAACTAGGAATGTTTCTTCATAGGGAAGAGAAGCATAACTGTCTTCTTCAAGTGTTTGAGGGGTTGGCACATAGAAGAGGGATTAGGTGTTTTTTTAATTGTCAACAGAGGGAAGAATTGAGCAGAATGGATAAAAGTCGGCACGTGGCAAATTTAGACTTAATGTAAAGAAAAATTTCTTAACAATGAGAGGTGTCCAAAATGTTGATGAGGCACTTGGGAAGTAGTATGTTTACCTTCATTGGAGGTCTTCCAGTAAAGTTGGATGAGCAGTTCTCAGGTATGTTGTATTATAAATAGTTTTTCTACTATGGTTATACAAGATAGAAATTGTAGTCTTTCCCAACTCTGAAGTTCTACAATTTTGTGATTCCCTTGCCTCCTCTCCAACTGTGCATGTGTGTGTGTGTGTGTGTGTGTGTGTGTGTGTGTGTGTACATGCGTGTGTGTGGCACCTGTTGAAAGGCCCTGTCCTCCTCTTTTCTCTGCAAATCTCAGGAAGACCTACCTGGGTTCAAATTTAGTCTTAGATGCTTACTGGCTCTGTCACCCTGGGCAAGTCACTTAACCTTTATCTGCCTCAGTTTTCTCATCTATAAAAAGGGAATAATTATAGTACCATCCTCCTAGGATGGTGAGGATAAAGAAACAACACTTTCAAGGCACTTTGCAAACCTTGAGGCACTATAGAAATGTTAGCTATTATTATTGCTATGAGGGCTTTCCTCCATTAAATCTTCTCTGCTTAATGTGATCATACAATACATATACTTTTCTAGAACACATAGTCTAGATTATTGTTTTGCCTTTATCTCATTTTATCTCATCTCATCCTTTTTTGTATACACGTTGTATTTTTACTGTTAGATTATAATGTCCGTGAGAGCAGGGATTATGTCATTTTTCATCTTTGTATCATTAGGAAGGCACTCTATACACAGTAGATGCCCTGTAAATATTTATTGCATTGATTATTCCCCCTTTCCCAATACCAAATGGTTTCCAGTCACCACAATATTTTAAGTATACCCAAATCTTAGATAACAAGTAACTCTATAAATAGCGCTGGATTTGGAATCAGAAAATGTGGGTTCAAATCATGGCTCTGATACTACTAAAATGATCTTGGAAAAAAATCACTTGAACTGTATGGGCCTCTCTTTCCTTATTTGTCAAATTAGGAGGTTGCATTAGATGATCATAGAAATCTTTTCTAGGTCTAAATCCTATCGGTCTATAAAACTGAAGCACATAAAGGCACGATGACTTGCTTAAGTGAAATAGCTAGTTAGCAGTCAGTTATACAACCCAAGTCTCCTGAGCTCCAATCTAGGCTCCTTCTACAAAATCATGTAGTCTCCCAAACCTTCTCTTCCAACTGAAGTTGAATATTTTGGGGGAAGATACTTCTTTTGTCTATATTCCTTTCCATTTAAAAGCATTGAAATACTGAACCAGCAAATAAAAGACTATTTCTCTCCTTCAATTCAACACACATTTATTTTTTATTTAGTATTTTATTTTTCCCAATAACATGTAAAATAATTTTTAACATTTGTTTTTAAAATTTTCAGTTCCAAATTCTGTCCTTTCCTCTCTCCCCCACCTCATTGAGAAGGCAAGAAATTCAATATAGGTTATACATGTGTAGTCATGCAAAACATCTCCATAATAGTCATGTTGTAAAAGATTAAAAAAACCATCAAGAGAAATAAAGAAAGTTTAAAAAAGTATGCTTCAGACTACATTCAAATACCACCAGTTCTATCTCTGGGGATGGATAGCATTTTTCATTATAAGTCCTTCAGAGTTGTCTTGGATCCGAGAATAACTAAGTCATTCACAGCTGATCATCTTACAGTATCTCTGTTACTTTATACACAGTACATTTCACTTTACATCAGCTCATGAAAGTCTCTCCAGACTTTTCTGAGATCATCCTACTCATCCTTTCCCATAGCACAATAGTATTCCATTACAATCACTTACCACAACTTCTTCAGCCATTCCCCAATTGACGGGAATCCCCTCAATTTCCAATTCTTTGCCCCAAGGAAAGAGCTGTCATAAATATTTTTGTACATATAGATCCTTTTCCTTTTTGTTTTTTTTTTTATCTCTTTTGGGATACAGACCTAGTTGCAACACACATTTATTAAATGTCTTTTATTTGTAAGATACCATGCTAGGCACTAGAACACAAAGACAAGAATAAAACATAATCTGTGCTCAAGGGGCTTAAATCCTGTTGGGGTGAGATATAACATGTAGGTTTCTGAGTATGTATAAAATACTTTAGAAGAGGGAGTATTAGCCCATGAAGGTTTCCCAGAAGAGGTCATACCTACATTGAATGTCGAAGGAAAGAGAAGATTCTAAGAAGTGCAGAGGAAGCCAAGGAGAGCATCCAAGAACTGCAGGGCAGTTATGCAAAGACAGAGAGCCAGGAGGAGGAAGTTAGCAGAATCACTTTTAGTCTAGTTGGTACACAGAGCCCATACAGATGAGTGATGTATAGCAAGGCAGGTGGAAATCAGGTTACAGAAAAATGAAACACTCAAGGCTGAGAAGTTTGTATTTCCTTTTGTGCAAGGAAATGATATCACCAGACCTATACTTTGGTGAAATTATTTTAGCTACTGTGTCAAGATAGTTGAAGAAAGGAGCAACTGAAAAGAGAGACCAATTAGAAAGCCATTAGGCTATTATTTCAGGGAAGGAGTGAGTAAGGCCGAAATCTGGCAATATGGTAGATAGAGTGGTAGACTTCGCGTCAGGAAGGCTTGGCTGTAGATTCTATCTCTGACACTCCCTAGTGGTACAACTCTAGCAAGTCACTTACAGTCTCTGTCAGCTGAAGTTGCTATTACTGATGATGATGATGATGACGATGATGATGATGATGATGGTGATGATGAAGAGAGAGATGAGGAGAGATTGTAGAGATGTTATAGCTGTAGCTTAGCAAAAGTAGATTTGGCTTGGGTATGGGTAGTGAGGCAAAAGTCAGGGATGCATCTATGGGGGTAACAAAACCTGGTTGATGATGGACTAAGATGCATTGTATGCTAAGAAAGAATGTCACTTTAAGAGACCTCAGCAGTTAAAAGGTTCTAGGAGCCCGAAAAGTTATCATGCATGTATTCTCATTGTTTTTCCACTTTCACATTTCCCCAACATATTACTTTATCCTTTTATTATATTATTTCTCCTTGCCTAAGCAAATTATGTTAACACAAATATAAGTACCTTCGGGACAGCTAATGGTTCAAAATACAGTAATGATGCATTCTTCATCGGAAGAATGACAGCACCCCTAATAAAAAAGTAAGGAAGTTTGAAAGAAGGGTAGGTTTAATGGAAAATATAATGATTTCAATTTTGAAAAATGTTGCATTTGAGATGCTGACAGGACATGTTCAGGTGAATATGTCCATTAAGACAATGAATGATGAGGGACACAAGTTCAAAAGCGAGATTAAAGTTTCTGTTGGTTAGTGGTTTTTCAGTCATGTCCAATTCTTGTTATCCCATTTGGGGTGTTCTTGGCAAAGATACAGAAGTGGTTTGCCTTTTCCTTTTCTAGATCAATTTTCAGATGAGAAAACTGAGGCAAACAGGGTTAAGTGATTTGCCCAGGGTCACACAGCTAGTAAGAATAGCTTAGCAAGTAAGATTTGAACTCAGGAAGATGAGTCTTGGGCCTGCTACTCTATCCATTGCAATGAATATTGAGGGACTTGAGTTCAGAAAAGAGATTAAAATTAGATACATTTATTTGGGAGCTATTTCCATGCAGATGATAAATGAACTAGTAGGAATGAAGTGCAGCAAGAGAGGTTACTTAAAGAGTAGAAGGTCTAGAGTAAACTGTTAGGGGACACACATGCTTCGGGGATGGAAAATGCACAACACCAGCAAAGAAGACTAAGAAAGAGCAGTCAGAGGATAAGCAGGAGAGATCAGTACTACGAAAGCTAAGACAGAAAGCTAGGAGAAAGGGCTAGTCAACTGTTCAAAGCTGCAGAAGTCGAGGATAGATGAGGACTGGAAAAGACAATTATATTTAATAGAGGATTGTTGTTAACTTCAGAGAGAGTAGTTTCAGTGGAGCTATGGGATCGTAAGCTAGATTCCAAATGGTTGAGAACTAAGTGGGTAGTTAAAAAAAATAGCGGCAGTAAGAGTTCACTATGGTAGATAAAAGGAAATCTTACCAAGGAGAGAGAATCCTATTGAGGCGTTCCTGCAGTATACTATTTTCCCAACACACACACACACACACACACACACACACACACACATATGTGTATATATATATATATATATGTGTATATATATATATGTATATATATGTATATATATACACACATATATATACATATACATATATATATACATATACATATATATATATATATATATAGAGAGAGAGAGAGAGAGAGAGAGAGAGAAAACGCTTTAAGGATTCTAAAGTTCTTTGCAAATATAATCTCAGTTTAGCGTTACAACAACCCTGGGAGATAGGTGCTATTATTACACCTGTTTTTATTGATGAGGAAACTAAGGCAATCAGAGGTTAAATGACCTGCCTACAGTCACACAGCTATTAAATATTTAAGGCCAGATTTGTACTGAGCTCTTCCTGACTTCAGACCCAGTACTTTACCCATCAGGACACATGCCTCCCCAGAAAACATCCCAAAATATGTTTAAAATTCTGCCTTTCACAATTATATGGAAAAATTATAGCTTGAATTACTTAGCAAAATAAATTTCTGAACTCTTTTGAAAGTAATTGTAGATTTAAAACCAGAAGGGGCCTTACAAGTTCCCTCACCCCATTAAAAACAGATGAGTATACTGAGCCTTGAAGAGGTTAAACAAATTTCTTGAGGGTATAAGGTAAGAAATAGTATAGCCAGGATTCAAATCCAGATGCTCTGACTCCAAATCCAGTGCTCTTTACTGCGTTTTGTTTCTAGTGCTAGCTTACTCAGTAGACACACTAGGAACGTGTCAAGAAACTTCCAAAGTCAAGAGAAATGAAGCAGAAAACAGAAGTCATATTGGCAACTATTCAGAGATGTCCTGTCATATGGTACCATTTTCAAACAATTTATTTACACTCTGGCCACGTCCACATTTATCTCTACCAACCATTCTTCAATCACAGCAATGGAGCCCTGTCTTCTAGGTCTTGACACAGCACAGAAGCTGTGCTCGAGGGATAAGAGTTTTATGGTGATGAGGCTCTCCAAACATAGCTAGGTTGGTCCTCAGATAATAGATGCACAGTTTATCAGATGTCCCATATTTGATACTTTTCCAGTTTGGGAGGAGGTGCCAGAGTTTACCCTTGTCTGGCATAACCTCTAGGGACTCAGGGTCATCTCTAAACCATAATAAGGCACCAGAGGAGTGCTCCAGTGACAACCTGGTAATTGGTTTTTAAGTACAAATGATGTGAGAAGATTTTCAAAGTCTTGGTGTCAAGGGGCCACACGGGGTCATAATCTATCATTGCTGGATTCCAGAGATTTACTCCAATTTGTTATTTTTAACCAGTGGGACAGTACCCAGTACTCTAATGTGTTTATATTCTTATTTTACAGAAGAAATCCCAGAAGATCAACTGATGCATTGTGGAGCAAATGATTGTTTTACAACCAGCACAGCTACAAACAATACTCAGTACCCAACAAATGAGTTAATCTACACCCTGCTGGGCATCTATACTGGTATGTGCCTAGAGTAAATGCCAATTAATTATCAATAGTAAGGAAACTATGGGCAAATGAAATTCTCTTCCTTTTTCTTGTGTTTACCAAAAAAGGCCACCTCCCAAAATAAAATAATTTCTTTTCTAGAAAATATCTGATAAATTTGTGAAGGCTTGGTTTGCTTTGGCAGGTCTTCCTCATGTGATCAGTTACTCTTATCCCATTGTCAAAGCTAAGCCTAATGATTTATTGGTGAGATAAACAGGGATGCAAGGTTCAGTGAACCAAAATTGTCATATTTGATGGTATTCTCCCTGTAGCTCCAGAAGAAGCTCGTGTATAAAGCCAATCTTTCATGGAATATCAACCCTGTAGCATTTGGTGGTTATTGCCCATTCCCTTCTGTGTTTTGAAGTAGCTTTCCTTTCAGACTCGAATCTTGGGATCTTGTTCATGGAAGGCATTTTATCTTTTGTGTCTTCAGGGAATTACCCTGCAGATCCCTGCTTGCCAGTTAGTGTTCACAGGATCCAGAGAATTATTCTAAGCAATTCAAATGATGAGAGGTTGGGAATTGCTGATAAGAGTCAACTTGCAGGCAGTAGTTATGTATACTTTTGTGAGACAGTATTTCTGAGGTCCTGCTTGTGTCTGAGATTAGAAGGTGCAACAAGAGGTGAGAAATTACTCTCACAATCAAGAACCAGCAGCCATGTTTGATTTCTATGGTTGCATAATTCAAATATTGAGTGATAAGACAATAATTCACCACTCACCCTAAGATCCAGCTCTAATTCCAGTAAGTTCTGAAATCTCTAAATACACAGTCAAGGACAAATGATGTGAACAAAAAACTAAGATCATATGTACCTGATCTCTCTGCCTAAAAGTTGCAGCCTTTATACTATCCCTTTGTGTTCTAGGCTAGTTCTGACAACCACGTAAGAGACATATAAAGAAGAGATTACATACCAGTATTTCTCAAATGTTTTCTGCCGAAGATTCTTCACAGTATCCAAGAGGCAGTGTGGGACAAGAGTGAATACAGGAGGAGCTGCATTGCAGGATTAAGTTTCAATCTTACCTCTTGTCCTAGCTAGTTAGTGGAAGCTAGGGAAACCCTAAATTCTCTAGAACTCAGTTTCCTCATCTGTGAAATGAGTATACTAGATTTGATAAAATCAGCAGTATCTTCCACTTCTAGGACTATGATCTTATGATCTCTAAAGTCTCTTCTAGCCCTCTGTGCATACTTGTTTTTGGTGTTTTTATATTTTCCTCCTTTGTTCCATTACAGTGAGTTTGTTTTAACCTTCCTAATTATTGACAGAGATCCATCCCATTGTTTTCCTTTCTTCTTTGTACATAAATGAATCATTATGACTTTGCTTTTGCTTGAAGAGCATATCTCCAAGTCAGTTTTAACACCTCTGATAGCCTCTTCTGGTATGCTTTATAGACAACAAAAAATATTAGGTGACCCTAGGCCACAAACTGGTTTAGATTAGAAAGTATAAACTGCTTCTACAATCTCCCCAATGAGTTCATATCCAGGCCTTCACTCAAAGACCACTGGTATTAGAGAGCTTATTGGAAGTTCCCTTGCAACGTGCCATTTGGGTTAGTATGCATTATATTTTTTGTGCATTATTAGCTAATTTCCATATCTCCAGGTTGTTCAGATTCCTGTTGGACTCTAGAAAGAGTCAGTGTTTCAAAAGGCATGGGTCCAATATTCTGTGATGTCCAAAACATTTAACAGAAAGCCACATTTAGATCACGGTTGTCATATTAGGTTTCTTTTATTTCTGTAGGAAGTGGTGTTTTGGCAGTATTGCTGGTAGCTGTATTTCTTGAGCAGATCCCAAATGATCAACTGGAAAATGCAGAAGAAAAGAAAAAAACATCTTTTGGGTCCAATTTTCTGGCAACTTTCCGGCATCTTAAAGATAAACGGCAATGCCTCCTCATTCCACTGACAATGTACAGTGGATTTGAGCAAGGATTCCTTTCTGGTGACTATACAAAGGTATGGGAGAAAATGAAAACCATATGTATAACTAATGATAATGTGTGTGTACTACTTCTGCCAATGACTTAAGTGGATTCTGCTCAGAGACAGGGCAGATGCTGGGGAAACTGTGAGTCCTTGCCATGTTTCCCTCTAATCATTAATATCGAGTGATGAATTAAACAGGGATACAGAGATTTGCCAAAGAATTTGACATAGTCATAAAGAATATTCAATGCAACATCCAAATGGAGGAGTGTTTTATTATGAATGGTTGGGTCCTCCAAATGCTTCTGTGTATGGACAACTTTGTCCTGACTAAATCAACACGAGCATTGTAGAACCTCCTAAATTAGAAGCATGATTCCTCTAAAGATATTGACCTGAATATCCATACAAGAAAAACAAGTGGATGAAGAATGCCTGTTGAAAGGCTATGATAAGCAGTTGGACAGAAGACCTATAGATTTGATCTATGAATACATGCAGCTTGGACAGACCCTGTGTATGAACAATGAGCTTCATCCAGAATTGAATAGAAGGAGGAGAGAAACCTGGGTTTCTTTGGCGAAATTGAGCAATGTTTTCAGTGATCCTGAGTTAATCCCTGAGTAACATCCCATTCATCAACCACAACAAGAATAAAAGTTAGCATTCACCTTAAGTTTTGCAAAGCACTGTACAAATATTACCTCATTTCAACTTCATAATACCCTGTGAGGTAAGTGCTACTATTATTCCTCATTTTACAGTTGAGGAAACTGAAGAAGACAGCGTTTAAGTCACTTAGTGGCCCAGCATCCAGAACAAGTAAGGATTTGAGACTGTATTAGAACGCAGGTCTTCCTGACTCCAGGGCCAGTACTCTATCCATTGTACCACTTTAGCTGCCAATATTCTTCTGTCGATTCAATATGACTGTGAGTCATGAAATATCACCATCTCTGAGGAATTAGATTGAGGATCATCCAAAGGGCAATAGAAAGGTGGGCATGAATACACTCCAACACCTTAGTAGCCAAGAACACACAGATGTGTGTAATAGAAAAATAAAAATAAACAGATCATTTATTGAAAATGAGAGATGAGGAGTTCCACTTCCAGGAGTCAAGATGTCAGAGTAAGAAGTAGTTACTCTCACCTTCCATAACTGACTTCTGAAAGCACAGAAAATATTGCCCCAGGAATAAATCCTGAAACAGTTGAGCCAGCAGAAAGATGAGGTACAGCAGTCTTGTAGCCCAGGAAGCTTGGGGGATTAATGGGAAAAGCCCCTTTTGCTCTGGGAGAAGGGGAGCAATACAGGGCAGAAAGTATCCCAGCAAGCTGGTGGCAAACCCAACCCCCCACAAACCAGTGGGAGATCCTGGGCCCCAGGGTGGTGGAGCAGGCAAGCACTAACACCAGGACATCCCAAGTGCCTCAGCAAAGGCAAGACAACTGGTAGACACAAGAACCTTGGGTCAGTGCCCCCTGCACTCTAGCACAAGAGCTCAACTCTAAAAGTCAGGAATTAGGCAAACTCCATGAGCAAAAAGTAGAAATAAACAATGAACATAGATTCTTATCATAGGGACAGGGAAAGTCAAGGCACAAATTCAGAAGAGGACAAGATTGTCAATATACCCACATCTGAATCCTCAAAGGGGAATATGAAATGGTCTCAATCCTAAAAAGCCTTCTTGGCAGAGCTCAAGAAGGATTTTAAAAGCTAAATAAGAGAGGTAGAAGAAGAATTGGGAAAAGAAATTAGAAGTATGTGAAAAAGAGTCAACAGCTTGGAAAAGGAAGGATAAAAATTGACTGCAGAAAACAAGTCTTTAAAAAGTAGAATTGGCCAAATGGAAAAGGAGGCACAAAAACTCACCGAAGAGAAGGACTCCTTAAAAAGTAAAATGGACCAAATGGAAAGGGAGGTACAAAATTCTAATAGAAGAAAACAGTTTGTTAAAAATTAGAATTGGGCAAGTGGAAGCTAATGACCCTATGAGGCATCAAGAATTAGTCAAACAGAAACAAAAGAACAAAAAATAGAAGAAAACATAAAATACCTCATTGGTAAAACAACTGACCTGGAAAATAGATCCAGGAGAGACAATTTAAAAATTATTAGTCTACCTGAAAACCATGATGAAAAAAAGAGCCTGGCAGGAAATTATTTCCTTTCAGGAAATCATTAAGGAAAACTGCCCCAAGACCCTAGAACAAGAAGGTAAAATAGTCATTGAAAGAATCCACCCATCACCTCTTGAAAGAGATCCCAAATTGAACATACCAAGGAAAGTTGTAGCTAGACTCCAAGATTACCAGGCTAAAGAGAAAATACTATAAGCAGCCAGAAAGAAACAATTTAAATATCATGGAACCACAGTTAGGATTACACAGTACTTTGCAGCTTCTACATTAAAAAGTCAGAGAGTGTGGAATACAATATTCTGTAAGGCAAAGGAGCTTAGATTACAACCAAGGATCAACTACCCAGTGAGATTGAGCATAATCTTTCAGGGGAAATTCAACAAAATAGGGGACTTCCAAACCTTTCTGATGGAAAGACCGGAACTCAACGGAAAATTTGATCTTCAAATATAAGACTCAAAAGAGATATAAAAAGGTAAACAGGAAAGAAAAGAAGCCATGTTATTAATAAGGCAAACTGTTTACATCCCTACAAGGGAAGATGATGCTTGTAACTCTTGAGAAATGTATTGTTATTACACCATTTAAAAGGAGTATATATAGACAGAGAGCATGGGTATAAGTTGACTTTCATGTGATAAAAAATCTAATTAAGTGGTGAAAAGGGACTGTACTGCTACTGCAAAAAGAGGAAAGGAGGAGGCAGACAAGGGTAAATTACATCACCTGAAAAGGTACAAAAACCTATTATGGTAGAGGGAAAGAAGGGAGGGAGATGAGCATTATTTGAAACTTACTCTCATCAGATTTGATCCAAAGAAGGAATAATATAACCTATTAGGTATAGAAATTTAACTTATCTTATAGGAAGTAGGAGGAGAAAGGAGAAAGAAAAGGGAGGGGGTGAATCAAAGGAAGGGAAAAGTAGTAAGTGTAAAGGAGAAGAAAAGGGAGGGGGCTGATAGAAGGGAGGGCAGACTGAGGGAGGCAGTGGTTGAAAGCAAAACTCTAGTGAGGAGGGAAAGGGAGAAAGGAGAGAGAAAAGCATAAATGGGGGGGGGCAGGAAATAGGATGGAGAGAAAGACACAGATAGCAACCATAACTGTGAGTGTGAATGGGATGAACTTTTCCATAAAACAAAAGTGGGTAGTAGAGTGGATTAAGAATTGTAATCCTACAATATGCTGTGTATAAGGAACACTTTTGAAGCAGAGGGATACACACAGAGTAAAGGTAAAAGTCTGGAGTAGAATACATTATGCTTCAGCTAAAGTAAAAAATAAAAAAGCAGGAATAGCAATCTTGATCTCAGAAAAAACCAAAAGGAAAAATAGATCTAATTAAAAGAAATAAGGAAGGAAACTACCTCCTGTTAAAAGGCATCATACACAAGAAGTAATATCATTACTAAACATACATACACCAATTAGTATAGCATCCAAATTCTTAGAGAAGAAGTTAAGGGAGTTACAGAAAAAAATAGATAACAAAACTATACTAGTAGGGGACCTCAACCTCCCCCTCTCAGAACTAGAACTAAGCACAAAACAAACAAGAAAGAAGCTAAGGAGATGAATAAAAATTTAGAAAAGTTAGATGTGGTTGACCTCAGGAAGAAATTGAATGGAGATAGAAAGGAACATACCTTTTTCTCAGTGATGCGCCTGCCCAAAAATTTGACCACGTATTAAAGCATAAAAAGCTCACAATCCAATGCAGAAAAGCAGAAATATTAAATGCATCTTTTTCAGATCATGATGCAATAAAATTGCATGTAATAAAAGGTCACAGAAAGACAGACTAAAAATTAATTAGAAACTAAATAATCTAATCCTAAAGAACGAATGGGTCAAACAATAACTTCATCCAAGAGAATGACAATGAGACAACATACCACAACTTATGGGATGCAGAGAAAGCAGTTCATAGGGGAAGTTTTATATCTCTAAATGCTTACATGAATAAATAGAGAAAGAAGACATCAATGAATTGGACATGCAATTTAAAAAGTTAGAAAAAAGAGCAAATTAAAAATCCCCAATTAAATACCAAATTAGAACTTCTGAAAACCAAAAGAGAGATTAATAAAATAGAAATTAAGAAAACTATTGAACTAATAAATAAAACTAAGAGCTTGTTTTATGACAAAACCAATAAAATAGATAAACCTTTGGTTAATTTGATTTTAAAAAAAGAAAAAGAAAGAAGAAAACCAAATTACCTGCATCAAAAATAAAAAGAGTGAATTCACCACCAATGAAGAGGAAATCAAAATAATAATTAGGAGCTATTTTACCCAACTGTATGCCAATAAATTTGATAATCTTAGTGAAATAGATGAATATTTACAAAAATCTTAATGGAGGAGGAAGTAAAATGCTCAAATAACCCCATTTCAGAAAAAGAAATTAAACAAGCCATTAATGAACTCCCTAAAAAAAATCTCCAGGGCAAGATGGATTTACAAGTGATTCTATCAAACATTTAAAGGACAACTAATTCCAATACTACATAAACTATTGGGGAAAATAGGAGAAGAAGGAGTCCTATCAAATTCTTTTTATGATACAAATATGATGCTGATACTTAAACTGCGAAGAGCCAAAACAGAGAGAGAAAATTATAGACCAATTTCTGTAGTGAATATAGATGCAAAAACTTTAAATAAAACATTAGCAACGAGATTACAGCAACTTATCTCAAGTATAACACACCATGACCAGGTAGGATTTATACCAGGAATGCAGGGCTGGTTCAATATTATGAAAACTATCATCCTATTTGACCATATCAACAAAAACTAACAGAAATCATATGATTATTTCAATAGATACAGAAAAAGCATTTAACAAAATACAACACCCATTCCCAATAAAAACACTAGAGAGCATAGGAATAAATGGATTTTTCCTTAAAATGATAGGTAGCATCTATCTAAAACCATCAACAGGTATTATATGTAATGGAGATAAGCTAGAAGCAGTTCCAATAAGATAGAGAGTGAAACAAGGATGTCCATTATCACCACTGTTACTCAAAATTGTACTAGAAATGTTAGATTTAGCAATAGGAGAAGAAAAAGAAATTAAAGAATTAGAATAGGCAAAGAAGAAAGAAAGCTATCACTCTTTGCAGATGATATGATGGTATACTTACAGAATCCTAGAGAATCAAGTAAGAAATTACTTGAAATAATAAACAAATTTAGCAAAATTGCAGGATATAAAATAAACCTACATAAATCATCAGCATTTCTGTATATTACTAACAAAGCCCAACAGCAAGAGATAGAAAGAGAAATTCCATTTAAAGTTAGTGTAGATATAATAAAATATTTGGGAGTTTACTTGCCAAAACAAACCCAGGAACTATATGAACACAATTACAAAACAATTTTCACACAAATAAAGTCAGATCTAAATAACTGGAAAAATATTAGTTGTTCATGGTTAGGCTAAGCTAATATAATAAAAATGACAATTCTACCTAAATTAAATTACTTATTCAGTGCCATACCAATCAAACTATCAAAAATTATTTTATAGCACTAGAAAAAACAATAACCAATCTGTAAGAAGAAAATGTCCAGAATATAAAAGGAATTAATGAAAGGAAATGCAAGGGAAAGTGGCCTAGCTGTACCAGATCTTAAACTGTGTTGTAAAGTAGCAATCATCAAAACTACTTGGTACTGGCTAAGAAATAGAGTGGTAGATCAGGGGAATAGGGTAGGTATGCAAGACGCAACAGTTAATGACTATAGTAATCTAGTATTGATAAATCCAAAGACGCCAGCTTCTGGGATAAGAACTCACTATTTAACAAAAACTGCTGGGAAAACTGGACGTTAGTGTAGTGTTTTATACCCTACACCAAGAAAAAGTCAAAAGGGATACATGATTTAGATATAAAGGCTGATACTATAAGCAAACCAGGAGAGCAAGGAATAGGTTACCTGTCAGAACTATGGAGAAAGGAAGAATTTATGATCAAACAGGAGATAGAGAATATTATGAAATGAAAAAGAATGATTTTGATTACATTAAATTCAAAAGTTTTTGCACAAATAAAGCCAATGCAACCAAAATTAGAAAAGAAGCAGAAAGCTAGGAAACAATTTTTACTGCCAGTGTTTCTGATAAAGACCTTGATATTAAAATATATAGAGAACTGAGTTGAATTTATAAGACTACAAGTCATTCCCCACTTGATAAATGGTCAAAGGATATGAACAGGCAGTTTTTAGAAGAAGAAATTAAAGCTCTCTATAGTCATATAAAAATGCTCTAAATCACTACTGATTAAAGAAATGAAAATCAAAACAACTCTGAGTTACCTATCAGATTGGCTAACATGACAAAACAGGAAAATGATAAATATTGGAGAAAATGTGTGAAAATTGGGACACTAATGCATTGTTGGTGGAGTTGTGAACTGATTAAACCATTCTGGAGAGCAATTTGGAACTATGCTGAAAGGGCTATAAAATTGTGCACACCCTTTGACCCAGCAATATCATTTCTAGGTCTTTAACCCAAAGAAATCATCAAAATGGGAAAGGGACCCATATTTACAAAAATATTTATAGCAACTCTTTTTGTGGTGACAAAGAATTGGAAATTGAGAGGATGTCCATCAAATAGAGAATGTCTGAACAAGTTATAATATATGAATGTAATGCACACTATTGTGCTATAAGAAATGATGAGCCGGAGGACTTCAGAAAAACCTGGAAAGACTTCTATGAACTGATGCTGAATGAAATGAGCAGAACCGGGGGAACACTGTACACAGTAACAGCCACATTATACAATAACTGACCTTGATAGACTTAGTTCTTCTCAGCACTGCAAGGATCTAAGACAACTCCAAAAGACTCACAATGGAAAATGCTATCCACATCCAGAGAAAGAATTTCAGAGTCTGAATGCAGATGGAAGCATACCATTTCCTTGGCTTTTCTTTTGTTGTTTTGTTTTATTTCTTCTTTTTCATGGCTCCTTCCATTAGTTCTAATTCTTCATTACATCATGACTAATGTGAAAGTAGGTTTAATATGAATGTGTAAGTAAAGCCTATATCAGATTGCTTGCTGTCTTGGGGAGGGGGGAGGAGAGAGTGGGGGAGAAAATTCAAAACTCAAAATCTTATGGAAGTGAATGTGAAAACTAAAAATAAATACATTAATTACAAAAAAAGGAAAAGAAAAAGAAAATTAAGGTTGAGGGGTCCTCAGAGTCCTTTGGCATTCATGCACTATCAAGAATCTAGAAAAGCATGCCTCCCTGTCTCCCTTCCCCTGGCATTTTGATTGGCTGCCATTTTGTGCATTTATAGGAGGAGGTGGAGAAGAGTTGTACAAGATAAGGAGTGGATGGGTTGTAATCCACATTCAAATGGAGTATAAAAGTCATAAGATCACAGATCCATCAAAGTATTTAAGTATCATTTGGAAGAAAGAAGCTTTAGAATTGTTCTATTTCAGCGAAGAGACCAAACTGAAGACTAGTGAGAGAAACTATGGAGAGACAGATTTAGACTAGATGTAAGGAAAAGCCTCTGAATAAAACTATACGAAAGTAGAATGGCCCAACTTGGCAGGTGGTAGCTTCCTTCTTGCCAGAAGTTTTTAAGCCAAGTGTATGTCATTATTTTTGGAGGAATATTGTAAAAGGAATTCTTTCTGAAGTAAAAGTTAGACTAAAAAGCCTCTAAGATCCTTTCTAGCTCACATAGTTTATGATTCTGAGAGACTTAGGTTTATCAACTAAGGAATCAGTACTTTGCAACAAACATGGACTTTATTGATTGTAGGCTATTTTAGGATTAATGAATATATAATTTTCACCTTCAGATCCTTAGGATCCAAGTAGACACTTCATAATTGTTCAGTTGCATTGAATGGATTTCTACTCTTTGACTGAAAGGGAATAGCTTATATATGACCTGTCTTTAGGGAAAAAAGGTGTTGATATATTAAAAATATTATTATTTGGCCATTCGTTATTGACTCATTTAATACTCTGATTACTTCTGTATTGGTTGCCCTCAATTAATGGTCATGCCCCTATTGCACAATGCTAGATAAGGTGGAAATTTTAGTATTTAAATAATATAAGACCTTTTCATGATTCTCAGTCAAAAAGCATTTATTAAGTGCCTCTTATGGGCTACTGTGCTATGCCTTAGGGTTGCAAAGAAAAGCATAAAGTACCTTGCCTTCTACTAAATTATGCATTATGGTAGTTATTGCACACGCAGCACTCGAATCAGTGTGAATCAGTTCAGTTTCAAATTCAGAGCTTTGACTCTTGACAATGCTAATATGCCTCTCCGACATTGCCATCCCTTCTATAACTGCTTCTGCACCTTCAATTTCCTTTTTGCATTTGATGATCAGCATGGTACAATCATTTGGGACTGATTAAAATGTGGATTGAATAAATACAGTACTGGGGGGTGCCTCCTGTACTTTCCATTGGCCGGATTAGCCTCCTAACACCTTCAGCAACATAGATAAAACCTCTTGGATTTTTTTGATTCCATAACCATAGATCTGAGCCTGTATAACTATTTCCACCAAAGAAGAGCTACTCACTCAACTAAGTTAGAGAAAGGTGAATGAAATTCAATGGAAATTAAGCAAACAGAGGCAGCTAGGTGGCGCAGTGAGTAGAGCACCGGCCCTGGAGTCAGGAGGACCTGAGTTCAAATCCAACCTCAGACACTTGACACACTTACTAGCTGTGTGACCTTGGGCAAGTCACTTAACCCCAATTGCCCCGCCTTCCCCCTGCAAAAAAGAAAAGAAAAGAAATTAAGCAAACATTTAGGAAGTGATTGCTGTATGTTAGTCACGTAGATTACAGAGATGAACTTCAACAATCTACTGGGAAGGGGGGATTGATTAGCTTTTTACACAATAGTTATACAAATCAGACACTAAATGAAAAGAGAGATCTAGACCAGAGTTCTGAAAACTATAGCCAGAGGGCCACATCCAGCCTTCCTCCTTGTTTTTATACGGATGTGAAATTTTTAAATACAATAAAATTTTATTATAAAATGTAAAAACAATTCTTCACTTACCTGCTGTACAAAGACAAGGAACAGGCCATAGTTTGCCACATCTTAACCCATCTTCACTCCCCCATCTGGACAAAGTACTGTGCCAAAATTTCAGAAAGGAGACATTATTTTCATCTGAGGAGATTTGAGATTGCACTTCATAAAGGAAGAGACAGTTGATCTGGACTTGAAGAAAGATTTCACCAAGTGGAGGAATGTGTAGGGCACTTTATGTTTTGGAGTTGCAGCATAAAATTTAGGGGATCTAATCTTGTCGCATACTTTGCCAAATCTCACCAGTAACCATGAAAGCCTCAATCAATCAATATATACAAATGGAATGAAGTTTTAATATAACATCTCAAAGCCACAGATATAGAGCATCTGTTTATTTCAGAAGATAGATATACTAGACACAGCTAGTGACATGGGTACTAGGACAATTTTAGATGGGAAGTTCACCCTTGGGTTTTCATCCTACAACCAATTATAGCAGAAAGTTGTTACCAGATGTCATGGCAACCAGACGCGCACGTGCGCACGCACACACACACACACACACACACTGTAGCAAACAAGGCCATAGACTCACAGATACATTTGGTCAACTCTGTTTCCTTCTTGAAGGATACGTCAGTTTATGGAAAGGCTGGACTAAAGCAGCCAATACCTAACCTACTGTACAGGGCAAAATGTTTTCCACCACACATGTCAAGCCTAAAAGCCAGCTTACCTCACAGAGCCCTTTAAATAGGCAGTGCTTTCTGTGCTATCTGCTGTCTGGCAACCAACCTGGACTGGGTATGTACCTAGGATCTCAGGGCATCTCCCTTAAAGACAAGAGCTAGTCAGATCCTTTCAGATTAGATTCATCTGTTCCTAATAGCCTTCCCTCCTCTTAAAGGTAAAATTAGGATTATTTGAACTGGAGAATTTGCAATGTGAGGTAAAGGACATAGTAGAGCTGTGGATTGGTTCTAAGCAGGTGGCTTTTGGCCACTCTCACCTTTCCTTTTCTCTCTGCTGTCCTTAGCCTTATTTTGTGTTCCATTCCTGTTAATTAACTCATAAAGAGTTAGAGATGAGAATTTTTAGGGTTTTTAAATTTTTATTAAGAACTTTTAAAAACCAAGATGTCTCTCACAAGAATAAAATTACAGAGCTAAAATTACATGAAAGATGGGTTTGGCTCACTTTTCTCCTCTCCCAACATCAGGGATCCTGAGCTGGTGGGGATGAGATAGATTTGGTGTGGAAAAATGAAGAGTGAGGCATGGATTCTGGAGGTTGTTATCTGACCCTCTATGGAGGTCAATCCAGTGTTCCTCTTATTCACAAAAGAGCAATGCCCCACCTCCTGCCCATTCTAGAGAGGGACTGACAAAGAATAGCTGACCTTCCTAGAGAGCTTTACTAAGGTTTATAAAGTACTTCATATACATTACTGAGAGACCAGAGAAAGGTTTTAGATATAACTTAATCAGATTTTAGAAAAACATTTGACAAAGTCTCTTGTCTATAAGGCAAAGGATGGAAGGATGCAGGTTATTAAGAATAAAATTAAGTGATCTTGGAACTGGTTTAATGGCTTTACTTAAAGGGTAGTCATTACCAGTCAGCTTCAACTGTGCATGTCTTAAGCTGTTTAGCATTTTTATCAATGACTTGGAAAAAGGTCATGCTTATAAAATTGCAGATGACCCACAGCTGAGAGGGATACTTGACATACTGGATAACTAATGGAGTCAGGATTCAAAAAGATCTTGACAGACTAAAACAATGGACTGAGTCAAATGAGGTGAAATTTAATATGAACATCCACTTAGGCAGCTAGACTGCACAGGAGGTATAGTGATGGGCATAGAGGCAGGAAGACCTAAGTTCACTTGCCTGAAACCTTTACTAGCTGTGTGACTCTGGGAGAGTAACTTAACTTGTTTGCCTATTTCTTTTGTCTGCAAAATGAGGATAATAACAACACCTACCTCCTAGGATTGTTGTGAGGATGCCATGAGGTAATATTTGCACAGTACTAAAATAACTCCCTTCTTGCACATAATGGTGATATATATATGAATATATATATATGTATATATATAGATATATGTCTATATCTATATATATATACGTATATACATATATACACACATATATACATACACATATACATATAAATATATGCAAACATATAAGCTATTGTTGTTATTAAATTATAAATATAAACTCTTACACTTCTATTTTTAAAATCAATTTTACAAGTGCAAGATTAGCAAGGTATGGTTATAAAGCAGTCACTCTAAAAGAAATAAAGGGTTTTAGGTTACTGTAAGCTTCACAAAGTCAAAAGTGTCAGCCAAGAAAGCTAATAAAGTCTTGACCTTCATTGAGAGAAATGGGGAGGCAATAGTCCCACTGTCCTCATCCCTGGTCAATTCGATTAGCATTTATTAAGTAGAAAAGAAGAGAAGAATTAAGACTGAGGAAAATCTGTTAGATTTAGCCATTAGGAAATCATTAATAACCTTAGAGAGAGATTTCAGTTGATTGATAAAGTGGGATTTCATGTTAAATGGGCATAAAAAGAGGCGAAGCCAAGATGGTGGAGTAAAGGGAGGGACTTGCTTGAGCTCTCCCCCAAACTCCTCCAAATACCTTTAAAAATGACTCTAAAGGGGCATAAAAGAGAGTAGGAAGTAAGGAAGTAGAGGAAATGAGTGTAGATAGCTTTTTGGGGAGTTTAGTAGAGAAAGGAGAGAGATACAGGGCAGTAGCTTGACGAGTTAAATGAAAATTGTTTTTGGGCACAGGCAAGGTCTCAATGTATTTTTTGACACTAGGGAAGGATAAAAAGGAAAGATAAAATCTTCAGATTAGAAAAAGGGAGAATGAACAGAGGAGATGGGAGGGGATAGGATTCAAGGGCATAGGCAGGAGACATTGGCCTCTTCTACTGGTGTTGGAGGAAAGAAGAAGAGATTAGGAGAAAATGTGGAGATTTGAAGGACAAAGGGAAAACAGGGAATATCTGATGGAAGGCCATCATTTTCTTAGTAAAGAATGAGGCAAGATTCTCTGCTAAACCTGTGGAGAAAGGACAGAAGGGAGCAGGTGGCTTGAGGAGAAAAGTGATTTGGAAGAGATTCAATGGGAAATACAGTAGAAAGTGAGTAAAGGAAGAGGAAAGGTGTCATCATGAAACAGTGAGTGCTCTTATGGTAAGACTACATTTGGAGAATTATGGTTAGTTCTGGGTAAACAGATTTAGGGAAGAATACTGATGGGTTGGAGAATATTCAGAAGAGGAACGCTAAGATGGAGGAAGGCTACGGCCTAAGTTCATTGCTCATGAGAATCATTGAGTTCACATCATGGAAAGACTGAGAGCTTAGAAAAGACTTAAAGGAGCAAGATAGCTTATTCAAGTAACAAAAAGCCCATCTATTAGAAGGATTAGTTTTGTTCTATTTGCTCTGAAAGGGCTAAACTAGGATTAGTGAATTAAAGTTGCAAAGAGGTAAGTTTATGCTTCATGTGAGCCTGTAAGCATTACTATCTCAAAGTGGAGATGACTGCCTCAGGAGTCCCCTGCTTGAAGGCCTTGGATTATTTTTCAGGGAAGGCTTGGACTCTTCCAGCTCAAATTAGGTGATTTGGGAATCCACCTCATTTTCACAAATGTGTAGTTTAGACACTACTGGTGTTACTATCTCTACCATCCATCCTCTTGTCATGTCTGACGGTGGTTGAGTGACTTGCCTAGATAGTGAATAAATACACGAAACGGGAAATAAACCCAAGTGTCTCCCAATTCCAAATCCAAATCCTAAAGTCAATGATAACCAAGTTCTGTGTGTGTGCCAACTTTGGATCTGGATCTTTCATTTTAATCCTCGTCCACCTTAAAATAATTTGCTTTCCTCGTTGGGCTCCCTGTTAGGTTTGGGAGTTACAGTAAATAATAATATATCACTGCCTTGTTGCAAACAACAGCAACAAAAAACACCAAGCCTGAAATTAAGTTTTAGAACGAAGTTTTGAAGAAACTAGAAGGATCAGCAATTTCATCTTATTTTGGGTTATTGTTCATAGTCAGAATGGTCCTAGAACACTAGACCATTGTAGTGTATACCAAGTAAGCCTGAATTTAGCTATGGCCTAATAGGTCATCACTGTTTATTATTCCCTCAAATCCACTCTTCAAAGACTGCCTTGACTTTATTCCCTTGGCTTAAATGTAGTTCAGAGTCTGAGGATGAAGTGGGTTAGAACATATACCAAGGAATTGGAGCAACTATCAGTTATTTTATTTTATTTTCCATTATTTATTTTTATTTTCTCAATTACATATAAACAAAAAATTTTTAACATTTGTTTTTTTAAAATTTTGAGTTCCAAATTCTTTCCTTCCCTTTCTCCCTCCTCAAAAAGGCAAGCAGTTTGATACAGATTATATATGTGCAGTCAGGCAAAATATTTCCACATTAGCCATGTTGCAAAAGAAAACAGCAAGAAAAAGGGAAAAAAAAGCTATGCTTCAATCTGCATTCAGATTCCATTAGTCTGTTCTCTGGAAATGGATAGCATTTTTCATCACAAGTCCTTTGGAATTGGCTTGGATCACAGTAGTGCTGAAAATACCCAAGTCAGTCACAATTGATCATCATACAATATTGCTTTTCCTGTGTGCAATGTTCTTCTGGTTCTGATCATTTCGCTTTGCTTCAGTTCATGTAAATTTTCACAGGCTTTTCTGAAAGCATCCTACTTGTCATTTCTTATAACACAATAGTATTTTGTCACAGTCATATACTAGTTCAGCCATTCTCCAATTGATGGACATCCCCTCAATTTCCAATTTTCTGACACAACAAAAAAAGCTGCTGTAAATATTTTTGTACATATAGGTCCTTTTCCTTTTTTTCTTTGATATCCTCGGAGTATGGAGCTAGTAGCGGTATTGCTGAGTTTTATAGCCCTTTGGGCATCATTCCAAATTGTTCTCCAGAATGGTTGAATCAGTTCACAACTCCACCAACAATGCTCCTATTTTTCTATATCCTCTCCAACATTTGTCATGTTTTCCCCTGTCATATTAGCCAATCTGATAGGTATGAGGTGGTACCTCAGAGTTGTATTAATTTGTATTTTTAATCAATAGTGATTTAGAGCATTTTTCATAGGTCTATATAGATAGCTTTGATTTCTCTGTCCAAAAACCACCTCTTCATATCCTTTGACCATTTATCAATTGGGGAATGATTTGTATTCTTATAAATTTGACTCAGTTCTCCATGTATTTGAGAAATGAAGCCTTTATCATAGAGATTTGCTGCAAAAATTTTTTCTCCAGTTTCCTGCTTCCCTTCTAATCTTGGCTGCTTTGGTTTTGTTTTGTGCAAAACCGTTTTAATTTTATGTAATCAAAATTACCCATTTTCCATTCTATAATGTTCTATATTTCTTGTTTAATCACAAATTCTTCCCTTATGTATAAATCTGATGGGGAAAATATTTCTTGCTCCCCCAATTTGCTTATGATATCATCCTTTATGTCTAAATAATAAACCCATTTTGACTGTATCAGTAAACAGTGTGAGATGTTCTATACCTAGTTTCTGCCAAACTATTTTCCAGTTTTCCCAGCAGTTTTTGTCAAATAATGATTTCTTGTATCAAAGTCTTGGCTCTTTAGGTTTGCAAAACACTAAACTGCTATAGTCGTTTAATATTGTGTATTGTGTACCTCAACTACTCCGCTGATCCACCATGCTATTTCAGGACCAGAATATTTTGATGATTACTGCTATGTTATATAGTTTGAGATCTGGTACTGCTAGGCCACCTTCCTTCACATTTTTTTCATCCATGTCCTTGATATTAATGTCCTTTTGTTCTTCCAGATGAATTTTGTTATTACGTCATTCCAGCTCAGGGGTTGAGAACCTGCAGCCTGGAGGCTGCATGTTCCCCACCTCTGTTCTATCTCTATAAAATATTTTTTGGTAGTTTGATTGGCATAGTGTTGTAATACATAAATTAATTTAAGTGGAATAATTTTCTTATTTATCATATTGGTTCAACCTACCCATAAGCAATTAATATTTCTCCAGTTGTTCAGATGTAACTTTATTTCTCTGAAAAGTGTTTTATAATTGTGTTCATATAGTTCCTGGCTTTGTCTTGCAGGTAGACTCCCAAGTATATTATATTGTCTACAGTCATTAAATAGAATTTGTCTTTCTGTCTCTTGCTGCTGGGTTTTGTTGGTAGTATATAGAAATGCTGATGATTAATGTGGGTAACTACCAGTTTATAAGAATAGTTTCTCAAAATCTTTTACATCTATTCAAACAGAAAATATTTTTCTACCTCTCATTTCCCATTGAGACTTTTTTTTATCACTTTTATCATCTTCCTTCATTGTTCCTATGGAAGGCAGCTAGGTGGTACAGTGGACAAAGTGATGGGTGCAAGGACAGAAAAATTGATTTTATTTTTGTCTTAGACACTTCTTTAGCTGTGTGTCCTTGGGCAAGTTACTTAACCTCTGCTTGCCTCAGTTTCCTTAACTCTAAAATGGAGACAAGTATAGCAACTATCTCGTAGGGTTGTTGCAGAGATCAAATGAGATAATATTTCTAAAGTGCTTATCATAGTGCCTGGCACATAGTAGGCTTTTAGTAAATGTTTTTTCCCTTCCCTCCCTTCTCCAGAAATCACAACTATAACTAATGATCAGCTCCATCAATCATACTGTAACATAGTTCCTGAAGAAAATAATATGGATATATCCATAGAAGGAGGATTGGGTTGAATTTTGTCTATGAGCCTTAAATTCAGTTCTTTTTCTTTGCTTCCAAATTTCATGCATAAAACTTAGCATTGTCCTTGGAATACAAGGAGCTAAATGATGAAACAAGGTTTCAGGCTAAATTAACATGTCATCCATCAAATGGCAGAGTGAATTAGAGCATGATTTAGAATCCCTCCTGAAAAAGCTTAAATCCCAAACTGTGACAGTTAAGAAGCAATGAAGTAGCTAGAGCTGGCCTTGTAATTCAAATCCTACCTCTGACACATAGTGACTGTGTAGCCCGGGGTAAATCACTTCACCCCTCAGAGCTCTAGGTGTGGACCATCTCCAGTCATCCTGATCTATATCTTGCCAATGGTCCCAGATGGCTCCAGAGGAGAAAGTGAGGTTGGTGACTTAGCACAGCCCTGCCTCACTTAAATCCAATTATCTGCAAGTCATGGCATCACCTTACTGATGTCACGGTCCTCTTCATGAACAAAGGACAAACAAGAACAGGACTCTAGATAGCTCTCTTGGACTGTAGCTATGGAGAAAGGGTTAAGCTGCATTGGTTGAGTTTCCATCTGGAAGTTTCTTGTAGTCATGAAATCACAAGTTCAGTGCCTATCCATGAGGAAGAACAATCATGAGTGAAAACATCATTTTAATATTTGCTTCTTTTCTCTTCAGTCATATGTCACCTGTGTCCTGGGCATACACTATGTTGGCTATGTGATGATCTGCTTTTCGGCCACCAATTCCATTTGTTCTCTGCTGTTTGGAAAACTCTCCCAGTACACTGGCAGAATAGCTTTGTTTGTACTAGGTATGTTACAATTTTTATTCTTTGCAAGTAGTAGTAAGAGATTGCTAACATATCTGGAGAGGACTCTTCTAACCCATTAAGCAGCATGGTAGGAGAAAGTACTCTGGTCTTGGAGTTTGAAGTCCTATATTTAGCTTCTTGCTGAACCCTTTACTATTAATGCAAGTGGTAAGAAGTTACTTCCCTTCTCTTTTCTCTGGGCCTTACTGTACATGATAATCCCAGTAGCAGCATGTTGATATAGATATCTGTGTGTGTATGTGTGTATATATATATATATATATGTACACACATATATGTGTGTATATACACATATGTACATGTGTGTATATACATATGTATGTATGTGTGTGTATATATACATACATATATATATATTTTAAATGCTTCCCAATTACATTTTAATCTGGTTCCTCCTCCTTATGGGCCACATGGTCTATGAGCTCTGTGTTTGACCCTTTGAAATATCTGACCTCTAAGGTCCCATCCAATTTAAAATCCCTGGAGACTATCTTATAGCAATGTTGTTTAGAAAGCACTATATCTACATATCTATACATATTTATATACACATATATAAACACATATATACCTACATATGTTATTTATTATATTATTATTTTTATATCAACAGAATTTGTATTCTGTTATTCTATATGAAGTTATACTTTAAAATTTACAATGTAATTTATATATGTATAGAGATATATAAAATGTTAGCTCATTAATTCCTTAGAGAAGCACTCAGATCTGCTCATGCTCTTCCACTTGATCCACT
>CM053627.1:77761704-77788440 GCA_028646595.1 Phalanger gymnotis
GAAGGGAAGGGAAGGGAAGGGAAGGGAAGGGAAGGGAAGGGAAGGGAAGGGAAGGGAAGGGAAGGGAAGGGAAGGGAAGGGAAGGGAAGGGAAGGGAAGGGAAGGGAAGGGAAGGGGAAAAGGAAGGGAAAAGGGAAGGGAAAAAGGAAGGGAAGGGAATTGTTTTCCTCCTTTACTTCTGATACTGGTACCTGTCCTAGGTCCTGAAATTGCAGACTGCTGGTGATGATGAGCTCTCTTATTGGGTCTGATCCTTATTAACCCCGTTGGCTGTGTCAGGCCCAAGCTTCCCCTATTTTGAGGATTTCAGTTTAGCCTTCAAAGCCAGTGAACCAATAAATTAACTAGTTAATTAACATGTATTTACTAATTGATCACTATGTACCAGGCCCTATTCTAAGTGGTAGGGGTACAAAAAAGGCACAAAAAATCTATGGATGATAAAGTAGACTTAGCATTCTATGGTAGGTTTTGTATTGATCAGAAATCCTGCTTCCCAGTAGCATCTGTGCTTTGTCTTAGTAGAAAAAGGAGACTTATAAAAAGCCAAGTACTAGTTTAGACTCAGTGAAGTGAGTGCACACTAACATGCTCATTTATTGGAGGAAAATTAGACAAAGAAAACATGGAAGGACATTTTAAGATCAAGGAATGAGTTCCTTCTGCATACCTAAATTCCACATCCTATTCTTTAAGTGATTTTCAGTGATCATTTGTTTCCCTTTTATATTTTCCCTCTCTCTTCAAACTCACAGCTGCAATGATACACCTTTCCTGCATCATCTCCCTTTTGCTGTGGAAACCTCACCACAGTCAGATGGCTGTACTCTTCATATTTCCTGGCCTCTGGGGCATGGCGGATGCTATTTTGCAGACACAAACCAATGGTATCATTCTCTAGCTTCTTCATCTTCAGATCATAAAGAGTGTAGAGGGTTCCAAGAGGGAAGGCATAGCCAAGAAATCCAACAATGGCTCTGATGAAGCCATTTATTAAATGCCTACTGTATGCCAGGCATTGTGCTAGACTTTGGGGATGCAAATATAAAGAATAAAATGATCCCTAGCTTAGTTTAGGTTATAACTGGGAAACAAGAAGTACATGTATAAGTATATAAGGAAAATATATAAAGAGAATAAATACTAAATGCTAAAAAAAAACACTAAATACTAAAAAAAATACAAGGTAGTTAAAACAAAGTAATTAAGCAAGGAAGGCACTAACAGCTGGGATGATCAGAAATGGCTTCATGTAGAGAGTGATTATTAAGCTGTGATGAGAAGGAAGAGAATGATTCTAAGGAGCAAGTGAGAAAGGAGATGGAATGCCACATGTGAGGAATAGAGTGAAAGTCATTTTGTTCGGATCACAGTGTGTGTGTGTGTGTGCGTGTGTGTGTGTGTGTGTGTGTGTGTGTGTGTGTGTAATAATGTCCAATGAATCTAGAAAGATAATTTGGGGCTAGAATAATGGGCATGATTGGAATGGAGATGATAATAGCACCTACTTCAAAGGGTATTGTGAGGATCAAATGAAATCATATAAAATAGGCACTTTGCAAATTTAAAGCATTAAAAATGCTGGCTAATGTTTATTGCTATAATTATTATTGAAAAGGTGAAGACCTACCTCTCGTAGTCATTTTCATCAATTTTGGAACTTAAAATGACTGTCACAAAAGAACCTGATGTCCTCTTCTGGAGACTAGTAATCAATATCATCCTTCTAAACCTGGTTCCCCTCAAACCACTGTAACCTTTGCAGAGAGAACACAGTTCTTTCTTTTATCCATTGTCCTTTCCCTTAAAAATAATAGAAAAATTTTCTTTCAGGTGTTTTAAGGGTTTTCCTAGAATAAATGATGGTGTGGGAATGAGGTGGGAATCATCACAACAAATCAAAAAAGAAAGTTTAAAAGAATTACAAGGGTCTTTTCAGTCAATTTTGGTGGTCTCAGGATATATATGAGAAACTAAATAATATTCTTGGTGCCTCCCTTTTCGTGGAACTGATCTCCTGATTCTACTGATACTTATCTGTAGTTTCAACTGACCCATTTCTTCCTGAGTTAGATGTTGGTTTAATTTTTGCTTTCAAAAGAAGGACTCAGTTTGACAAAGCTGTAAGAGCCCTAAGCTGTAATAGGGACCCCTTTCGATCCCAGAGAAGATTTTCTTCTTGATTTCTTACAAGTAAGAACATGTGCTTACTTCCTTTATCCTAAATTAGCAATTAGCACTGCTAACAATCTTCTAAGAGAAATAAGATATTATTTTCAGAATATGACTTTCCTGAAGAGTAGCATAGTATAATACATATATGCATATTTAATTAAATACATTCTTAACAATTAAAACTGTCGCTGGGCACAAAGAATGCTGGCTCATAAAGCACAGGGAAAGATGCAAAGACAAAGATTATGATTACATAAAGGAAATTCAGAGTTCTTAAACATGTGTGAGTAATTTTTGAATTTACTTCTGTGAATGAATGGATGGATGCTGCTAAATTTTATTATTGGTTCTTTTGTTTGTCCTTGCTTTTGAAATATATTTGGCCCAGATAATAATGAGTTAATAACAGCATGCTATTATTTTTCGCATCTAGATAAACATAGAAAAATAATTTAAACATATAGCAGTAGTTTGTTTTAGCTGTAGTACCAAAATTTAGTTTAAAAATAATTTGTTGGGAATATTTGGGGAACACCGATCTATGGGTCCCTAGTTTCAAAAATAATAATAAAAAGCATGGCTTCAGGACAAATTTCTCATTGCTTTCTTTTTCTTCCTTGCAGCCATCTATGGAGTTTTGTTTGTGAAGAACAAGGAAGCTGCTTTTGCCAATTACCGCCTTTGGGAGTCCCTCGGATTTGTCATTGCCTTTGGATACAGCACATTTTTGTGTGTCAATATCAAGCTATATATAATACTTGGGGTACTTATTTTGTCAATGGCAACCTATGGGATGGTTGAGTACCTGGAACATGGGAAGCCACCTGAGATAGTTGCTGAAAAAAAGGAAAGCCAAGCAGAAGAAACGGTTACTCAAACAAAGATGTAAGAGTGACAAGGTGCTTAGGAGATACAATAAGAAGGCCTCAGACTGTTTTTTTTTTTTCTGTAGAAGCACCATACAAATTTTTTCTTAGAACAATTTCAGTATTGGTCACAATACTTCAATGTATCTGTGATCTCAGGAATGTGAGTATCCTCTCTTTCCATTGGTGCAGATCACAACCCATCCAGGCCTTTTTACTCTGTGTAATTCTTGTCCATACTCTCCCATAGATGTTCCACAGGGAATTTGTGCAATATTCTGGAAACATTCCTCTGTATCTTTTTATATGGGGGGAAGGGTGCACAGTAGTGCAATATGAAGGATATCCATCTATTATCCCTTCCTCTTGCTATTTGAGGGGCCCACTTCCTTTTCTTATCATACATTTCATATTCTGTTTCTTACATGGGAGTCATTATCAGAAATAGGCTTCAGCCCACTTTGAGCCACCTTTCCAGTTTTGATTCTTGGAAGATTGTGGTGTTCAGAAATTCAAAACTATGCAGCTTTAGTGGGAGAAATTTTGTATAAAAGATTTGGATCTTGAAAGTACATCATTGAAAGTACTATGCACTCTTCCAAATCCAACATAACCCTTTCTCTTCCTCCTGCTCAATTCTGGGCCCAAATCATCATCTGTAGCTCCTGTCGTATGTACCAGAGTATTAACTTCATGTAATGACTACCTGACTTCTTGTTATAGTCTACACAATAGAAAATTTTCATTCTTTTAATTTTTTTTTCTGGATAGGTTGTTATATCAATCTTTTGCACAATCTTGAAACTAACATAGGAAGTGTTGTAATACCCCCCCAGGCCTAAAAAAATCAGACCAATATCATCTTTAAGGAGAAATAGCCAGAAGACTTAATATACATCAGTCTATCAAGTGTAAGGGTTGTGGGATTGGCCACATTCACTTTTAGGTCACCTCTTAGCCTCTAGGAAGATCCAGGGGGTAATTCTGGATATTTTCTTAGTAATTAATAAAAATGCATTCTCCTTCATTAAATATTATTTATTTAATAAACTGGAGAAACCTTTTTTTCTCATAAATGTTTGCTTATTTATGAAAACCACTAATCTCCTAGGTTTAAATAAACATCAGAAGTACTAGCTATATAGTTGACTAACAATGTAAGTAATGTTAACATAAAGACATAACTAATTGTTTACAAAGTTTTCACTGTGAAAATGTCACCTTGGAGTCACCTCAAACTATAGCTGTAACTATAGCTGTCTTCTCTTAACCACTGAAAACACAATCCCATAAATGTTTAGTTTTAGTTTCTCTCAATCTCCTTAATGAGGGAGCTAGGTGGTACAGCGAGTAAGAGCTCTGTACACCCAAGCTCAAAACTGGCATCAGAGAGTGCCTAGACGTAATCACCCTTGGCAAATCACTTACCCCCTGCCTCAGTTTCATCATCTATAAAGCCAAGATAATAATAGCCTCTATCTCACAAGGTTGTTGTGGGGCTCCAGCAAAATAACATGCAATGAAATAACATACCTTAAATCGGTATTAAAAGTGAAAACAATTTCTTCAGAAAAGAAATTCCTTTGTCTTCATCTTTTCTCTACTAATGACAGGAAAACAGTATACAGTATTAAAGAACTTTATTATCATTAGGGCAGTTAGAGTCTACTTAGAGGGCATGGGTGTGAGGCTGTTATGTTGGGTTGATCTCAAAATAAAAATGGAAGGCTGAGAAGAAAGAGGGATGCACTGGGAGAAAAGGGAAGGAAGAGGAAGAATGAGAAAAATTAGTTCACATAAAGGAGATGTACAAGGAACAGTTTTTACAATGGAAGGGAAAATGGGGCAGGGAGGGAGCAGGCAACACTTGAACTTCATTCTCATCTGAACTGGTTAAAGGAGGGAAGAATACACACACAAATTCAGTTCAGTATAAAAATTTATCTTAACCAACAGGGAAGTAGGAGGGGAAGCATTAAGGGGGTGCGGTGTTGTTTTGTTTGCTTGTTTTTTACAAATTGACATTTTAATTTGTTAATTGGAATTGAATAAGTCTTTCCTATCTTGGTTTTTATAATGGAGCACTCAGGCTAAAAATAAATTTTTTAAAGCAAATAATTACTTGTTTAAATGTAATAGCTGTAATAATTCTGGCTTGTTTTCTTTTTAGCTCTTAGTGTTATTTCAATAATGCATAGGAGTTAGATGGTACAGCAGACAGAGTTTTGGATTAGGGTTAGGAAGACTTGAGTACAAATCTTGCCTCATGTACTTACTAGCTACATGACCCTGAATAGGTCACTCAACCTTTCTCAATTTGCTTCCTCATCTGTGAAAATGAAGATAGTAACAGCTCTAAAGGTTGTCACAAGGATCGAATGAGCTGGAATTTGTAGAGCATTTTTTAAAGCTTGAAGCACTATATAAATGCTATCTATTATTATAAATAATAATAACTTGTTTTTTCCATTATCTGCCATGGTACACTTATAAGTATGAATTTAATTTCAAAAAATTAATAACTTAGTAGGGTACCCAAAAATTGTATGTAGCCTTTGCTGCTATGCCAGATTTCCGAAATCATCTCTTACACATGTTTTGTTCATTCTAATCAATAGGTCTGATTTACAATCCTACCTTTTCCTCTCTGCTTGAATGCCTTTAAAAAAACAGCCAAGTGTACACTATATTGTCCCCAAAGAAATGATACAAGATTCAATGTTATTTTGAATTTACCTTTTTAGTCATTGTGTGTAATTATAAGTAGGTAGACTTGTTTCTCCATCTATAAGCAAAAAGGATAAAAAAGTAGAAAGATGATTCTCCCTATGGCAAAAGTTTATCTCCCACAGGGCTCTGTGAATTCTTTCAGCCCTTGGGGAACTGGGGTCAGGAAAACAACTCTGATTTGTTTATTCACTCTGACAGTTCATGAGAGCTGGGCAAAATTGTCTTGGCAGCTCTAACTTGCTGATGGGCTTCATTTAAGATACAAAATGCTACCTTCTAAAAATAACTCTTTGCCTGATAAATTGTTAAAGGGGATTTGTCAGGATCAACAGACTCCAAAAATTGGGTTGCTTTTAAACGCCTGCTACTTTAACCTGTGTTCCCTGAGACAAGTACCCAAAGCTTGCCTCGATGATGAACTTTCCTTTGTCCCCATCCCTCAGGGCAGGATTCAGTCTTTCACACTTTGGTTCCTCATCCATCCAAGAGAATAAGGAAGACAAGTGCGCTTGAGAGCAGGGCTATTTTAGGTTTACTTTCCCTTTCCTTCTACATGGCTGTCTCCTCTGCCCACAGTAACATCAGCTACCGGCATTTTGTTTCCATGGTGATCTGACAGAATACATGGACTGTTTTCTGGATGCTTTACATCCAAACAAAACTGCATATGGCCTATTTATTAAACTGAGGCTAATCTACTCACTCATTTATCCCCAAAACATTATTGAGTACTTATGCACAAGCTTTCTTCCACAGAAAATTATTAATTCATTTGTAACTGTCCTCCCAAAACTCCTCTTTGAAAATGAGATTACAAATAGCTGTTCACACTCATTTTGATGGATTTTCTCCTGGATTTTTATTTTAGAAGGCATTGGCATTTTATTTTAGAAAGCAATGACTATTCCTAGCCTCAGGTGAAATAGGATTGGGAATCAATCTTTTCTCACTCTGGCACCAACCACGGCATGGCACTTTTTTCTGTTTTTTTTAATTTAGTTTTCAGAGAGAAGAGGAAGTCCCCTTTCTCTCTCTTGTTTTTTTTTTTTTTTGGTCACATACTGTCTCATAAGCTGCACTTTTTTCCCCTCCAGTCAAATCTACACCCCTTTCTAATGCTAATGCTTGCAGAGATATAAGGTCTATTGTAACATCTAAGTCTCAATAAAGTCCCTTTCTTGTACTTCCTTTCCCAGATTTTCCCTCTGCCTCTCAGAGGTATTTATCTTAATTTGAGTTCATAGGTCACAAGATAATTCACATTAGCTTTTTTCTCAATCTCATAAAACTTCTCTATTTGGTATTTAAAACTCCGTACATCACAGTCGACATATTCAGTTTTATTACACAGCGTTCTCCTTCATGCACTCTACATTTGAGCCCAACTGGCCAATTTGCGGTTCCTTGTTGGTTCACAACATTCCATTTCTTGTCCATGTGCCTTTGCCCAATCTCTCCTCCGCGTTTGTAACACATTCTACTTTCACCTCTGCCTTCCAGAATCCCCAATCTCCTGTAAGACTCAAGAACCAAGTCCTATACAAGACCAACTTTGATTCCCATTATTTATTAGTGTTCCATCTCCCATAAGTTAATTTGCATTTATCTTATTTTGACTTATGTGTTCGTGTTGTCTTTCCCAACTTTCCCCCCAACAGAATTTGAGTTCCTTAAACACAAGGGCTAGTTTTGTGTTTCTATGTACATACAGGCACATAGTAGCTACTTAATAAATGTTTGTTAAATGAAGTTCATATAGTTCATTTTAGTGGCATGTACATCAGGATCTAGTCTAGAACACAGGTCTCCTGACTTTGTCTGGCAGTTCTTCCTTGTACGGTACCCGTGGCTTGGTGTATAGAACGTGAATCAGATAGGGAAGTAAGTTTTCTTGTCTTCATTGCATGATTGATCCACACTATTATTATGGTTTAATTTTAAATTCACTGAAAGGGATCAATCTTTGGATCTTAACAAAATTGCTACGACATTGGGATTTATAGGGAGTTCTTGCTTAAGCCAGATGTATAGAATCACAGAATTTCAGAATCTGAAGCTACCTCCAATCTGACCCATACCTGAAAAAAGAATTAACTACTCTGACACGCCCAAAAAGTGGTCATCTAGCCTTTGCTTGAAGAGGAAGAACCTGCTATCTCTATGGATGGCCCACTTTACTTTAGGATATCTCTAATCATTAGGAAGTTTACCCTTACGTTAAGCCTAAATCTATTTCCTTATACCTACCATTCCTCGATCCTATTTCTATCCTCTGGGACCAAACGTTTATCTGTGATATAGAGAAAAGGAATAAATGGCATCTTTATCCAATTTGTGGATGACACAAAGCTAAGGGGGATCACTAACCTGTTTATAATGCATAAAGATTTTGACAGGCTAGAAAATTAGGTGGAATCTCACATGAAAAAATCAAATCTGTTTCCTCTGATAGCCATTCAAGCATTTGAAGACAGCTATTCTGTTTCCAAAAGACTTTTCTCCATAGTAAACACCCTCGCTTTCTCCAACTGACTATGATATGGTTGGATTCCAGGCCATTCATCATTCTGCTTATCCTCCTGTTTATCAATGTCTTTTCTAAAATGTAGTGGCCAGAATTGAATATAACATTCCAGAGGTGGTCTGGCCAGGACAGAGAAGAGCAAGACCACCACCTCTTCATTCTTAGAAACAATGCCTCTCAATACAGCCCAAAACTGTATTGGCTATTTTGGCTGCTCTTTCACATTATTGAAGGGAAACTAAGTGGTGCAAGGGATAAAAGTACTGGGCCCAGAGTCAGGAAGGCTCATCTTTGTGAGTTTAAATTTGCCCTCAGACACTTAACTAGTTGTGCAGCTCAGAACAAGTCACTTGACCTTTTTTGCCTTAGTTTTCTCATCTGTGAAATGAACTAGAGAAAGAAATGGAAAACCATTCCATTATCTTTGCCAAGAAAACTCCCAAATGGGGTTGTGAAGAGTCAGACACAACAACAACAAATTGCGTTATTGACTCCTATTGAATTTCTAGTTGACTAAAATTCCCAGATATTTTTAAAATGATGAACTGCTTACCAGCCATTCCTTCCCCTCTTCCTCATCTTGTAGTTGTGATGTAAATTTATTGAACTGAAATGTAAGACTTTTTTTATTTAATTCTATTAAAGATCATCATATTAGGTTCATCTCAATTTTCTTGCCTATCAGATTCTTTATGGATTTACTCACGCAGTGTGTTAGTAATCCCTTTTAGCATTGCATCTCTCACAAATTTGAGAGGGATGTCATTTGTCCCCCTTTTCCAAATCATTAATAAGAATATTAAACCCAGATTCAAGCATTGATCTCTGGAGCACTCTACTGGAGACATTCATCCAATTTGACATGGGGTCATTAATAGCTACTCTTTAGGTCAGGTCATTTAGCCTGTTCCAAATACATCCAATTATCCTGTTGGTTAGGTCATACCTTTATCTTTTCCACAAGATTGGTTTCTCATCTCTGGTAGGGAGATGCTGGGGATGGGCCAGAAAAGGGATTTGGCCTAACAGGACAGGTATAAGACATTCCCAGAAAAAAGAAGGGACATTTCCAACAAAGGACAAGACATTGAATAGAAGAGTTGACTGCATGTCTGTAGCAGAGTTGGCCAGCTGCTGCAAGAGGGACTAGGACCAAAATACTAAAGGAGTTTTCTCATTCTACTACTCAGCAGCCTGACTTTGCCTTGAGATAACTACAGTTAGGCATAAACAACTGAGAGAGAAAGAATCTTTCACCCCAGCTCCAAGAAACAGGCTGGTGTGTTTGTCTCTGTTCTGCTTTGTTTGTTTTCCCCAGTTTCAGGTGCCAGGGGTGATCCCCATGCAACCTGAAAGTTCAAGCCATAACAATCTTGGAACCAGTAGGTGGTATGGTACATTCAGCCAGACTGGCTGCCCACAGGTCCCACACATATGTCTGTGTACATATAAATGTGAAGCCATGGTGCCTGAGACGCTAGCCTGAAGGGGAAGACGAATGGACTTGAAACTGAGCCCGGGCCCTATGGGAATCAACTTAAGAACCTAATTCCACCTCCATCCCCAGAGACCAAAGTGGTACAAGGTGGGGATTGGGGGAGATTAGCCTCCCTTGTACTGGAGGAGTAAGTTTGTATATTTGTGATTATATCTTTGAGTAAATAATTCCTTGTAAAAGCTAATTTGATTGTTAATGGCTAAATGGAACAGAGGTGCAAAGCCTCCCCTACACTGATAGGAATACCGCCAATGAGTCCTGAGTCCATGGCAGGGAGCCCAGATATCCTGATGCCCATTAAGGGCACTGGAAAACACTGGAGGATAGATGAAATGTAACCCACCTGGCTTCCTGAAAATGAGGGCCAAGGCAGTATGTGGTACATGTTGAATTGCAGTGTGTGTGTGTGTGTGTGTGTGTGTGTGTGTGTGTGTGTGTGTGTGTGTGTATGTGTGTGTAATTTTTTTTTTAGAAAATACCTTTTTTTTTAGGAAAAAAAACACAAAACAGAGGAAGGGGAAGCAGAGAGGAGAAAAAAAAACCATAGAAGGGTTAGGGGTTTTGTTTGGGGGGTTTTTGGCTTCAGATTCTCCCTCCAGGAAAGGGGGGTGGGAAACTGACGTGAAGTGGGAAGAAGGAGCAGACAGGGCTGCTGGGTTCTCTCCACATCAGATTCCCAGTTACATGATGCTGCAGTTCTGGGGAGTCTGGGTTCTAGGGCGGGAGTTCTCTAGGAGGTAGCATTGGGTAACCAGGCTGTCCCCAAAGCCACTATCCCCAGTGCCCCCAACACTTCAATAGCTTCGAGTAACAGTGACACTGGAGGCTGAGGAGGCAGAGGAGACAGAGCCACCAGCCCTGGACCTGGCAATGCTCCCGGACTTGTCAGCTGGCTACCCATAGGTCCCACACATATACATGTGTACATATACCAACACATATTTATTTTATAAATATATTTGATATTAATTAAAAATAAAATAATTTCAACATATTTTATAAATATATTATTTTATATATTTATATAAATATAACCTTTATTATATACATAATTATATAAAATCTATACATATATTTTAAACAAGTTCATGGACACCTGGTCGAGAACTCCTAGACTAAGCGATCTCTAAGATCCCTTCCAGTTCTTGATCTTAAAGAACTCTCCACTGCCTACCAGGTTTTTTCAGCACCCTTCTTTCTATAGATGAATGAGGATTAGCAGGTGGGTTCCTTCTCCTCAGGGTGAAGTAGGGATCTGCAGGTGGTTGGGACTGGCAAACGTAACCCGGGCAAATACAACCTGTGAATGTGATTGAACTTGGGAGAACTTTCTTAATCACTACATCTTTGATAGAAATGTAACATTACCAGTACAAGATGATTGGAAACAACTTCAGAACTAAGCTACATGAAAGAAACCCATTTATCCAATAGACTTTTTATTGTATACTTTGTAAGTGTTGTGAGAAGAGCTCCAGGAAACCCAAAGAACCATAGCTTAGGGTGATTAAGTATACAGACACGCACAAAAATGGAAGTCCAATTAAATAGCACCAAAACAATATGATCTTACAAGGCAATCTATGCCCCAGTGCTGTGTGAATAGCTTCAGAGATTTCTCCTGATGGGATAACACTTTTCTTCTTTATTCTACTCTTAAGTTTTTATCTCTCAAATTCAAGACACGATTTTCATTGTTCATTACTTCTCTAGTGCCTTTTCAGATTTGAGTTAGCAAATATATCTCGATCTCCTGATTGCATTATGATGAACTATTAATATGACTTTATAGGCCAGATTTGAAGGGCTCTATGTAAAACAAGGGCCTACCCTTCTACACAGAATCAGTGGAATGACCATTCAAATCTTCATATAAAAGTACACTTTATAGAATCTTTTTTTTATTGTTATATCATTTGCATTGTGCTGTGTTGACATGAGTTTATGTGAATCAATTGTACAGATGAGGTGGGAAATTACTTTTTTCACTGCTTTTGAGAAAAAGTCACACAATTGAAATGCCAAATGTCACAGTCTGTTCCTAGATTCCTTCGTTTATATAGATTCCCCATTCATTTGAAGTATGATTTGGGGCAAGGTGTTTGAAGTTATTAAAAGCCACTGATATTAAAAGCTTTGATTTTTTTAGTCAGGTAATCAGAGTGTGTCCAAAAGCCATTTAAGAAAGCTTAGGAAAGTCTCAGGTCTCTTTGAAAGTCCATATTTCTACCTTTATACTACAAACCTCTTTATATAAATATTAAGGTATAACATGAGTTTGAAAATGTCTTTAACCCTTTGGTCAGCCCTAATCAATGTCCATTTATTGTTTAGGGCCAATGCCATTAAATTTCCCTTTGTTTTTCCTTTATATATTTTTCTGGTTCCTCTTCCTCCTTCACTCCTGAAGATTCAGAACTTACCTCTCTGGCCTACTTTCTGAACACTCTCACCATTGTAGGTCTTAGTCATTCATGTTTTCAATTACCACTTTTTCTGTAGATAACTTCCAACTCCAAGTCTTTCGTAGTCAATAATCACTACAACATTGCTGTTACTATGCACAGTGACCTTGTTCTTATCACTTCACTTTGCTTCAATTCATACAGTTCTTGCCGATTTTTTCTTGAAGTCACCCTCCCCCCATCATTTCCCACAGCATATTAGCACTCTACCACAATCATATGCTGCAACTTGTTCAGCCATTCCCCCACTGATGCCCAAATATCAATTGAGATAACAAAGCTCTTCCCTTGCTCCAGTCTCACATTTCCAAATGTCTTCGAATGGTATGCCATTAACTCAAACTCTAAAACCAAACTTATCATCTTTCCCTTGAAGATAATGATAAGAGCCTAAAAGCCTAGAAGGAGAGTAGTGTCTTTGATAGAAAAGGGGATTTTCAGTGAAGGAGGTGAGGGTTGGGAGAAAAGATAGCAGGTTCTGTTTTGGCCATGTTGAGTTTGAGACGTCTATGGCAAATTCACTTTGTAATGTCCAGTGGGTAGTTAGTGATATGGGACTAGAATTAAGGAGGGAGACTTGGGCTGGAAATATGGATCAGAAAGTCATCTGCAGAGAGAGAATAATTAATAAACCCATGGGAAGCTGATGAGGCCAGCAAGTGAGAGAGCACAGAGATGCAAGAGAATAGAGTCCAGCATGGCACCTTGGGGAACACACAGAATTAGGGGCTATAGTATAGACCGCAAGGTTGCAAAGTAGATTGAGGAACGTCATTGACAACCCAGGGATCAGAGAATATCCAGGAGAGAGTTGCTGACAGTTTCAAAAAGGCTTCAAGAAGGATGAGAGTATATGATTTGTCAATTACGATATCTTTGATAATTTTGGAGAGGGCAGCTTTAATTGAGAAGTAAAAGAAGAGGAAATAGAGTCAGCTTTTTGTTAGAGTCTGTCAATGAAAGGGTGAAAAAAGGAGGGCTATAATAAGATGCTTTCCACATAGTAGGTACTCAACTAATAAATTGATTGTTTGATCCCAAGCAGACAGCATAGTATAAAAGGAAAGAGCATTAGCAAGAAGGGGAGGTTGAGCTAAGATGGCGAGTAGTAGGCAAAAGCACATTTGAGTTTTACCTCAAAATTTCTCCACACAGATCTAGAAAACTCACCAGACTGAATCTTTTTTTCAAAATTTATTACTTATTTTTAACATTTTTTCTTTTTAAACTTTGAGTTCCAAATTCTCTCTCTCCTTTCTACTCTCTCCCCCTGCCCACTGAGGAGGCAAGTGATAGAACATCAATTATACATGTGAAATTATCCAAAACATTTACATGTTAGCTGTATTTCTAAAAAAGAGCAGGAAAAATAAAGAAAGTGAGAAAATTATACTTCAATTTGCACTCAGAGTTCATAAGTTCTCTCTCTGAAGGTGGACACCATTTTTCTATGAGTCCTTTGAAATTGTCTTATATCATTGTATTGATCAGAGTAGCCAAGTCTTTCATAGTCGATAATCATTACAATATTGCTGTTACTGTGCACAATGATCTTGTTTTTATCACTTTGCTTTGCATCACTTCATATAGGTCTTTTATTTTTTTTCTGAAATCACCCCCCTCATCATTTCCCACAGCACATTAGTATTCCATCACAATCGTATGTCACAACTTGTTCAGTCATTCCCCAGTTGATAAGTATCCCCTTCAATTTACAATTCTTTGCCATAACAAAAAGAACTGCTATAGATATTTTTATACATACAGGCCTTTTTCCTTTTTCTTTGATCTCTTTGGGATAGAGACCTAGTAGTGGGTCAATGGGCATGTGAATTTTAAAATACATATATTTTATTTTTCCTCAATTATATGTGAAAACAATTTTTAACATTTGTTTTGTTTTTAAATTTTGAGTTCCAAATTCTATCCCTCTCTCCACCCCCTTCCCCATTCCTGAGATGGTAAGCAAGCTGATAAAGGTTATACATGTACAATCATGACATAACAGTCATTTTGTGCAAGAAGACTCAAATAAAACAAAAGAAATAAAAAAGAAGGAAGAGCAAGAAAGAAAGAAGGAAAGAAAGAAAGAAAGAAAGAAAGAAAGAAAGAAAGAAAGAAAGAAAGAAAGAAAGAAAGAAAAAAAGAAAGAAAAGAAAGAAAGAAAGAAAAAGAAAGAAAGAAAGAAAAGAAAGAAAGAAAGAAAGAAAGAAAGAAAGAAAGAAAGAAAGAAAGAAAGAAAGAAAGAAAGAAAGAAAGAAAGAAAGGAGGGAAGAAAGAAAGAAAGAAAGAAAGAAAGGAGGGAAGGAAGGAAGGAAAAAAAGAAAAAGAAAGAAAGGAATAGAAGTAGTATGCTTCAGTCTGTATTCAGACAATATCAGTTCTTTCTCTGAAGGCAGATAGCAAATTTTTATCCTGAGTCCTTTGGGATTGCCTCGGATCATTGAATTGCTAAGAACAATTAAGTCATCCACACTTGATCATAATATAATATCTCTGTTATTATGTACAATGTTCCGCTGGCTCTGCTCACCTCACTTTGTCTCAATTTGTGCAAGTCTTTCCAGGTTTTTCTGAAATAATTTTGCTTGTCATTTCTTACAATGCAATAATATTCTATTAAAATCATGTATCACACTCCTCCCGCCACCTCTGCCGCTGTGACCGCCCTGAGTCACAGCCTGTGCAACTCCGGCCGCTTGGTCCCTGCAGTAGCCGCGGATCTCAAATATTCAGAGGTCTTACAACATGGCGAACATTGACAACAAAGAAACTGAACTTGACCAACGAGATATGGGAGATGTTGAAGAAGTGGAAGAAGAAGAAACTGGTGAAGATGCAAACAGCAAAGTTTGTCAGTTGACTGTTCAGATGATGCAAAATCCTCAGATTCTTGCAGTTCTTCAAGACAGATTGGATGGTTTAGTGGGAACATCAACTGGCTACATTGATTGAAAGCTTGCCAAAAGTGGTTAAGTGACGTGCGAACGCCCTCAAAAACCTTCAGGTGAAATGTGCACAGAGAGGAGCCAAGTTCTATGAGGAAGTTCATGCTCTTGAAAGTATGCTGTTCTTTACCAGCCGCTTTTTAATAAGAGAAGTGAAATCATCGATGCAATTTATGAACCTACAGAGGAAGAATGTGAATGGAAACCAGATGATGAAGAGATTTCCGAGGAAATGAAAGAGAAGGCTAAGCTTGAAGAGGAGAAAAAAAAGATGAAGAAAAAGAAGACCCTCAAGGAATGCCTGAATTTTGGCTGACTGTTTTTAAAAATGCTGACTTGCTCAGTGATATGGTTCGGGAATATGATGAACCTATTCTGGGCACTCGAAAGATGTTAAAGTGAAGTTCTCAGATGGTGGCCAACCTATGAGGTTTACATTAGAATTTCACTTTGAACCCAAGGAATATTTCACGAACGAGGTGTTGACAAAGACATATCGTATGCAGTCAGAGCCAGATGATTCTGATCCCTTGTCCTTTGATGGACCAGAAATTATGAGTTGCGCAGGGTGTCAGGTAGATTGGAAAAAAGGGAAGAATGTCACTTTGAAAACTATTAAAAAGAAACAGAAACACAAGGGACGTGGGACCGTTGGAACTGTGACAAAAACGGTTTCCACCAATTCTTTCTTCAATTTCTTTTCTCCTCCTGAAGTTCCTGAGAGTGGAGACCTGGATGAGGATGTGGAAGCTATCCTTGCAGCAGACTTCGGAATTGGTCACTTTTTATGCTAGCGTATAGTCCTGAGATCAGTATTATACTTCACAAGAGAAGCTATTGAAGATGATGATGATGATTATGATGAAGAAGGTGAAGAGGCTGATGATGAGGAAGGGGAAGAAGAAGCTGATGAGGAAAATGATCCAGAATATGATCCGAAGAAAGATGCAAACCCAGCCGAGTGCAAGCAGCAGTGAGCACTGTGTGCTGTGGCCTTGAGGATTACTGCACTGTCCCAGCCTAAACACAACTAGTCTTACTTATAGCCTTATGTTTTGTATTTTCTTAGTAGAATCAAGTAAACAATTTTTGTTAAAAAAGGAAAAAATGAACATCTAAGAACCAGTTCAAATTATAGGTTCATTCTACCTAGCATTTTAATAGTATAATTTCTGCTGGATATGTAGAATATGAATCCCCTGACGCATGTCCATTGCTACATAGTTTGGTTCTTGTGAAGTCTTTTGTCATGTAGCTATTAGACTACAGCTGCAAAAACTTTCCAAACTGTTATTTGAGACCAATATTGGTTTAGAAAAAAGAAATCCTTCTGAAGAACCAAAGTATTTTTTCAGCCCAGTAGTTGAATGGGTTTAAATCTGCTTGTACTAGCTGTGCCTTCATTACTTTGTTAGAGAAATGCAGTGACTTGTACTAACTAGGAGACAAAGCATTTTGAAATTTGATTTGAGAAGAGACTAGTATACGGTTAAGAATTTCCAGTAAGACCACATCTAACATTCATTAACTGTCTGCTTGTTTATGGATTTTTGTATTTTAATGTGACATAGTGATCTACAAAGAAACTTAGTCATCCTATTAAGGTTATTGTTTACCACTGGGGTGTGAATAAAACCTAGTATTTTCAGAAAAAAAAAATCATATACCACAACTTGCTTAGCCATTACCCAGTTGATGTGCATCCCTTCAATTTCCAATTCTTAGCCACCACAAAAAGAGCTGCTATAAAAATTTTTGTATAAGTAAGTCCTTTTCCCTTTTTTTTTTTAAAGCAACTTTGGGATACAGACCTAGCACTGGTATTGCTGGATTGAAATGGTATGCAGTTTTACAGCTTTTGGGGCATAGTTCCAAATTGCTCTCCAGAATGGTTGCATCAGTTCACAACTCTATCAACAGTGTATTAGTGTCCCAGTTTTCCCACATCCCCTCCAACATTTATCACTTTCCTTTTTTGATAGGTGTACCTCAGAGTTGTTTTAATTTGCTTTTCTCTAATCAATAGTGGTTTAGAGAATTTTTATATGACCATAGATAGCTTTGATTTCTTTGTCTGAAAACTGCCTATTCACATCCTTTGGCCCTTTATCACTTGAGGAATGACGTGTATTCTTATAAATTTGGCTCAGTTCTCTATGTATTTGAGAAATGGGTCCTTTACTAGAGACACTGTAAAAAATTTTTCCCCAGTCTTCAGCTTTCCTCCTAAGTTTGGTTGAATTCATTTCATTTGTGCAAAACCTTTTTAATTTTATGTAATCAAAATGATCCATTTTATATCCTGTAATGCTAAATCTTTTCCTTATCCCTAGATCTGACAGTTAAACTATTCCATGCTCTCCTACTTTGTTTATATCATCAACCTTTATGTGTAAATTATGTGCCCATCTTGACCTTATCTTGGTATATAATGTGAGATGTTGATCTATACCTAGTTTCTGCCATACTTTTTTCAAGTTTTCCCAGCGGTTTTTGTCAAATATTGAGTTTTTGTTCCAAAAGCTTGGATCTTTGGATTTATCAAACACTAGATTACTTCAAACACTAGATATTATTACTACAATGTATTATATATCTAACATGATCCACCATTTTTAGTCAGTACTAAAATGTTTAGATAATTACTTCTTTGTAATATAGTTTAACATCTGGCGTGGTAAAGATATTTTTTTTAAACACAAGAATTTAGAAGACATTCTAGCACTATTATAACAGAGGAAAGAATAATTTTTTCCAGCCAAGGTCTACAATGAAAAATGAAATGAAAGGTTTTTTTTTCGAAGGGAGGAAGGCAAGGCAATTGGGGTTAATTGACTTGCCCAAGGTCACACAGCTAGTTAGTGTTAAGTGCCTGAGGTCACATTTGAATTCAGGTCCTCCTGACTCCAGGACTGGAAAATGGGATCTAAGTAGCAGATGCTATATGGAACATTGTAGCATAAGGAAAGGTTGTGTACAAGGTAGAGGTATGCTAGTAAATGGTTAACAGTCAGCTCTTTGGAGAGGAAAATATACTCATGGCATGTTGCTGTTCAGTCATATCCAACTTTTCATGACCCTATTTAGGGTATTCTTGGTAAAGATACTGGAGTGGTTTGCCATTTCCTTCTCCGGCTCATTTTACAGATGATACAGAGGCAAACAGGGTGAAAGGACTTGCCCAGATTACACAGCTAATAAGTATTTGAGGCCACATTTGAACTCGAGTCTTCCTGACTCCAGGAGACCTGGCACTTTATCCACTGTGCCATTTACCTGCCCTCAGTTGTAGCAGGACCCTAGAGGACACAAGCTCAGTCCAAACACCTCCAGAAGTGTGAATAGCCGACTGTATCATAAAATCTGAAATTACAAAATAGGTTAGAAGAAAGAGCAAACAAACGAAATAATAATCCCACCATAATGGACACCCAAGAAAGAAACCCCAAAGAAGATATTGACTCCAAAACACCTATAAGCAAAGTCTCAGAGAAGCGGCTTCAGCACAAGTTCAACTAGAATTACAGGAAAAAAACGGCAAAAAAAAGAAGTCATACATCTCATAAAAACAAAATGGCACGGAAAATAGAGCAAGAAGAGACAATTTAGGGATCAATGGAATCCCTGCACCAAGACCAAAGAATGAGCCTTCCTAGTTCAAGAAATCAGAAGAAAAAAAAACTCCCCAGATCCTCTAGTGCTGACTTAAGCTTAAATCTGAAGCCTGCCGCCTGCCTCCTGCCTCCTGCCTCTGGCCGGAGCGCCAGCTTACCGTCTTTTATGTCTGGTAAAAGATCCGCGGCTCTGTGGGACCAATCTGACACTCCTCATTTCTCCCCCAGTGCAGCCCCGGCTTTGTCTTTTTCTCGATCTTCGGCTTGAGAAGCTACATTTCATGGAAAGGCCAGAGGGAATCTGTATCAATATACGAAAATAAAAACGTTACCTACTTGTCCTGTGCCTAATTCCATTTTTAAAAAAGTCCTAAACCTAAAGCTTTCTAAGTTCCTTCGGGACTAGGACTGTTTTTAATAAAAAGAAAAAGATATAATTTATATAAATATTCTTATCTTCTAGAAACTAAAGCCAGTTTACCACAGAGGGCTGGCTTATACATAAAAACCTGAGTTGTGTTGTTGGCTAATATGAATAATTCATACAAACTTCTCACTCCAGATAATTGGATGCAATTATCCATATCCCTGACTCACTGCATGTCTTCCCTCAGGCAACCAATATAACAATGAAAGTAGTTCAGGATCAGAAAGGCTATTAACACAATAAAACTTTTTGGGGGAGGGGTGGGAAGACTGCAACTGTTATTTCATCAGAGTACGGAACTCCCATAAGGAACTTCCACTAACAGATCTCTACAACTGACAATTTTAGAGAATTTCCTGGGGTACTCTTGAGCAGTTAAGTGACTTGTCCAGTATCTATCAGAGGCATTATGAACCCCAGGTGTCCCTGATTCCAAGGTTAGCTGTCTCTACACTGTGAGAAACAGAAGGAGTTCTGTTTTCAGAAGAGTGACACCTACACACACTCAGGAAAGATAACAGAATGTAAATCAGAAGTAACCAGCTCCAATGCGATCTACTGGAACCAGGCTTCTGATCGAGTAAAAGGTCAGAAGCTTGTATGCATACTTAATGAGCTGTTTAGTATTAACCCACACACCCCCAGGATGGAGCTAGCTGATTTAAATGCACATGCTATACAAGACAAGGGACGGGGAATACATCTAGGAGAAGAACGTGGAATAGGTGGTTCAGGAAGTTGTAAACCGCCAATAGAAAACAAGACAGGGAAATGCAAATCAGGATAAGACATAAAAGGTATTGCAATTGTCTGAAAATGTGTGTCTTCTTATGGGTCATTCAGGCTCAAGTGGTCTCAGGCAAGAGAATGATGAATAAAAATCTTTCTTTAATTCACTGACAGCCATGTGGAGTTTTTGGTAAGACAATTATTTCTCACAACACCAAGACATGCCATTTCAGCATGCATAAGATGCTGGGAAAGTAATTAATAAAATTCAATATTCGATAACTTTTTAATAACTAAAAAATAGATATAGAGAGATTTTTCTCCTTAACACAATAAAATGTATCATTCTCAAGCCAAGATTCAACATAACATGCAATGAAAAATATTTGAATCATCCTTATCAAAATACCCAATTCTACCACTTTTATTTGACAGTGAAAATTCTAGCAATTGCAATAAGAGAGAAACATATTAAACTAGTGCATGAAATGAAGGGATAAAAATATTATTTGTACGTTACATATAATGGTGTATCGAGAAAATTCATAGACCTTAATCATAAAACGAATGGAGACAGTGAGTTCTACAAGATCATGGGATATGAGATTAACCCATAATTTTTTTTTCTTTTGACCTGTTTCTTCTTTCACAACGTAACTAATATGGAAATGTGTTTTACAGGATTGCAGATATACATCCTATATCAAATTGCTTACTCTCTGGGTGGGGGCGGGGAGGTGAGGGAGGGAGGGAGAAAGAAAATTTGAAACTCGAAATTTAAAAAAAAGTGTTAAAAAAGATTTTTGCATGTAATTACGAAAAAATACTACTTTAAAACAAAAAGATTAACCCACAAAGTAATAGGTATACATTTATTAGCAACAGAGATTAGAAAAACATCATGAAAAGGAAATATAATTCCCAATACTAATAACCACAAAATATCTAGGAATTAACATACTCCAAAATATACAAGGTCTACAAAAGGGAAAAAATGGAACAGTAATGATTGAAATAAAGATAGACTTAAGTAATCGAAATAACATTTCAAATTTATATGTGTCAGATTAATATAATAAAATTTATAATGCTCTCCAAATTAATTTATGTATTTAATACACTAGCAAGAAGTTTCTTTATCGTACTAGATAAAAGTATAATGATATTTGTGGAAAAACAAATGGGCAAGAATACCAAAGGTGATGCTAAAAGAAAAGATCTGGTGAAGTATATTTTATACTATCAGATCTAGGAATGTATTACAAAGTAGTTACCATCAAAGCAATCTGGTAACTGATGGGGGGGTGGAGTAAAGAGAGAAGAAGAAAGAAGAGGAGGAGGGGAAAGAGGAGAGGAGGAGGAAGAGGGAAGAAAAAAAAAGAGGGAGGGTTAAGGGAGAAGAGAAGGGGAAAGGGAGGGTGGGAGAGGAAGAAAGGGAGAAGGTGGGGGAAGAGGAGGGAATAAGAGAGGAAAGGGAAACAATACAGTAGAATGCATTCATAAAATCAAATGTATAAAAAGTCTAATGCTTGACAAAACTAAAACTAAAGAAAGGATGCTATACTAAATATACTTAGGAAAACTGGCAATTTGGGTGGAAATGGATTTAGACTCATGTCTCACATAATGTACTTCAGTGAATTCTGGCTGTCTCGTAGAAGAAAGCATTTATTAAGTGCTTACTATGTACAAAGCACTGCGCTAGGCACTGGACATCCAAACAGAAAAGTAAGACAGCTCCTGCCTCAAGGAGTTCCCATTTTAATGGGGGAAACAACACATATGCAAGGTTTCTGGTAGGAGCCAGATGGAAAGATCTCATAGTTCCCTGAAGGGGCAGCACCAAAGGAGATGGTAATGCTTCTTCTTTAATATCATTTCTACTGATAAAAACAGATCAGTTTCAATGTTGAAATATTTCATTAAAAACAATCATAAAAAAGGAAGGAAATTTATCTTAATTGTAGAAGAGAAATGACTTATATATATAGAAAGGGCAATTCAGACAAGAGAAATTTGTGTAACTACATTAAAAGTAAACAACTGCACAACAAAATTATAATCAAAATAAAAACAAACTAGGAAAACATGTTTGTCAATATAACATAAAAACTTGAGCTCTACAATATGTAGGAAACTGTTAAAAATATACAAAGATAACTCCTGATGAACAACAAATTAATTGCCAAAGGGTGGCAGAAGGTAAAACACAAATTATTAATTGTTTGAAAAATGAAAATTGAAACTATGAGTTATCTAAAATACATCACACTAATAGAAAGAACGAAAGGCAATAAAGGTCAATCTTTATGGGGTGGTGGAGAAAAAAGTATACCCATTAATTGCTGGTGAAACTGAGAACTTGTAGACCACTTTGTAGGGCAATATGACTCTTAGAGAAATAACCATACCTTTTTTTAAGCCAACAGGTCTATTGTTAGGTATATACCCTGAATACATAATCAAAAACAAAAAAAAAAAGATGCATTTTTCATAGATTGTCATAGCAATGTTATTTAAAATCACAAGCATATGGTGTGAACCCCCATGACCCCCATGAACCTCACAAACCCCAATTTGAAACAGAGGCTGTTCTAAGAAAGAGACAAACAAAATTAGGGTACATGTGTCCACAGTTTAATTTCTCTCAAGCTGACTTGATATGCATTCCATGGTGTAAGAAATGGGAGGAGTTTTGTTTCCACAGAACTACAGGTGTACTTCCCCTCCCTCCCCTACCCCAGCTTTAGCAGAAACCAGGTCTCAAGGTCAGTCAGGTGAGAGGTCAGAGGCTTGTACATATGAGCATGCTTTTTGAGAAGGCAGTAAGGGGAATTAGAGAGAAACCGCTTGAACCAGTTCAAACTTATCTAGGGTCTGGTCTTGGTCAAGAATCCAGCCCTACTGATTTGCATAATTTGCATATGTTAAAGAGGGAAAGTAGGGGAAGTAAAAGAATGCAATTTAATCCTAAACTAAGACAAGGAAAATCTAACTTCACTTTTGCTTCTGTATCCTTATTATCCTACCTATATAAACTGTATAACCTAGGAAAACTGTAAAAAATAAAGATTGTAAACTAACCATAACTCTAGCAGGAGTGGAGGGAATGGTTACCCCTGCTCCTGCAACTATATCAGTGTGAGTGTTCCAGTGAGCACTCCACCCACTCTCTCAAGGAGCCTAATAGATGCCTTCATCTGCCCACTCTGGTCCTGAGTTCTTTGGGTGAGAAGGGGCAAATCACATGGATTTCCCAGAGGATAAGGAAAGGAAAGCAATGAGCAGCAGAAGTTTGTCTCAGGCTTACTTTGTGATCCTATCGCTGTTCTAAGGGGCCATCACTTGGGCCCTCCTTAGGGTCTGACCCCTAGGAGCCCTGTGATCCTTACCGATTAAGGGGGCTACCACTTGGCCTTCCTCTGGGAATCCTGTGGTCTGCACAGCCTTCCTTAGGGATTATCACAGGGTTCTTCCTCAGGACTTTGGCCCTGCCTAGGAAGTCCAATGATCCCCAAAACCGCATTTTCTCACAATTTTGGGAAGTCCAGTGAACCCCAAAACCACGTTTCTCACATATGGGAATTCAGTCCAAAACTAGGATCCCCAAGGGGGACAGTTCAGAACTGGCTCGATTTGGGATTTAGGGGTACAGGTTATATGCCCTTGGAAGAGTAGGTGTTCCCAAGAGGTGTCAATCAACTCTGATTGGTTGACATACTGGGAGGTGGGCTATATTAAAATGAGGTCTTGAGTACATGACTTAGGTCACTTAATCTTGGTTGACAGGGACTGGTATCACCCACCACTGGGCAGAAGAAATATCATTCCTCAGTCTTGGGAATCTGTCTCCACCCAAACCTGAGCAGACTAAATCAATTCAAGCCTCAGCTGGAGTTTGACCAGGATAAGAAGATTCAATGCAAACTCATTATCAGTAAAGACCTTCTGAAGAACTTTGAACAGAAAGCTGGGGGGATGGAACTTTAGGTCTAGAAATCGTTTTTCACAATGGATATAACCTAAATGTACAATAATAGGGAAATTATTAAATAAATTGGGGTTCATTGATAGAGTACATATATAATTAACATCAACAAAGAATTCTGGTGGAGACGTAGGAGATATTCCTGAAAAGTTATGACACTTAATATAATTAAATTAATTAAAAGTAAATGCTTGAGTTACACTTATTACAGCTAATTGCTTTTTATCTACTCCAAAGTTGAAGTAATAGAATAAATAGTTAAAAGGAAGTTTAATTAGTTGTAATGATATTGTTTATAATAAATCATTTGATCAATATTCATTTGTTCAATAAACATTACTAAGCACCTAATGGGGTTCAGTTGTTTTTCAGTCACATCTGACTCTCTCTGACCCTATTTGGGGGTTTTCTTGGCAAAGATACTGGAGTGGTTTGCCATTTCCTTCTCCAGCTCATCTGACAGATGAAGAAAGTGAGGCAAACAGGGTTAAGTGACTTGCCCAGGGTCACACAGCTACTAAGTATCTGAGGCCAGATTCGAACTCTGGAAGATGAGTCTTTGTGACTTCAGGCCCAGCACTCTATCCACTGCACCACCTAGTTGCCTGGCTAATGTGTACCAAGTCACTTAATTATAGACACTGAGAAAGTCACCTAACCTTGCTGTAAAATGTGAGTAAATAATATTTTTATTACTAGCAATTTTAATCCACAGAGACTGTGGATGACGTAACTTACAACCACATAACATTATCAGAGCAATTTTAACAGAGTAGGCAATTGCTGAATGTGGAATTTAATTACCTGACATCACTTTAAATCACTGGGGAATAAATCTGGAGCCAAAAGATCTGGGATGAAATCTTAGATCTGCCACTTAATAGCCGTGAGATGTCAGGAGAGTCGCCAACCTCTCTAGTATTCCTCATTCGTTTACCTCATTTGTAAAAGGAAGAAATTGAGTTAGATGATCTCTAAGGTACTTTCCAGCTCTAAATCTCAATTGAGTGTAGGGAATCACTGGGCTGTCTCACCAGTCAGTGTGTTTTTGTTGTTTGTCATAGCTGTTTACATGAAGTAAACAGGAGGCTCCTATCAGCCAGGATGGATAGTTCACATTTAGGAAGCCCATGCCTCTAATCAAGAAGAAAACTCATGCTGTGAAGTCCTAAACCAAAAATCCTAAGAAGAGAAAGGACCCAGATGGTTTAGCCTCAGGAAAGATTAGAAGCTTTAATCACCATCTCATTCTCAGGGACTATTTTAAATTTGCTGTAGATTTGAGGGGGAGGAAATAAATACCCTTGTAATGAAATGCTGTGGGGCTTTCATTAGCAGTAGCTTACAAGGGGATGAGTCTATTAGAAAATCTTCATGAATATGCAAACAAGGCTTAAAGTCTGAACAAACTTTTTCTGGCTCTACTCAGAATATCTAATGCAATAAATGAAGACTGGCAAAAGTCCCTAAAGGCAGGATGGTGTGATGGAAAAAAAAATGCTGGATCTGAAGCCAGGAAGCACTTGTGCTTGAGTCTTACTGAGTGGCTCTAGGCAAGTCACTTCACTTTGTAAGCCTTACTTTCCTCTTCTGTGAAATGGGAATTAAAACACTTTATCCCATAGTTAGAAGAAATGTTTTGCAAAGCTTAAGAGGTCTTGAAAATGCAAATTGTCATTATTGATTTCTTTTGTTGGTGATTCCAGTTAACCAATGGAAATGTACTCAACCACAGTTTTAATTAGTCAACAGAACACACACACACAAACACATGCAGACATGCATGCACATATATATATGTATACATATATGTGTATATATCTATATATAGATGTAGATACCTATTATATCTACGTGTGTGTGTGTGTGTGAGGAGAGAGAGAGAGAGAGAGAGAGAGAGAGAGAGAGAGAGAGAGAGAGAGAACCTGTTATATGTGCCATACAGAACTTTAGGGAAATTTTTGTGGAAGGAATTAAATCAAATGATAGGGAGAAGTTGTTGGAAAACTACAAGGAAACCTCTCTGAAAAGGCAGCATCTCAGAAATTAATCCAGAAGATAGTTTCAAGAAGAAAGAGATGAAAGCATATGCAAATTTATGCATATTTCTGGGTACTATAAATAACTGAAAAAAAAGTCTTAGAAACCTTTATGATAAATAGGGTCAAATGAATATGTGGTTAAAGTAGGTAAATGGCACTCTAGGTGATATCTGTTACATAACCCTTTCTTCTTGGCTTTGAATTTGCTCTAATTAAGCACTCCAGGACCAATAATTATTATAGCCGCATCTAGGTGGTCAGGCTTGGTTTTAGGGCAAGTAATGTCAACCTACTTTGAAAACACATACGCTTCAGGAAACCCCCGATGACTTCCCAGGCTTGGCAACACTCCCTTATTCAAGCATCAGACAGCTGAGGGGTAGAGGGGGCAGGATACGGTGGAGAGAGTAGTGGACCTAGGAAAGGAAGACCTGGAATCCAAAAGAAATGGCAAAGTCTATTAAGGAAGCTGGGCGGCTGTAACAGTAAGGCAGTAATAACAATGTAGATGATGATCGTCAAAATGCCTGTGTGGTTCTGTATCATAAAGTATCCGAGACTCTCCGTGTAGAAGGTAGAAGAAGCAAAGCATTGATTCAGACACTAGAGAACCACATCCCACAAGCCATTTACCCAATCTAACAGAGCAGTAAAACATTCCATACATAATATCACAACCTGGAGCCTCGCCATCTGAAAACCTCTCTGACCTCCTGCTGGGGTCTTCCCC
>CM053627.1:77788540-77815420 GCA_028646595.1 Phalanger gymnotis
CTCTCTCTCTCTCTCTCTCTCTCTCTCTCTCTCTCTCTCTCTCTCTCTCTCTCTCTCTCTCTCTCTCTCTCTCTCTCTCTCTCTCTCTCTCTCTCTCTCTCTCTCTCTCTCTCTCTCTCTCTCTCTCAGCATTCCCTGTGACATAACTTCCTTTTCCTATCAGGAAGCTCCTCCCATCGCATGTGACTTGGGCTTCCCCTAACATAAGCAGGTCACATGGCCTATTAATGGCTGGGAAAGATCTTCAAATCTAAATTGCTACTACAGTGGCACAATGAATGGAGCACTGGACTAGGAATCAGGAAGACCTAAGTTCAAATCCTTCCTAGCTACATGACTGTAGGCAAATCACTTAACTTCTTTCAGCCCCAGTTTTCTCATCTCATCATAAAATGTAGATGATAACATATATGTATATATATTCATATATATATACATAACATAGCACTGACACCCAGTGTTCTTGTGGGGATCAAATAAGATGTCTGTAACAAGCTTTGCAAAGCTAAAGCACTACATAAATGCTAGCGATGATGATGATGATGATGATGCCACTCTATCAGGTCCAAGGCCACATGTGTCTCTATAGGTCTAAGATAGACCAAGGAAGCTATATATTACCCAGTTACTGAAAAGCCACCATAAGGATGTCTATACCAGTACCCTTGTGTAAAAGAAGCCTAAACATAAGAAAGCAAAAACCCCATGTCCGTATCATTATTTCAGTATTCCCTTCCCCCAAAAAAGGCCATCACATTATGATAAAACATGGTAACAGTCTGAGAACTGGCCAATGGGACCATCTTCAGAACCTGCTGCTTATAAGGAGATCAATGTGATTGCTTCCCCAAGGGTATGATGACCTATGATGGAGGGCCCTGCTCTATATTTCAGAGTATGCATAGTTATTCTATAACTGTTTCCCATCTACTTGCCACATGGTAAAGAAAAAGACTTTTGATTAGCTGCTGAGCCAGAACTGGATGGACATTCAAAAGACACTAAACTGGCAAAGTGAGGCAGTCCTTTCTTTTCTGCCTAGCTGCATTTAAGTGATGAGGCAAGGACTTCTGTCAGCCTTCAGGTGGAGAGAGACAGAGACTGAGACAGAGACGAAAAGAAGGAGAAGGAGAGGGAGGAGGAAAGGGAGAAGAAAAAGGAGAAGGAGTGGGAGAGGGAGAGGGAGGAAGAGGAGAGAAGAGGGAGGGGGAGAGGAAGGAGGATGGGGAAGGACAGAGATGGAGAGGCAGCTAATGTAAAAGGCCAACACTCTCCACCCAGAAGAATGTGAGTTCATGAACAAACATGAGTAAACAATACTTTTACTACCAGCAACTTTAATTCTTAAGAGACTGTGGGATTACATGTTTTGAAACCATAGAACTTCACCAGAACAATTTTAACTTCTTGCTTTATTAAAAGTATAGCCAGTCTTTTTGAAGATAACTGTGCTTGGGGCATGGAAGTCTGAATTTCTCCCTATACACATTTTTTCCTGCTGCAGTCACCTGTTTCAACCTGATTTCTAACACGCAAGTATGTTTTATGATTGTTTTCATACGTGTTCCCTTTTCATGTCTATGCTGATAATTCACAGGATTATAGATTTAGAACTGAAAGGGGCTTTAGAGACTATCTAATCCAATTCTCACATTTTAATTTTGTTTTTATTTTCAATTATAAAATGTCTCTCCTTCCACCCCATCCCCCCATCCATTGGAAAGATAAGAGATATGATGCCCATTATGCATATGAAGTCATGCAAAACATATTTCCACATTAGCCATGTTATGGGAAAAAGCAAGAAAAATAAAGAGAAAAAATATGCTTCGATCCACACTGAGTCCATCAGTTTTCTATCTATAGGTGGATAGCCCAATTCTCGTTTTAAAAAGAAGAAAACTAAGGATGAGAAATATTAAGTGACTTTCGGTTACACAGACAATAAGTGATCGAGTAGGGATTTGAACCTAGTTCTACTAATCATTCAGGAAGTGTTTATTATATGCTTACTATGTGTCAGGTGCTTATGCTACAGACCAAAAAAAAAAAAATGAAATCATTCCTTCTTTCAGGGAACTCGCATTCTATGAGAAAAATATTCTGTTATAATTTCCGTTTGGTTTATATATAGAAGATATATAACTAGTACCTCCCACTTAGGTGGGAGGGTAATTTACATGGCCCAGGGTGGTTTTAAGTATAAAATGAGACTTTTGCTCATTTGCTCCCTTTTCTAAATCTTACTAGTAACTATGAAGTCAGTACAGACAAAGAAAACTAAGTTGGAACATTTCGACACACCAAATTTGCAGATACAGAGTAGCTAGTTATTTCAGAAGATACACATTCTATAGAGAATGTAATAGGTATGAGGTTGGTTTTAGGTTGGAAGGCTTACTGCTACATTATTATATCATATCACATGATATCTCATATGTTATGTCATGTCATGTCATGTTATGTTATATTAATTATATGTTATCATAGCATAGTATTATATGTAACAGCAACATGTTGCTACAAGATGTCATAGCAACAACATGGAAACTCTTAGCAAAGAGGGCAGTGGACTCACATTAGTTTTGCAATTAGTTTAGCTCAGCCTATTTTCCTTTCTTGAGTGACAGCTCTCACTTTATGAAGTAACTGGTCCAGAAAGCCTGTCTATACCTGGTCATTTAAGTAAATTTCAGCCTGAAATTTACTTATAGTGCCTGCTAAGCTCTGGGTGCCTTGGAACAAGGCAATCTTTATGCCTTCTAGCCCCCAAGACAATATTCTGAAAGTGGTGGAGTTTGGCTCCTCTTGCCTTTTTCATAAATGAATTCTCTTCTAATCCTGTCTCCTATCTTGTATATTAATATTGATTAGCTCACTAGAATGTAATTTTAGTTAATATTGATTAGCTCATTTAAATGTAAGTCATAACATTGCTATGGATTTTTTCATTTTAAGGGAGAGCACTTGAAAACCACAATGCTTTCCATATTTGAAAAGAGAGAAAGCTTTAGATGTAAAATAACACTTATGGTGTAGTTGTTAGTTATAAGATCTAGACCCAGAAGGGAACTTTGAGGTGACAGGATCCTAAATCTGCAGCCAGAAGAATCCTCAGAGGTCTTCTAGTCCAACCCTTCATTTTACAGATGGGGAAGGTGGGGCTTGGAGAAGTTACTGAAGATTGGCCCAACTTCAGTAGAGACAAGATTTAAAATCAGATCTTCTGACTCCAAGGTTAGCCTCCTGAACTCTTCCTTTGTCCCTCTCTCCCATCACCAGAGAGCCCAAGGCTGGTGGGGATGGCAATGGGGATGAAGAAGGGGCAGTGTTTAGATGTAGACAATGAAGCAGGTTTGCTTCAAGTTATACCTGACCCCCACAGGGATCAGACCTATTACATTCATCCTCCTCTTTTTTCATGAGTGCCTTTTCATCTCCCACTCACTCAGGAGAGAGTCTGAAAAAATAGACATCCTGATTAACATTTACACACATTATTCCATGTAATTCTCATAACAAACCCATGAAGTGGAAACTAAAGGCATTACTATACTTATCTTGCACATTAGGAAATTAAGACTCTTACAAAACTGAAGTGACTTGTCTACAGAGCTAATGAATATCTGAGGTAGATGTGAACACAAAACAGTTGACTTCAAGTCCAGCCCTCTCTTTGGCTATATATACCACATTACCTGTTCCTGAACACTTGAGACATGAACATGTGATTTTCCCAACATAATTTCTTCAATTTACTTGAATCTTATTTCTGAATTTATAAAAAGCAAAAATACTCATCCTTAGCTAAAAAAAATACAAAAAACAAAAAAACTCAAAAAAACCAACTCCAATTTATTCCTTAGAAAGGCAGTTAATGAGACATCTATAAGGAGAAGCAAGGTGGAAAGTGTGCTGAACATAGCATAAGGGGACCTGAGTTCAAAAGCTGCTGATGTTAATCTTGGACCAGTGATTTAATTTGTCTAGGCTTTCATTTCCTCATCCATAATATGAGGGGTTGGAGTAGATGACTGTTGAGGATTCTTTCAGTTCTAAATTAATTATCCTTTTCCCTCAGAGATCTCTTTCAAATCCCATGGCTAATAACCTCCAGTCCCACTTAGCTTATCTCAACTCCCTTTTTTTTCAAGGTCAAGAAAATTTTTGATTCTATTCAGCTTGGCATGCAAGTTTGAAATTAACAACAGCTCATCAGACTACCACTAAGTGGTTACCACCATGATTCTCCACATACACTATCCAGAGACTGCCCTTCATTTTGTTCCCCTAGCTAGGATGTCATATGCGAGAGAGATGGGGTTGAAATGAGCATCAAGGAGATGGAGTCACCACCAGTTCATGAGAACAGTTTTTCCTAATCCTGTAAATTTATTCTGGCAAGAAGCACTTTTGCATCTCTCATTTGCTATTGGGATTTCCTCATTTTTGTAATTATATTTTATTTGACCTGTCAGTAATCAATCCTATAGAGAATGATTAGCTCCATCAACCATCATATAATGCAGTCCTTGCAAAAAAAATACATACACATATACACAACATATGTATCATCCCTGTTGAGTATATATTCGCAGAATGAAAATTCAGGTGAAAGTGAGTAAATCCTAAATTCAGTATGTTTTTCTTTATGTCCAAAAGATTCCGTGTGCAAAGATTAGCATTGTCCCTGGAATTCTGGGAGCTGAAAGCTGAATCAAAATTTCAGACTAAATTAACATGCCAGCAATCAAATGGCAGAATGAGCTTTGGCATAATTTAGACATCCTCATCAAAATTTTAAATCTTCAAACTCTGCCTTTTTTCAGATTTCAATCCTTAAGGGAAGATTATCATTAGTACAGACATAAATTTGCCATTTGTCTCTTTTCCCTTTAGACACGCGTCACCTGTGTCTTGAGGATACAATCTGTCGGAAGAAGAGTTGTCTTTGGAAATGTAGTCAATATCAGGTAAGGCAGCCAACCAACAAACATTTATTAAGTTTTTTACTGTGTGTCAGACATTATGCTAAGTGTTAGGGATACAAAGAAAGGCAACAATAGTCCCTGCCTTAAGGAACTGATATTCAAATGAGGGAAGTAACATGAAAATAACCAGGTGCAAACAAGATTTAAGCAGGGCAAATGGAAGGTAATCTCAGAGGGGAAGAAATTAGCAGCTTTGTTCAATGGGAAAAGCCTCCTGAAGAAAAAAGCATTTAAGCTAAGAGTTGAAGGAAGCCAGAAAAAAACTAAGGAAGAGCTGAGGAAGGTGAGCATTCCAGACACGAGAGGTCATTAGTGTAAAGGCATAGAGATAGGAGATAGAACGTCATTTGCAAGGAACAGCAAGTATAGCAGAATCATAGAGTAGATAGAGGAGGGGAGAGTGTAAGAAGACTGAAAGGCAGGAAGGCGCCAGGTTGTGAAGACCCAAACAGAAGGATTCACATTTGATCCCTAAAGGTAATAGGGAACCACTGGAGTTTATTGTGAAGAACAGGGCGGGAAATGGTAAAAAAAAAAAAAAATCACTTTGCTGATTGGAGATGGACAGGAGTGGAGACAGACTTGAACTGGAGAGGCTAATCAGAAGACTATTGCAATTGTCTAGGCATGGGGTGATGAGGACCTGAACTAAGGTGATAACTGTGTAAATAGAGAAAAGAGAAAATATATGAGAGATGAGGGGGTAGAAATGGTAAGATTCAGTAATGGATTAGATATATGGGGTGAATACAAGTGAAGAGTTGAGGAGGACAATAAGTCTGGGAATCTGAGTGACTGGGAGGATGGTAGTGTCCTTGATGGAAGTTTGGAAGAAGGGAGAGTTTTGGAGGGAAGGAAATCTTGAGTTTTGTTTTGGACATGTTGAGTTTGGGAGGCTTACAAGATCTAGTTTAAGATGTTCAAAAGACAGCTGGTAATATGGGAAAAAGAAAGAGACTAGAGCTAGATACATAGATTTTGGAATCATCTGTTTAGAGATGGTAATTGAACCTATGGGAGCTTATGAGATCACCAAGTGATATTGTATAGAGCAAAAAAAGGCCAAGGACCAAAAGTCTTAAAGGACACCAGTGGTTAGTGGGAGTGGTGTGGAGGATCCAGCAAAGGAGACTGAGAAAGAACAGATAGGAGAATAGACAGATAGGAGAAGCATAAGACAGAAGTGCCATGAAAACCCAGGTAGAGAGGTGATTAACAGTTTTGAATGCTATAGAGAGGTCAAGAAAGAAGAGGATTTAGAAAAAGACATTCAATTTGTCATAAGAGTTTATAGGTAACTTTGGGGAGAATAGTTTTAGTGGAATTATGAGGTCAGAGGCCAGACTGCCAATAGCTTATAAGAGAATGAGCAGAAATAGAAATTCAACGTGTAAGAAGGCTTTCTCAAGGAGTTTAGCAGGAAAGAGGAGGAAAGATATAGGACAGTAGGTCAAAAGTTATTTTCTTCTAGTCTCCCTTTCACTGTATTTGTAAGATCTGAGATTTTCTCCATGGCTTTGGTGACTCCCTTTCATATCAAGGTATATGAAGTACATTTGTAATATTACTGTTGCTCTCTTCACTGCATCAGTTCACATAAGTCTTTCTGTGTTTTGTCCAAATCATCATCATTTTCCTCATTTCTTACAGCACAAAAATAACCCACTGCACTTCCTAGCTCAGCTCAAGGCAGCCTTGGTTTCACTGGCTCTTAAAGGACAAAGCTGAAAATGTCAACAGAGTAGAAACCCAGGACTGGGACAGTCAGTAGGTTCCTATGGATGAGACCCAACAAGAGAGTGTTTTAATCCATTGGCATATGAAGTGCACTTCACATATCTTGGGGATAAATACCTCAATGCCCTCAAAATGGTGTTGATTCAACCCTGACTCTCTTATTATTTATTTCATCAGCCCTATCAGTGATCAAACCTATAGAGAATGAATTGGCCCCATCAATCATCAGGTAATACAGTCCCTGTAGAAAAAGAGTCTCTCCCTGTTGATATATATATTCACAGAACAAAAACTAGGGGAAAAGTCATGAATGAACACTTCCAAATACTTGGGAATAAATACCTCAATGCCCTCAAAATTGTGTTGATTCAAGCCTGACTCTCTTGTTATTTATTTCATCAGTCCTATCAGTGATCAAACCTATAGAGAATGAAATGGCCCCATCTATCATCACTTAATACAGTCCCTGTGGAAAAATATACTCTCTCTGTTGATGTATATATTCACAGAAGGAAAACTAGGGGAAAAGTCGTGAATGAACACTTCATATATTTTGGCAATAAGTACCTCGATGCCCTCTAAATTGTGTTGATTCTCTTATGCATATAATTGGTCTAGTCTTTATTTTCTTTACTGCCATTTCTTCCTCTAAAAGCACTTCTGTGTCTGATGTTCAAACAGCTAAGTGCAATAGCTCCATTTTCCTTGATGATAAAAATATTTGTTATAAAAATCTTTATAAATAATTTCCCACTTTAATCTCCTTATTATCCTTCAAGTTTCATCTTTAGAATGACTGTGCTACCACCACATATTCTTGATATTCTTTCTTTTCCTTTAATTCATATTTGTTTTCAGTTTTAAATTCTCTTCCTTCCCCACCCATTAAGAAGGTAAGAAAAACAAACCCATAACAATGATGTACAGTCATACAAAACAAATTCCTGTATTGGCTGTTCCCCCTTCCTCTCAAAGAAGAAAAAAGAAAGAGAATAAAATGTTTCAGTCTGTGTTCTGAGTCCATCAGCTCTTTATCCAGATGTGGATAGCATGTTTTAAACTGTTTTTTTTCTCTGTTGCTCCTCATTAGTTTAAAAGATGACAGTGCTCATAATTTTCCACCGTCTTTCTCTAAAAGAGTTTATAAACAAGTTTATATTCTAAATCTGTGTTGAACTGAGCTGTCATGTCTTTCCACTTGACTCATTTATTAACATTATTATTAAAATAATTATTAAATTTTACTCACTGTATGTGTAGTTGGTTGGCTTTATCTGGAGGCAGCTAGGTATCACAGTGGATAGAACACTGGGCCTGAAGTCAGGAAGACTTGAATTCAAATCCAGCCTCAGACACTTACTAACTTATGGAACCCTGGATAAGTCATTTAATATCTGTCTCCTCAACTATAAAATGTGGAAAATAATAGTACCTTCTTCCCAGGGTTATTATGAAGATCAAAGAAGATGACATTTCTAAATCAATAAGTAAAGTTCCTGGCCCATGGTAGGTTCTTAATAAATACTTCCTTCCTCCTCCTTTCCTTCATTTTCAGCAAGGTCCTGCCATGCTATATAGATGCTTCTTTAATTGACCATTTAAAGCTTAAAGTTTCATGGACTTCATTTTAGCCTATAAATTGTGTGTTCTCTTAGAGATCAAGAGAGGAGAGGAGAACAAAGATTAATATGAATGATGATAATCAAGGACTTTAACTTTGGGTTTGAAACAGGTATCCCTTTGATGTCTGAAAGAGATAAGATAATAAGAAAATTCCAAAGTAAGGCATGCAGGTATTATTACATTTTATAGAGAACTGGAAAGTGTAAGTTTCTTTCACCAGCATGGATTTTATTTTCTTAATATAACCCATTAAATTAATATTGTAAGGGGTGAATGATTTTTTAAAATATATTTATTTGTTTCATTAATCATTTTTTAAAATTCTGAGTTCCAAATTCTCTCCCTCCATCCTACCTCTCCTCCCACCTTGAGAAGACAAGCAGGCTGATATTGATTATACATGTGAAGTAATGCAAATATATTTCCATATTAGCCATGTTACTGAAGAAAACAGACCAAAAAACCCAAGTAAAATAAGTTTAAAAAGTATGCTTCAATCTGCATTCAGAGTCCATGAGTTCTCTCTCTGGAGGTAGATAGCTTTTTTCATCATGGATCCTTTGAAATTGTATTGGATTATTGTCTTGATCAGAATAGCTAAGTCTTTTACAGTTGATCATTCTTGCAATATTATAGTTACTGTATACAATGTTCTCTTGGCTCTTCTCACTTCAATTTGCATCAGTTCATATAAGTCTTCACAGGTTTTTCTGAAATCATCTTGTTCATTTCTTATAGTACAATAGTATTCCATCACAATCATGTACCACCACTTGTTCAGCCATTCCTCAATTGGTGGGCATCTCCTTGATTTCCTGTTCTTTTCTAATATAGAAAGAGCTACTATAAATATTTCCCTTTTCTTTGATCTCTTCAGGATACAGATCCAGTAGTGGTATTGCTGGGTCAAAGGGTATGCATGTTCTCCAGAATGGTTGGACTAGTTCCCAATTCCACCAACAGAACATTAGTGTCCCAATTTTTCCACATCCCCTCCAACATTTGTCATTTCCTTTTTCTGTCATGTCTGACAGATGTGAGGTGATATCTTAGAATTGTTTTAATTTGTATTTCTCTAATTAATAGTGATTTAGAGCATTTTATGTGACTTTTGATAAATTTGATTTCTTCTTCTAAAAACTGCCTGTTCATATCTTTTGACCATTTATCAACTAGGGAATGGCTTTTATTTTTATAAATTTCAATCAGTTCCCTATATATTTGAGAAATTCTTTATCAGAGAAACTTGCTGTAAAATATTTCCCAGTTTCCTATTTTCCTTCTATTTTTGCTGCATTAGTTTTGTTTGTGTATAAGCTTTTACTTTCAAGTAATCCAGATTCTCTATTTTACTTTCTGTTGTCCTTCTTATCTCATATTTTGTCATAAACTCTTCCCTTTTCCATAGATCTGACAGATACATTTTTTCATACTCCCTTATTTTACTTATGATATCATCTTTTATGCCCAGATCATTTATCCATTTTGAACTTATTTTGGTATATGGTGTGATATTTTGGCCTATACCTAGCTTCTTCCAAACAGCTTTCCAATTTTTCTAGCAACTTTCATCAAATGGTGAGTTCTTATCCCCAAAGCTTGGATCTTTGGGTTTATCAAACACTAGATTACTGTGGTAATTTACAAATATGAGATTTCTAAAAATCTACTTTGAAAGCTTAGAGCTAGATGAGCAGATTTTACCTTTAGACCATAAAGCTTATAAAGACTTCTTGGAAGGAGAACACAGTTGATAAAGATGATCTTATAGTCCAGATACTATAATGCTAAAATTATGATGCTAAGGATGCAGCTATCACAAATATTGAGATGAAGTGTGATATAGTGAAAGGAGTGCTAGATTTGGATCAGAATATTTAGGATTGAATCCTAACTCTGCCATTTACTATATGAATGAGCTTAGATAAAAGCATTTTGCCTCTATGGGCCTCAGTTTCCTTTATTTGTAAACGATAAAGTTGAACTAGATCATTGATGAAGTTTCTTCTAACTGCAAACTTATATTGGACAAGTGATATTGATAGGTGTACATGTGAGGCTAGAAATTCCATAATCATCTCCACCTGACTTATGCCTCTTCTTTCTTCAACCTATATAGAACCTGGTTATCATTTAATAGATTAACCATTTAGGGAATATAGTATATATTTTGGCTACCAGATGGTACAACCCTTGGACCTCCTATGACAGATGATATTCAATGTACATACATATGATTTCACAATGGCTCTTTGTGAATGGCAAAACAAGTTCTAGATTTTATAAGGATCCAGAGATGTGACCTGGAAGATGCTTTAAAAAATTTCTCAAAGTAGAAAAATGTCTCATTTCCACCCTAAGCCCTTACTTTGCCTTAGGGAAATCTCCTACGACCAAACGACTCAATCATCAGACTTAGACAATTGACTTTTTAATGACTATGTGATTTCATGAAAGAGAAAACAAAAAAGTAACTGTTAACAAGACAGTCTCATTTCTGAGCCACCTTCATGTCCCATGGCATAGGAGAAAGTATACAATAAGGGACTGCATGTTAAAAACTCATCAAGTCAGCCAGCACTCGGATAAAACCCAGAGGCTGGGCCCCCTTCCCGTGGTCTGACCACAGCAGACCAGTTTCATAGCAGTGGCCAGTCCTATCAGTCTTCCCTGGTTCAATCATGAGTCTGCCCTGCCTATTCTTGTCCTGCAGTGCCTGCTGATTTTCTAGGTACCCACCTCTGGATCATAGCTATTGTCACCATTACTCTTTAAGAATGGTCCCAGATATTTCTTTCCTCCACCTTATTTAGGCTGCAGAGAGAGCACAAAAGGGATGAGGTGCAACATCCGTTCTGTGCTCTCTTCTCTGCACCCAGACACAAGGAATGAAAATCTGGAATGGCATTCCCAGAGGTAGAATGGGAGGTATTGTAAACTAAAATTCCTTCCCAAAGGCAAAGCCAGAAGCAAGTTTGTTTTTTTTAAAAAAAATGAGGGGAGAATGGACCAGCTTGTGTTCTCACATGCAACTTTTCCACCTACTCCCTATGTCCACCCCACATGCACAATGTCCTCAATATCTTCTAAGCTTGGGCACCTCCACTAGTACCCTGAGCTTGTACTCTGGCAATGGATCACACTACATTATGACAGCTATAGAGGCCTAGATGTTCTTTCAGCACTCTTCCCCCAGCCCCACCCTCATGTTTTCACACTCAATTTGGAAAGTCTTTCTGGGTCCCTGTTTGTCAGTATGCCCTTTCTCACTCATCTGCTCTACCACTACAATACTGCCCTAAGTACTCAAATTGAAGCCTATACAGGGAGTTCCCTTGTTCAGTTTGATCCTTAGTAACTTACTGACCATCTCAGTCCCAGGCATCTCCATGTTAACATTTTTAACTTTGTCCTTTAAGAGCCAGGGAAGCCAAGGCAGCCTGAAGCTGATCCAGAAAATATGATGGATTGTTATTGAGCTGCAAACAATGATTTTGAAAAGACATGGAAAGACTTAATATGGTTTGCTGTAGAAGCAAGTGAGCAGAGCCAGAAGAACAATTTATACTACTATATCAATATTATAAAAATGAATAATTAAATAAACTGATAAAGACCAGAACAATTTTTACAGTAACAACAACACTGGAAAAAATAAGTTACTTTGAATTTTGCCTGATCGATAGAATGGCCTTTCATAATTCCAGAGTATCAATGATGAAACATGCTATACATTACAGAGACATGATGGATTTAGGGTGTAGAATGAAACACACATGCACACACACACACACATAGATATCAGATATATATATATATGTACTCTGTGTATATATATGTGTGTGCGTGAGTGTGTGTGTATACATTTGTGTGTGTATATGTGTCTGTAACAATTGAGGGAATTTGTTTTGTTCGACTATGTATATTTGTTACAGGAGATGTTTTTCTTTCCTTTATTTTTCAATGGGGTGGAAGGTAGGAGGGAGAGAAAATATATTTCTGTTAATTTTTTAAAATAGAGATAGGAGAGAGCTACAAATATGAAATGTTACATGCATTTTCAGATGAGGTCACTTAGAGTGCGCAGTTATAGATTTTTATAGCCTTTCACATCATGGTATCTACAAAAAGAAATTAGATTAGGTACCCAATCTTATTAAGGTCACCATTTGAGCCTCACAACACCTTGGGTCACTGTTTTATTAGTTTTGTTTAACTGTTTTACTTTGCTATAAGTGACCTCTCAAAGAGCAGGAGTAATCTATAAATATTTGTGATATAAAAACAAAACACATCAATAAAACTTTCTTTTTAAAAAAGAAACTGTCAGGCAGTTCAGCATTTATACTGTTTCAATGCAAAGAGCAGGCTTGTAAAAGAACAAGTACTGATTTAGATACAGTGACATATATACCTCAACCTGCATATTTTTGGGAGAAAAATTGCACAATGAAAACCATTTTAAAGATATGGTATACAAGTCAATAAAGTCAAAGAATTAATTCTAACTTGTCCTCTTTCTCAGGTTTACAATGGTTGTTTGTTTTCATTTCTTCCCTCTCCAAACTCATAGGTGCAGTGACACATTATGTGTGCATAATTGTGCTTTTGCTTTGGAAACCTCAGCGTAATTAGTTGTGTTCTTCATATTTCTTGCTCTTCGCTATATGACAGACACCATTTGGCAAACGCAAACTAATAAGTCCCTTTTTACAGTATAGAATTCACTTTCTTTTTCAAGTTTGTATAACTAACAAAATCCTTTGAAAGAATAGCTCCGCAGTGGAAGATAGATAGATAGATAGATAGATAGATAGATAGATAGACAGACAGACAGATAGATAAATGGATGGATAAGATGGATAAGATGGATGGATACCCAGATGAATGGATAGATGGATAGAGTGAGTGGGAATTTATTAAAGGCTTACTATGTGCTGGTTGTACAATATGTGCCAAGCACTGAATATACAAACACAAGAAAGCAAGACAGCCCCTGCCCTCAAGGAGCTCACATTCTAATAAAGGAAGATGGCACACAAAGAGGAGCCAGAAGGAGTTGAGGGAATGGAATGGGGGTGGGGAGTAAAGCAGGAGAGGCCGTGGTGTGGAAATAAATGTAGAAACCTGGTTTCTAGCAAAATAAGATGAGAGCTAAATTACCAGAGCCACTGGACTCTAAGGCAGAGTCCAAGATCAGTGGGGTGGGACCAATACTGATGAGGATGCTGGCCAGAGTATTGGCAGCATGATGTGCAGACAGCTCAATAGTGATAAATAGGAGATTTTAAAAAATCAAACTGGAAAGTTTAAAGGTAGATGAATAGATTTGTATCTTCATACCACAAAGCTTATAGAGACTTTTAGAATGGAGAAAAGGAGAAAGGAGGAAGACAGATGGAACTTCGGTTCATGTGTCAGTCTGGGTTTGATTCATATTTTTTGTGCATTGGAGCTCCATGTGAAGGCAGATAAAAAAGAAGAAAGAAATGAGTGTTGTTTGGAGCTTCTCCCAAGGGGAGTTCTTACCACCTAGTGCATTTATTTGGGTCCTACCTAAGATGAGATTTATCTCTAAAGTGGTAAGGTTTCATCTTTGAGTAATGGAAGTTCCCTCATGTCATTGAGGTACATACTCTCTTTAATATATGGCTGGTTAAACCTACAATGTTAAGAGTGACTTAAGAAAATTAATATTAATTAAGAATTAAGAAATATCAGATGGGTTGGTATCACTGGGTGAAAATAACCTTCCACATTTCCAGAGCTTTTCCAAACTTCTGCAGCCTCCAGATACCATGCCTGTGCCATCATCTGGCTGAGCTTTGAGGCTCAAAAGGAAATCTCTTTTTTGGACTTTATTTAGTCATGTGAGATGACTTCCTTTGAAAGTAGGATACTAAGAATATGCCACAGTGTGACCAGCAACTGTTCTTAATACATTTAGTTTAACCACTTATCAAAAGATTTTGCTCTTTTTTATTACTATCATCTGAACTAGTGGGCTTTTCAGTGAAATTCTTTATAGAAAAGTGAGTCAAATCCAAACCTAGCTAAATGCCATCATTCAGGATCAAGAGACCTAACTTAAAAATAAAATATGAGAGAAACTTCTTGCAGTACTTTTTTTTACAATATTGCTAAACTGAACCATTATATAAGTTTAGTCAAAGAGAAATAGAGACCACATTGGTTATTCTTGACATCACAGAATTATGTACTAGGAGAATGTCATGTGTAGCAATCCTAGCTGCACATTATAGTGACTATTTGGGTTGATTCTTTTCCTCTCTTTAACTAGCTGTATGACCCCAGGTAAGTCATTTAACCACTTTGAACCTCAGTTTCTCTTCTACAATGTCTCATGGGTTCAATTATCATCTCTATGCAAATTATTTTAGATCTATTTATCCAATCCTTGCCTCTCTCTCGAACTCTAGTCTTGCATCACCAATACAATGCCTGTTGTACATGTTGAATCAAATTTTCCATAGACACCTCAGATTTAGCACGACTGAAACAACACTCATTTCCTTTCCTCTCAAGCCTTCCCCTCTGCCCCACTCCCCTTTTACTGCAAACGGCACCAGCATCCTCTGCATCACCCAAGCTTGCCATCTTGAGGTTATCATCCATTTCTCACTTGGACTCACCTGATGTTTTGAATCTGTTGCCAAGTCTTATCATTTCTACCTCCACAATAGCTTTCATATATACACTCATGTAACTATTACCGTGTCCTTACCACCATATGACTGGACTATTGCAATACCTTTTTGATTGCCCTCCTTTTCCAGGTATTTCCCCATTCCAATCCATCCTCCAGTCAGCTGTCAAAGTGATTTTCCAAAAGTGCTGCCACTTCCCCTGAACAATAAACTCCAGTGGCTCCCTATTACCCCCAATATCAAATAAAAAATCCTCTAGCTTTTAACATCCTTCACAACCTGGATCTTTCCTACTTTTTTATATTCTCACACTTTACTTACCTTCAGTATTCTACAATCCAATGACACTACTGCCCTTGCTGTTTCTCTCACCTAACCCTCCATCTCCTAATGCTACACTTTTTCATTGGCTTCTCCCATGCTTGTAATGCTCTCACTCTTTGCCTCAACCATTTGTCTTCATTGGCTTCTATTGTGACTCATCTTAAGCCTTACCTTCTGCAAAAGGCCCTTCTTGCTGCCCCTACTGCTAGTGCCTTCCCTCTAAGATCACCTCTCATTTACACTGATATATCTTGTAAGTATATAGTAGTTTGTATGTTGTATTCTCCATTAGGGCAAGTAGTTAGTTCCTGGAATGTAGTAAGCACTCAGTAAATGCCTGTTGACTTAGTATTTCCCATAGTATTGAGAATTCCTTTACCCCTTAGAACACTGGAGCTGCAACAATTCATATGTGTTTATTCACTCTAATAGTTAATGAAGGATAGATAAAATTTGTCACTTCAACTCTCACATGGTGATATACAAAATGCCTTCTTCTAAAAAGTATTCCTTTGTCCAACAAGCTGCTAAAAGGGATTTGTCAGGATCGACTAGCTCCAAAAATCTGGCTTCTCTTAAATGTCCACTATATTTAACCTATGTTCTCTAGGACAGATACCCAAAACTTGCCTCCCTGAAGAACTTTTCTCCATCTCCCTTGCTGAGGGCAGAATCTGAAATCTTTCCCGCTTCAATTCCTTGTCCATTCAGGAGACTGAGAGAGACAAGTGGGCTAGAGAGCAGGGCTATTTTGAGTACTTTCCTTCTCTCCCTATATTTTTGTCCCCTCTGCCCACAGTAACATTAACCACTGGCATTTTATTTCCATGGAAACAGCAGAATACATCAGCTGTTTACTGGATGTTTATGTCCTAAGCGAACTAAATCTAGCCTATTTGTTAACCCTAAGGATAATCCATGCCCTTGTTCATTCTATTAACATTATTGAGTTCCAATGTGAGACATTTTCTACAGAAAATTGGACATGTAAATAGCTACTCACCCATGTTCTAAGCAATGGGTGAATGGATGGCTTTCCTCTCCCATATTTTCTTATTAATCAATTGTAGTTCCCTGTTTCCAATGGAACTGGATTAGAGGCCCTCGTCTCTTATAAGAGAAGAACCTCTTGCCCAAGACAACATTTCTCTTCCTCTCCATGAGGAAGAAAACGGTACCTTTTTTCTCCATTGCTAGTTGTTACACATTCTCCCACCCATATTAATTACTTTGGAGGTCAGTTCCGCTTTCCTCTCTCTTACCTAAATCTTGCATCTATAGTGTCCACATCCTTCAAGTTTCAAGAAAGTATTTCTGTTCTCTCACTTACCTTCCATATTTTTCCTCCCACTTTCTGGAATATGTCTTCATTTGATTTTGGGGGGTCCCAAGATGATTAACTCTAGATCTCCCTCTCCTTCCTAAGGCCCTCCTGGGTCACTAACAGAATCCTAGAGTTCTATAGAGTTGTGAGGAATCTTAGAAATCAAGCCAAAGACCTTTCATTTCCCAGACAAGGGAACTGTGTTTCTCGAAGACTAAGTGACTTGCCTAAGGTCATAAAGTCAGTTTTAGTGGCTATAAATAGCAGAGCCTAAACTAGAACCAATGTCTCCTGACTCACAATCCTCTGGATATTACAGCACCTACGGTTTGGTGGCCAGAACATTAATGAGATAATCAGGGTTTCTTGGTCTTAGGCAAAGGGCTGGTTCACAAAATTTTAATTTTGGTTTAATTTTGAAATCATTGAAAAAGACTAAAAAACAAACTTTCCATAGCATGTTAATAGGCACCAAGCTGAGTAGAGGTTGAATCTGGTTTGGGTTGCTATAAACTACAAAGGGCTAAGAGTCCTTGAAAATAAGACCACTAAAATATTAACTAGAGGTCTTCAGTGAAAATTTCCCTCCCTCTTTGTTTTTCTTCTTGGATTGAATTTTAAAGAGAGAGAAATGAAGATGCTTTAAAATGTTCCCAGGCATTTATCAAATCCTAGAATTGTGTCCTATTTGATTATTTTCACATTCTTCTCAATAGGTTAGATTAACAACTACTAAGGAGGTGTGTTGGCAAATGCCCCCATGCTAGAAGCTTCTTGTCCTTTGAGGAAAAATAAATCTTCTGCTCGTTAGGGTATATCTGATAGTTATTAGAGATAGGTCCCACTCCCACTATTTCAGAATTATAGAGGTAAGCAAATAAAAAGATCAAAGTTCACTTATTTTAGTTCTTAGCCATTACTAAAAACAGATGATATGGCTTATACTCATTTATATAGTAACAATTCACATGTTTAAAATTTGTATTGATGTTCTGTTTTTATATCACCTTTATTTCTCAACATATTCCTCTCGGCTTCCTTCACCTAGGGAACCATCCCTTGGAACAAAGAATAAAAAAGAAAAACAAACAAAAGCAGTGTAGCAAAACTAACCAATACATCAACCAAGTCTGAAAGTAAGCATAGCATTCTATACTCATAGTCTGCTATCTCTGAAAAGAAGGGAGCAAGGGAATTCGCATATCATCTTTTCAGGGTCAACCTTGGTCATTATAATTACACACATTGTATTTTTTGTCATTGTTCTTTCCACTTTTTGTTGTGGTCATATTGTTTTCCTTGTTATGCTTCCTCTACTTTGCATCAGCTTTTATGTCTTCACGAGATTATTGGTTATTTGTTCACCTGTTCTTCCTCTTTACCTCCTTTAACCCGAAGAAAGGTGAAAAGCTGACTCTATTTACTTGGATGGAGAAGCTTTCCATCTTTCAGATGTGGAGCTGAAATATGTATATGTGTGTATGTTTACATACACACATACACATATGTAAACACATAGATATATATACATGTGTGTATATGTATGTGCTTGTGTATATGTATACGTGTGCATGTATATATGTATATATCTGAACTATGTATCTCTAGAGACCTAAACACTCCCAAGAGATAGTTATCTAGTCCATAATTCCATATGGTTTATGAAGAGAACTCCAGCCAAGGGACATTCAAATGGCTTCTCTCAAAGCCTGTGGGAACTCCCAAACCTTCCATAAAGCATCTAAGAAATAGAGTCCCTTTGTTATCAGCCTGTGGAGGTTGAGTTTTCCTTCCTGAATATAATCCTTTCACTTGGCTGCATTGCTAGTTTTTACCGACAACGAGTAATGATCCCATTGAATACTCCTGAGACACTCAAACAGTAGGTGAATTGTTGGATTTGTCAACTACCAAGAAATTTTTTTCCAGGAAAATCAGAGGATATTTTCATGCTGGGAGATAAGGAGTTCTAGGAACTTGGCTTCTCTGTCTCCCATTCATTTTCACTGCTAATTCTACCTTGATGATATCCTATGACCTCACCTTCATGACAGAAGCTGTTTTGTGTAGTATCAAGTTGTGTTCTTATGGATTAACAAACATATATTGAATATCTAATGTTTCATAAAGTCTGGAATTTTAGGATAAGAAGGGACCTTAAAAGCCCAAAGCATCAATTTTACAGGTGAAGAAGATGAGTATCAGGGAGGTAAAGGGATGTGCTTAAAGCCACACAGAAATTAGTGACAGAATTATGACCAGAACCCAGGTTTCCTGATTTGTAATCCAGCATTCTTTCTACTATGCCACACTTCCTAGAACTTTGATGGGCATCGTGGGAAACAGAAGTACAAAACCCAGTCTCTACCCACAAGGAAATAACAATCTTTTCCCTCACTTTGTAGACAAACATTACTGTTAGAAAGTGGATTTTGAACAATCCTAGACTGCCTGAAACGTGCAAAATATCCTGTCCAAAGCTGGACATGGTATTAGGAATTAACCTTCAGCTTATTGGAGGAAAAGACCTTTTTAGTTATTGGAGGTATTCATTTCCCTCTTGATATTAGCCCAAATTTCTCTTGCCAGACAAAAATCAGGGCCTGAACCATCTGGCAAACACAGAAAAAGAACAAAGACCACATAAATAAAGCTTAGTCTTTATGAGCAAGAGGAGATTAAAAACTTACCCTACCTTTCTCCTCCACTAACTGGGAATTATAGTCATAGGCTAAATTGGATTGCTCACAGCTGAGAGAGGCATCTTGGACCTGTGAAGAGATATAATCCTTAAGGGGAATCTTTACAAAGGTTCTTTGTATTGGAGATTGAGAGTTGGGGTAGATCAGTATGCCAGAGCAAGAAACCTCTTAAAATCTAGTTTATCACACAGATGTACACATATATATGTGTGTGTATGTATGTATATGTATACATATATGTATAAAAGAATAAGATTTAGCTAATTTTACCCTAAGAATGAAAATCATTTTCAGTCTGAAACTCTTCCATTGTTAATATATTAGGGATTATTGAAATTATAAATGTAATGGGTATAATACCAACTAACATTTACATAGTTGCTTATTATGTGCCAGACACTATGCTAAGAACTTTACAATTCTTACCTCATTTGATCATCACATCAACCCTGGGAGGCAGATACTAGCATTATCCCCATCGTACAGTCCAGAAACTGAAGCAAACAGAGTAAATGGTTTGCCTAGGATCACATAGTTAGTAAGTGTCTGAGGCCACATTTGAACTCTGGTCTTCCTGACTCCAGGCCGGGTGCTCTATCCATTGAACTGTCTGTCTAGAAATGAAATCTCTACAGTGCCTGCCTCTATTTTTGTTTGATTAATGCTTTTTATTTTTATGTAATAGCTACTTCCTGTTAACCCTCCCCTCTCCCCTTGGTTTTGAATCCCCTCTTCTTCTTGAAATATTTAAAAATTAATTAAGCAAGACCGACTGACATTCTGTACCTGTAGTTCCCCACCTCTTTACTGGGAGGGAAGTGTATGTCATAATCCATCCTTGTGGCCAAGATTGCTCATTATGGTTAGAGTCTAGCTGCATTTCAGTTTTTTCTTTACATTATTTTCTTCGTAATGCCTATTGTTCTCCTTGCTCAGCTTAACTGCATCAATTCCCACAATTCTTCCCACACTCCTCAGAATTCCTCACTATTTCTTACAGCATGGTAATATTCCACTACTTTTGTATACTATAGCACTTATCCATTCCTCGCCCGATGAGTATGCACATTGTTTCAAGTCTTAAAATTTGCTCCCATAAAAAGTGCTGCCTAGAGTATTTATTAGGGTTCCTTTTTTCCACAGCAAAATATGAAGTCATGGTGATCTAACTTTTCATACTACTTAAGAGGTAGAAGGGATTATTATGAAATAACTAAAACATGATTTGATGGTTAGGCTGAGAATCTGATATAGGGCTTAAAGAGGTAAATGAAAGTATTAACCAGTCCTACTTCTCCAGCCCTGACCCTCATCCTTTCTTCCCCTGATACATCATCATTTTGAGTTTGGGGAAGATAGAGAAAAGGAAGGAAAGGAAAAGAAAAAGAAGAAAAGAGAAAGGAGAGGGGCAAAGATGTTGAAGATAAAAAGCTTAGTTTCTACACATTCATGAGTCAGATGCAAAATTAAGGAGAAATTCGATACTCTTCCTGGACAATTATGGGATGTTTTCAAGTAGAGAGATGAAGGATTTTAAGAACCTTGTTTCTCTTTATTTTTAAAAATAATTTTTGTTTTTCATTATTCCAAACTCAGTAAGTATCTGTAATTATGAACAAAGAACAAAAGAGGATTATCTATAAAACTATGGATCTCTACTTTGTACAGTTTGCTTTTTATTTTTAAAAAATCCACTTACCTAGCAAATTTAACTTTTTTAGATACTATTTTGTTTGCAATATTCATATCTGATCAGAAGATGAGTAAGCAAAATTTGCCTACATTTATTAAGGAAAGTGAATTGGATCTGGAAATTTTTTAAATATAATCAATTCAATATGTTAATTTCAAAGCTGTCCTATTTCTCTGTCTTCCTCTGAACATCTGTCTGTTTTCTTATGTGCATTCTTAAATGTTTCAAAGACTCTTTTCCATTTCTTCTTCTTTTTTTAGCATCACTATCACCTTCCCTTCTCCCCCTAAATTTTCCCTCTCCTTAAAATTAAAAAAAAATAAAATCCTCTCTTATGGAAAAAAGCATAGTCAAAACAAATATACACATTGATTATGACCACAACCACATATCTTATTCTATGCCTTGAGTCTATCACTTCTCTGTAAACATGATTCTCCACTGATTCCCTTGGGTTCATAGATGGTCATTAAATTGATCAGAATTCTTGTTTTTTGAAATTGGAACTTTGCTTCTCTCTGATTGACTCCCTGTCATCTGCAGTATCCCCTTCAAAATTCAGCCATAAGTGATGATGATGATGACGATGATGACAGCACCTTTGTGCCAGGAGAGAGAAAAAAGCCCTGAATCCAAAGCATCTCACTCCCATTGTGAAGCTTTACTCCAATTCGGCATGACGTTCACTAAACTACATAGAACCAAGGTTTCCTGACTTCAAATCCGGTCCGTTTTCCTTAATAAATGCAGATGTATTTTTCTGGCTCATCTTCTGACAAAATATGAATATCGTAAACTAACTAGGATGCAAAAAAGTTATTTTCCTAGATAAGTGAATTGTACTATTAAGAGTCATCTCAATTAAGGTACATTGAACAAGGTCATTGATATATTTCATGCCATGTTTGTGGAAAAAAATAGGAGTAAGAGATTAGAGTCAGAATCTGTTTTCAAGCTGTGTGACTGAACCCCAATTTCTTCCTCTATAGAATAGAGATAATAATACTTTCATCACCTATCTTATGGGGTTGTTGTGAGGCAAACATCTCTTTATACCATGGAAATAAATTCTATATAAATTATTATTAGAAAATAAATTTAAATTTAATCTGCATTAGTAACATTTTCTCCATCGCTTCTTAGGCTTTGACAATCAACAAAACAATAAATCCAACCCTAATTTGATGATTTCTAAGGTATAAATACTCACACTGAACATTTAGCAATCGGTTCTCACAAGCAGGTGTGAACTGGCTCCAGCACATTCCTGCTTCCATCTGTGAAGACTAGCGGAGGCAGCCCAGTAGCTCCCTGAGGCTTTTTCTGACACTTGAAAGAACCCATATATGTACAAGCTTCTCAGGATCTGGCACCTAGGCAAGATAGGAAGACCCTGACCCCATCACACACACCCCAGTTCCCCCATGTAGCCATTAAGTTGGCAAGAAAGAGTCCATAGCCTCCATCCTGGAATCTAGTCAAAAAGACCATTATTCCTTCCATCCCAGGGAGCATGAACCCCTTGCATGTGAACAAAGAAGTGGCTTTAAATCTTGTATTTCACAAACATGCCTGAAACCGAGAATTAGCCACTTTAAAAATATTTGACTTGATATTAATGGAACATCAGAATTCTGATCTGCTGTCTGGGCTCACTATTTACTACTGCTGTTGCTTGGCAAAACATGCCAGACTGGTTTTGACACAAGGCCAAGCCACCCTAACAGTTAGGAGAGTTGTGAGTGATTCCCAATGCAGCGCGCAAAGCCATCGATTGCAAATGGTTGGCTTGGGCTGTGTTTGTGGTGTCTGAGAGATGGTGTTTTCCCTTCTCTTAGAAAGCCAGCCAACTGTCAGGCACTGTGGCACTTTCTGGAAAGGTGCCTATAGAATCAGTGCCTTTCTCCTCCCCCCTCCCCTTTTCTTTTTAACTTTTTGATGAGAGGAATTTAATGGAGTGTGCCAAAATACTCCGTCAAGAGTCCTAGAGAGAGAAACCCCTGAAAGTTTTTTGTCTTTGTTCTGTTGATTGCTCAAACTTATCCTTCAGAGTAGAGACCATCACTCGACGACGATAACTCAGAGCCCTTGGCCATTTCAGTATAGCCAGAGTGGCGGCGTGGGTCCTGTGGGTCAGCTAATCATTTCAGAGCTTCAAGTTCTAATTTTGGTTCTTATGTTAGATCAGTAGGTAGCTCTGAGCAAATTGTTTTGTCTGTCTCTACCTCAAAATTCTCAGTCGTACGAATCGTAAAACAAAAAAGTCGACTCCCCACGAGCAGCAGTTAGCACAAGGTATTAGAAAGCACTTTGAGGATACATATGGCTATGCCAATTATGAGCAATCATAATAATGCTAATTTCCCAATTAGATGAAGCCCAAAATGTTGTATCTGATGGGAATCACCAAATAACTGTGGCATTCTCCCTAGTCTGAGCTACATTGATCTCATGAACCTTTTATTCTCAGTTGCTAGATAAATTAAGATATGTACGTGTAGTAGCTGCCCAAGAAACAATTTAAGGCAAGTGAGTTAGTCAATGAGGATAACATTTTTGTGTTCTCAGAATAATGTATTGATGGCCTGGTTCATATTTTTAATTGGTATCATAAAATCAGAGGATTTCAAAATTAAAACCTAGGGACCTCTATGACCATATTGTCAAAGCCATTCTAGGAAAACTCCCCATTATAACACATTCAACGAGTGTTTGTTTGGCCTTAACTTAATGACCTTCAGTCATCTAGAACCCACTGCCTCCCGAGGCAGCCCAAACTCCTTATGGATATCTTTAATTATTAGGAAGTTTTTTTCGACATCAATTCTGAATTTGCTTCTTTGCTATTTATACCTATTGTGGAAAACACAAATCTAATTGTCCTTCCATGCAGTAACTTTTCAATTAATTGAATACCACTATTATGTTCCCTATGAGCCTTCTCTCCTCTGGGCTATATATTCCCAGTTCTTTCAATCAATTAGTCAGTAAACACTTATTAAGCACCTACTATGCATCAGGAACTGAAGATTCAAAGACAAAAATGAATTATCCTTAGCCTATAGGAAGTTGAATTTCTAATTGTAGAAAAGAAACCCAGCATATTCATATATAAGTATATCCAGAACACAGGCAGAACAGACCCCAGGTAACTTTTAGGGAGAGGGCACTAGCATCTAGGAGGACCAAAAATGGTCATATGCAAAAAATGGAAATTTAGCTGAGGCTTGAAGCAGGACCTGGATTGCAAGTATCTGATGCAAGAAGAGAGTCCATTCTAGGCATGGGAGACAACCTATACAAAGGGCATTAGACAGGAGATGGAGCATCATATAAGGACAACAGTGACAAACTCAAAAAGAAATAGATCCCTGTGAGTCACCTAGTGACTTAGAAAACTACAAATTAACATTACCTATAGTATATTTTATTTCTGTTTTGATCTTAAAAACTGCAAATTAACATTATCTATGGTATAGTTTATTTTTATTCGTTTTTCCTAATGACACCTTAATCTGGTTCCTGATACTGGCAAGTTTTGTGATTTGTGGCCTGCTAAGGAACAGCAAGAAGTCCAGATATAGAGGGAGAAGTTGTATGTAATAAGGCTGGACAAGTAGGATGGGACAAGTTTTTAAAGGCCTGAAATGACAGGGTCTTGTGAGGATTGTTTTTTTAAGGATAGGTAAGGATTGGGCATGTTTGTACCTACAAGCAAGGAAGTACCAGTAGATAGGGAGAGGTTGAAGATTCAAGGAGGAAGGATAGTGGGTGGGAATGGAGGAAGGACAACCGAGGGAAGGGGGAAAAAGGGGACGGTAGTGATAGAAGGGGATGGGAATCAAGGAAACATGTAGAAAGGCTGGTCTTGAAGAGGAATAGGGTGACTTCTACATCAGGGACTGGCTTAAAGGAGGAATTTGTGGGGGGTTATGTCAAAAGGATATGAGGTGAGGAGAAGGGGAGAAGATGAATAAACTCCATAAGGCAAGTGTTGGTGTAGATTAATTAATGATATAGATTGGCTACAGAAACAGATTTTGTTTTATCATTTATATTAGTTAATTTTCCTGTTCTTTATCAGCTCCAGGTGGTTCTTACCAATCAAGTTCCTATGAGTATAGGGGAGAAGGGGTTTCTACTATTCCCTTCTGAATTAAGTTAGACTAGACCTAACACTCCCTCAACCTCCAGTCTATTTACTTCGCCTTAGACATCTAAAATATTCTGGATAGTCTAGCCAGGGATGTAACTAGGACAGGGCAATCAGGCACCAACATCATAGGAGCAAGTTTCTTCTCTAAGCGTACATTCTTCCCCCACAATCACCTGGAATCTGCCACCCACATGCATCATGCTTTTCAGTTCTTTACCAGCCTGTGTGACCTCACCTAGCCCCACCCCCAAGATAGCCTATCTATAGCATCGTTCTACAATTTCCATTCTCTGGAGAGACAAACTGCTTCCTCTATCAGTATTATATACATGTAATTGGGTTCTTTACACAATTACCTTCTACTCCCAAGAGACTACTCTGTGCTACTTACTACTGCTGCTTCTCCTCCCCTCCTCAACCATTTTGTGCCCCAGGTAAAAGTCTTTGTTGCTTTAACTGTGACTCACTAGAAATTTAGATATAACAAGAATAAAACAGATAAGAACAAGAAGAATTAGAAGGTTATTAGAAGTTGATTAAGACTTCAGGGTAGGACCACTGAAGAAACCAGCTGATTGGTAACTTATTAGGGCATTTTGGGGGGCATATGATCTAAATGAAACATGCTTATTCATAAGGAATACGAACTATGTGTTTTTAAGAGTTGGAAAGGACCTTACCTTTCATTTGCCAGGTGAAGAAACCAAGGACTGATAAAATGACTAGGATTCACATTTATGACTGATTCCAGCATATCTGAATATCTGGCTGTTTTCTGACCCTCAGTGGGTTAGCTTACATTGCTACTTGGGGCTTTCTTCTTGTAGTGAATTAACAGGAAGGAAAGAAAGAGTGTGTCCAATGTCCTCTATCTCCTTCTGACTCCTATCACTGGCTGACTGTGCTCATAATCAACATCAGGGCAGTCAACATGGATAAAACAAACAATTAAACACATTCGGGTGGATGGGATTCCAACTGACAACTCAGCCAGTCAGCGACATTAATAGAATAAGGATTATCCAGTAAATTCCAGTTTAGAGCCAGTTGGCATAGGAGGAAACTTTTATTATGGACAAGCTTTTGACAATAATCTCCCAGTCACAAACAGAAACACCATGTGTATATACTTCACTATAAAATCTATGACCTTATCTATGTGGTTACTCTTTCCGGTTGAGCAGAACATAATCCATCCTGTATCTCTCATCCTTTCAGTCAGAGCCAATGAACATTAAGTGCTTACTCTGCATTGTGCTAAGTGCCAGAGATACAAAAAACAATCCCGACCCATGAGGATTTCACAATCTAGTTGGAGAAGACAACATATTTAAAAAAACCTGGAAAAGAAGTAGGAGTACTCAGCCCTGGCCATGATGAAGTCCTACAGCCAGGGTGGGAAATGATCTAAGGAGGTGTGAATTTCAGAGCTGTTTTCATCTTTCAGAATGATGAATTTTTTGAGATTGTGAAGTACTGTAGAGCAGCTGGGCACAAAATTATGAAGTGAATGCCCTGGGCACCTTCCTTAAATAGTACAGGATCTGAGGAGGAGCTCTCCAATTTCCACCCTCCCCACTCTCCAACCAGAGGAGGGGAGGGTCCCCAGAGGCAAGGAGTGCAGAGGAGGTGTGAGTTTCAGAGTTAATTTCATCTTGCAGA
>CM053627.1:77815520-77842046 GCA_028646595.1 Phalanger gymnotis
TTATGATCTCAAAAAGGATCATATAAATATCTGAATGGTTCGAAATCGTTGGGTGTACAGAATTCTCCAAGCAGAAGGCACCAAAAAATTTATTCAGGGCCCAGAGCCACAAATTAGCGAACCAACCTCCCCATTCCAGTATTGTGAACACAAGCCTCCAGGCCCAGTAGGCCCGCCTCACAAGAGTAGCCAGGAGGCCACAGAAAAATAAGATGGCATAAATCATATTCACCGGCCTCAAGACCTCGCTCGAGCTCTTGGGTCCACACCGGGGTCGGCTCTGCTTCGGATTTTTTTCCAGCTGTATTTTTCTCGCCTCTCCTCGCAGCCAAGCCTCTGGCGTTCTCAAGTCCCTCCTCAACGACTAGAGACCAGAGTCCAGAGACCCATTGGTTCCCGAATTGGCCCCTTTTAAGTCCTTAATCTACACCCACACAGGTTGCACACCTGATAGGGCTTTGGGCCTGGGGCTTAGCATTTAACAGGTGAAAGTACTTTCACCGTAAACAAAAGCCAAACTCCTCAAGGGCACCCGTTAAACTAAGCCCATTTTGCCTTACTGGCACAGCAGCCAAGTGGGAAGTCTTGTTCTTGTCCTTCCACAAATTTTCAGCAGGCAGTATATCTGATATTCTAGAGACCTTCAAAGAATCACAGCTTTAGAATTGAGAGGGAACTCAGAAGTCAACTAATCCCTTCCCCTCATTTTACAGATGAGTGAACAGAGGGGTCAAGTAAGTTGAGTGACTTGTCCAAAGCATGGAGGTAGAAAATATCAAAAAGCAGGATTTGAACCCAGGCCAATGGACTCCAGAGCCAGTACCACTCACCATAGTCCTTCCCATTTTCTAGTTCTCTTTAATGAGGGGATCCATTATGTATAGAAATGAATGTTAATTTTGATCCCAAGATGTGGCCAATCAATCTTCTTTTCTATTTTCTTTGATAATATTTTTTACTCTTGCAATTCCTCATTGGTAATGTATGTTTCAGTCTATATATGTTCACTATACATCTTTCTGTTATCCCTTTGGTAATCAACAATTTTGATTCTTTGGACACTGGGGCATTCTATGATTTAAAATTATGTATAACATTATCTATTGTCCAGAACTTAATATGTAGTTTGAAGAACAACCCATTGAGTTGAACCATCGGTAAACACATCCTGGACATTATGGATGAACATTGAGCCAGTCCCAGAATTGAGAAAAGATTAGCGGGGCTAGACTACAATTATTAATTATCCCCAAGCTTATCTATCCCTGAAACAAAAGTTCATCTTTTTAACATTAGTAGTCCAGATGACGCTATGTGTCTACAAATTATGTAATATAACATGCATATATCTTGATAATTATAAGAGATTTCAAATTTGCGTAAGACCTATACCCATGTATTTTTACATGCTCCATAACTTTTTGTGGGCCCCTGTTAGTATGATATTCCTATATGCATTCTGCACCTTCCTTAAATAATACAAGATCTGGGGAGGAGCTCTCCAATTTCCACCCTCCCCACTATATGCAGAAATTCCTATATGCAACTCTGGCATAATACAAAGAAACTGAGAAGAATGGAGAACAAGAACATTTTATAGATTGCAAAATCATAATTTAGAATGTGATTTCTATGGAGTTTTTGTTGTAATATTCTATCAACATTTTTAAAATTTCATATTATCACTATTTTCTGATCTCTATACCTCCCAATGCAGACACTTAGGGTGCTATAGAACTTTTAGCTACTTTTAAAAGTGAATTAAAATGATTTTGAGTATTTCTAGAAATTTCAGCTGGCATTGAAAGTCTACTGTCCCTTGATGTACCACTTAATGTTTTTTTTTCTTTTTCAAAAATTTTTTCGTTACATAAGAGCGTTTTAAAAAATAAAACAATTGCAATAAAATGTAGCCAAAATTGCATATCAATTTGTATGCTGATAAAGGACAGGGAGAAAATGGGGGCCTGAACAGCTTTTAGATTGAAGAAAAGTACCCAAGACAAGACATGGCAAAAACCTTCAAATGTGCTTAAGACAACTTTTCTTCTCTCCCTCTCTCTCGTTCCTCCCATGGAAAATTCAGTACTATGGATTGCTCTCAGGAAGGGAGAAAGGAGAATCTAATGGAAAAAGTGGAGGAGGGGGAATGGGCTTTCCTAGGAATAATAAGAGCAAAAAACACATGGGTTTTATTATGCATATCTTTTGCCCGTTTTGGCTAATGGATTGTCAAAGTAATGCTTCAAAATGGTCTCTGCTGGGAAAAAAATGGATAAAATTATAACTGGGAAACTTTTTGCCTGCCATAAGTACCATAAATCGTATGTAAAGCAAATTGTTAAAAATACATCCTCAGTTGATAAGGAGGGGAGCTGGGGGTGGATTTGGGACAGAAACTATTCAGTAGTGGGGAGACAAAATTTCCTGATACTTCTGTACAGCTGCTGCTAGACACCTGCCTCTCAGGGAGGGGACCCAAGTTGGGGTAATAATAATTGTTATTACCAACATTTGCATAGTGCTTTCTACTTGTGCCAGGCACTGTGCTAAGTCCTTTACAATTACCATCTCATTTGATCCTCACGACCACCCTGGCATGGAGGCAAACAGAGGTTAAGTAACTTGCCCAGAATCACAGAGCAAGTCTGAGGCTGGCTCTGAACTCAAGTCTTCCTAACTCCAAGCCCAGCTATGCAGTAGACAGAACTTACTATGCAACTATTTTAACTCGTTATTTTCTTGCTGAGTACTAAATTCTGCTGTTTCTAGATTCCTGAAGAACTTCAAATGCTATTGGTATCCTCTAACTTAGGGAGAAAGCCCTGATCACCTCCCACAAATTCAAGTCTGAAAAATGGGTTTGTGGTAGCTTTTGACATGCCACATAACTTTGTGAGAGACATATCCTCCCCAGGAATGTTCTACTATATAAGTCCTACCTTGCTCATATCTCATAGGTATTCTTGAATTTTGGTACAAATGCTGTGCCTTATTTTCTCTCTTTATGGTAGAACATCAATGAGTCTTTCAAATGCATTGATATTCCTCCTCCTTTATAGTTTCAACTACATATTTGAAAGCAAACTATCATTTTCCAATTTTTTCTTCTCTGACCCTTGGTTGTTGTTTTTCTCTTAATTAGAGAATTGTGCTTTTCTGCTGACTTCTGGCAGTGAAGTGTTCCATATGGCAAGAAATCAAACTCACATGTGGAAGTGGTAGCAGTGACATATCCATAAGGGGATATCCATTAGGGGACATCTCACTACCACCACTTCCTCCATAAGGAGAGTCTGTCAGTGAAGGTCTGAAGCTGGCTAGTAGAAGAGTGAGATGGCAAGAGGTAGGATGGCAATACCACGAGAGCTTCCTTATCAGCTCTTAAATCATCATGCCTACTCCATCTAGATCGCCCATTGGTTCATATCCAACAGATTCCCTTTTTGTACAAGATATTTACCGCAAAAACCCTTTAGGGCTTGATTGGGAGCAAAACCAGAATAGAAAGAGTATCTGAGTCTAGAGTTATGGAGAAAATCCTTCATCTATTGTAAGAAGTTTTTAGTGTCACCAGAATTTTAGGTTGAACTTCAAACTCTGCCAATTTTTGTTTGCCTCTCAAATTGAATAGTGGGGCTCAGGTATAGCATAATGTAGCTATATTGGCATGAAAATGTATATTTTCAGGTAGAGCTTTGTTTTCTATATCATCAGTGGCATGATTCTAACTCTATTGGCATATACTTGGGTCTGTACGGTTCACAAGGGCATTTGTCTTGGGAGTGAGGAAGAAATAGGACTGGACATGGATAAGGGATGTATTTCTATGACCACAGCTCTCTAAATGATTATAGACTCCAATCACATGTTACATTGTTCTCCTTATAGAAAATGTATCCATGTCATAAAGCCACACTAATGGTGACTGAGTGGTTCTAAGTATCATCTCGGTATAATTTTCTAAGAATATGGAAGTGAGCAGCACCTTTCCTCCTTTATTCAGAAGCCATGGTAATAACATCCTCCTCAATGTCAGTGGAACCTGTTGTAAAATCCTATGAAGTCCTACCAAGGAGACAGAACATAAAAGAAGCAAAGCATGGTGGTGGTAACAAGCATTTATTAAAAACCTACTAGTGCCAGTCATAGTACACTAGGAGTTTTGGACATAGAGGAAAAAAATTAAAGAATCACTGTCCTCTAGAAGCATACATTCTATTGGTTCGCCAATGGTGATTATTCTGGAATAACTACAACCAAGGATAAAAATTAGAGCCTCATTATAATGCTTCCTTTATTTGTTAACGATCTGTGTAAACCCCACTTGCTTATATTCCCCTTCTTAGCCAAAATTCAATAATAGAGAACTACAACACAAGCTAAGAAGACCCATTTGAAAATCATAAAGTGAAGGCAGAATTGGTCATTTTCAAATAAATTTGAGGTGTTTGAATAGCAAAACTGGACAATTCAGTCCCTGAAGTATCAATATTGGTGTCTAGTTCATTGGCCTTGGCTGTCTACATCAATCAAATGAAAAAGGCAATTGCCAAAACTGTATTTTGTTTCATGGTTCAGAGTAGAAAAATTAATTACATATCACTTTGCAAAATTTACCATCACATATGGCTAGGGGATAACAATAAATAATTAACAGCAAAGGCGGATGTCAAACTGAAAAGAAAAAAATGCCTTCTGGGCTACATGTTATGAATTATTTTTATTCTTGGCTTGCTAATTAGAAAATCTTTTAATGGTTCCCCTTTGCTTAGTGAGACTCGGCCAAATTCTACTACTGTTGCCCTGTGTGGTCTTTCTACAGTACACGAAGCAGATTGTCGTTCCTGGAAGGCTATATAACATTGCTTATAATTAAAGAGATGGCCATAAAACCATAAACATTAATCAACAGCCTTGGGAGCATACTGCAGCCCTGAGTAAGCTGAGTCTAAAGGTGAAGGGTAAACTGCTTGCTCTTGGTAATAAACTACAGAAATAGTTTTCCCTGATCACCATAGTAATTTACCATGAGTTTCAACACAGCACTTAGCATATATTAAGCACTTAATAAATTCTTGTTGACTGATGTAGTCAATATGTGAAATCAATCGATGTGAGCATGGCAGAAGAATGTTGAGTGGAGAGTATGGGCCAGTTTGGAGGTCTTGAGGTCAAGAAAAGAATAGCAATCTTACAAAATCATCCTGGAAATTCTTCTAGTTGTTACACAGAAATAAAATGTTGAAAAAGCAAAACGGGGAAAATGAGAGGGGATTCCCAAGATCAACAAGAAGGATTTTCTTCCTCATACGAAGTCTTTGAACAGAGACTCACTTCAGTAATGAGAGCTCACATTTAAATAGCATTTAAAAGGTTTACAAAAAGCTTAACATGTTATCCCCTTTCGTATTCGCTAACATAGGTGTTATATTACGTCCATTTTATAGATGAGGAAAATGAAGATAAGTGATCTTACCCAGGGGTCACAGAACTAAGAAACAAACGGCCGAGGAAGGATTTGAACCTAGGTCTTTGAGGCTCCAAATCTAGTGCTTTTTCCACTGTTCTGCCTATCTGCCTTAATGTACTTTGTCATTTCTTTCTTCTATACATAAAAATGTTTCCCAGGATATTGGCATCCTGAGGAAAATATTTAACATAGATATGAGTACTTAAAAAAAGACTTAAAAGGGACAATGTGGGGAAGGGGAAACATTAAGGTTACAGAGGCAGGAAGATAAAAGGAGAACATTGGAATAATGGCTATACGGCTCACTGGTGATTAGTAAAGTTAAATTTAAATAGAGTCTACAAATATTCAGTCTACTTCTCTGGGGCTCTGGCCCCTGGACTTTGTACAGAGGCACTCAATATTAGATATTGTTAAACAGTCTCTTTTCAGTTTTCATAGCCCAGCTATTTTCTTTCCCAGCCTGGGTATTTCAGTCAGGTAGCTGACATGATGGAACAGAAGAGCTTTCAAACCCTTTCCTTAGAAATGTTGCATGACCCAAAGATATTTCTATCTATCCCTTTCTGCAGTGTCAAGTGGAAGTACAAGTATACCTCAATGGAAGACCTGCCAGGGAATCTGGAACGTGTACTGCACTTGCATTGGTCACAATGATGATCGTCTTCATGTAAGTCTCCATGAAGGTGCTTTACTATTCAGAGGTATCCTACGATGTGAGAGTTCAGGGTCCAGATTTTGTCTAATAGGAGATGTAAGAACACATTTCGGTGAATGGATTTATGCCATCTTTGTGAGGAATTCTGAGGTAATTATTCCATTCCTAGAAAGAATCACTTGGGTTTTGTGGGGAGAAGCAAGGGAAATGGACCAGATCTATGTTTTAATTGGTATAGGGAATTCTCAATGAAGAAATTCCTATCAATTCATATTGATACCTGCTCCAAAAGTTAAAAGATTTCCTCTGAATAACATTGCCAGGACTTGAACTCAAGTCTTTCAGACTCCCAAGCTGGGTCTCTACTTCTCCAGACTGCATCATCAGTGGGATGAATTCCCAATATGTGTACACAACTTATGAATTCACCATGTAGAGAGCTCTTCTAAGAAAGAAAGAGGAAGAAGAAACTCTCACTATCAAAGCAGATGGATAGTCAACTGCTTTTCAATTTATGTGGCCTTAGAGAGTGTCTTGGTACATTTAAGCTGAGAGGTTCAGTGGCTTTTTGAGGGACATAGAAGCAGGATATGCCTGATACATGGTCCAAAAACAGATTGCCCTGATTTCAAAGTTCATTATGCCTGGCTGTCTCTTAATTCTTTAAGTAGGGGAAGTAATGTGCCACTCCATCCCAAACAATCTCTATGAGACTTAGGATCTGGATGGCTGCAAGGAATCTAAGATTCAGATAATCTTACTGCTGATCAAGGAAAAAAAAAAATATATATATATATATATGTACATATATATGCACTTATTAGAGGTGATAGATTTAGAAACCCCTGCATTTATAATCATTATTTTCTCAAGCTAAATCCTTTAAATCTATAGGAGTTACTCACTTGTGAAACATCAGGATGTTCAAAGAAAAAGGTAGAAAGCCTCTGCTAACTCCCTCACCATATGTTTCTAAATTAGTAGAGCCCAATAGTCCCCTTCCTGAAATTCTCATTTAAAATTCAAATGATGTCTAAAGATGCTTGGTACCTGAAATTCATTCTCCCTAGTAGAATGTGTGATTTTTTGAGAGTAGGGAACATTTCCAGTTCCCCCTCTCCTGGGCTGCTGCCTTCCACCAGCACTCCAGCAAGAGTTTAATAAATGCCTGTCAAACTGTGGTTGAATTAAAGCTTAGCATGCCATTATATTTCTACTAGCTCATCCCTAGGGAACCATACCCTGAGGTTTATTTAATACTCACACAGTATCTTTAGAGCCTAAGTGATGGTTCTTATCAACTGATATGGAGAACATTCTAGAAGTGATGTGTTTGTACTTAATAAGGGACTGCTTCCATTATGCAGCTTACTAGGGTTACATAGTCTTACACGTGGTGAAGAAATGCTAGGCAAAGCTACACAGGAAAGCCTGAAGGGTTATGGCCAAAGAAATCAACAAATCAGTTGGCCCATTATCTAGTACATTCCCCTTCCAGGCATGCCTGAAACCAAATCATCACCAGACTGCTGTTACTGTGTGCCACTGCATACCTCCTGGGCTGCTTTGGAGAAGTGTTAGAAACCCATGGCTAACATTTATATAGGGCTTTAAATTTTACAAAGTGCTTTAAATGCATTATCTCATTTGATCCTCACAGCAACTCAGTCGGATGATTAATAACATAGCATTTTAAGATTTTCAAACTGCCTTACATGTATTATCTTATTTAATCCTCACAACAATGCTCCTTGGCAAGTATTATTACTATCTCCATTTTACAGATGAGGAAACTGAGGACAAGAGAGGTCAAGTGACTTGCACAGAGTCACACAACTAATCTCTGAAGCAGGATTCTAATTCAAGTCTTCCTGACTCAAGTTCAATGTTTCATCTGTGCCACCTTGCTGCTTTAAAAAATATATATTTTTCCTATAATAATAACTTACACTAATTCATTCTGTCCTCCTCATCTTTAATTGTGGGATTAATTCATTCTGCATTTGCCATAATACATAATTATATAGATTGATTGATTAATAAAGAGAACTCATAGATGAGGGAAATCCTTCTTAGTCATCTCCCTATCTTAGCTTATTACCCAGACTACTGAGTAGTTAAGTGACTTGCCCAGGGTCACATAGCCAGTGTATATGTATAAGTGGTAAAACTTGATGGGTCAGCTAGGTGGCACAGTGAGTAGAGCACCAGCCCTGGAGTCAGGAGGACTTGAGTACAAATCTGGCCTCAGACACTTGACACACTACCTGTGTGACCTTGGACAAGTCACTAAATCCCAATTGCCCTGCCTTCCCCCTTGCAAAAAAAGTAAACTTGAACCTAGATCTTCGTGTGTGTGTGTGTGTGTGTGTGTGTGTGTGTGTGTGTGTGTGTGTGTGTATATATATATATATACATATATATATATGTAAATTTATATATTTCATCCAATTATATATCATCATGGTTTGGATAATAGATATTTTTCATCTACTTTGTTTTTCCTGTATGAATGAACGGTTATGCCAAACTTTTTATAGTGATTACGAATCTGCATTGTCAAAAGGATGACCTGGATTGATGAGATTGCATATTCATTGAGTATTTTAAGTATCGGTAACCCACATTTATATGACTTTAACAGTTACAAAGTTCTTTCCTCACAATTACCATATGAGCTAATATTACTAATTCCATCTCACAGATGAGGAAATCGAGACTCCAAAAAGTGACAGGGGTGGAATTTGAACCTATCTCTCCTGACTCCAAATCCAGAGCCCTTTTCACTATATCAGAGTGCTTCTTTAAATAAAGAAGTGCAGTTTGATTTTTTTCATGTCCTTAAACTCATGTATTACATAGACACGAATAGGCAGATTGATTTAACTCAGTTGGCTATAGCTATTAGCTCTATTTGTCTTGCAGTAGATGAACTACATAGAGTAAAATGACAGTAATTTTGCTCATCAACCCAAAAGCTCTTTCCCATGCTGGGGATGCCTTCGGTCCACATCTAAAAACAGGGAGAAGCAAGGTTTTCATTGCTGGTGTTTTACAGAATAGCTTTGGTCATATGTATTTTTTTAAATTTATTTATTTTTAGTTTACAACATTCAGTTCCACAAGCTTTTGAATTCCAAATTTTCTCCCCTTACCTCCTTTCCCCCCTGCCTAAGACAGCATGCAATCTGATATAGGCTTTATGTATACATTCACATTAAACATATTTTCACATTAGTCATGTTGCAAAGAAGAATTATAACCAATAGAATGAACCACAAGAAAGAAGAAACAAACAAAACAAAACAGAAAAGAGAGAGAGAGCAAATAGTATGCTTTGATCTGCATTCAGACTCCATAATTCTTTCTCTGAATGCATATAGCATTTTCTATCATGAGCCTTTTGGAGTTCTCTTAGAACCTTGCATTGCTGAGAAAAGCCAAGTCTATCAAAGTTAGTCATCACACAATGTGGCTATAACTGTGTACAATGTTCTCCTGGTTCTGCTCCCCTCACTCAGCATCAATTCCAGGTTTTTCTGAAGTTCACCTGCTCATCATTTCTTACAGCACAACAGTATTCCATTACATTCATATACTAAAACTTGTTCAGTCATTCCCCAATTGATGGGCATCCCCTCAATTTCTAATTCTTTCCTACCACAAAAAGAACCGCTATAAATATTTTTGTTCATGTAGGCTCTTTTTCCATTTGTATGATCTTTTTGGGATACAGCCCTAGAAATGGTATTGCAAGGTCAAAGGATATGCACATTTTTATAGCCCTTTGGGCATTGCTTTCCAGAATGGTTGGATCAGTTCACAACTCCACCAATAATGCATTAGTGTTCTGATTTTCCCACATCTTCTCCAGCATTTATCATTTTCCTGTTTTGTCATATTAGTCAATCTGACAGGTGTGATGTGGTACTTCAGAGTTTTTTTTTTTTGATTTGCATTTCTCTAACCAGGAGTGATTTAGAGCATTTTCGTATGACTATAGATACCTTTAATTTCTTCCTCTGAAAACTGCCTATATCCTTTGACCATTAATCAATTGGGGAATGACCTGTATTCTTATAAATTTGACTCAGTTCTCTATATATTTTAAAAATGAGGCCTTTGTCAGAGACACTGGTTATAAAAATTCTTTCCCAGTTTTCTGCTTCCCTCCTAATCTTGGTTGCATTGGCTTTGTTTGTACAAAAATTTTTCAATTTAATGTAATCAAAATTATCCATTTTGCGTTTCATATTGTTCTCTAATTCTTGTTTGGACAAATTCCTTCATTCTCCATAAATCTGACAGGTAAACTATTCCTTACTCTCCTAATTTGCTTATGGTATCAGTAAAATATATCTATCTATATATAGTATCAGTATAGTATATGTCTAAATTGTGTGCCTATTTGGACTTTATTTTGGTATATGGTTGCTGGTCTATGACTAGTTTCTGCCATACTATTTTCCATTTTTCCCACCAGTTTTTGTCAAATCTTGAGTTTTTTCCCAGAAGCTGAGGTCTTTGGGCTTGTCAAACTGTAGATTACTATAGTCACTGACTGCTGTGTCTTGTGTACCTAACCTATTCCACTGATCCACCACTCTTATTTCTTAGCCAGTATTAAGTAGTTTTGATGATTGCTGTTTTATGATACAATTTAAGATCTGGCATGGCTAGGCCACCTTCCCTAGCATTTCTTTTCATTAATTCCCTTGATATTCTGGACTTTTTGTTCTTCCAGATGAATTTTATTTTTTTAGCTCTATAAAACAATTTTTGGTAGTTTGATTGGTATGGCATTGAATAAGTAAGTTAATTTAGGTAGAATTGTCATTTTTATTGTATTAGCTCAGCCTACCCACAAGCAACCGTTTTTCCAATTATTTAGATCTGATTTTATTTGTATGAAAAGTGTTTTGTAATTGTGTTCACAAAGTTCCTGGGTTTCTTTTGGCAGGTAGACTCCCAAATATTTTATGATGTCTACAATAGCTTTAAATGGAATTTCTTTTTCTATCTCTTGCTATTGGGCTTTATTAGTAATATACAGAAATGCTGAGGATTAGTGTGGGTTTATTTTATATCCTGCGACTTTGCTGAAGTTACTATTTCAAGTAGTTTTTTACTTATTCTCTAGGATTCTCTAAGTATATCGTCATATCATCTTCAAAGAGTGATAGTTTTCTATCCCTGCAATTACTTTTTCTTCTCTTATTGCTAAAGCTAATGTTTCTAGTACCATATTGAATAACAGTGGTGATCATGGACATCCTTGTTTCACTCCCAATCTTATTGGAAATGATTCTAGCTTATCTCCACTACATATAATACTTGCTGATAGTTTTTGATAGATGCTACTTATCATTTTAAGGAAAACTTCATTTATTCCTATGCTTTCTAGTGTTTTTAATATGAATGGGTGTTGTAGTTTGTCAAAAGCTTTTTCTGCATCTATTGAGATAATCATATGGTTTCTGTTAGTTTTGTTGTTGATATGATCAATTATGCTGATAGTTTTCCTAATATTGAACCAGTCTTGTATTCCTGGTATAAGTCCTACCTGGTTATAGTGTATTATTTGCATGATAAGTTGCTGTAATCTTTTTGCTAATATTTTATTTAAAATTTTTCTGTCTATATTCATTAGGGAAATTGGTCTATAATTTTCTTTCTCTGTTTTGACTCTTCCTGGTTTAGGTATAAGTACCATTTTTGTATCATAAAAAGAATTTGGTAGGACTCCTTCTTCACCTATTTTCCAGAATACTCTATATAAAATTGGAATTAATTGCTTTTTGAATGTTTGATAGAATTCACTTGTAATTCTATCTGGCCCTGGAGATTTTTTCCTAGGGAGTTTATTGATGGCTTGCTCAATTTCTTTTTCTGAGATGGGGTTAAGTATTTTACTTCCTGTTATGTTAATCTGGGCAATTTATATTTTTGTAAATATTCACCAATTTCACTAAGATTGTCAAATTTATGGGCATATAGTTGGGCAAAATAGTTCCTAATTATTGTTTTAATTTCTTCTTCATTGGTGGTAAATTCCCCCTTTTCATTTTTGATACTGGTAATTTGGTTTCTTTCTTTTTTTAATCAAATTATGCAAAGGTTTATTTTATTGTTTTTTTTCATAAAACTAGATCTGTTTTATTTATTAGTTCAATAGTTTTCTTAATTTCAATTTTATTAATCTCTCTTTTGGTTTTCAGTATTTCTAATTTGGTATTTAATTGGGGATTTTTGATTCTAGCTTTTTTAGTTGCATGCCCAATTCATTGATCTCCTCTTTATTTTATTCATGTAAGCAGAACTGCTTTTGTCTCATTATTGTCATTCTCTTTCTATGATTTGCTGTCTGACCCACTCATTCTTTAGGATTAGATTATTTGGTTTCCAATTGATTTTTAGTTTATCTTTCCATGGCCCTTTATTACATATAATTTTTATTGCATCATGATCTGAAAAGAATGCATTTAATATTTCTGCTTTTCTGCATTGGACTGTGAGATTTTTATGCCCTAGTACACAGTCAATTTTTGTGTAGGTGCCATAGTAATAGCAGTAATAGTCGTAGTAGCAGTAGCAGTGGCAGCAGCAACAGTAATAATAGCAATAGCAGCAGCAGCAGCAGTAATAGCAGCAGCAGCAGCAGTAGTAATAGTAGCAGCAGAGCAGCAGCAGCAGTAATAGTAGCAGCAGCAGCAGCAACAGTAATAGTAGTAGTAGCAGTCACAGCAGTAATGTTAGCAGGAGTAGCAATAGTAGTAGTAGTAGTAGTAGCAGCAGCAGCAGCAGCAGCAACAGCAGTAGCAGTAGCAGTAGCAGCAGCAGCAGTGGCAGCGGCAATAGGTAATAGTAGTAGTAAAAACTAGGATTTACATAGACTATCCCCAAATTCCTAGTGTCGTTTTAGGCTTTTATAACTTTTTATAAAGGAAAATACTTCCTATAATTCCTACCTTCTAGGCTTGTTGTAAAAATCAAATGAAATAATGCATTTAAAGTTCTCTGCAAACCTTAAAATTTTATATAAATAAAATAAAATACAATATAATAATGATAAATAATAATAATGATGATAAAATGAAATTTATATAAATAAATCAATTATCCTTACTTCCCAAGGACATACAGGTGGTTAAGTAACAGAAAGAAGATTTTTATCTAGAACTTTATTAAAGATATCTAAAATTTTATTAAGAACAACATTTTATAATCATTATAAAACTAAACATTACCAAGGCTAATCTTTGTGTGAGACGTTTGAGGTTGTTATCCATAATTTCTGCATCAGTGTGAATAGGCATCATCCTTTCTCAAGAGCAGATTTTGATAGAAAGATAACAAGATGACTCTGGAGGCCTGAAGTGGGAAAGGACCACCCTAAAGCGGGCAAAGGAGCTTTCTGAGCCGCTACAGACTGCAGACAAGTAGTTCACTTCCCAGAGTGGTGATAGCTTATGATGTATATTAAAGCAGATCAGTAGTCAAAGATTTCAGGAAAACCCATGCTCCAGCAGTGCCCCCTCAGGTATTCCCAAGTCACAGTTTACTGAGTTTCTTTTGCTGCCAGTTCCCTCTTTCTTGGCCACCAATGAACCAGAGAGTGGCAGAGAGGATGTGGAGAATAGTCCTTCTCCCTTTTAGGGTGCAGAAGTTTCCATTATTGGGACCCTCCCCAAATCAAAGAGAACTATAGAAACTGAGAATTAGAGAAACAGGGAGGTATAGCGGATAAAGCAATGGGTTTAAATTTAGGAGGGCCTCATTTCACATCCCTCTTCAGGAACTTACATTAGCTATAAAATCCTGGGCAAGTAGTTTAGCCTCTCGGCCTCATTTTCCCCATCTGTAAAAGTACTCATTTCATAGGATCGTTGTAAGGATTAAATGAGATATACATCCTATATATACACAAATTATACATAAACATGCATATATAAAATATTGTGTCATGCATGTGTGCAGATAGACAATATATCACATCATTTAATTATATATTACATGTAACATACACATGCTAAATACACAGATACTATATTATATGCCATACATAACCACACATAACATATATATTTAATATGTACATGTGCATATAAAATATACGTCATGCATGTGTATATGCATGTAATATATTGCCTCATTTAATTATATTTTATAAATATCATGTGTCACATGTAATATATACACACTATACACATAATATATACATATATAATAGCACTCAGTGCACATATACACACATATATAGATATACATGCTTACGTGTGTGCGTATGTATACATACATGCATATACACATATACGTACACATACACAAACACACATACACATACACACACACATACACATACACATACACATACATATACACACATAGCCTCTATGGCAGACATTTTAATGGTACCACTTCATGACAAGTTGAAGTTTGGAGTGATTGTCACATACTCGGAAGTCTGCTCCAGATAAACAAGTCATTATTATAAACAGGTAAGGGTCATTTGAGCCAGTTGGTAAAGATTACAGGAATTTTTATCTCTGTTTTCAGTATAACCCTCATTTGATGCTACATCCCTGTTGGCTATTGTCCTATATCTCTCCTCCCCTTTATAGATAATCTTCTTGAGAAAACCATCCACAATTTGTGTGTCCATTTTTCTGTCATTCATTTGATTCTAATCTTTGGCAATCTGGTTTTCAGCATGGACTAAAGTGGCTCTCTTTAAAGTTTCCAGTGACTTCTTAATTGCCAAATCTAGTGGTCTTTTCTCAATAAGGATGCTTCTGTGGAGATGCAGCTTTTGACACCGTTAATTGCCCTTTTCTCGATGATGCCCTGGCCTCTCTAGGTTTTTGTGACACTATTCTCTCCTGGTTCTTGTCCAATCCCTCTAATTGTTCCTTCTCAGTCTCTTTCAGCAGTCTCTTCATTCAGATCATGCCTATTCATCAGTGATGTTCCCCCAAGGATCTATCCTTGGCTCCTTCTTCTTAACCTGCACCTTTTCAACTACTTTTTCTTTCTCTTCAGTCTTTTACTTTGAAGTGTTCTCTCCAGGTCATTACTTCTTAGTCTTCCTTAATCTTCATCAGATCTCCAAGATCTTCCTTATCTTGCTCTTTATCCTCCAACTTTATCTCATAGAACTCAGAAATAGAATCTGAATTTTAAAATTTTTCTTGAAATTTTCCTCAATTTTCCCCAAATCTCTTCAAATTTATCCCTCCTGAGTTCAAACTCCAACCTTCTTGACAAGTCCAAACCCCTCTGAATTGCCTAATTTCCCTTTCCTTATATTCATTCATCTCTATTTTTTGGAATCCTTTTCCCTTCTCCCACAACTTTCTCCTACAGAAGCCAGAAGCAAACAATTAGAACATAGGTTCTCAACTAGAAATGTCCTTAATATATTGTGCATAAAATCAAAACATTTCCTCCTTACAAAGCAAGATAGGGCTTGGGTAGCTAATAGGGGCCATTTCCCAATCATTTTGTAAAGTATTAGGTGTTTGATATTACTTTAAGAATACTAATATTACCTTAAGTCTGTAAGAATTAACAATTGTTCTTCAGCATCCTGCGTATCAAGGTAGAGTGACAGAGGAAGAGAAAACTTTAGTGAAAAGTAACCTTCCTCATCCTTAAGGCTCCCCACAGGTAGCTGTTGGTAGTTCCAATGGAACTCCTTTCTCAACACCATCTCCCTGGCAACCAGTAAATGAATTACCCCTTCTACAATAGCAGCCATAAGTCAGAAGATACACAACCTATCTCTGCAACAACTATCAAGATGCTTTCCCACCTGCCTTGAGTCTGATCTTCAAGCTCAGAGATTTGGTTAGATTGGAAACGTATGTGTGTGTGTGTGTGTGTGTGTGTGTGTGTGTGTGTGTAGACATATATATATACAAACACATATGTACCTATCATCTTTTTTGCTTGTGCAACTACTCCACTCCCTTCACCCCCAAGTTCTACCAGTCTTGGTGCACTGCAATATTAACCAGGGGCCTCAAAGCATGGAACCTGAGCCAATGATTTCAATTAATCATATCTTTTGGAGAATCCTACTTAAAACTTGAAGCCAGCAAGAATAATAATAATTGGTATTTATATAGCTCTTTAGATATATTACAGAATGGCAAAATTGGAGGGGATCCTAGTGGCCATTTAGTATAACCAATGCCTAAACAAATGATCATTCAGTTTTTCCTTAAATTTCTTCATTAAGGGAGGGCTCACTACTGGCCGAGGAAGCCCATTTCACTATGAGATAAGTAAGGATTAGGAAGTTTTTCTTTATATTAAGTCTAAATATGCCTCTTTACAATGTCTGTCCATTGTTCCTTGTTATGCTTTCTGGGGTCAAGCAGAAAATGATTGATCCTCTTTCCACATGACAGTCCTTCAGATGCTTTAAGACCACTATTATGTTCCCTGCAGGCCATTTCATGCGAGGTTCCTTGGACTTACACTGGTATGTCATGATCTCAAGGCCTTTCACTACCCTGAATGCTATCCCTCAAAAGCTCTCCGTTTAACATCCTTCCTAAAAAATATGGTACCAAGGACCAAACACAATTCTTCAGGTGTGGTATCTGACAGAACATATTGTAGTGTTGCTATCACTTCCCTAATCCTGACACTCTGCCATGAAATCAACACAGCTTAATAGTGTGTTAATATTCTTGGCCACTACATTACACCATTGATTCATATCGAGCTTTTATTCTAATGAAATTACAAGTTCTTCCCCTGCCCTACCCCCATGGAACTGCCATCTTTGATTTTTGATCACATTTATCTCTATTAAATTTCATCTTATTAGATTCACCCCAATATTCTATTCTGTTGAGATCATTTTGAATTTAGTATCCAGAATATAAACCATCCTTCTATCATTGTGTAATTTGCTCAGCATTCCTTCTATACCTTTATCCAAGTGGTTTTTATCAGTGCCTCAGCTGAAGGCCTAGATGGCAGTTGGTGGCATGGCAGATAGAGCACCAGACCCAAAGTCAGGAAGACTTGAGTCCAAATCCAGCCTCAGCAACTTACTAGCTGTGTGACTTTGGGAAAGTCATGTATCCTTTGTTTGCCTTAGTTTCTTCAATTGTAAAATGAGGATGATAATAATAGTGCTGCTTTTCTCAGGGTTGTTGTGAGCATCACATGAGATAATATTTGTAAAAGCACTTAGCATAGTGCCTGGCTCTATATAAATCCTTATGCCCTGTGCTTTCCCCTTAATTCATTTGCTTCTTGCAATAAATTGTGTAGAAGGTACTATAGGTATTATTATCCCCATTTTACAGATATGGAAACAGGCTCTTGTCCAAACATTTAAAAATATCCTTCTGAGAAGAGATCCATAGGCTTCACCTGACTGCTATAGGGATCCATGACACAAAAAAATAACTCTCCAACAAGTGGTCAGTCAACTTTCACTATATCCATTGAGAAGGGAGTTAAATTGGGAAATAGACAAAAGTAATTTAGAATGAAGTTCAATTGAATAAGGTCATTGCATTATACTGTTCTGAGTCAAAAAATCATCTCTGAACTGTAAAATTCTTACTATAAGGCAAAAGGAGGCCTCATACTCACTCCCTGAAGGCTGCCTAATTCTACTTTTGAATAATTGTATTAGTTTTTTCCTGATAATGAGCATTCTATTAAATGCAAATACATGACTTACCTTTTCATAAATTTCTTCTGTCCTGTTGGTAGTTAAACAATCGCTTATTGCATCATCTCAAACCTCTTCCCCACCTTTTTATAACTTTTTTGCTAATTTAAAAAAAATATTTCTCTTGCCATCTTGTCATCCTAAGGATCTTCTTTTTAACAACATCAGATGTCTCCCTTACTAGATTATCTAATTAAATGCCATCTTAATTCTTTATCTAATTAAATCTTTGTCTAATTAAATACCATCTTAATTCTTTACTCTGAATAATGCTACCTTGCTTTTACAGCTATGGGAAACAATATGCATTGTTGGCCTTGAAAGCAACACTGCTGTAAGTCAGGAACATGTCACCACTCATGCCCAACAGCAAAGTTAGTCTGACTCTTTTAACCACATTACTCATGTGTCCTGACTCATACCCAATAGCAAAATTAGTCTATCCTTTTTGGCAACTCACTTGAGTTCTAAGGAATTTTCAATTACAGGCGGACTTTTTTGGGGAGAAAGTACAGAAATGGGCTCATTTGTTTCCTTTAATTTAGCTTGGAGTAGGGTAGGTATATGATCTCAAAGTAAAATAGCCTGAATTACTATTATGCCTAGATATTCTGCTAGACTATGATAATGACATGCTGAATTCATTGTATTAACCTCTTTCTAATTATCTATCTTTTAGTAAAGAAAGATCACATGATGACAGAAGACGAAAATTTCGAGATTATGTTAAAGCCATTAGTCTTTCGTGTAGATGAATATACTCCTGAAGTAGTAAAAAATGTTCTACTAGAACGTGGTTGGAATAAATATACTGAAGATGTGCAGGATGTAACAGATTGGAACCTGTATTGGCGGACTTCAGCTTTCCCTATGATTGACCATAGCAATGTTAAGCCATGGCAACGACTTAATCATTACCCAGGGACCGCCAGGCTTACCAGGAAGGACTACTTGGCAAGACATTTGAAGCGCATGAAAGGGATTTATGGAGCATCTCTTTATGCCTTCTCTCCACTGACTTTTATCATGCCCAATGACTACATTAAGTTCGTTGCTGAATATTCCAGGGAGAAAGAGGCCCTTGGCACCAAGCCAAGCTACTGGATATGCAAGCCAGCAGAACTATCTCGTGGAAGGGGCATAATGATTTTCAGTGACCTTAAAGACTTGACTTTTGATTGTGCAACGGTTGTACAGAAATACATCAGCAACCCCTTCCTCATTGCTAGGTATAAATGTGATCTGCGCATTTATGTCTGTGTTGCTGGCTTCCAGCCCCTAACCATTTACCTCTACCAGGAAGGACTGGTACGGTTTGCCACTGAAAAGTTTGATCTCAATAACCTGAAAAACAATTGTGCCCACCTGACCAACAGCAGCGTCAATAAAACTGGGGCTTCCTACAAGAAGAATAAAGAAGGGGTTGGCCGAGGCTGTAAATGGACCTTGAGCAAGTTCTTTGCTTATCTTCGCAATCAGGATGTGGATGACCTGCTTCTGCGGCAAAGAATCAACCACCTGGTTATCCTCACAATTCTCTCCATTGCCCCCTCTGTCCCCTCTGCTTCCAATTGCTTTGAGCTCTTTGGATTTGACATTTTGATTGACGACAAGTTCAAACCATGGCTTTTAGAAGTGAACTTTAGCCCGGGCTTATCTCTAGACTGTTCCAGTGATGTGTCAGTGAAGAGAAAGCTCATCCATGATATCATTGAATTAATGCATTTCAAACAAACTCGCCTGAGGAAAACCAAAAAGGAACCTGGTGAAGCTTCAGGCCACAGGCCTCATGGTTCCTGGACTGCAGGTGATAAAGACAGAGTCTGTGAAACGTCAAAGCATTGGTGTAAAATTTCCTGGGCAGAAGGTAAAAAAGATAGAGACCATGAAACTTCAGGGCAATGGATAAACATTTCTCAGTTTGGACAAAAAAACATAGCTTATGCAACGTCTAGATACATATCTCATAACAAGGAGGCCTGTATCTCTTCCAATATTTTCTCTTTATTACAAGGAAAAGCCTGTAACAATGATTTGATTTCCTCACAGAAAAAAGTCAAAGATTTTCCTAAAGAAATTACTGCAAAACCGAGAGAAATGAAGGCTTCAAAAGATTCTGCACCCCCAGCCTTTCCAAAAATAAGAAAGAAACAGACTAGATCCAAGACGTTCCATCTTATCCCATCTTTGGAATCATGTAAGAAGAAAAAAAACATCACCCCATATTTCCTGTCAGACAAGAGCATGAGGCCGTGCTCCCACGTGGGTGATTTTGTTCTCATTTTCCCTTTCAATGAAGCTACTCTTGTGGCTACCAAGAATGGATTGGATCTCAAAAAGGTCATCCATGAACTGCAGAAGCTTGTAAATAAGCAACCAACACCAGAGGCAGGAGATAAAACTAAGAAAATATGACAAGGGATTTTGATGACTTAGGGACCTTCTGAATGCAAGTACCTGAAATTTCCACTTATTATACGAATCATAACAATACTAAGTTGTATTTGCTTTTTGGCTATCATCTAAAACTATCAAAATCGGATAAAAGGACAATCTCATTAGGAATAAAATGCTTAAATTTTCATGGATTTAAATCACGTATTCTATTAAAAGTCTAAGGTTTTCACTCTGGAAAACTGGTGCCTACATGCATTTGGACATGGCTTTCTGCAATGATCCTATGTAATTAAAAAAATGATGGATTGATGATTAAGCTAACATATTAAAGGCTCTTAAAAGAGGGAAACAAGACTAAAAGATTCTGTACCCCCAGATTCTATACCCCCAGGAGTAAACATTGTATACCAATCATATTTCGGTAAATCTTTTCATGGGATTCTATTAATGGCCGATTTCTTCATAATGAATGCTTCCTAATGAATACCCAATAATACTCCTACATTGTGGTGTTGGGTAAGTCATTTCTCCTTTTGTGCCCTCAATTTCCTCATTTAAAAAATGAGGGAATTTGATTCACGGGCTTCAAAGGTTTCTTCCACCTCTAACATTCTATAATATGTCAAAGTTTTTCCCTAAACAAATAATTACTGCAAAACTAAGGAAAAGAGGCCACCAAAAGATTCCCTGTCCCAAGCCTTACCAAAGATAAGAAATAGATAAGTTATTTTCCATTACATCCTATTACATCTCATAAGGGAACAAATAGCATCTATATACTGAAAGCCAGCTATGTTATTTACACAATTTGATTGAAAGCCTTTATGCATTAACCTATTCAACCAGTATTTATTTAAGCCCTACCATTAGTAGCACTGTGCTGGGCCTTGTGAGGGATACAGAGAGGGATTAGTAATGGCTCCTACCATTGCAGAATGGACATTCTACTATGGGACATAAGACAAGAAGAAAGAGCTATAATTCAGTAAGTTATGCAAGTGATCATAGAATCATAAGATGATGGGTTTAGAGATGGAAAGGACCTTGAAGATTACCGGTCCAACCCTCTCATTTTATAAATGAAGAAATGGAAGCCCAGAGAGGGGACATGGCTTACCCAAAGTCACACAAATAAATAAAAAAAAGCCAAAATTGAACCAAAGTCCTCCGCCTCCAAATCCAGGGTTTTTACCAAACAAGAAAAGATAATCCATCCTGGCCAGGGATGCAAGGAAGTGCCTATGAAACAGATAACATAAGCAAGAAGGGGATCAGTGAAACTTCAGGGTAGGAAAAGGGTTCATGCATAGAACTAGAACGTCATGGGGATGGCTCAGGGACTAGAAAGTAGTTGACTTTATCACAAAATTTGGTTATGGGAAATGGAGAGGTAAGAAAGATTGGACGTGTAAATCAAGGTTTATCTCAGAGAGCTGTGAACACCAAGCTTTGTTCAATGTGAGGGTGCTGTGATTGCAGCTGTTTTGTAGGAAGATGGATGAGGCAGCAGCAGGTGAAATGGACTTGAGGTGGAAGGCGACTGCTATAATCCTGATGAAAGGTAATAAATGTCTGCGACAGAATGGTGGCACTTGGAATGGAAAGGATGAGATTGCTGTTCATTTTTCATTCTCAAAGAGGATTAATGACATCAGGAGGGTAATGTGAGGCAGGGCTGTGCAAATTATCAGCCTCACTCTCTCCTCTGAGTCCTCAGAGTCTAGTGGCCAGACATTGGTCAGGATGACTGGAGATGGCCCCAGATGCTGTGGGGGAATTTGGCTTTTTTAAGCTGAGGTTTTTCCTAGTCCTAGTTTCTCTGAGGCAACACCAATTTAGTAATTGAAGCCTAGGTTGGTGGCTAGTTTGCTTTCACAAAAGAACCAGTTTGGGAAGAGAAGACTCTCATTGTTTGTGGCCAGATGGGCCAGAACAGAGAAAGGTAAAATAATTTTACTGAAGGCTGAAATGTCAGGATTGACAGTTTTTTAAGTGGAGAGTGAGAGAAAGAGATCAAATGCAGCTTGTTTCAAATTAGGGCTTTATTTTTTCTTAACTGTCTAGACTTAAGAAAGTCATGGAGAAAAGTTCTGTGGGTGGTTAAACATTCACCAGCACATGCTTAATTGGGCCTAATAAAATTCTAGCATCATTAGTGGCTAAAACTTATTGGGCTATGACTTTTCTTCTATTCAGGTATAGCTTCCCTTGGACATCATCACATGATTTAGGCATTTTTATACTTGACATGAGAGTATGAAGTTTCATGAAATATGATATGCTTGTTTCTGGCCTAACATATAAATATTCCACTACTGTTGAGAGGATGATGGATGTCAATAAATATTATAAAATTGATCTGAATTTTATGTAATTTAACTATTATTTATGGATCCTACCATATGAAAGGCATTATGCCTTTGCACTGAAGGAGGGCAAAGGTGAATAAGACGTGGTCTCTCTCTTGAAAAGACATAATCTATTAGGAGAGATAGGACAGGGTAGCTTCCACTAAGTCTTACTACAATGGCACATCTTGCTGTGGAAATGGCTCGAGGATTTTCTAATGCTTTTCCAGTGGAGGACAAGCTTTCATAGGTTCTCCCACACTGAAAAGCCTTCAAATATGGCCCTAGAGGCAATCTATATATGTTGTTGAGAGACCAACCTAGCCAGCTACCCAGAGGCTTATCACCAGCAGGTTAAATTGAGGTACTGAAGGATGCAATGTTAGGAACTAAACAACAAAAAAGGAATGAAATATAATGTGAAATTATTTCTTGTGAATATACTGGTATTTGACAAAACAAGTTCAATTAAAGTAGGCTAAGGTGGTAAATGACAACTTTTATGGAGACCAAAGAGAGAGTTTCTGGGTCCTTGAGGGTTTTCAAAGTCTAGCTCTGGATCTGAGGTCTAATTTCATTAAAATTTTGGCTTTTCTTTCTCTTGATATAGGCATATCACTAAAACTTTTATGTGTTATCAGCATGAACGAAATAATTTAGGGCTTAAAATGGAACGAACAAAAGAAAAGATGAGAGAGAAGAAAAGGAGAACCTAGAGAAAAGGTGATTATACTTAAAAACACAATAATTTGAATCTCTCCAAATTCCAAGATGTGGTGAGGAAACTGTGCTTGCAAAGCCTTGGAGTAAAATGAACAGCAATGAAAACAAAGGGCCCTAAAGACTCTTAATAGCCAAACAATAGATAGTTTGACCCAAAAGGTTGTGAAGAAGCTGAAGGCAGCATCTTTTCAAATCTGAGAAAATGACAGAAACTAGACATGTTACAGAGTATACAAAAGAAACACTTTAAGAATATGTAATTTTGTTAGCTAATGGAGATCATAATCCCTCTGGAACTTAGTAGATGATCTGTGACAGTTGCAGTGGTCAAAAGCCAAAATGACCTTGAAGTCACCCTGTTGATGGGCCTCTCAAAATTTACCTGGATTTGTCCTCAGGCCATAGACATATGATCTCTGCCTGGGCCCATACCAATGTCTTTGCAGTCTTTTGTACGATCAGCCAGACAGTGCCTTTCCCTGGCATAGCCTTCAAGACCCTGGAGTCACCTCCCCGGTGCAATGAGCCAACTTGAATGGTGATCTAAATCATGGCTGATACACATAAAGGAAAACTGAGTAGTGAAATTGGACTAGCTGAGGAGGAAACACCATTTCATTCTCTAAGGAATGATGATCAGTATTCACAGGTGCCATCAGATGACGTGTGTGTGTGTGTGTGTGTGTGTGTGTGTGTGTGTGTGTGTGTGTGGACAGAGAGACAGAGAAACAAAGAAGAGAGAGGGAAGGAGACAGAGGAAGAGGAAGGGAGAGAAAGGCAGTGGGAGGGGAAGAGAGGAAAGGGAGAAAGGGAGAGGAAGAGAGGAAAAGAAGAAAGGGAGGGGAAAGAGAATGGGAAAAGGAGGGAGAAGAGACAAACAAAAAGAGGAAGGAAGGGGAATAGAAGAGAGAGAAGAGATAGAAGGAGAGAGAGAGAGAGAGAGAGAGAGAAGGAGAGTCTAATACATATCCCAGAGTTCTGAAGTGAAGACTTCAAAGCATTCAAAGACAGCCAGAATCATTCATCAGCATTAAATTTCTACTCCCCTCTCCCAAGCCCACACTACCAAGGTGTCAAGCACTCTATGAGTTTCTTCAATTCTATACCTATCCCTCTCCCTTATCTACAATGATCATTAAGAACCCAGAGTTAACCTCTCCTTTTTTCTGACATTTGTTTTTTCTTTATTTTTAGTTTACGACACATGGTTCTACATAATTTCGAGTTCCAGATTTTCTTCCCTTCCTCCCTCCCCAAGAAGGCATGGAATCCCATATAACTTCCACGTATAACTTCGCACTGAATTAATTTACACACTAGTCAAGTTGTGGAGAAGAATTATGACCAATGAAATGAATCATGAGAAAGAAGAAACAGAACCAAAAAAAAACACAACCCAAAAACAAAAACAAAAGAGAGAAAAAAAGAGGGAGAAAAAGGCAAGCATGAAGTGTGCCTCAATCTGCATTCATACTTCATAGTTCTTTCTCTGGATGTAGATAGCATTCTCCATCCTGAGTCCTTCGGAGTTGTCTTTGTACCTTGTGTTGCTGAGACAAGCAAAATCTGTCAGGGTTAGTTCTCATAGAATCCATATATCTATGGTTGTGTGTAATGTTCTCCTGGCTCTGCTTTGCTCACTCAGCATTATGTCGTGTAGGTTTTTGCAGGTTGTCATGAAGTCCGTATCATCCCCATTTCTTATAGCACAATAGTATTCCATTACCTTCATATACCACAGCTTGCTCAGACATTCCCCAATTGATGGGCATCTCTTTGATTTCCAATTCTTAGCTACCACAAAAAGAGCTGCTATAAATATTTTTGTACATATGGGTCCTTTTCCCACTTATATGATCTCTTTGGGATACAACCCTAGAAGTGCTATTGCTGGGTCAAAGGGTATGAACATTTTTATAGCCCTTTGGGCATAGTTCCAAATTGCTCTCCAAAATGGCTGGATCAGTTCACAACTCCACCAGCAATGTTCCAGTTTTCCCATATCCTCTCCAGCATTTATGATTTTCTTGTTTTGTTATTTTAGCCAATCTGACAGGAGAGATATGATATCTAAGAGTTGTTTTGATTTGCATTTCTCTAATCGGTAGTGATTTCGAGCATTTTTTCATATGCCTATAGATATCTTTAATTTCTTCCTCTGAAAACTCCCTGTTCATATCCTTTGACCATTTCTCACTTGGGGAGTGGCTTGTATTCCTATATATTTGGTTCAGTTCAGTTCCTTGTATATTTTGGAAATGAGGCCTTTATCAGCAACACTAGTTGTAAAGATTTTCTCCCAATTTTCTGCTTCCCTCCTAATCTTTGATGCATTGGCTCTTTTTGTACAAAAATATTTCAATTTAACATAATCAAAATAATCCATATTGCATTTTGTAATGCTCTCTATCTCTTGTTGGGTCATGAATTCTTTTCTTTTCCATAAATCTGATAGGTAAACTATTCTTTGCTCTCCCAAATTGCTTATACTTTCAGTCTTTATTCCTAAACCATGAACCCATTTTGACTTTATTTTGGTATATGGTGTAAGATATTGGTCTATGCCCAGTTTCTGCCCTACCATTTTCCAACTTTCCCAGCAGTTTTTGTGAAGTAGCGAATTCTTAGCCCAGAAGCTGGCATCTTTGGGTTTATCAAAGGGTAGATTGCTATAGTCGTTGACTTCTCCATCTTGTGTACCTATCCTATTCCACTGATCCACAACTCTGTTTCTTAGCCAGTACCAGGTAGTTTTGATGACTGCTTGTAGTAAGAAGGCCAAATTTATGATCTCAAAGAGAATCATACATATGTCTGAACAGTTCAGAATCGTTGGATATAAGAAATTCTCTAAGTAGAAGGCAGAAGGATTAAAACATTTATTTAGGCTCCACATTAACAGACCCACAAACCAGCCTCCCCATTTCGACACTTTGGTCACAAGCTTCCAGGCCCAATAAGTCCGCCTCACAAGAGTAACCAGGAGGCCACAGAAAAGCATGATGGTATTAAACCAAATCATATTCATGCTGGTAAGAAGATTACCCACTGCCCTCAAGTTCTTGCTTGGCACTCCTTGGTCCACACACAGGTCGGCTCTACTTTCGGGTCAGCTCTGCTACCACAGCTCCTGCTTCAGCTTCGGCTTTTTTCTTCAGCTTTGGCTGTAGCTGTCTCTGCCACTGTCACCACCACTTCCGCCACACTCTCCAAGCTGTGTCCCAGCTAG
>CM053627.1:77842546-77876027 GCA_028646595.1 Phalanger gymnotis
TTTTATTTCTCCCTTTCCCCTTCCACTCCTCAACAAAGTTTTGCTTTTGACTGCTGCCTGCCTCGGTTTACCCTGCCTCTTTATTCCCCTCCCTTGTCTTACCATTTCCCACTTGCTACTTCTCCCCTCCCTTCTGACCACCCCCCTCCCTTTTTTCCCTCTTTCCCCTCTCACTTCCTGTAGAACTAGGTAGATTTCTATACTTATCGGGGTATGTTATTCCCTTCTTGAGCCAGATGAGATGACAGTAAAGATCAAATACTGCTCTTCTCCCTCCCTTCTTTCTCTTTACTAAAATGTGTTTTTGTACCTTTTCATCTGGTGTAATTTACCCTTTTCTACTACCTCCTTACCTCTTCTCTCAAAGCCTTCCCTTTACATCTCTTAATTATGTTTTTTATCTTTATATCAGTTATTTTATACAGACATTCACAGTCTATGTGTATCCCTTTCAATTGTCATAATAGCTGTACTATTCTCAAGATTGACATATATATGTATACATATAAAACATATATTAGATGATATTATTCTATATAAAGATGCAAATAATTTGCCCTTATTGATTAACGAAGTTTGTGGGGGTTTTCTCCCCTGTTTACCTTTTTATGTATCTCTTGTGTTTTGTATTTGGAAATCAAATTTTCCATTGAGTTCTGGCCTTTTCATCAGGAAGGTCTGGAATTCCCTTATTTCGTTGAATGTCCATCTCCTTCCCTGAAAAATTATGCTTAATTTTGCTGGGTAGTTGATCCTTGGTTGCAGTCCCAGCTCCTTTGCCCTTTGGAATATCATATTCCAATTTCTCCTGTCTTTTAATGTGGAAACTGAAAGATCCTGCATGATCCTGACTGTAGTTCCACAATATTTGAATTGTTTCTTTTTGGCTGCTTGCAGTATTTTCTCTTTGACTTTGTAATTCTGAAATTTAGCTGTAATATTTCTTGGTGTTTTCAGTTTGGGATCTCTTTCAGGGGGTGGTCGGTGAATTCTTTCAATGACTATTTTGCCCTCTGGTTCTAGAATCTCTGGGAAGTTATCTTTGATAATTTCTTCGAAGATACTGTCAAGGCTCTTTTATTCATCATGGATTTCCAGCAGCCCAATAATTCTTAAATTGTCTCTCCTGGATCTATTTTCCAGGTCAGTTGTTTTCCCAACCAGATATTTCACATTTTTTTCTATATTTTCATTCTTTACATTTTGTTTTACTACTTCTTGATACCTCATAGAGCCATTAGCTTCCACTTGCTCAACTCTAATTTTTAATGAGTTACTGTCTTCATTTTGCTTTTGAGTCTCCTTTTCTAAGTGGTTGATTTTACCTCTCAGGGTGTCATTTTCTCTATTTAGATTCTAAATCTCCATAGCCATTTCACCAATCTTATTCTTTAGGAACTTGATTTCGTCAGTGGATTTTTTTTTTCCATTTTTTCCATTTTTTTCCATTTTTTCTTTTACCTCCCTGATTTGGTTTTTAAAATCTTCCTTTAGCTCTTCCAGTGATGCTTTTTGCACTTGAGACCAGTTCACACTACCTTTTGAGGTATCAGATGTGGATAAAGTGTCATTGCTATCCTCTTCCAAATTGGTATTTTGATCATGCCTGTCTCCATAAAAAGAATCAATTGTCCTCGGTTTTGTGTGTGTGTGTGTGTGTGTGTGTGTGTGTGTGTGTGTGTGTGTGTGTGTGTTCTTCATGTTGGTTAGCCTTCTCCTGGCTTTACAATAAATTTCTGCTTTGGGGGCTCAGGGGTCTCTGTCCCAGCTTTCTCATTCTGGGGATTGTGAGTCTCATTGTTGGCTTTGTGAATTATAGCCTTTAGTTTCCTGAGGTGTGGGGGAGGGCATCTGGCTGCCCAAAATCTCCTCTTTGCCTGGGGTTGCTCTCCAGCACTGTTGCTCTTCAGCAGTGGTCTCAGTTGTTTGTTGTTTGAGCTAATGTCTGGCACTTCCCCTGGGGGAGCAAGAGTATGTCTGGGCTCCTGGTGTTGACGCCTGCTGGCTCTGCCCCTCTGGGACTCAGGTACTCTCACTACTTGGCCACTGAAGCCGCAGTTCTGTCTCCTCTATTCCAGAGATTTTTTTCCGAGGAATTCTCTGGGTGTTGAGGGGAGGGATTAGAGCCCTTTACCTGGCCATTATGTCTCCCGGAAGTTCAAGAAGCCACGTTTCATACCTTTGAGCTGCAAGCCTCAGGAGTTGATTTTTCACAGCTGGTGGCATTGCGCTGCCTCTCATTGCTTCCACAGACTGCCATCCTGTGTTGGGAGGCCTGGGGATCTCTGCTGGTTTCGGGCGCCCAGCTTTCTCCCAGCCTGTCTCACACGTGGGTTTCCCAGCCGGCCGCTTCCACTTTGGTGCAATTTGTAGCAGCTCCGCACACCAAGCACTCTCCAAGCCTACAGATTCATTCCTTCAGCCTTTCAGACTCTCCTGGCTGTGACATTTGCCCCAATCAGACTTCTCGCAGTTTCTAACTCTCAAATCTGCTCAAATTTACTTTTTTATAGGAATCTGACAGAACATGTGAGAGAGCTCCGGTAAGACACTGTTTTCATGTGGCCATCTTGGCTCCGCCCCCCTAGCCTCTCCTTTCTTTGACAGTGTAAATTTAGTAGATGATAGAAGGCTATAGTTAAGAGATTCCCTGGATTTCAGCAAAGTATTGAATAATTTGCCATTCTATTCTTTTTAGATAGTAGGGAAAGATGTGGGTATGTTAAGAAGTATAAAAGAGATACTTCAGAAGTGATATTACCAATTAGGAGCTAAGGTAAGTTAGGTTATAGTACAATTTGCAACTAGTTAACTAGGCAGACCCAAACAATAATCATTAATAGGAACTGGTAGGAGCCTACCTCAACAATCTGGGCTTGATTCTAGGTCATTTAACATGTTTTTTCAATAATTTGGTAAGACACAAATGGCCTCTTCAAATTTACAAGTGAAGAATAGCTGAGAGAGATAGTGTATCAATGACGAGATCCAGAAAAGTCTCAACAACTTCAGAAATTGTGTTCAATCTAAGAAAATGAAATTAGTAATAAATACAAGGGCCTTTTCACTAGGACCATATGGGATCTTTATGAATTGACAATGATTTGTCTGAAAAAAATCTGGGCATTGAGCTTAATAAGCAAGTCCCATTTGAGTCAAAAGTGTGATGTGGTATTCAAAAAAGTAACAAAATGGTAGGCTGGATGACAAGATACCAAGCATCCAGGACTTGTCAGAACATATATATTATGCTTAGTGTTCAAGGCCTCATTTTGAAAGAATGTGGGTAATTTGAAGAGGGTTCAGAGATATAGGAAAGGGATAGTGAAGGGCCTCAAATTCCTGCTATGTGAGAATCAAGGGAAAGAACAAGGGATATTTAACTTGTAGAAAACTTTGATCATAACAATTGTTTTCAAGTTGGTGAAGGACTGTCAGATGTAAAAAGGGTCAGACTTCTTGCAGTTGGACCCAGGTAGCAGAATTAGGAACAATGGGTAGAGATTTCAAAGAGGAAAATTTACGATTCAAGTAAGCAAGTACTTTTTAATTATCTGTGCTATTCAAAAGTGAAATAGGTTGCTTTAGAAGGAATTGGGTTTTTGGAGTCTTCAAGTAAAGTCTAAATTTGATTATTATATTTTATATTAGTATAATTTAATTATTACTATTATTTATTAATTCATATTATATTAACATAATTAATGTAATATATTAATATCATTATATATTATATTATATATCAAGTAAAGTCTAAGTTTGATTATTATAGGTGATTATACATTACTCTACTTTCCACACTATATATGGTCCAGCCAAGCTATCCTTCTTGCTGTTCCTTCTTCACAACTACCTCTCTCTCATCTCTCTGCCTTAGCCCAAGGTGTTCTCCAGGCCTAGAATGTTCCCCTTCTTACCTCAGACTCATGGAATCCCTAGTTTCTTAGTTTCCTTAAAGCTCAGCTCAATCACTGCTTGGCTGTGGTGGATGCGTTCTCATTTGTATGTGAACAGTCAGTGGAAGATGTAAAAGTCAGTGGAAGAAGTATGAATGAATGCGGAGTTTGAGAGCTACCATAATGCATTTGGGTCTTGGTAAATAATTGGAGGAGCTGTGATGCCTTTTGGTAGTGCCCTGAGTGGTGTGAGATGAGAAAGATTATGCATGGGAACAGAGATGTGACTCAGCATATGCCTGTATGAAGTGAACAATGATGAAAGGCTAGAAAATCAGGTTCTATTCTGTCCAGTGCCTGTGGATCATGATCACCTAAGCTCTCTTGGTTTCTATCTCAGAAGGAGAATTTGAGGAGGTGGACAAATGAGTGATAGTGCTTTAGAGAGCATGATACATATCTCTTATTCTAGTTGCAGTCTACAACTGACATAATTATTACAAAAAACTTGGCTCTTTTGGAATTTGATGAAAGGGACTTCAATGACCTCCATGGGTTTTTGAAATGTACTTTATCTTTGCAAAACTACATATAATTTCCAAGAAAGGTTAAACTTGGTGACTTCAATAAGAAAAGCAAATATAAGCTTTTTTAAAAAAGAAAATCTCACAATTGCATGGCATAATTTCAGCTTAAATTATTCTCTCAGAGAGTTGTTTTATGGAACATTTGGTCTTGATATCCACTCTCCTCTCTTCATTCCTCAACCCTACAGTTTGAATGACATTGTCTAGAAGGCACTGAGACCCTGAGACTCTTAAAAGACAAGGAGGAAAAAAAGAAATGGGTAAGAAATGAAGAGAATTAGGGAGGAAGGGAAGGGAAGAGGATCATGTAAGCATAAGAGATAAGGTTTTAAGAGAAGACTTGTGTGTCAATAATTAGGACAAGGCTTTTAGGGTCATTTTAAAGGAAGTGTATTACCACATAGGAATTAAGATTGCTTTGATGTTAAATTCTTTTGAATTTTGAAGTTGATAGTTTTGAAGGCATACTACCAGAGGAGCCAGAAAGAGTGGGAAACCAATGCCATGACTTTGACTGTGAGGATTTCCACTACTTTTGGGGGGTGGTATTTAATAGAGGTGGCTGATTTGTCACATTCAATGCCTAATTATTCCTGTGTCTTAGGAGCTTTTCTTTAAACTATTAGCAAAAACATCTTAAGAGCAATCCTATGTGCACAGTGTTCCAAGGCCATCAGACATGCATTGTTACTCTTTTCAGGTTCACCCTGAAGAAAGTAATCATTGTAAGTTTAATCTTCAAATATGAAGATTCAATTCAATGAATATTTACAAAATGCCTACTTTATATTTCATTGAACTGTTTAAATGTATTTTTTATGCTCACATCAATTGGATTCCTTTATATTTGTTTCTACTCTTCTGTCCAAGACTCTTTACATGGAAAGGGATTTTTAAAAGGTATCTAATGTCTAAACCACTTTAAAATGTCTAGAGCAGACCTAAGGATTTTGGTTATGGAAACTCAAAATGGCTTTTCCCTTGTAACTTAACATTTGAACTCTACTTAAAAGTGTTCCAACCTTGCTACACAGGATCATAGATTATAATGGGAAGGGGACTTAGAGGACATTAATTCCAGCCCTTTCTTTTTATAGATGAAGAAAATGGGGCACAGAAATATTCAAGAAATTACCCAGCATCACACAGTTGACCCCATGTGAAAACAGGTCTTACATTACTCTGGAAACTTGATGAGTTTTCTTTAGAGGTTATAAATCGCACTACAAGTACATTGGTAGGTAAATAAAAATATTAGGAGACTGAGGCACATACCCACTTTAGATGTCATGGGGTTGCTTTTGGGTAGGGGAAATAGCTGACTACCTACTGATATGATTTCATGCATGCCAGAAGAATATCAATGCTGTTTGATGTCTGAAAGTCCACCGTTAGAACTTCTTTCATTTAACTTAATATTTCAACATCAAAATGTCATTAACGTTAAGATCTGTCATCAGTTATTTATATCTTAATGGAGATGAAGACAATGGTAGTTTTTGATTATGGACCAAGAGACTAGACAGCCAAGGAAGGGGAAGAGAAAGTCGTATAAGTTAGAGAAAAGGATAGAGGCTTCATTGGCTTCACAATATTGCCTCAGGGAATCCTGGTTATCATAAATTATCTTTGACTCTATTCCTTCACCCACTCATCCACCCATTCAAAAAACATTTGCTGAGTCTGCTAATATAATGTTGGGTATATGGAAGGGCACAAAAAATGAAAGACAAATTTAGTTCATGCCTTCACAGTGCCTAGGTCTCACGGGAGAGATAAGATTCACATTTAAATGGGTATAATATAAATTTCAATGATTACTAATATTAGAGATTTAAGGAGTGGGAGAAGCATTAAAGGAGTGGGGTGATAAAAGAAGGCTTCATTGAGAGAGTAGACTGGCTCTTTAAAAGGGTTAGGATCGTGCCAGGAGGAGGCTGGGGAAGAGTATTCTAGGCAAGGGTGGAAAAAATGTAGGAATGTTCAATGGACAGGAGGAGTAAAACACTTTGGTCACACAGTAGGTTTGTAAATAGTAGCAGTGAAAAATAACACCAGAGAAAAAAAGGTTGAAACCAGTTCATGACGAGATTGGAGATCTTCCATCTGAGGAAGGGGGAACATCCTTATCCTTCCTCTCTGTCCTGCTGTCCTGGCTTCTCCGCTTGATCTGAACTTATGTTGCAAGAAAATGCTAGAACTGGTGATCTACCCGTTCCTGATTTGGGACGTTCCTTACTCCACGGTGTAGAGCAGGCTATCTTTCATACCTGGAATGTTCGCCTTCTTCAGCTCCACATCTTAGAGTCCCTGTTTTTTCTCATTTCAAGGCTCAGCTTGAGGACCACCCCTTACAAAATACCTTCCCCAACTCATTATTTTTTTGCCTGCCAAAATATTTTGTATTTATTTTGCATATATATGCATATATATGTGTGTATATATATATATACATATATATTTGCTTTTGCTTATCTATATGTACCCCTCCAATAAAATATAAGTTCCTTGAGGGCAGGGATAATTTCAGTTTTGTCTTTGCTTCCCCACAGTCTAGCACAGTGTTGGGCACATGTGTGTGTGTGTAGGCATATGTGTATATATGTATATTATATATATGTTATACATATATATACACACATACATATATATATATAATGCTTAATCAATGCTTATTGAATTGAACTGAATGAAAACAGGAGGTAAATCTGTTTGCAATAGAAGGTTACTGCTCCTTGATATTGTGTGGTCCCCAATGCCCTCTTTCCAGGCTACATGGCAAGTTCTGCTGGAGTGAAGTGCCATGTCAAAGATATGGGCAAGGGAGGGCCACTTGTTTTTTCACAGAAACCATTCTCAAGGTTGACTGCAGCTTTCTTATCCTTTTAGGACTAAATAAAATAAATTAGATAATTAGATTAAATGTGATGCCTCTTCTTCAAAAAGTGTTCACTAAGCTGGCATTCATACTCCTTTTATCCCGGTGAAATAGGTATGACCTCAGGTTTTTAAAGACGCTCTTTTATCCCTGTGAAATAGGTATGACCTCAGTCTTTTACAAACAGGGAAAGTGACATGTAGAGCAGGTAAGAAACTTTCCCAAGATTGTACAGTTAGCTGGGTTTGGTCAAGAAGAAACTTTTGCCAATGTCTCCTCTAAGTTCATTGTTCCTTCTCCTAGGTTATCAATGTTTATTTATTGGTGAGTATGTAACATTATTTCTCTCTCCATACCAGGACAATTTTTGTCTGTAATTATGTAATGGCTCTCCTCTGACTATTCAAAATCTTATAGTCTACAGTTCATCAGCATACATACACAGAGGCCCATTCCAAGCTCATTTTTACATACATGAGCCCAAACCAAGTATTCAGCATGATACTAAACAAATGGCAGCTTTTACAATATTTTTAAAGATTTCTAGCCGGCATATCATGTTTGAAAACAGAATGCTTCTACTGGGCCGTTTTCATCTCCAAGAGAGGTCTTATACATTCTGCAGGGTTGTGAAGATTATATTTGATGAGTGCTGTCACTCAGGCAGATTCCACGAGGGTGGAATGCAGCTTTCTGGTTAAACCACACTTGGGTTTTCAACTCTAACATGCTATGAAACAGCTAGAAATCAAATCATTCACTAGAGCCTGTTGGGCCTTTTTGAAGGACAATTTGAAAAATGAGCTGATTTCTGACTAATCAAAGTATTATCTCAGTCCAATGCAAAAAGGTTTTTGCAATTGTTTGTGCCTATTATTTTTGACAAATGAGCTCTCAGCATCCACCTACAAGGACATGGTAGTAACCCTGAGCCAATAAAAAAGAATTCTATTTCTCATAACAAGACAGAATGTTGATTTTTAGTTTCTTTAAACAATACAAGAGCATCTTAAAGAACACAGCAGTATGTGCACAACATACACCGAGGGCCAAGATAATTATCAGCATGAAAATACATTATCACATCTGGTTTCACATAAAAATATACAAGAGTGCATATTCAGCAAATCACATCTGGCCACATCCTGTCATCGGTGATAACATTTAAAAGAAGTTATTCATTTCCTACATTTTCTGGGCTCTAATTGTTTCAGAGGGAAAAAAAAGTAGTTTATGTATGCCTTCTATGGGCTGCTTAAAACGGAATTGAAGTTGTAAGGTTAGCAAAAGTTGCGCAATCATTTTCACACTTGAGATTAAGAATGAAGTTACTAGGAGGGTAAACAGCTGCCAGAGAATTAAAGGAGGAGTCAGAGAGGTGGTTAAGTCTGCTGCTGATGACAGTTGTTGCTACAAGACTGTTTAAGGCCCCTTCAATTTGTTGACTGTGTTTGGAGCCAAGTACAAAAACATAGCTCTGGAAATACGACAGGTATTGCCTTTTAGACAATCCCTGATGAGGCGATTCCAAAAAAGCTACGTTCACTTGCTTTGGGATGAATGAACAAAGTAAAAAGAAGTGGGGAGTCCAAGTAAAGCATGGCCGAAGAAGGGAGCTCTCAGCAAGGTGTGTCAACAGCAGGTGCATCCAGTCACCAAAGAATAAATGACCTAGAGCAGACCTGGAGCAATTGCTTTGGGAACAAGAAGTTGGCTCAAGAGTGTTATTTCAACTATTTTTTTCCCTTCCAAATTGAGAACTAAGGCAATAATTTTTCTTTTAAAAATTTCTACATAATTAATTGGGTTTGAGATCTCTCATGCACCTCTCTCAACAGGCCCTTTACCTATGTCTCGTCTCTGGTGAGACAGCTAAAAAGATCTAAGGAAATCTGTATGAAAAGTAATCTGAATTGCCTACATAATTTTATACACAGAAGAGGTGAATCACTTCTTGTCAAGGGTGACCTTTCCAAACCCTGCCCGACGCATACTTTGTTTCCTGGTGGCCAGTGTTATACACAGTCTTGATGGTACCATCCGGGAATTCCCTCCTCTTGAATTGTGAAGTGTGGATTTCCTTCTGCCCATTACTTAATATAATGGTTTTATCTCCATTCCTAGCAGGAGAAAATTAGTCTCATAAAATGCTTGGTATAGTAGCCAATACTAAAGCTATACAGAAATAGGTGGGAGATATCACTGCTACCTAGACCTGTTTTCCTCATGTAGTATCTTAGGTGTTTTCAGGAACTCACAGAATCATATGATGTTAGAAATTGCCACAGTGTCAAATTGGAAATGATCAATTCTTTCATTGTATATTCTAAAAAATTAATCATATTTATTATAGGTACATAATTTATATAAATGGGTCAGGTAGATGGTACAATGGATAGTGCTTGGGCTGGAGTTAGGAAGACTCATCTTCTTGAGTTCAAATCAGGCCTCAAATACTTACTACTATGTGACCCTGGGCAAGTCACTTCACCCTGTTTGCCTCAATTTCCTCATCTGTAAAATGAATTGGAAAAGGAAATGGCAAACCACTCCAGTATCTTTGCGAAGAAAATCCTAAATGGTGTCACAGAGAGTCAGACATGACTGAAAAACAATTAAACAACAAATTTATATAATCAATCATACTTATTAATCATATTTAACCAATTTCACCAAAATTGATCACAGATTTTGGCAGATATGCTTCAGGTAGATAACTGTTTAAAATCTGGCTTTACTTTCATTTAAGAAATTTTAAACATGGCAGTTGACAATTAAATAAATGTTAGGTAATATTTATTTAACACTCATTTTCTAAATGGATACTGAGTGACCTGGACAAGGTTCAGAACAGCACATGAATGGCAGAGTAGAAGAAATTCTCCAGAATCTGTGTTACTTTTTCTCGACCTTTGCTCTTAGCCATGTAACAGGAACTTGCCAATGACAGCCTTGTTTTGATCCCCTTAACAGTGAGCACTCCAGGCAAAGAAAGAATTGTTCTTATTGACTACTCCTAGTTACACCTATGAATAACAATCCTTTCTTCACCTGAAGCGTTCAACCTCTTCACCTTGGCCTCTTAGTTTTCCTAGCTTCCTTCAAATCTTGGTTCAAATCCCATCTTATGCAGGAGACCTTTTCCTAATTCCCCCTCCCCACTTTGGGAGGCATTTTCATCTACTCTTGTTGTCATTCAGTCCCTCAGTCATGTTCAGCCCTTTGTGACCCCGTGGACCAATTTGTCCAGGGGGTTTCCTTGGCAAGAATACTGGAGTGGTTTGCCATTTCCTTCTCCAGTATATATCTCATCCTCAGCAATTTACATTCTGTCTCCTTCATTAGGATATATGCTACCTGAAGGCAGGGACTGTTAACCTATTTTTTTGATAACCTCGCCATGTGCAGTGCCTGGCACACAGTAAGCACTTGATAATGCTTTTTGAATGACTGATAATTTGAATTTTCCACCAATACCAAAGAGAATAAAGAGGAAAAAGAGTAGAAGGAACAGGTGGGTAAAAGGATGCCTTAGAGTTTCATAAACTCACAATGCTAACCTTTCTACCTTCACCAATGTCCCATCGGGGAACACAGTCTCCTCATGCCCAACACCGAGATGTTTCACTGTCCCATCTGGAAACACAATCTCCTTAGTGCCATTGGGATGGTGTTTCTCTATACGAAGTAATTAAAAAAAAATAATGTAAGTATATCACATTGAGTCCATTTAGAAACAATCTTTTTTTTTCTTAAGCAATTTTATGAATTGTGCTTTTTAGGAGATTGTCAGGAACAGAGGGATTGATTAATACTTTCATTGCCTCTAAGAAAAAGTTAAAGGGCATATATCTTGAAAAGCACAAAATTCACAATTTAAAAAAGTGCTTTGGAATTAAGGAGTATGCTTGTAGTGATGCAATGTAATTTAGCCAGGAATTCCTGCATATGATATATCCTAAATCTATACCCGTTTTTCTTTTTTTTAAATGTTCTTTTTTAAAATTTTGAATTCCACACTCTCTCTCTCCCTCCAGGCCCTTTCCCATCAAGAAGACAAGCAATGCGATGCCCATTCTATATGTGAACTCTTGCAACACAGTCAATTTATGCTCTTGTGGAGTCACTCCAACTTAAAAATCTCCAATCGATTCCCAATGCCTATACGATAGAGCCCAGATTCTTAAATGTGGCTTTCAAATTCCTCCAAAATCCAGATCCAACCAATTTTTTGGTTTTGGTCTCCACTCCCACCCCACCTCTCCTTATCTCTATAGGTAACCTGCCAGTCCCACCAAATTAACATACTTATCCACCCCAAAGCACACCTCAAACTTTCCTGGATCATCAGAAATTGACCTAAGGGATTATCTACTCCATCCCCCTGCTGTGACAGGTGAGGAAACTGAAGAAGTTCCTAAAAGCTACATGACTTCTTTCAAATGACACAGATGGCAAAGCCAGTATTCCACTTCCCGATCCGGCATCTTTCCATAACACCAGACCTACTTCCTCAGCTTATAATTTATACTCATCTGAATTGTCCTAACTTTTCTCCTTACCCTGCTGAAGTCCTGTTTATCCATTAAGTTCCACTTCAATTCAACTTCCTCTATAAAACCTTCACTGCCTGCCCTGGTCAGTTTTCGGTCTCAACCCCCATGCTACTAACCAGCAACGTAGCATGGGAGGATGAGCGCTATGGCAGATATCAGGAGATTTGAGGTTAAATCCTATCTCCGCCACTAACTAGTAGTGTGAGGTTGAACAAGTCATGAGAAGCCACTTTTTGCCTGGGCCTTCTTGGCTCCCAAACCATGAAACTGTGATTATCTACCCAACCAAGTTCCTTCACCCCAGCTATTTTCCAACCTGCCATTGGGCACAGACACTACCCACTCTGCTTCTTGCTCTATGAACTGTAACCAAATCAACACCAGTATTGGCTCTGGAAACAGCACGTCAATCCACTTGGCTATCTCTCCTATCTTACCTAGGGCAAATGATCAAATTTAGTTTTGAAGAAGACTGGAGAGAGATAAGCATAGGGAGGCAGCACAGTACAGGGGAAAGATGGCTGGATTGAGAGTTAGGCAATCTGTCTCTTACACCTTATGTGACATGAGAGGAATCACTTTATATCTCAGGATGCCAGTTTTCTTATCTACAAAACGACAGAGTCGGACTAGACATCCTCTGAGGTCTCTCCTGGTTTTAAACCCGTGATCCCGTGACCAACCTCAATCAGGGGAAGAAATAAAGGCCGTGTAACATAGTGGTAGAAGACTGGTCTTAGAATCAGGAAGACCTAGATTCAAGGATGTCCTTTGACACATAAAGGAAACATTACCGTGGTCTAATAATTTAATCTATTAGTGACCCCTGGGTGATTCTCTAAGACTCTAAGTGAAAGGCAAGTACTAATCTGTATTAGTATAGAGAGTTCCCACACTGGAAATTCTATATATCCATGGAATTTTAGGTACAAGCATGCTCTTCCACCTTGGCCATTTTCCAATCTGCCCTTTACCTCTCAACCTTGGGAGCTATAATCAGATCAACATTACCAACACCTCTAGAAGGGTACATGTCAACTGACTGGCCCGTTTTTCCATTCCCCGCCCCTGTGACTTCTCGTTCTAAAATTCACCAAAGTACAATAACACTACTTAAAATTCCTATGGAGTAATTTGGTGACAATTTTATAGCTGGATAAGCTAAGACTCAGACAGTTTAAAAGGTTCAGCGACAGAAAGAAAATCCAGGTCTATAAAGTACTTTTCATTTTCAAAAGAACTGAATTAACATTAATCAATCACGCTACATGGCAGCTGTGAGTCAGCCACTCTGATCCTTCATTTTCAGTGATTTGCTTTAGGTCGCTGAGAAAAGTCCTTTGCCTTGGCTCTGATGGAGGGAAACACGTTCCTCTTGCCTTCTTCATATGTGACACCGCTAGAGTTAAAATGAGAATAAGGCGCATAACCACACAGGCTGAAAGTGAAGGACAGGAAGGGCAGAAACAAAGGAAACACATTCATGACTTTTGTTTTGAAGAAGACAATGAGAATGGCTTCATTCCCGCACTAGATTTGCCAATGTCAGAAAAAGTTTATATGCAAATTATTTAGGATGAACTGAATAGCATATAAAGTATAACAGCTAGAAAGGATTTAGCACAAAATCTGGAGCCACAGAGCTCTCTCGCATTGCTTTCTCTAGCAGACTTACGCAACAAGCAAGTCGACATACAACTGGCCCCCAACACAGAATAGTCCTTTTTTTTTTCACGGAGAAAATAAACAACCTTCAAAAGCTTAGGAAAGCAGAGGGAGAAGTGAACTACAGGTTATGACCTCTGGTGGCTCAAACACAAACAAACCTGCTTAGGCCAAGAGCCACTGAGATTCACACAAAGGATGTGTTGCACAAAGAAGGACTTTCATTGTGTGGGATTATCCAAGTCTTATAGATTTTTTTATTTCCAACACTTCAAGGATCTATGATGTCGTTGGCACAGGCGCTCCTTCCACCAACACACATCATAGCCCCATGATGGTCCTAGCTTGGCCAAAAACAAAATCAATCACTCAAAAGCCAACCTGTCCAAACGTATCTGGGCTGGTCTTCAGACAACAGGCATGAAAATATTCCTGAAAATATTTCCAGTTTGGGGGGCAGCTAGGTGGTGCAGTGAGTTGAGCACTGGCCCTGGAATCAGGAGGATCTGAGTTCAAATGTGACTTCAGACACTTGACACACTTACTAGCTGTGAGACCTTGGGCAAGTCACTTAACCACAATTGCCCTGCCTTCTCTCCTCCAAAAAAAAATTATAAAACAAAAAGAAAATATTTCCAGTTTGGTGGGACCTGTCAGGGTTTGGACCCCACTAAGAAAGGCTTCAAGACCCCTGAGGTCACCTCCATATCATAGTGAGGCATCAGAATAAGATTTTCATGAAAGAGAAAAGCATTTGTTTAAATCTAAGTTTTCTCACTTGGAGAGTGGGATGACCAAAACCAAGAGCACTGAATAACCAAACTGTGAAGCACACAGAAAACACAAAATTCTATCTCCAAGGTATGATCAGGAAGGAAGGAGATGCATACTTGAGCAAACATAACATAATTTACACATTCAAATCAGCGTTAACCTGAAGTTGGAAGGAACCTGAGAGGTTATCCAGTCCTACTCAGGCTTCCACAGGAATGCCCTCTATAGGCCCTGACAAGTATTTATCCAGCCTCTACAGGCATTAGAGAGTTGGGCCTAGAGTTTGGAGCCTCAGACATCTACAGTACCAGCTGTATAACCCTGGGTAATTCACTTAACCTCAGTTTACTTCAGTTTCCTCAACTGTAAAATGGGGATGATGACAGTATTTATCTCCTAGGGTTGTTATGAGGACAAAATGAAATAATACTAGATAGTATTAAAATGTTAACTATGATTATGATTATGATTTTTACTTAAAGAAAATGGGAATTCAAGAGGCAAGGCCTGCTCATTTTCAGCAGTGTTTTCCTCAGAAATAACCTGTCACTTGCTTTTGGGACATCCTAAGGCCCTAAGCCAAGTTCTTCCCACGTTCCTTTTCTCATTAAAAACTGACACCTCCTGCTGCTGCTATTTGTCATTCCTTCATCTATGAAAGGGGGATTAAAGTCACCTGTAGAACTACTCTCACAGAGTTCTTAAAAATCTTAAAGATCCATTGCAATAACTTATGAAAAGTGCCTTATGTACCTTAAAATGCCACATAAATCTCAGCCTTAATAATAATGGCAATTATTATTAGTGGCTTTAAAGGGTTTTTTGTTATTGTTGTTGTTTGTTTGTTTTAATACTAGGAACTAAATACCAAAGCATCAAAGAAATGAAATCTTGTGTTCACACTAATTAGTTAGCTATGTACTGTATAACTATTTTTTTAATTGGCTAACTCTTTAGCACTCAAGTTACCAAAAGGGAAAATGTATTTTTGTCATCAGATGCAGTGAGAGAATTGGGTATGTTTGATCAAGTCCCCATCAGCCACAATTGCCCCAAAGAGTTCCTATATTGAAGGCACTCATTTATCCATAATACTGAAGTGTGCTGTGTTGTGCTGTGTTTGTCCTTCATTCTCAAAGAGGACCATGACATCAGGAAAATGGTCATGATTTGCAGCTGACTTGATTTGAGTGAGGGAGGGCTGTGCAAGGTCACCAGCCTCTCTTTCTCCTCCAGAGCCACCTGGGTCCAGTGGCCTGATATTCACCAAGATGACTGGAGATGGCCCAGGATCATTGGGAGAACCTGACCCTTTCAGGCTAAGGTCTTTTCAGGTTCCACTTTGAGTGAGGTAACACCCATTCAGTGAACAGGCCTTTTTAAGAAGTTAATCAAGGAATGGCCTCTTTAATCAAAACTCAAAAAAAAAAATCAAACAGGGAGGGGAAGACCCTCAGGGTTCCTGGCCAAAAAAGAAACTGTTACTATTTAGTATTTACATTCATTCTGTGCTAGGAGGGCAGGGACCTGTTGTCCAATCTATGAGCTCCAGAGTGAATTGGGTTTAAGGCTTGGTTTTGGAGAAAAAAAATCTACCCGGTAAACCTGAAGCAAAGTATGGCCCAGGTTGAGGAGGTACACACAATGGTGAACACACAAGCCAGGGCTGACCTCACTCTGCATTGCAATGAGTCTTCGATGGACTCATTTAAACCAAGAAGAAATAGATAGCTTTTTCACTGTGGCCACTGTCTCTGGAACCAAGCAGATGATTTTTTAAAAAATTAAAACTTAAGTGTGAGATTATGTCTTCATTAGGTCCAATGTAATGAAAGAATAGCTATAAGGAGAACACAGTGAAGAAGACCTGAAATGGTTTTTCTATATTAATGTTCTTTTAAAAAAAATTCCTTAAATCAAATAGAGATGCTAAACTACCAGCGAATGACTGATTGGTGATTATATTAAACTCTGGGCAAGTCACTGAAACCCTCTATGACTAGGCAATAGAGTGGCACGGAGGAGAGAGATTGCTGAACTTGAAGTCAAGAAGACCTAAGGTACAGACCCACCTCAGACATTAGCTGTGCACCCTTGGAAAAGTCACTTAACCTCTGTTTGCCTCAGTTTCCTCGACTGTAAAGTGGGGATAATAATAGCACCTACCTCCCAGGATTTCTGAGAGGATGAAATGAGATAGTATCACTAAAGTACCTGGCACATAGTAGGCGCTTAATAAATGCTTGCTCCCTTCCCTTTTCCTTCTTCCCTTCCTCTTCCCTCTGTGTTTCACTTTCTTCATCTATAAAAATGAGGGGGTCAGACTCAATGGTCTCCAGTCCCTTACAGTTCTAAATCTATGACTCTATAAAACAAATCAAATGTCTAGATGGGAGAGCTATACATTGGCATTGTTTAGAATGGTTGAGGGACTTGGTCATGCTCAGTGGGGCTTACGTATGACCAGTGAGCTGGTTGGATATCAAGGACTGAAGAGAGCATGGGTGGTCAGAAAAGAACATTCCAACCAAACCCCCAAAACAAATCCCTGGCAGATGGGAGGACGGAGGAAAAGAACCCTAGCCTTGACCTTTGTGTTGGCCTCAGTCTCCTGTCTCCCACCTTTGAACTTCAAGGACCAAACCATTTGGACTTTTCATAGTTTCTAAGCTTGAGCCTTTTCCCCTGTACTTCATTTGTTCTGGTAGGAGAGAGTGCTATAGTCTGGGGTTTTGGGGGAGGTGGGGCAATGTTTTATACCAATTGTCCTTACTATACCACATCAGTGAATACCCATTTCTAAAAAGTAATTCTGCCAGAAAACTGATATCAAATAATAATCACAAGGTAGGAAACACACTGATGGGAGCTCACGAGCCTTTCTTACAAAACCATATCCCCTAACCCCTTAGGGCTACTCCTAGAACTCTGAGGTGAAAAGTAGCAACCATGCTCTGGGGGTTGGCCAGATGGCCAATGCAAGGAGAGTTTGGAAGAGTGAGCCCCAGGGCCTGTGCTACAGATGGCTTTGAATTTATAAGAGGTAAAGAAAGATGGCTTTAAAGGTCATTGCTGCAGATGTACAGTGAATTATATCATTTGCAAATTCTGGCAGCAATCACCATTTCCTTGGTGTATTTTGCAAATGATGCCTCTAAATTGGGCCCACTGGTGAAGAGCCCATGTACCATGCCGCATGAGAGCTGATGCCATGATGATATCATCTCTTCAAGTACCTCTGCCCCAACATTGTCATCTGTCCACCTCTGCACACCCAAAGTAAAACAGAAGGCTGAGCAGTCATTTAAGAAATTTGAAGTTAATTAGAATAACTGAGGCCCTCAAACTTATTTTTCCCTCAATTCTCTCAGTTGAAAAAGGCCAGATTTATTTGCATCACTACATTTTTGTAGACCTGGCCTAGATACCTCTAATTCTGTTGACCATATGCTCAGCCAGCCCTACTGTGCCCACATGTACTATTCATATATTTTTCACCAGCTGCTTTTTTTTTTTTTGCTAAATGACTATTTTTTCCCATTACAAGAAAACACAATCCCCCCTCCCTTTCTGTAAACATTCTATAAGGGATGTTTTCAGGATAAGCCAACAAGAAAAAGAATCTAAGAAAAAATATGTTAATAAAGTAACTTTGACCTCAAGGTCAGTTTATCACTTACCAATCTGCTTATTAGGAAATTGTAGCACTTCCAAGCCATCAGGATAAGTGGTGTGAGTTGTTTGAGTATCTGCATAATAATAAAGCTGAAAGTACAACACACATGTTACAGGAAGGTTTTGAGAGTGTTTGTTTTAAATCTGGGCTTCATCCTTTCAAAGGGACAAATGCTTTCTCTGCAGGTTCCCATTATAACCTCCATGAGGGCAACCAGGTCCAAAGAGAGGAAGCAGCATCCTATAATAAACTGGAAGTTACAAGACTAGAATGATTGTCCTGGCTCTTCTAGTAACTAGCTGTACGGACAGTAACTAGCACGGACGAATTGCCATGGCTTTCTTGGTCTTGGTTTCCTCATTTGTAAAATCTGAAGAGAGGACTCGGTGATGTCTCAACTGGCACAATGGATAGGAAACTGGAAGTGGAGTTCAGAAAGTGACACAATTCAGATATTTACAAGTTGCTCGACCATGCTCAATGACCTAACTCTGTCAGCCTCAGTGTCTTTATCTGTAAGATGAATGGGTTGGACTCAGTGGCTTCCAAGGTCCCTTCCAGCTCTCTATCCACGATCCTAGCACCTCTAAGGTTTGACGACCCCTCCCTAGAGATGTGCGTGACAGGAAAGGGAGTTCCAAACATGGCACCTGAGTGAGCAACTCAGACCTTGCCAGTCAAGTCGATGAAACGACCGAAATTCATGGGTCATGGTTCCTGAGCAACTCAAATGAAACTAGAGCAAGGCAGGGCCTGACACTCTTTCAAAATATATCCTGAACTGTATGTACGTCTTTCAGAACCAGGATCTTCTCTTCCAAAGGAAACATCAAGAGATAGAGCAATATCCATTGGGCCAGGCACCATCAGGTTAGATCAGGGGTAGGGAACCTGCGGCCTCGAGGCCACCTGTGACCCTCTAGGTCCTCAAGTGCAGCCCTTTGACGGAATCCAAACTTCAGAAAAAGGGCTGCACTTCAGGACCTAGAAGGTCACAGGTGGAATTGAGGCCACAGGTTCCCCATCCCGGGTTAGACATTCCACAGAAGCCCATGTTCACCAAGCTGGGGGCACAGGGTTTCACCTAATTGCTATTTCCTTCTCTTCCAATGAAGGAGTGTAGGGGAAGCTAGTAAAGAACGAAAGATAAGAGTGCTATAGTGAGTGAAAGGGAAATGTTCTAATAGTGTACTATAAAACCAGAATAAGAAAACTTTTTCTTTTCTTTTCTTTTTTTAATGTCTCTAGGGTCATTGATCCTCTGAAGAAATCTAAGAGCAAACACCAAGAAGGATGGGTGATTTCGTTAGTCCAGCTTTACACAGCTAGCAAATGTCAGAAGGGTGAATCGAACCCGGGTGTTCCAGACTCCAAACCCAATACTACAGCCAACTTAGTTTGGTCTTTTCTTTGTTTGTTTTAAGAAACAGAATTGTTAATATTCCATTGAGCTTCTTTTAAAATTAAGAACGAATATGAACTCTATCCAACAGATTCATCAAATAAAAATCATTTTGTGTCTATAATCTGACACATTGTGAGAAGCGGCATGGCAGAAGGTAGAGATAGACAAGACAGCTGGTCTTGGAGTCCAGAAGACCTCCACTGAAGCCCCATCTCTGACACTTACTGACTGTGTGATTCTGGGAAATTCAGTTAACCTTAGGGCCCTAGACAATTTCGTTAAGTCAGTAAATTGCTAAGAAGGTGCTAATTTGCTTTGGGAGAGGAAGTAACTCACAAGGATTTTCTTACAATGATGAACTGGCAGGTTTGGTCATTTGGACCTAGCAAGAGAGAAAGACAGAGGGGAAGAAGAAAAAGAATGAGAAAGGGAAATGGAAGAAGAGAAACATGGACGATCCCTTGTCAAAATTAAGGCAAGAATTCAGCTCATATATTCAGGGGAAAGGGGAATACACTAATTTTTAAAATTTTGTTAACATTGCCAGAATTTGTTAGGGGAGTAGGGAATTAGTTTTAATTTTCTTATTTTCCTTATTTTAGATAAAAAATTCTAACATTAATTTTTAAAATTAGATATTTTCATTTCATGTCACAGTGGGAAAGGGTATACTTTCCTTGAGTTACTTGACATGGTGGATAAAGTACCAGGCCCAGAGTCAGTAAGTCCTGAGTTCAAATGTGACCTTGGATACTTATTGACTTTGGGCAAGTTACTTGATTTCTGTTTGACTCAGTTTCCCCAACCACAAAATGGGGATGTGTAGGCACATAGTAGGCACTTGATAAGTGTTTATTGAATTGAACCTACCTCTCTCAGGGTTGTGAGCAGCAAATGAAATAATATTTGTAAAGGGTTTAGTACTGTGTCTGGCACATAGGTGTTCAGTCATTTCGGTTGTGTCTGAATCTTTGCGACCCCATTTGGGGTAGGAGCTATATAAATGCTTATTCCCTTTCTCTCCCCTCCCTATCCCCTTTCACATTTTTCATTACATAGTCATATTGTATGTCTTCCTAAAGATTTTTATAATTGCATTGTGTTTTTGTAACCATACATCCACCTGGTATTGATCTCCAGAGGTTAAAAGATATTCACGAAGTCACATAAATAGCTGGGAGCAAAGATCTAAGACTCAGACACAGGTCTTCTAAGTAAATTTGTTGCTCTTGGCTATATACTCACCTACATGCGTAAGGCTTATGCTATAAACTCAGGGCTATATTTTCCCCATGGGCTGGAGATTCTCCATTAGGATGAAGATGAAACCATATCTTTAGTGATGGATTCAACACAAAGAATGAGATATATATTTTTGGACACAGACAATAAGAAAATTTGTTTTACTTGGATAGTAATTAGATGATATTGAATGGATGGATAGTTCTTTTTAAGTTTCTTTTTCTTTGGATGATGGGGTAGTGAGAGAGAAAATAAATGATAGCTATTTGAAAAATAAAATAAAATGAAAAAAAAACAAAATATATCTACAGTTATGAATGCTCAGTGGCTTTAAATCCTAATATCATAACTATCTGTCAAAGAGTAGGATGTAACCTCTATTTGGGGACACCACTCTCTTGTTAGTTGCTCTTGGTTTGCCTGACTTCTTATCTGTTAGAGAGACAGAAAGAGAGAAAGAGACAGAGATAGAGAGAGCATTCATCTCCATAAGTCCAACTTTCCAAGTTTATCAAAAACAATATGCATTGTCCAGAATGGCCGCAGTGAGTAATCCCCTCAGTCCAGGAAGGAATGGCAGGAGGGAAGAATAGAGAAAAACCAACTTGCTACTATATTTATGGAACGGAACTATTAAAATCTTGACCTTTAATTGTACATGCCATCAAGTTCCATGAGCTTGGTTCTTGAGAGAGCTAGCTATTGAATACAATTTAGCAAGCATACAAGGAATAAAATGAGAATCCTCTAGGATGATAAGAAAGAAAGAAATACAAATACATAGCATCTCTTCCTGATTGACAAACTAGAGAAGAATTAAATACAGTTCAACCAGCCTACAAACCCCACTCAGGGTAGGGAGAAATGATGGTTCTTTTTCCTATTAAGTCATTGCCAATAGGATTCTAATTGCATTGTACTTAGATAACACCTGTATGGGGATTGAAATGATCATTGTTGAGATACAAAGAGATTCTCTTATATTTGAATTTCTAAGAGAGGTAGTTTATGTGATGGTGATGATGAAATAAGATGATTATATGATGAAAAGCACCATAAAATGTCAGAGAGAAATCATCAACACTAAACAGTCTCACTGCAATGAGACCCATAGTTCCTTTTTCAGTCATTTCCATTTTTCTTTGCTAGGGCTCAGGAGTGACTTTAATTAATCACAAGGTTCCTTCTTCAAAAGGTACCAGATGAAGAGGATGGTATGAATTCATCACATTAAAAAGGCAAAAGACAACAAGGAAGTAATGAATTAACTGTGGCAATTTCAAGCTGGTGTGGGCGACAGACATTGTTAGATCTGAAAGGGACCTTGGAGGTAATTTCCTCATCCAACTCCCTCATTTTAACATGAAGTGACTGAGGTAGAAAGAGACAAAACGTCTTGTTCAAGATGCACAACAAACAAACAAGAGGGTGATTTTAAGCCCTCCTGAAATGAAATAGCATTTTTGGCTTCATGTCTCACTGGTCTTTCTTCCTAACACTTTCCCTACATTTTCCTGTCAAGTGGCATGAATGAAAAACCAAATAGCCAGAGCTTAGATTTCAGAAGCTATACAAGTAATCATAATAACTTAATGCTTCATGTTGACATCATGCTTCACATGATTATTTCGTTTGATCCTCATAATACCCTAGTACTAGAATACCCTAGTATTATAATATATAGTAGAAGAGTATGTATACTTATATATATATAACATAGTACACTACATATACTCTACTATATATACAGGCTATTCCTAAAGTCTGGACACATAGGCAAAAATGCATATTTTCAAGTAATAAAATGAATGAAATTTTCAACCACATTTTATTTAATTGGAATATTATCAAATAACACCTTCATTTGTGATGCAAGGGTTGATGCTCTTTCAAGATTCACATGAGCTCGATGAAATAACTCCACATTGCCATCAATTGCCTATGTATCCAGATTTTAGGAACACCCTGTACAGTATATAATAGTATGTATACACATATAGTGTGATAGTATAATATATAGTATATAGTATAATGCCCATAATACCCTAGTAAGATATGTAGTAAATACGAGTTTTAATGACTCTGTTGTACAGAGAGGAAATTAGGACTCACAAAGATGACCTGCCCAAGATTGCAAAGGTCACAGTCAGCAGCAAGGTCAACATTTGCAGCTAGCTCCTTTGACTCCAAATCCAGTGTGCTGCCCTACAACATGGTGTGTGTTTCCGTAGTCTTGCACCAGGTCAAGCTTACCTTTAGCCCTCCTTGCTAGAAAAAGGAAGAGATCAGCCAATCAGCTGAATGATAGAACAAGTAGAAACAAAAAAAAATCTGAGGGGCTGGAAAACAGGGACACCCTTACCAGAAGGAAAAAGAAAGGCATATTCAAAAAGAGAGTTAGAAACCAAACTTAAGTTTGAGAAAAAGTTTAGATTCTGTATTTGTTGCTGTTCAGTCATTTTCAGTCACATGCAACTCTTTGTGACCCCATTTGGGGTTTTCTTGGCACAGATACTGGAGTGGTTCGCCATTTCCTTCTCTAGCTCATTTTAGAGATGAGGAAACTGAGATAAACAGGGTGCCCAGGGTCACACAGCTAGTGTCTAGAGCTGGATTTGAACTCTTGAAGATGGGTGTTCCTGACTTTAGGCCTGACGCTCCATCTACTATGCTACCTAGCTAGACTATGTATGAGTTTTCCCCCAGGTTTTGGAAAAATTATTTTAAAAAATTTACATACCACTCTCTGATCGGGCATGAACTTCTGCATGTCTCCATTTGGAAATGTCACAATAGTTGTTTTCTTATCAGTGCTGATCTCCTTCTTGGTGCCATTGGGGAAAGTGATTGTTTTCCGTCCATCCGAAAATTTCCATTCCACCTTTGCAGAAAAAAGAAAGTTGACACATGGAGACAAGTGCAGGAGGAGGATTTTGTGATTTGACTCATCCATTTATTTATTCAACAAACATTTGCCAAGTGCCTACTGCATTCATGGTACCGTCAGAACTAAGCAACTGTGAAAGTAGTATGAAAATGTAACACTAAGGACATATTCATTAAATTCATTAATTCAAAACATGCATCACTAATTGTGGCTGGTACACAATGAGAAAAGGTTAGCATGTCTGGTTTATTTTTTATGTTTTATTTCACAAGATATTTGCCCGCTCTGGTTTCTACGTAGCCTAGAAAATGTGTGATCACTGAATTCTGGTGAAAGAACTCAAGGCAGATCAATACTTATTATGTGCCCTACTCAGTGTTCAAGGCATCGTGCCAAGCATTAGAGATGCAAAGATGGAAAACAATCTAGTTCTTTACCCTAAAGTGCTTATATGCTATTGGAGTGGGGGAGGGTGTTAAGACAAATAATTTGATGTGATACACGAGAGAATATGGTAAGGACAAAGGAGAGATACTGGTAGAGTACTGTAAGAAAAACTGGGTAAAGAGATAATTTCCTGATGGGTGGAGATGGAGGATCAGAGGAAGCTTCATGGAGAAAGTGACTAAGCCTTGAAAGAAGACTTCAAAAGAAAGAAACTGAAGAACAGCTAATATTCCAATATGGTGAGAACACATATGAGTGTTATACAGTTGGGAGCAGCATGAAATAAGGCCAGAAGAACAGGCTGAAGCCAGACGGTGAAAAATCTTAAACGGCAGATGTTTGTATCTTTCCCACTAGAGGCAAAGGAAAGCAACTGAAGCCAGGGAGTAAAATGGTGAGACCTTTGTAGGAAAACTCTTTTGGACAGCTGTGGGTGGGATGGTTTGGAGAAATGAAAGATTATAGACAGTTAAACAGTTGACTTTTTTATAGTTTAGGCAAGAGATAATAAAGAAATGAACTCAGGTGGTGGCTTATGGGACGTAGCTGGTGGTGCAGTGTATGAAGCGTTGGGCTTAGAGTCAGGAGGAGCTGAGTTCAAATGTGACCTCAAACACTTACTGTTTGTGGGACTCTTGGCAAGTCACTTAAGACCTCTGATTGTTTGCCTCAGTTTCCTCAAATGTGAAATGAAATTCACAATAGCACCTACTTCCCAGGTTGAGAGGATCAATTGAGATAATGTTTGTGAAGCACTTGGCACAGCTCCTGGCACAAAGCAGGCACCATAAAAATGCTTTTTTTCTCCTCTTTCCCTTTCCCAGAGTATGAATGAAGAGAAAGTGATAAATTCAAGAGATGTTTCCAAGGAAGAATCAACAGAACTTGGCAACTGATAGTTGTTTGTCCTTCATTCTTGAAGAGGGCCATGACATCATGACTTGCAAGTGAATTGGATTTAAGTGATTGGAAGCTTGAGGAAGGAGGGGCTAAAGAGGGAGAGTTAATGATCACTGAAGTTTCTAACCTGGGTGACAGGGAAATGGTGACACCATCAATAGACAGGGAGAAGTTGGCAACACGAATAAGCTTTACAGGGAAAATAATAAGCTTAATTTTGAACCTATTGGCTTTAAAGTAAACATATGTGTCTGGATATGTATGTTTTATATATAAATACATACATATGTATATGTGTGTACATATACACATACACATACATACCAAAGACCCTTGATGTGCTTGGTGTGGGAACACCCTCCTCTGATGCAAACTATAATAATCTTGAACTTAATTGTTTTAATCATCTCTGGCTCAAAGAATTTAAACCATTCACCCAAGGTCACAGAGCTAATAAAAGTCAAAAATGGGATTTGAAACCAGGTCTTCCTAATTCCAAGTATGTCATTTTATTTATTATACAACACTGTCATATATAGTTGTATAGAGATGTATGTATGTGTATATGTATGTATGTATGTAGATATACACATATACCCATCATCTCTCAACACGTGTGTGTATGTGTATGTATGTGTTGGTCCCACCAAATTAGATGGTTTCAGAGATAAAAACCTATTGTTCTGATGATCAGCCAAACCAATTTGGAGAGATTCGCCACCACCAGCTTGGCCACAGGGCAATGAATTTTCTGGGCACAGAAACTCTTGTCAACCCTTTATTGTTATAGTGAGGTGGTGATTTTGTGGCAGCAAAAGGAGTGCCCACATTAATGACATCACAGGTCCTTGAAGTATTAAGGATGTGTACATGTACATTTGTATATAGAGGTGTGTGCATGTGTGTGTATGTACGTTTGAGAGTCATCTGAATTCATACCGATGCCATGAGAGGAGATAAGTCCACAAAGTCACAGAGTATGGAGAGGGGAGAAGACAGAGCCCTGGGGACATCAGTGCCTTGAGGAAAGGAGAAGGAAGATAAGGCAGTGATGGCTCTGGAACGGCAATGATCACATCGGTAGGAAGATACCAGGTGAAAGGCATGTTGCACAAAGAGGACGAGGCCCACAGTGCACAATGTTTCAGCAAAATCAAGGGGGAAAAGATTCAAACTTAGTTTTCAAACTCATCTTTAAAATTAGGGGGTTGCACTACATGACCCTTCAAGGTCCTTTCTAGCCCTAAACCCTTTATCCGATGACTGAGAAAAAGCTATTAGATTTGAAAATCAAGGAGTGACTGATAACCTTGGAGAAAGAAGCTTCCAGAGCGGTGGGAGTAGGAGCCAGACAGCCAGGGATGGGAGGTGTTCATGCAGAAGTAAAACCCCTGACTAAGCGAGGCCAATGGGACTTACTGGAAAGAGTGCTGACCTTAGAGGCAGAGAATGTGGTTCAGTAGCAAAAAGGAGGAGAAACCTTGAGCAACAACTCAAGGGAAAACAAGTTCAAGGGAAGGTTTCCTAAGAATGTGGGAGTCTGTAGTAGGTGGTGACGGAGTGAGGGAAAGAGAGAGGCAGAAGAGTAAGGAGAGAGGGAATGGGCGGGGGGGGAGGATGAGGGAAGGGGGAGAGAGAACAAGAGAGGGGGAAGAGAGAGAAAAAAGCAGAGAGAGAGAGAAGAGAGAGAGAGAGAAAGAGAGATGGGGGAGAGAGAGACACAGAGAGAGAGACAGAGAGAAAGAGAGAGAGAGAGACAGAGACAGAGACACAGAGAGAATAAGAATGAATGACAGAGGAAGGTGCTGGAGAAAACTGAGTCAATAATATTAAGGCAAGAGATTAGAATTGGCAAGAAGGGTAGGATGGGTTAAGACAGATGTGAAAGATAAAGTGGGAAGACAGAATATGATAGAAAGTCAATCAAAGACTGATAGGACGATTCTTCAAGGTTTCAGGCCTCCAAAAGTACTTGTCAGCTTGAGAATCACAGGCAGGCTTTGAATTCAGGTCTTCCCGATTCCAAGACCAGCCTTCTAGGAACTATACTGTGTCACTTCACAAGGATATAAGATGACAGTCAGAAAGAGGAATTCCAAGGTTCAGGATCCTAGAGCTGCAGCAATCACAGATTAAACCAATGATGAAGAGGAAATCAATAATTCTTGTAGGTCACCGAAGTAGAATCACAAGAGAGTGATAAAGTGGGAAGCCAAGGTGCTGGAAAGTCCACCACCATATATTGCCCTGAACATCTTTTCTTACTCTTTCCACATTTTTCTTTTGCTACTGAGTCATTTTCAGTGACTCAGTTTTTTTGGTCCGAAGTTAAACTAGTCACAATAAACAAATACAAGCCTTGCTCTCGGCCTTCAACTGCAGTTAGGGTTATACTAGGAATTTACAATTTGGGCAGTTTGACCCAGAAATCACAACAAATTCCCTATTTAAGGATTTTACTTAGGAGTATCTTTGTGTATACTGAAGAAATTTAGATAGTTTTAAAAAAAAGGAATATTTTAATCACTAGGAGAAATGCACAAGTCCAAGTCACCTCGAATTTTAGGAATGTAATCATTCACATTGATAAATTATTTTGAAGTCCAGCAAAATGTTTTCTCTGTAACAGCTCAGTGGGGGTAGGTAACGCAGGTGCTAGTAGTCCCATTTTACATATGAGGAAATTGAGACTCATGGAGGTTAAGTCCTTTGCCCACCCAAGGTCACACACACCATTAGTAGGACTCAGACCAGGTTCCATTCAGAGTTAATACCAGTTATGCTACGCTAGCCCATAATAACCAACTCACAAACGAGGCATGTTCATAGTAATTAAATTCCATTGTATATAACGTGATGCTCTAAGTGCAATTTAAAAGTTAATTCTGGTACAAACTGAGAAAATGTACAGGGAGTCAAAAACATTTTTAAAAATCTTAAGGATTACTCTAAAAGTCAGCCCCCAGTCATGAAACAAACTTGCCCACTTGCACCACCTGCTGGCCAAGCCAATGGTTTCACGCCTTACAACCCAAGCCAATCCTCTTTCCTTCCTCCTCCCCTCTGTGCCCACCCCAAACAACTCAAACTCAAATACATTAAGCAACATTTAGTTTAGTTCTGTTCGAGAGGAATTGTTCTTTAATTATCAGCATTCATCTCTGTCAAAGAGGAGCAGGCTCAAACACTGTTGATTCTGAGCAGGCATTAATAACTTCTCCCTTACGGCACATGAAGGTAGCATAAAATAAGGGCGATGACCCATTTCTCAGAATCTCTAAAACAAGTAGACAGGTCAATCCATCTTCTATGAAATGATGGAGAAGTCGGGGCAGGGTTGAGGAGTGAAGGGAAATGATCTAGAAGATGTAAGGAGGTGGGAAAAGGAGAGACCCAGAGGCAGTAAATTGTGGCAGTTGAGGAGAAGAGCAGGTGAGGAGATTCAGGGGAACTGGGGAGGGTGGGCAGAATAGGATTGTGAGATAGCATGGAAGGAGTGACCTGGAGAAAGCTTAAGCCTCTTGCAGCAGAGGTTCCTAACCATTTTTATGTCCCTTCGGCAATCTGGCGATGTCAAAAGACTCCCTTCTCAGAATAATGTTTTTAAAGCATAAAATAAACTACATAAGATTTTTTTAAATTACATTGAATTGCAGTTTCAAATTTAAAAAAAAAAATAAGTACACTGACCACAAGCTAAGAACCCCTGCTCTACAGGGAAGCTTGGTACAGCAGAAAGACTAGTTCTGGAGTCAGAGGACCTGGGTACCTCTGCCATTTAGTATTTTGTGACCTTGGATAAGTCATTTATCTTCGTGGAACTCAGCTTCTTTTTCTATACAATGGGAAGAGGGGGAGGGGCAGGATTTGTATTCGACCTCTAGGGTCCCTTTCGGCGCTGGATCTGTGCAGTCATAAGTTCAGACATGAGGCTAAAGAGCAAGAATATATAAAGAATGAACACGGGGCTGGAGAGTGTCAGCTACTACCTCTCCTCACAGAGCAAACGTGAGGAAGAAGAGTTATAGACCCTAAAGAGCCATCCGTACAAATGTGAGATATTATCATGCTGAGAGTGAGTTCCCTGATTCAAGTCAACAGTGAGTATAGAACATCATAGATCCCCATTCTCCTGCTCTATGAACTGTCTGTCCCTGTGGGGATGGGGGGGGGGGAGAGGGGAAGAGAGAGAGACAGAGACAGAGACACAGAGACAGAGACAGAGACGCAGAGACAGAGACACAGAGAGACAAAAGACAGAGAGAGACAGACACAGAGACACAGAGAGACACAGAGAGAGACAGAGACAGAAAAAGACAGAGACAGAGACACACAGAAAAAGATGAAGGGGGAGGGAGGGAGGGAGAGAGGGAAGGAGATAGGGAGAGTCCAATATCCAAGAGTATTAGATTGGACTGTATTTCAGGTACTGAAATCCTCTTCTAAACAATCAGTGGAGAATGTGGGTGATTGGCGGGGAGGGGCAGAATTAGGGCCAGGTAATGCAGATTAAGATAAATTCAAAAAGAAAAGAAAAAAGTTTTCCTGCTGAAAAGGGGGACTTCCTGATTTTCTGGTAACAGAAAGGCAGGCAATGATACTGGAACCTTTTTGTCTGCTGGAAGACACTTGCTGGCTGTGAATTTTTATCCTTATGACAGCTTGGATGAAGTAGAATGACAATACACACGTCACACACACACACACACACACACACACACACACAAGCTTGAGCACACATGTAAAAACAGACATGGAATGATGGTTCCAGTTTCCTACCTTGCCATCTGGATGCTTTATTTCTTTTTGTATTTCCTCTTCTTTTTTCTTATTCTTCATAGACAGCAATAGTTTTCTGGATCTTGCTAACTTGGAAGAATAGCCCTACGGAAATATTGCAGTCATTTGCTATAGGTTGATGGGGCCTTGATGACAGTTACTATTATATAATACAGCCAACCTCCCATCACCCTTTAATATCTGACAAACATGTATCTCAACAGGCACAGACAGTGGTAACAGAAGCAAAAACCATCATAGGTTTTTTTGTTTTCAGGGAAGGTAGAGGAATTGAGGTGCAACTAATATTCATTTATTATTTAATTTATTGTAGAGCATCAAAAGTGGCGAGCATCAATACCTGAGGAAGTACATTAACAGTGCTTTGGGGCAGATTTTTTTCAATCAAAATTTTTACTTTCTCACTTCCTCATTTCTTTTAGGTCAGAACTGGGAAGAATTCCACAACAGTTAACCTACTCCATATTATAAAAGACATGATCACCTGCTAACTGTTTAGGAATCAGCGTATAATCTGAGGGACAGTTAGGTGGCACAGGGGACAGAGCACCAAGCCTGGAGTCGGGAAGACCTGCGTTCAAGTTTGACCTCAGACACTTAGTAGCTGTGTGGCCCTGGGCAAGTCACTTAACCCTGTTAGCCTCAGCTTCCTCATCTTTAAATAAGCTGCAGAAGGAAATGGCAGACCACCCTAGTATCTTTGCCAAAAACAAAAAAAACAAACCAAATATGTGTGTGTGTGTATACATATATGTGTGCATATATATGTATCTTTCCAATATAGTATTAAAACAACTTTCAGGTGTGATCTATGAGCTGTTATTGGTAATCTTTGACATACTGGAAAAATAGAGATGGGTAGACAGATGACAAATGATGTCCCAATATTCAGAAGACAGGGGGAAGTGAATTCTGTAAATTATAGACAAATGACCTTCATGCTGGTGTCTGTGAAACTCTAGACTATGTTATGAAACTGTTGGTTTCACATATTAGTCATACCCTCTTAGAGCTAGAAGCAAACTTGGAAGTCATTTAATCAAAATCCCACCTTTTACTAATGGTGAACCTGAGACACAAAGATGCTAAGAGATTTGTCCAAATGTAGGCAGCTAGTGAAAGGCAGGACCAGGAGAAAGCCTCCCATCTCCTAACCCCCACTTAATCAGTGAACAAGAATTCATTAAGTACTGGCTCTGTGGATCTGCCCTTCTCCACCCACCGCTCCACTTTTCTAAACTTTTTTTCTCATTTTATCACTTTATATGGTAATGGAGAGATGGCTCAAGTTCTCTAAGAGGAAAATATTCCTCCACAGTAGGAAGAAATAGATTCCCTGCGGTAGGAAAGAAATGAGTAAATGAAATCTTGAGATGCCTATTTGAAGGAACTTAGAAAGGGTATTGGGGACCAAGAGGAAGCAAGCTATTCTATCTACAAAGGACAGGAAATGCTGGACTAATTTCATTTCCTTTTGTGATAGGATTATTAGGGGGGTGGTGTGGCATAGTGAATAAAGGGCCAGCTTCAGAACCAGGAAGATGTGACACATACATACTGGCTACATGACCGTGGGCAAGTCATTTAGACTCCAGATGCTCTAGGCAACATTCCAAGAGACAAGTTGCAGAGAAGATGCCAGCCTGCCTGGGCAGAGGGAGCTTCCTCACCAGGGAATTCCCCATTCTCATGGAATCACAAGGCCAGTGCCCTCCCCTATGAGATGGTAGGTCAAGGGAAGCATTGTTTTTCAGCACAGTCTTTCTGAAAAGAAAGAACCTACCCTTGTTAACAAAATGGAGAAAAGTACGATCAATTCCTCTGCACAATGAAAGAGATTCATATCTGCTTGGAAAAACTACAAATTGATGTTGATGTCTAGATTCCTATCCATCTGGAGGAAAGGCCCTGCTGGCTTGTGCAGGAAACAGAGCTATCCAGCAGCTATTTTGATTCTGTTTTCTCTACTAAAGAAAACAGTCTTTGGAATAGTAACTGTAAATAAAAATGGTTTGCAGGATCATAGAGAACTAGAAGAGGCCTTATGGACTATACAGCCCAATCCCCTCGCTTTACAGATGAGGAACTGAGACAGGTTAAGCCGTTGTCCAGAGTCACATAGGTAGCCACTGTCAGAGAAGCTTTATGAACTCAGGTTTTCCTGACTCCTGTCCCAGCACTCCAGCCACTGAACCCATTGGAAGCCAAGATAACTAGGACTATGGCAAGAGAGGACTTTACCATCTGTTATTAATCTATCCATTTATTATTATAATTAATCTATTATTCATGACTTCAAATTACCAGACCTGGACAAACTACATCCCAGAAAGGGTGACTAAAACACTGTCATTTTTTTTAAAAGAACAAAAGAGATGCTTCAAGTCTGAAGATGAGCAAATGGTGTTCCAATTTCAAAAATAATTTAGAGCAGGATTGTAGAAATTATGACCCAGTGAGCTCAACTTCAGTTGCTGGCAAAGTGCTAGAACATATTAGTAAAGGGATGATTTGGAAACAGAAGTAGTGTTCGCGAGGAGTTTCGTCAAGAACACTTAATGCTAGATTCACCTTACTCCTTTTATTTGACAAAATTATCAGACTGGCGTGTCAGAGAAATGTCATTACTAGAAGAGCCTTATTTTAATAAACTACTTGATAAAGTCGCCCTTAGCACCTTGGTGTAGAATATGGAAAGATGTTGGCTAGGTGATAATATAGCATATATATTAGGTGGGTTTGGTGAATTTGGAACGTGGTGAAGGACTGAAGCCAGAGCAGTAATAATGGGTCAGTGTTGGTTTGGAGAGAAGTCTCCAGGGGAGGGTCTCAGAGGCCAGGCCCCTGTTCTGCTCGCCGTTTTTATCAGTGGCTTTTATGAAAGTACGGATGGCATGATTATCAAATGTGCAGATGATAACGAAGCCAAGAGAGAAAACTGAAATATCAGATGACAGAAGAAGGATTAAAAAATCTCAATAGCAAATAAATGAAATTTAATAGGAATAAATGCCAGGTTCTATGTTTGGGCTCAAAAATACCTGCACAAATACGAGATGGGGGCAACATAGATCATTAACAGTGGGCGTGAAGAAAGATCTGAGGGTTTTTCTAGGATTACAAACTCAGTATGAATGAAACATGAGATCTTGGGATGGATTAATAAGAGCAGCATATCCAGAATGAAGGAGTTCTCTGCACTCCATCCCAGTCAGATCACATCTATAATACTATGAATTCTAGCCACAATGTTGTAGGAAGGACACCGACAACCTAGCGTATACCCAGAGGAGGAACAACTGGAATTGCAAGACGATTAGAACCCATGCTATATAAGGTTAAGTTGAAGGAACTATGAATGTTTGTCCTGGAGAAGAGAAGACTCATTTGAGAAGTTATACAGTCAGTCGGTGGGGGAGTAGAAGTAGAAGCGAGAGGTAGAAGTTGCAGAAAACCAAATTTTAGCTCCATATAAGGAAAATCTTCCTAATGGTTAGAGCTGTTCAAAAATGGAAAGGTCTGCCTCAGGTATTAGTGAACTCTCTGTCCCCAGACATGTATAAATCATGACCAGATGACCACTTCTCAGGGATGTTGTAGAGGGGATTCCATTGGTGTACAGGTATGCCAGTAAGGCCAAAAGGGCTTAGTTTAACGGGTGCCCTTGAGGAGTTTGGCTTTTGTTTATGGTGAAAGTACTTTCACTTGTTAAACGCTAAGCCCCAGGCCCAAAGCCCTATCAGGTGTGAAACCCCTGTGGGCATAGAT
>CM053627.1:77876527-77905844 GCA_028646595.1 Phalanger gymnotis
TGGCCTCCTGGCTACTCTTGTGAGGCGGGCCTACTGGGCCTGGAGGCTTGTGTTCACAATACTGGAATGGGGAGGTTGGTTCGCTAATTTGTTGCTCTGGGCCCTGAATAAATTTTTTGATGCCTTCTGCTTGGAGAATTCTGTATACCCAACGATTTCGAACCATTCAGATATTTATATGATCCTTTTTGAGATCATAGATTCGGCCTTCCTACTACAACAGGTTGGACTCAGTCAACTCTGAAGTTCTTTTCCCAAGTTGATGAGTCTATGACTCTATACTTGCACCTGTCTTTCACTTTTAATTAATTTTTATTTGGTTAATTAATTTGTTTTTGTTAATGACTTTGATAAAAGCATAGAAGGCATGTTTATTAAATTTGTGGGTGGCATAAAGTTGGAGGGATGGCAGAACCCATATCCAAAAAACCCCAATAGAATGGAATGACAGGCTGAATCTAAGAAGACAAAATTCCACATGGAAAGTAAAAAGGTCCTTTGCCTGGGTTCAAAAACTCGACAAGCACAAGATAGGAGAGGGCTCAACTTAACAGAAGTTGCCATGAGGAAAAAACCCACAGTCTGCCTCTGGAGTTGTTTTTTAAGACTATAAACTCAATGTGATACAACCTCATGACATGGCTACCAAAAATGCTAATGAAATTTCAGGATGTATTAACAGAAGTATGAAATAAGGAAAGTAATAGAACCATTGTAAACTCTGTTAGACTGCAGCAGACTGTTCCTCTGGATACCTTACTTTAAAAGAACCACCCAAAAACTGGATCCAGCCACACCACGGTGATCAGAATTGTGAAGAGTCTCCGAATTATTTAACAGGAAAAAAAAACTGAAAAAATCTGAGGATGTACTCATTTTATTTGCTCAATTCTCTATTCAGGACATTTTGGTTTGGTTTTATTTTGTTTTACAACTGCATAAGACAGTATTATAAAAACTATTGGCAAAAGCTCTTTTTTGTGGTTGACAGCACTGTCAGGATATAGTCCCACTGCACGAGTGTATTAAATGCAATAGGGAAAGGGGCTAGGCCCGTGATTTCAGTGGCATAAGGAAGTCCCAGACAAGGAATATTCCTCTATCAAGGCAGGTCAGTACCTTCTCTGTAAGTTATCATCTTAGCAATGTGCCTAAGGCACTAAGAGGTTAAGTCACTTGTCTGGGTCACAAAGCCATATGTGTCAGAGGCAAGACTTGACTCCAAGTCTTCCTGGATCTAAGGCCAGCCCTCTATTCACTATGCTATGCTGCTTCTCAAGTTTATTTAAATATAAAGTTACTACACAGTGATAAGTATTTGTATTGATGTTTAATGTTTTTTCTAATAAAGCATGTAATTAAAAATAAAAGACTTGAGGATGGGAGGTATAACCAGTCTTCAAATATTTAACAGACTGTCCTATTGAAGAACAGTTAGATTTGACCTATGTACTTTCAGAGCTCAGAGCTAGGTCTCAGTTACATGGAGACAGATTTCATTTCAATATACAGAAATATTTTCTAATAATTACAGTCTTCCAGAAATGAAATGGGCAACCTCATGAAGTAATGGATTCATGATCCAAAGAAGTGCATGAGCAAACACCAGCAACCACTTGTCAGGCATGTTGTTGACCAGTTTCTTTCACTGGATAGGGGGTTAGACTAGATTATTTCTAAAGTTCTTTCCACTTCTCTGATCCTGTGAGATACAGTTTGAAATAAGTGGACCGGTCTGGGTACTTGGAAATCCTTCTGTTCCACAGATTTCATTGTCAAATTTGACCCGAAATCATACATCGAAAGTTTCATGCATAGTAACATACTATGAGAAGAATGGTGAAAAATATCTTAGAATTTTAATATTTGTAAACGGTCTTGTTTTTTCAACTCTTTCCTGATTGTCAAACAATTGAGAATAGAAAATGACTAAGTTTACCCATGTCTCCAATATCTGACTGAGCCCAAAAGGTAATGAGGACATTTACCCAATGGCCTATAGGTTAACTTTATTTTTTTGTGTTTTAGTTCTCCAAAGGAGATGGAAAGGGTGCCATTGACCTCTCACCCCTAGAAAATCTACTGGTCTTGGAAACATTTATTTAGAGCTTAAATCTTAGAGGTGTTCTAGCCCAAGAGCAAACCTCTGTGTTGGCATGATATGACTGTGCCTGCCTGGATTTATGGAGCGAGTCTGACCTTGACTACGTGAATGTCTTCATTCTGATGGAAGGCAGAGGGCCTGTGATCATTATTCCGAACTCGAAGGAGGAGTGTATCTTCATAATTCCCAGAGGTCAATGGAGACCTGTCTAGAAGGGAAACAAGTTTGATTACAAGAGGACAGTGAGGTTGTCCAACACAATATCACAATCACAAAATTATGACAAAGTCCTTTTTAAAAAATGCTGGCTATCAAAGGGAGAGAGTATTTTTTCTAAGATGGTCATGATAGATAATAGTCAAGGTGACCACATACATGAGATAGATATGTCCCTCAAAACAAAACACATTTTGAGGGAGTTATTCAAACTGGATGAAAAGCATCCTTCTGAAAGCTCTTACCATTTTCATAAGCTGCCAAATTTTCTTCATTATACATGACAAGTGGGGAAATTGGCACTGGTGATTTTCTTGAACTTGCTTTTTGTAGATTTCTTGGAGATCGATGGATGACCTAAAGGTGCAGCAATACCCAGTGAACTAGAAACTATTATGAGGAGGATGGCTTTAAAAAATACTGTTGAATTTATAATATCCTTAATATAAAGCGACTATAAAGCAATGAATTTCATATATAATCCACTTTTCTGTCCCAATCTAGTAAGTGGGAATGCTTGCTTTACTTGGTGTTTATTAAGTTTAGAATAAAAATTTATTTTTAATTTGAAAAGAAATTAATACTATTGTTTACTGTATCAGATATAGATATGCTTCTGCCTTAAGGCACCAATTGATAGATTTCAATTTCTTTTAATAATTATGTTCGCTAGCCAGTTAGACAGCTAACATTTCTTAAGCACCTACTATGACACTATGGGGATATGAAGTTATTATTTTTTTTTAATTCATCAGAAAGCTATTAGTTATTTTTATGGTAATCCATATTACCTTATGAATTACCATAACTCAGAGCCTACATGGTAATCAGTATTGTGATAGGTGCCATGGGGATAACATGAAAATACCTCAATAATTTAAATATAAAAATTATATATGTATATATTAATACTTGTCCCAAGAGCTCAAGGAAAGACTGATCAATAAATCAAAGGCATTTATTATATGTTTACCATGTAGCAGGCACTGTGGCAAGTGCGAGATATCCAAAGAGAAACACAAAACAGTAGCTGTCCTTGAGAAGCTTAGGTTGCATTAAGGGAAACAATACATAATATGTAAAAACATATAAAGTGTTTGCAAATTAAATACAAAATATTTTGGAGGAGAAGAAGGAATAGGAACAGCTGGAAGGATCAAGAAAGGCCTCCTGTAGGAGATGGCACTTCAGCTAAGTTTTGAAAGGAGCTAGGTAATATAAGAAGTGTACCTGAGAAGAGAGTCTATTTCAGGCATGGCGGAGAGTCTGCACAAAGCTAGAGAGATGGTAGATTAAATATACAAGGAACATCAAGGAAGACAATTTGGCTGGACCGTGGGTGTGGGGTATAGTTACTATGTAATAAAAATTAATAGGGAAAATGGAGTCAGGTTGTAAAGGGCTTTAAATGCTAGAGGAGCTTACATTTAGTCCTAGAGGTAATAGGGAGCCATAAAAGTTGATTGAGTTTGGGGGTGAGGGGAGTATCATATAGTAAGATCTACACTTTAGGAAAATCTCTTGTGGCTGTATAGAGGATGAATAATAATAATATTAAAGCAATTTAAGGTCCGAGAAACACTTTGCAAGTGTTATTTTATCCTCACGACAACCTTGGAAGGTAGGTTATATTATTATTCTTGCCTTATAGTGTGTCTTAGGCTGAATTTGAACTCAAGTCTTCCTAACTTCAGGTTCAGTATTTGAGATCGGGACACCATTTAGGAAGCTATTACAATAATCCAGGCTGATGAGATTATAAAAGAGAAAAGAAGACCCAAGACAGAGCCTTGGGGTATGGCCCCAAATTGGGGAGGAGGTCAGGGATCATCAAAGGAAACTGAGAAAGAGCAAGGCAGACAGTTAGGAGAACCAAGAGAGGCTGGTGTTACAGAAACCCAAAGAAAAGAGAGGATCCAAGAAGAAAGGGTATTCAACAGTGGTAAATGCTGTAGAGAAGTCAAGAAGAATCAGGATTAAAAACAGATTACTGAGCAACAAGGAGGTCATCAGTAATCCGTGAGCTAATATGTATTTCTGAGTGTCTACTCTGTTATCAGCACTGTGCTAGGTGCTGGGGTGGGAGTTAGGAGGGAGGATAACATTAAAATGCAGCAATAATTTTTTTAATGAATGAATAGGAGTTGACCACAACAGAGCACATTAAAACAAGAAATGAAAAGTGTCACATGCAATCAGTTCATCATTTAGCACTTAAGCTAGGTCAAGACTCAATTGAACCATAGACAGGAATGTAATTCCAATAAATTGATAGTGAGTTTATTAGACCTCAGTACAAGTTTTGTTCAGTATGAAACTTAAAATGTAACTGGAATAGTCTATGATTGTAAATGTCTTTTTGTTTTTGTTCTTATTTTTTGTTTTTTTGGTTTGTTTTTGTCTTTTTGTTTTTGTTTTGGGTTTTTTTTTTTTTTTTTTTACCATTTCTGGATCAAATAGTGTGATTCTTGGTTCCAGGGCAGATCTCTTTCCAATAGGTGGTGGACTTCTGACATGAAGACTTCTGGAAACAGTTTTTTCTCTATGTTCTCTTGAAGTTGCTTTCTTAGATTCCACTCTTTCTATTTTATTGCTTACTGGCTAAAAACAAATCATTGTGCATTTTTATATTAACAACAACCATTTATATCTTCCTCCTCCCCTCAGAATATTGATAAGTGAATTATATTAGTGACTGTGACAACTAGAATAACACAAGTCTTTCTTTGGACCCTTGGCCCCAAAGTAAATCCTCTTTTCTCTAAAACTGAAAAAAAAAATAACCCAGTAATCATCTTTGAAATTAGGGATGCTGATATCTACTTTGAAGAAAAGCTCACCATTCAGTCAAGAAGCATTTATCAAATACTTATTATGTGCCAGGCACTGTGTTTAAGCCCTAGTGATACAATAGTCCTTATTTTTAAGGAGCTCATAATCAAATTGGGAGAGACAAGATGTAAATAACTGCAGTCACACAAGCTATATGGAAAGAATCTGGGAGGTAAGCTCAGAGGAAGGCATTGGGGGAAGACAGTAGGGGAGGGATGAGGTGTGAGAAGCCTCCTCAAATGGAATTTGAGCTGGGTCTTGAATTTTGATTGAAGTGAGAGAAGCTAAGAGACAGAGGTAAAGAATGAGAGCATTCCAACCAATGGGGGCAGCCAGTGCTGTAGCAAGAGCGAGTATTAGGTTTGAGGTTGACCATGGAATACACAGAGAGGAGTAAAATGTAAAAATTCTTGAATTTTTGAAGTCATTCTGTGAATATGACTTCAAATTCCAAACAAAACACTTTAGAAAATTCAATCCAGGGAGTATTAGGTGCTTATTTATAGAAAAAGGCATTATCTTGGCATCTCATGATACTTAAACCTGAGGGGAAATGACATTGTTACTTTATGCTTTCTAGCTTTTGTGTCTCAAATGAATGGAGGTTTTAGGAATCATAAAAACTACATGAGCCCAGAATTTGGGGGCCCGCAGTCACACTTGAAGATGTAGTATGTATTCATTCCACAGCTTGAGAAGACTTCACAGAGTGCAATAGCTCCAAGAGATCTTAAGAGGTAGTCTAGTCCTTCAAAGTAACCTCAGATCATGGACTGCATACCAATCCAGAAAGACGAAAATACATACTACTGGATTAAATAATGTAGGTAAATTGCTCCACAAACTTGAAAGCCAACTGCTGTTATTTTAAGTAAATCTTTACAAAAGGGTGCAGTATTTTCTCCCATAACTCATGCCAAGAGGCAATATGGTATAATAATAATGATAACAATGAATGAATGAAAAATCATGTATAAAGTGCTTACTATGTGTCAAGGGCACAGCTATTATTAAAACAGCTAACTTTTACATAGAAGGTTTGCAAAGCATTTCGCATTTTCCATCTCCTCAAAACATCTTGTGAAGTAGGTTATTATCCCCATTTTATAGATGAGAAATTAGGGGTCAGAGAGATCATGACTTTCCTGGGGTCATACAATTAATAAGGGTGTGAAGCAGGATGTGATTCTAGGCCTTCCTGATTCCATGTTCCAGCCTCTGTATGCCATAAAGTTTCCCTCTAGAATAGTGGCTAAAGAGCTGGCCTGAGACTCAAAAAGAGTCCTAGATTCAAATCCTGCCTCTGACAAAATGGGCTCTGTGACCCTGAGCATCACATTTAACCTCTCAGTGGGCCAGGCAACTCTTTGAGACTACAAGACACATCATGTGCCCATTGGCAATGGCATATAGAGTTCACTCATTGGGAATTCTCTATAACTATGAAATTACAGGTCTGGTCCAGAAAAAAAATTCCAATGATAATCTACTTTTTAACACAAATCTTTAGAGAAAGTGGGTCAATACTAACTAAATGTCAAGATTTGAGGGAGCTTTTCTGGTTTTTTTTTTTTTATTTGGGCAAATTGGGTGTGTGGGGTGGGTATTTGTGTGAATGTATTTTGAAAGAGTATCTCTTCAGTAAAGAGTTAAGGAGGAATATTTAGCTGACACAAGGAAGAAGGAACAGATTAAAAAACATCTATGGGCAAAAAAATATATGTTTATATGTCTGCCACATGAATTTCCTTTCCAAGAGCATAAACGTTAGCAGTCACCTCTAGAGAAACATATTTTTCAGACGATAACCCTTGACCCACGTAACTCTTCGGACCAGCATGTATTGGTGTTTCCTCATTCTTTGCCAGGCTTGAAAATCCTCCAAGAATCAGTTCTGATGCCTAAAGAATGGTTAACCAAAAACAAAATATCAAGGGAAAGATTGCACATGGGCACAAGTATAGCAAGAGAGGTAAATTCCGTTTTTCATCTATATGGCTGTGATTGGAATTTTCCATGTAAAATGTAAAGCATTCCCTTACCACCCCCACCCCACCACCTCTCCTTTTCATCTATACTCAACAAGATATATGACAGCATATTCCCCTAAAGGTTAAGCCCATCTGGAAACTTCATGAATTAACTCTTTTAGACCACAAAGGGTCACTTGTGTTTCCTCTACTGAGTACATACTGGTTATATAATTGACTTAGTAGGACAGCCCATCCTAGAAAAAATGGCCATGTTTTTTCATCCTCTTTTAGTATATTCTTATTTGAATATACATCCATCATGCACAAAGATACATAATGGTAGAAGTGTTTTAAGTGGATAGTTTGATTATTGTCCCACATTAAAATGACATCCTACTGCCAGTCTGATTTACAGTAAAATAGTTTATATTTCACTTATATGTGGGCTTTCCATAGATTATGTCAAATAACAAATGAAAAAAGTGTAAGCCTGGAGAGAGATTATGCTTTTTGACAAGAGGCTACTTGGGAGGGCCTAACCTTGACTTTTTCATGGATTTATTATTATTAAAGATAGCATGGAGTTGATTTAAACAAGGCGAGTACTCTTGCTATGTTTTAGAGACATCCCTGACAGGTTAAGTGTGAGGAGATGCCATAGGCACTGAGGGGAAAAAGTCCTCCCCTTGATGAATGATGCTTATTTATTATGAATAACAAAATGTGTCTTTGGGTACCAGAGGTTCTGATTTCCTTCTTGCAGAATGTAAAGCCAATGATTTCTTGGCGATTTCCAACCGCTGACGTTCTGAAGCTCGAAGTTCATCTTGAAGCTCCAGGTTCTGCTTCATTAGGACTTCTATCTGGTTCTGGAGTTTGATATGAGCCATGGACCACTGGGATTCATTTGCCTTGAACTGCTCTTGTAGCCCATTGATCTGGCGCTTTAAGATCTGTTTGTTATTCAGCGAAGAAACAGCAAATCACCTTTCTGCCATCCTAGGTACTACACACATTATCTTGGCACAGCTGAAGGATGAGTGTACTAGGTACCACAAGACCCAAGTTCAATTCCTGGTGTTGCCGTTTAACCTTGAAGGGGGAAGTAAACCCTCTGACTTCACATTTTTCTAATGAGGGAGGAGAAATAGGGTTGCTAATGTCCCTTTTGGCTCTGATACTACGTGGTCCTTAGTGCCTTCCTTTTAAGGCTCCTTTCTAAAAGAGGAAGAAAGAAGACATTGACTTTGTCATGTAGTAAAATGAATTGAGTGTGTAAGCAGCACACTAAGTACATTTGTGGGGCACTTAAATTTTTATTGTGGTTTGTTTCTTACAATTGTCTGAGATCAAAATGGCCAATTGACACTAACAAGCTTTGTTATGGGGAAAGTCAAAGAGCCTACTACAGGAACAATCATTATCCTGATCTAATCACAAGACACAGGTCAAAGATGTTGGGGAGATTAATTTGGTTTTGTGATTTCTAAATCACTGTCCTTGTACTTTAAAAAATAAAATAAAACATGGATGTTCAAGGAGCCAAGTGAAATACAGACCCCAAAAGCCTAGAAAATGGTAAAAATGGACCTGTCAAAGCAAAATATAATATGTTTAAATGTGGAGGACGGTACTAGGAATTATATATATATATACACACACACATATATATACATTTATATATGTGTATGTATGTATATATACATATATATATAATATATAGCTTTCTCTGGAGACTACTCTGAGACATTTGCATCTTGTGTAAATGGGGGTTAGGGGGGAAAAGTAGGAGTGAGATATATGTACACTGATTGCATGTTTACTCCCCCACCCATTCCCGTGTAGTTAGGAGAGGTGTGTGAAAGAATCAGGCATCAGAAAGTGAGCTGATCCACGACTAATCAAAATGGCCTATTGATGAATAGATAGTGAGTAGTGAGCAGAAAGGCAGAGAGACCAGTCTCAGAAGCGGGAGGTATTGGATGCTTGAGTTTCTTCCTTTGTCTGCTGTGGTAAGTGTAAGGTCTCTGGGTTGATTCATGGTAGAATGCTGGGGTTGCTCCAGGGCAGGAAGAGTTGATCGATAAGCCATGTTTCAGAAGCAGCCCAGAGCACTTCTTGCCTGACTATACTGGCTGAGTTCTCTCTTTCTTCCCCTGCTCAGCTGGTATTGGAATGGAGAAAAGCCAGAAAAATAAGTAGAAAAGCCAGAAAATAAGTCAGCAATGATAACGATGAGGAATGGGGGATAGGGAAATGAAAAGATACAAAGAAAACTAGGTATTACAAGGTACAACTTATACATGTTCAAAATTTTAACAAAATAAAATGACTGAAAGGGCTCATGTTTATATCTATTCAATCTGTTATGCCATCCTAAGGATGCCAGACACAGTAAATTTAAGCAAGAGCTAACTCAAAAACTTATCCATCAAGAAAGTAAATAAATTAAACATTGAAATCCTGTGCCAAAGTGTCACTAAGGTATTTTCCAAGATGAGAAATACCAGGGAAAGGAGAGATGGAGTCAGACTTAATTCAAGAGAGCCTTGGTAATAATATACAATAGAATAAAGTTTTAAAAAAAAAAAAAGGAAATAGAAATTGTGCTGATATTGTGTTTGGGTGGTAAGTGAAGGTTGTAAAAGAGATAATTTTGTTTGTTGTTTTTCCCCAAACATCATGGAGCTCAACTCACCAACATCTCCTTTGTGTCATCATCCTTCTTAGAGATTCTAGATGTCTTTGTCCATTTTTCCAGCTTCGCCTTTGTAAGCTGTGTTCGGGGATTTACTTCTTTCCAGTGTTCATCTGAAAAGTTCACCTCTTTGGCTTTTTCTGCCTTGAAGTGACTTATTTGTGCTCTAGCCAAGAGGAAAGTTTAGGATCACACACATGACAGGTTTATTTGCTTCATGATGGGTATTTATATCTACATCTATGTCTATATCTATATCCATGTCCATATGAATATGTCTATCCATATGGGTATGGATATGGATATATCTATCTATAGCAACAAAGAGTTCCATGGAAAGAGGATTTGGAATCAGAGGACCTGCATACAAATCTTGGTTCTGCCACTTACTACCTGTGTGACCTGGAGCAAGTCATCTACCAAGTTACTCTCCAAACCTCAGTTTCCTTATATGTAAAATGAGAGGGATGAGCTATATAATTTTTAAAGTCTCTTCTGGCTCTAAGTTTTGAGATAAGATCCTAAGGAGCTCAGTGCCTTCCCACAATATCTTGTCACTTTCGAGTACTAGCAACATTAAAGTCATAATCATAGTTTCCCAAGTCCCTTCTTTACCTTATGATGAAAAGAAGACCCTGAATAACAAAAGACAAAGTTCTCTGCTCTTTCTAACCAGCTTTATGTAAGGAAAGATGGACAAATTCTCAAGTAACCTGTTGACTAAAATTATTTTATTTGGAAACCACTGAATGGAAGATAGATGGAATAGGTGAACATATGTCAACAGGTCCTGGATGTTTCAATTATCCACAAAATTATTGTAGTAAAAAATCACCAGGGTGAAGAGACTGCTAGATTTGGAGTCATCAGAGACCTGAGTTCAAAGCTAGTGCCTGACACTAAACCGTATATTCTTCAGTAAATCACTTGACCTTAGATTCTTTTCCTTGTCTAAAAAAATGAAAATAATAATGTAGTAACTGCCTCAGAGTAATATCATAAGGCACAATGTATGTAAAGCTCTTTGCAGAAGTTAATGCACTATATGTCTATATCAATGATCTTCTGACATCATTGAACTATTTCTTTTTCTTTCTTTTCTAAAAACCTTTAAATAATTTACAATCTACATTTCCTTTTTTGTTTTGTTTTGTTTTCTTTCTCAAGGTTTCTCTCATTTGTTATAATTCTTCTATGCAACATGACTAATGTGAAAATGTGTTTAATAGGAATGTATGCGTAAAGCCCATATCAGATTGCATGCCATCTTGGGGAGGGAGGAGAAAATTTAAAACTTACAGAAGTGAATGTTGAAAACTAAAAATAAATAAATTAACAAACTGAGGTAAAAAAGAATTTACAGTCTACTGTCTAATCAGCTTGATTAAAAAAGACCCCAAGGTTCTTTTTTTATAAAAGTTCCCTAGAGTTAATCAATTAACACTGTATTAAATGGCTCTTGTAAATACTAACTCAGAAAATTACTGAGTCTTGGATCTTGAAGGGACATCAAGAAATCATCTGATCCATTTTGCAGATGAGGAAACAGGCCTTCTAATTGCCACTTGCTCAAGGTCACATGGTTATCAGATCTCAGAAAAGAACATCTGGTCTCCTTACTTTCTATCCAATGCTCTTATCCGCTAAATTTCCTCTGCTTGGTCTTTTCCACTTACTGACTCAACCTCACTTCAGGGACAATATTTTACTTTTCAGTGCCACCCCATCAAAGTAACAAGGTACATGCTGTTAGGCTTGATGGTGAGAAAGATACATCTGAGCATGCTCTAGATACATCACTGAACAGATTGAAAGGAAGACTGAAACAATTCTGAAAATGTGAATGGCGTTTTCTTGCTGTTGCTTTGTTGGCCACGTATAAAAGTGTTCTTACCTAAGAACATTTTCATTTATTCCCAGTCAGACTTTCAAGACTCAGAAAGAAATCATCCTTTCAGAGAAGTACCAGTCTATACAATACGAGGCACATTTCTGTCCATCTAAAGAAATATGAGGACACAAAAATGATTATGTGCTCTCAGAGCTAACCCCTGCCGATGAAGATAATCTCATTTTATAGTTTTAAGGGGGTTGGGTGACATTTCTAAACCAGATAAACTGAGAAAGGCATTACAAGCTTCCATCCCAATACTGTCACCCAGTGGTCACAACTACCAGTACAAGTCTAGGAGACTCAGGAGCTGCAGGAGAGAAGCCTGAATCCATGGTTAATAATTCTCACAATTCAAATTTCCTGATAGCATTGAATCAAGGAGAGGATACTATCCATTTATTTTTAAGTTTAATTTTTGATAAGCTTTTTAAAAATAGATCTGTGATTTCATCAGTTTTAAAAGTTCCCAGGGAAGAACTTCTTCAACCAATAAAGATCTGCACTTTCTTGGGCACCTTGCCATCTTAGAGAGTTACCTGGGGCACTGAGAAGCCTTGCCCAGTGTCTGAAAGCCAATCAATGTCGGAATTGGGACTTGAACCCAGCTCTTCCTCATTCTGAGCCCAGATCTTTATCCAGTACACCAAGTTGCTTATCCTCAAAAAAGCGATTTAATGTAATGAACTTTGAATTACTTATATTAACAAGAATTCATAAGTGAGCTGATTAACAAGCTAATTAGAAGAGATCCTAAAGAGAGAATTTTTTAGTATGAAATAATCAAATAGACCCAAAAATATTAAAGTCCTATTTTATGGTCCTCGTATTTTCTTTGCTTCCATTATATCCGTTTCCTTCAAAATTACACCTAAACCCTTCATGACTCTATTCGCCTTTTCCCAACCCCTCTTTCTAATACACTGATTATGCTAGCTTTAGCTCTATCGATTTGTGTCTCCAAAAGTCATCAGTGTAGTGTTTTCTATACTGGTACTAACATTTCTGGCATTTTCTTCACAGCCCGTCTTGCCACTATCTCTTCTAACAGTTTCCTCCAGCTTCCTGACTGGCCAGCCCTATCAGAGGGAGCTGGACGGACAATCTCTAGGGTCCCTTCCAGCTTTAACATTCTGTAATTGAGAAAATGGAGCCAAGTTCTAGAGCCAAGTTCTAAACCGACTCTTTGTCTTAAAGGGCCATACCTCTCTCCTTTCTTTACCTCATTTAGAGAAATTATAGAATAGTAAGTTTATCTAATGTTAACTATTAAGGATGTTTGAAATGGTGCAATTTGATTATTTTATAAGATCACAGTAAGCAACTTTACAGGAAGATAAAACGGAAGGAAACAATTGTATATTGTTGCCTACACTGGGAACAGGGAACAAGGAAAGCACAAACAAAAAAAGGATTTGTATTAAATTTAAAATAAATAATTGGCTCTCACAACATAACTAATTTCTCCTAAAACCTGAGTCACAGCTGCCCTTGCTGACTAGGGAGGTCAAGTATATTAACTGTGCCTTAGCAAGTATATTAACTGTACCATAATCAGTGAAGATCCAATCAGAAGGTCCCTTGGAGATTAGGCAACCTGGCCACATGCAAGAGCTGAGTACCAGAGTCCACTATCCTACCCCAAGTCTCAGAAAATAGGGCTTGCACCACAGATACTACTAGGAAGGAGGTGGCAACCTACTTTCCTATGGCTAGCAAATTCACTCCTCCTCCCAGAATCCGTAATTCAGAGTCAAAGGTGAAAACTCCCTTCCCTTTCAAGTCCTACCCATCTCCATGTTTCCAGCCCTACTACTCCCATTTGCCAGTGCATTTCTCTTGTATTGACCTCTTTGGAACTCTGTGCTGTTGTTAACCAACAGCCTTTCATGTTAGAGCTCTCACACTCCTTCCACCTTCCCAAACCCAGGGAAAGGTGTCTCATCCCAGAAGATACTGCCTCCTGGACTATTCTCTCTGGTATTATATATTTGGTTAAGAGGAGGATGAATACTCACTTAACTTCTCACTCACTACCACACACTCCCAGAAAACCCTCTGCTTTCCCAGGTGTTGTCCTGAAAGCCAATCAATGTCAGAATTGGGACTTGAATCCAGCTCTTCCTCATTCTGAGCCCAAATCTTTATCCAGTACACTACGTTGCTTATCCTCAAAAAAGCGATTTGTAATGAACTTTGAATTACTTATATTAACAACCTCTGACTCTGAATTACAGATTCTGGGAGGAGGAGTGAATTTGTTCCCAGGTCTCAATAATGTTTTTAATGCATAAAATAAAATATATGGTATCACAAAGGAATCCAATTATGTTAAAATACTGTTATCAATTTTTTTAAAGTTCATGGACCCCAGGTTAAGAATCCCTGTTTTAAACTGAATTATCAATAGCCCAAATATCTTAAAGGGATCTTTATCTCCTTGCCTCCATCATTTAGCAACCTTTTCTCCTTGGAGAATATATTTCCCTGTCCAGTTCCCAGGGATACAGTTCCCTCATCCTGGAGTTCCCCATAGCAATAAACTCACATGTCAATCCCTCTACTATGCCCATATATCACAAAACTCCAATGTCCTTAAAATGATGCCACAAGGGTAAACTCCCAAAGAAGCTACCCAAGAGAGCGTCACAAAGAAAACTGTACTAAGGACACACAGCTTTTCCTCTGACAGCAGTGATCACATGAGATAGGATGAGAGGCACACGAAATTTGGGCATCTGGTATCTGAGCTTTCTGAGCTTTTTGTCTTCAAAGGGAAAATTAATTTACCTGAGAAACTGTATTACTTTCTCTTGCTCTGCTTTCACCTGGGAAAAGCAGAGGGTTTTCTCCGTGGAGCTCATGAGTCTCTTCTTCAAGTTCCTGTAATTTCCCTGCGGGTCTTTTTTGAGCTTCTATTAAAAAGAAAAGTTCACATTAATAAAAACTTAATTTCAATTATGGCAAACATTAAAGAATATCAAATAATCTTAACAGGCAAACCTCCCTTCTCCCTCTTTCTTTCTTTAGGCTTGCCTAGGGATCTTAACCTTTTTTTATGCCATAGGATCTTTTTGGCAGTCTGGCAAAGCCTCTGTGCCCCTTCTCAGAATAATGTTTTTAATGCACAAAATAAAATATATAGTATCACAAAGGAATCCAATTATGTTAAAATACTGTTATCAATTTTTTTAAGTTCATGGACCCCAGGTTAAGAATCCCTGTTTTAAACTGAATTATCAATAGCCCAAATATCTTAAAGTTCTTCAATGAAATCAACTAGCACTAAGGAGCATAATGCAGATGAGTAAAACCAACTTATTTCTACTCAGCTGTCTCAATTCCAGTCCCAAATAAACCTGACCTTTCCTGATAGTCTTCCAAAAACGAATTTTAAAATGAATATGTGCAATGTAACCTGGAAAGAGACAGGGTGCCCACTTCTTGTTTAAAGTAAATAGCGCCGGGTAAATTCAAAGATACCATGAGTCACAAGGTGATTGTTATCATTTGCAACACAATCTACCTGTAAATGAAGACATCGGATTTCAATCCATTTGCATTTATTTATCTGTCTATGGGCTGGCATAATACAGTAAAATATAAGTTCCTAAAGGAAAGGGACTATTTTGAGTTTTTGTCTTTATAGACTTGGTACCTGGCCACATCCTAGGCACTTGACCAGTGCTCATTCAGTAACCTTCAGTACTTTGCCAGGCCATCATCCCTGCTCTGGTTACATTCTCTTCCCTTCACAGTCTTGCCCTTTTGGTTAACTTGTTCATCACTCTATCCGTTACTCTTACATCTCTTGTTCCCTTGTGCTATCACTAATCACACCTTGACGAACTCCAACCCTGGATTGCTCCCACCATCTGTCTCCTTTGCTTTGTGTGCCACTTAACAAAGTAGAAATAAATTTTGAAGCTGTGAATAAGTCCACTACGAATTTATATTTTCTCATTTTAATCAGGACCTCAGTACAAAAAGGCAATTCTTCTACTCTTCTCTAATCAAGTATTTACCCACCTCATTATCAGTCAGTTATTATAAACCATGTTTTTGGTTCTACCCAACCCTCGCACCCCACTCCTACCCCTCTCAGCTGATGACTTTACCTCATAATTCATTGGAAAAAAAAGAGGCTATTTGCCTCCAGACCCATCTTATCTCATTTCACATTCTCTCTAACACCATTTCCCACTATCTTTGCTTTTATTCCAGTCTCTGATGAAGAGATGGTCTTTCTCTTTGCCAAGTTCCATCTTCTTATCAACCACCTCCTATGTACCCTCAGTCCTACCCACTCCCATCTTCTCCAGAAGATGGCCTCCATTACAATACCTTCTCTCCTTGTAATCTTCAATCTCTCCCTATCTTCTGGTTCCTCCCAACCTACCAACATATTCAAAATATTCCTACTCTTAAAAAAACCCTTGCTGCCCCACAACATTCCCACCCATTATATGTCTCCCCAACTATTCAACTAGATTCCTTGAGAAGTTATAAAACTTGCCCAGAGTCACACAGCTAGTTGTATTAGTGGTAAGATGAACCCAGGTCTTCTTCCTGTCTCCAAGGACAGATCTCTATCCAAAAAGAGAGGGATTTGGACACTAGAAATTCTTTCATAAACACACAGAAAAAAAGCTACTTTGTGACCAGTCATCACAAACCAAGAGGAAAATAAGATCCGTAGCCAGAGAAACCTGACAAGCTGAAGCAGTAAGGCACCTTGAGGGAGAGGCAGGAAATAGCATGTGCAAAATAGGTAAAACCACCACCATCACCTTGACCACCACATCTTCTTAGACCCCTGTGTAGATATGTCATTATCCTATACCCAAGACCATCAGAAAAAGCAGCATGTACACGTGCGCGCACACACACATACACACACACACATACACGCATACCCAGAACATTAGCCCAAATTCAGCCTGATCCCCTATTGTCATTGTTGAGTGGGATAACCCTTATGGAGAAGAGTTGACATCACGACCACCACCAACACTAACCACTGATCAACTGTCACCCATGAGCAGGTAGGCCAAAGAGCCCTAGGAACATAGTAGCACTCACCCTAACTACCTTTACAACTTGGTCCTCTGGAATTGTCCATGGAAGCAACTCTTGAGGATATGTGATCTGGCAATGCCTCTACAGTCATAAATAATGAAGAACCCATGGGGAAAATCACTCCTCCAAGGTCTTTGTCACTGTCAAATGGCTCAACACCAGAAACTGATATGGTTTTATTCATGAAAAATATATTTAGGAACACGCATTAACATCTGCTTTGCTGCTGATCCTAAGGACCACAGAGTGTTTCCATCGGACCTGCAGCTAAAAACTCTTCTATGTGTCTTCTCTCTTACTTTCCTCTAACTCTTTTCTTAAATCTCTTCAGTCTGACTTCTGACTTCATCTTTCAATGGAAACTACTCTATCTAAATTTATCATTGATCTCTTAATTGCTAAATTGAATGACCTTTACTCATCCTTCTTGACTTGACTTATGACCCTCTAGATACTCTCTTCTCTTCTCTCTAGGTTTTGCTGATATTGTTCTCTCCTCGTTTTCCTCTTTTTCTGACTGTTCCTTCTCAGTCTCCTATGCTGAATCTTCCATCTATGTCATGCTCATTAACCATGGGGGTCCCATAGTGTTTTGTCCTGATTCCTCTTCTCTTCTCCTTCTATCCCATGAGTCAAGTTATCATCTCTATGTGGCTAATTCTCAGATTTTCCCAGTCCCAACCTCTCTCCTGACCTCTTATCTTCAAATGTCTGTTAGACAACTCAAACTAGAAGTCACTTAGATATCTTTAATTCAACAGGTCCAAAGCTGAGCTCATCTTTTCCTTCCAAATATTCTCTTCTTCCTAACTCCCTTATCACTATCAAGGATACCAGCATCCTCCCAGTCACCCAGGCTTACAACTAGGTGTCATCCATAACTCCTCCTTCTTCTCTCACACTCCATATCTAATCAGTTGTTCCATACTGTCAATTTTACCTTCTGACATAATTCATAGACATCTCCTTGTCTCCTCTGACACCTGATGCAAGCCCTTGTTACCTCATGACCAGATTATTGAAATAGCCTGTTAGTTTCCCTGCCTCAAATCTCTCCTTACTCCAGTTCATCCTCCACTCGGCTGTATAACTGACTCCTAATCCATGCTTTCTGGTTTCCCTGGCTTCTTTCAAGTCTCAGCTTAAGTCCCTTAATCTTAGTGCTTTCCCTCTGTTGATTATCTCCAAATTATCCTGTATATATCTTGCCTGAACATAGTTGTTTTCATGTTGTCTACCTGTTTAGACTGTCACTTTCTTAAGAACAGGAACTGTCTTTAGCCTTTCTTTATATTCCTTTTGTTTAACACGGTCCCTGGCACATAGAAGGTGTTTAATAAATGTCAGTTGATATGATTGACTTAGCTCTTCACAGAAATACAATGATCCAAGACAATTCCAAAACACTCATAAGGGAAATTACTATCCACATCCAGAGAAATAACTGATGGAATCTGAATGTAGATCAAAGAATATTATTTTCACTTTATTTTTTTTCATAGTTTTTTTTCCTTTTTTAAGTTTCTTCTTTCACAACATGGCTAATGTGGAAATATGTTTTATATGATTTCATATATATGTATATGCATATACATATATATACATATATATGTAACCTATATCAGATTGCTTACCATCTTAGGAGGGAAGGAGTTCAAAATGTTATAAAAAATGCTAAAAAATATAAAAATGTTATAAAATGTTATGTAAAGTGTTATAAAAATGAATGTTAAGAATTGTCATTATACACAATTGGAAAAAATAAAATATTATTTAAAAAATAAATGCTAGCTGACTCAATAAGTGCTCTTTTATTCATGTGTTCATTCATTCTTTCATGATACATCATTTGGACGGGACTTTAGAGATATTCTAATCCAACACTCCAATTTTAAAGATAAAAAAGTGAGGTCCAGAGAACTCAAGTGCTTTGCCTAAAGCTATCCAGGGAGTCAGGAGCAGAGCCTAGACTTCTAATTCTATATCTAGCATGGTTTCCACTCTACCACATTACCTTCCTACTGAACATTCACTCATAAAATGCAATAAAACCAAGCCCGAAAAATCCAATACATACACAATGAGCACACTGACACTTTATCTAATACACCTTCATGGAAGGTTTCACATGGTTCTTGTTCAGGTGAGTTCACTTTGTCCTTCAAAACAGGGAATAAACTGGCTACAAGATCACAAGCTAGTGGCTGCATGTCTGGAATCTGGGCCTTCAGCTCTTTCTTGGGCCTTGTTGGAACAACGTGGTGGTCATTGAGATGTCTGAAAAGAGGACAGAGTCCTGCTGCCTCTTAGTTCAATAGTTTCAGTGCTTGATTTACTGCTGCTGGTCCTGGGGGAGTCATCTTTCGGTCCTAACAGCTTCTGAGATCTCCTTCTCTTGACAAAGGCTTTGCTAGGCCTTCTCAAGGTCATCTCCTCTGATCCACTGGGCTCATCACTAGCATAGTCGGGTTCAGAAATATCCACATTTAGATCAGCATGGTGCACATCTGGAAGATCCTTGCTTCTTGGACATAAATGGTAACAAGCTGTCAGGCCAGAAAATGAGCTCGACTCATCTTTCCCCAAGCTGACTGTCCTTCTGTTGTCTTGCTGCTTTCTTTTCGGATCAGAGGCTAGCATATACTCTTTTTCTTTTTTTATTTCTATATCCTTATTCAACAGATGGAAATCCTTCACTATTCTGTCATTGACTTTCTTAAATTCAGGACTGGCTCCTGTTCTGTGCCCTGGGGTAGCTCTAGAGGATACAAGCTTTTCGTTTGGGTGACAGGAAACAAACCACACTTTTGGTGAATTGTGGCTTCTGTTGGTCCCATCTACTGGTTTCTCTTGGTTCTGTACAACCTCCTGAAGACCTGAATTCCCAGGAACTACCGGGGTCTTTTCTGCTATTGAAGGTGGACTCAGTATGTCAAAGTGTTGCTGGACCTGATTATCTGGGGGTTCCTCTCTACTGTCTAAATGATTTTGACAAACAAGAAACTGAGGCTCATTCTTCCTATCTGTCTGGGATTTTGACTCACTTTCTTGGCCATGATACTGTTCCATGAGATCAGGCCAATTCATCCTTGGTGTAAGAGTGGTCTCTACTTTTACACGTGCACCACTTCTTTCTTGTGGCCATTGATTATTCTCTTCAGATTTGGAACTTTCAATGTCCTCTTTTGCTTTTTTCCTGAGAAGGGACGAAAGCTAGCTCTTTCTCTTTACTCAAGGTGACCATGTGGGTGTTAGCTCGATGTACCAGTGCAGGATAGTTTTCTTGCTTATGTTTTCCCCAATCCTGAGACTGAGGCAAACAGAAACGAGACTGGCAGCCTAAGCTAACCAGCCTGGTCATTTGATTGCTGGGTTGTTTTGGGTTCTTTATGAACAGGTTTTTCATATTCTGTTCAAGTCTTGCAATGCCTTCCCCACATTTTAAAAATGGCTTTCTAAGAGATGTCCTTGACGGGCATGAGTTCTGCAGAGGAAAACAAAGCAAATGCATAATTACTTTCATTATAATCTCTGAAACTGACAGATCATTGTATATTGTTCTGTTTAAAGTGGCAGCAAAGAATTTTCCTTCTTCAGGTTTAGCAATTTTAAATTCCCTTTTAAAAGAATACTTCCAAAATGATGTGTATTCTGGATGAAAAAAACACTCTGTTTCTAATTATTCTCAACTCTTTATTTTATCCATATCAGTAATATGATTTATTTGTTACCCATATTAACCCTAGGTAATCTTCCTAAGTGTTACTCTGACCTACTAAAGAATTCGATTTTGCCAAAAAAAAAAGGGGGGGGAATGATAACATTCAAACAACTAGATAATCACAGCCTGAAGGATTTACCCAAAGCTGCAAAGGATTGAGGAAATCAGAAATGAGAACAGAGAGATCCAGGATAACTTTTCAACTTCTAGAAGCTCTGTGGGTAAGAAAATATAAAAAGTAAAACTTCTTAGAGAAGATCAAGATTGAAGTAAGCAGAGACTTGGGGCAAATAGCATTTAGAATTACATTATACCTAAGTATTCTATTTCTTTTGTCTCTTACCAAAGGTATATTATTCTTTGTTTCATGGATAATTAGATTAATTAAATGTATTCCCATCAAAAATATACTTCCATAAATGCATTAATCAATGTAATTATCAGCATTCTATGTCCAAATACTTTAAAAAATCCAAGATTGCATTTCATTACTCCCCCATTATGGCCAGCTGGTGACCAGTGTTCTATAGATGACCTCTGCTTTTGGATGCATAGACAAAGGCTTTTCGGTTTAGTAAGAGCAGACCAGAACTTACTCTCCATCGGTATAATACCTGAGATCACCAAGATGAGGCCCTCGATTAAGATTTAGTGGAGGATTCACATCCTACAGTACAGAGTCAACTGTTCTTTATTAATAGTGTGGTATTAGCAGTATGCTGATGAGCTTGTTTTATGAGATTAGGCCAATAATGTGTCTGCATCCTTTGTTTGGTCATATTTCACATACCAGGATATGGAATGAAGGTAATGGGATCGTCCTCATTAGAGGCCTTCGAGGAAAGGCTAAATGACCTCTTACCAGGTACATTATCATAAGGATTCTTTTGGGCATGGGCATGGGCATGACTGCTAAGATCCCTTCAAACTCTAACGTTCTTCAATTCTTTGATACTCGAATCTTTAATGTCCAGAGAGACTTATCACCCAGTTTGTACTCTCTAACATAAGGCACAATCGCCACCTAGTTCTTGACAATAAGAATTACGAAAACAGAGATTAAAATTTAAAAAAACAAAACCCTATGGTGTGTGCTTTCAAGTCCAACCTATTTTAATGACATAAAATATCACATTTTATGTAGCTAATTTTAAAAAGAGCATAGAGTATCTCTTTTCCAACCTTGTTGAATCACCCAGTGAAGTAGTTAATAAAGTTATGATTTAAGTAGCCTGGGAAAGTAGGGAAAAAACCCTCAATTTGGGCACCATGAGAGCACTGCTGAGCAGAGCCCTAGAAGAACAACATTAGCTTTACAGCTAAAGGTTATTTTGTTTTCTGGGGGGTGGGAGGATCTTAAATATTTTACTAACTATTGGTAAATCTCACTTGTTTTCCTTTGGATTAGGATCAGAGGGGTATTTCACTAAGAGAAGAACCAAATTGAATTTACAATCAGTTCATCCATTTCACAAAAGATATTCAACTCTAAAGCAATATTAACATGAAAATTACATGCAAAATTTTATGCCAATGTTTTTTTCATAATGCAGATAATTAGGCAGCAAATTTCGAGCAAATATTTAAGGTAAAAATAGCAACCGAAGTTTAATTTTTAAAGTTAATAAAAATAACTGTATGTTCTAGGAACCAAGGACTTCAGAGTTAGAGCTGAAGTGGAAAAATATACTTTTTAGATTCTTGACTATGGAGTAGATAACCTCTAAAATGTTAAATTAATAGAGGGTTAAAATTTTTAATTTTACAGCAATGAGAACAAAAGAGTTAGAACATGAAGCATAAAAGGCTAATCTATTTTGCAAGGGCAGATGTGATGAAGAAAGCTGGAAAAAACAGTTCAGCATAAAGGACACTGTATATCTTCATGGAGTCTATTAAATTTAATTACTTCCCTCTGAGGCTTTAAATCCATAGAAGCTTTTTATTGAATTCAATTATTTTCCCCTGGTGATTACTAAACAAGGACATCTTCTGTGGATAGCCGCACTGCACAAGTACCACTGCCAATGGAGACACAGCGGGTCTATTTACATTATCTTGGAGGGCACCACACGAAATCACATGACTGTCCTCACATTAAAATTTCATCTATTAGCCTTTTTGGACAAAATTGCAATTTTGCAGTAATAAAACCAGGATTTGGGTTCCATCATGATGTGGAAAGAGCCCTTAACTTGGCAAAATTAAACATGAAAATTAAATGCAAAATGTTTATGCCAATGTTTCTCAGGAACTTAGGTATCTCATCTATGCAGGAAGGGAAGGAGGGCTGAAATAGATTACTTCTCTCTAAAACCCCCCTTTAACTAAGAAATTCCACAGTCTTATGGAACAGAGCTGAGATATATCATATATCTATATGTCCTGATAGCCAGTGAGCCCATACCTCTATCTAAGTAAGTATGCTTCTAAACTTGATTGAGTGAGTCAATCTGGATACCGTCTCTGAATTCCTTCACTGGAAGCTCTCATATAGGATATGAAATCTGATTGTCCCTTTAAATGAGTCCAGTAATGTTGGAGAGTTAGAGATGCCTATTAGAGAATTTTTTCAGTGAGAGTTACTTACTAGCTTGACTAACAGTATACTTGTAAATTACAACACTTTACTATATATTCGTGTAGACATATATAGCAGGGGCATAACCACACTGAAAGCATTCAGGAACATGATCTCTTGGTGATACTGGGGCACATCTGGATGATTTTTCTCCTCGCTCTCCAAATTGTTTACATTTTAAACAAACACTCTATAATTATTTCTAGGACTCATTAGTATAAAATTTCTACATACAGGCCTTCATAGTGGACTCTCAGTTGTGTATCACTCTATTAACTGGAGTTTTTAAATTCACCAGTCTTTTCTATATATCTGCGATGTAGTAAGGATTGATACTCATAACAGTGATCCTGAAAGGTTGTCCAATCCTGTGCTTTTGAAATTATCAAGGAAAGATTAAATTATATTCAACATGATTATAGTGTCATATATTTTACTGATATTATAATTCTTTGGGAATCATTAATCCATCATCTACTCACTAATTTATCCACCACTATATATCCAGTCCTGTGTTCAGTATCATATGAAATACAAAGCAATGTAAATCTTAATCTCTGCCCTGAAGAAAGATTTAATTCATGAATGTGAAATAATCAGATTATATCTAAGTATTAAGCTAGGGGTCAAGAGAGTATGTGCAAAGAGGATTTTTTTAAAGAGAGAGATAAATATATCGAGACAACAAAAAGATAAGTCTAACTGGACCTTGAGAGTACTTTGGGGAAGAGTGAAAAAATATAAGATGGGTAGGTAGACTAAGGCCAGATTATAGTTCACTTTGAAAACCAGACAATTCGATGTAATTTGCATTAGAACACTTTTGTAGATACTTGAGCATGGGAAATGACAGACTGAAAGCAGTATTTTAGAAGAATTATTTGGCATCAGTGTGCAGGTTGGGTTAGGGGAATGAGGTAAAGTCGGGGTAACGATCTTAGAGGCTGCTACCTTAACACGAGCATGAGATGACAAGAGAGTAGATGAGCAAGGAGAATAAAGAAGCAAAGGAAAATCCAAGAGATATGATGAAGGAAAAAATCTAGGTTTTGGTAGTAGGTTAGACATAGGCTGTAAGTCAACAACAGTTCCCAAGGCTTCTAGGCTAACAAGACTCTTTCCACATCGCCAGTTTAGGAGAAACTTGTTTCTCTCTTCAGAATTCCCTGTGCCTTACAACCTCTCCACCAGTGGCTACTTTATTACTCATACTTTGTTTCTTACTATCACTTCTGACTACTCTGTCTTCCAAGGAAGAAGAGTGGGTCGTAGTGGGTGGGTCACAAAAACCCCATCTCTGACTGCCTTGAGGAGCCGCTCATCAGACACCACCAGAGGAGGCTGTTCCAGCATTCAGCAGCTCTTTGTCCCTTCTAGGCACTGAGCTGAGAAGCTTACAAGCACAGAGACCCAAGGCCTTACCTTATTCCTTCAATCAAGAACCACAGCTCATCTGGTAGAGACCTCCCCCATTCAATAAACTCCAGTGGTTCCCTATTGCCTTCAGGATCAAATCTAAAATCCTCTGCTTGTTTTTTTAAACTTAGACCCTTTTTTCCATCCCAGTCTTCTTACTCCCCACCCTGCCCCAAGTACTGCACAATCCAGTGACACTGGCCTCTTTGCTCTTCCTCATATAAAACATTCCATCTTCCAATTCAGAGTGTCTTCACTGGCTGTGCCTCATGCCTGGGATGCTCTCCCTCCTCATTTCCACCTCCAGGCTTCCTCGGCTTCCTTCAAACCTCAGTCTCACCTTCTGTGAGAAAGTCTTTGCCAATCCTTCCTAATGTAAATCCCTTCCCTCTGAGACACTCCCTCTTCTGTCCTGTATGTATAGTGTCTATATGCAGTTATTTACATGTTGCTTTCCTCATTATACTGAGCCCCCTTGAGATCAGGGACTTTGCTTTAGACTTTCTTCATATTGCCAGTGCTTAGCACAACATGTAGCACATACTTAAGTATTAGTTTACTAACTGGCTGACCCACATAAGGCACAGGTACTAAAACGCTAAGGTTCTAAGTGTTAGACCAACCTTTGGGGAGGATTAATTCCATGAATTATCTGTTCCTTGAGTTGGGTCATGACATTTCAATCTACTTTTTTGAATGCACCACATCTACCTGGTTTGGTGATCGTCTAGCCCACATTTCTTCTACTGCTCTACAATAACAGAACAAGAATCTGTCAGATATTTCACTAAAACCTAAATAAACTCATATCTACAGAATTTCTCTGACCAACCAGTCCAGTAACAATATCAAAAAGAGTAAGGTTTTTTATCATAACCTGTTTTTGATGAAGCCATGCTGGCTCTGCCTCATTTCTTCCATTTCTAGAAGGTCATTAATCATCCTTTAATAAGTGCTAGGATTTTCCTAGGAATCAAAGGTGATCTAATTAGCTAGGTTAACTCAAGAACGTAAGGCTGAAAATGCCACTTTTCTGCTAAAGTAACTTCAGTGATTCCCTATTGCTTCTAGGTCAAAATTTAAAAAGACAAAAACAAAAAATAAACAAAAAAAAACTCCTCAGCTTTGACTCTTCTCCAGTCTCCATGTCTTACTCTCCATAGGACTTTTACCATCATGCTACAGAAACCTCCACCCATGGACTACTTTTCACATTGGAAGTACCGTCTGACCCTGTGGCTGCCGCTCTTTCCCTTCTACTTTTCCTTCCCTTTCCCCTTCCCCTTTCCTCCCTCTTCTCCTCCCCCTCCTTCTCATTCTCCTCCTCCTTCTCTCATTGGCTGATCCCCCCCCCAGAATTTCCATTTTAAGAAGGATGCTCAAACCAGCCATGTCTTCATTCCTCTCCAGAATATACTGACTCTCCAGATTTTCTCTCTACTTACTATGCCTTCCATGCCAGTCAAGAACTATCTTTCTTTCTATTTATATTTGTATTCCCAGCATTTAGCACAACGCCTGGAACATAGTATGCACTTCATTAATGCTTGTTGACTTGACAGCCTGGCATGTGAAGTCCTTTACAATCTGGCTCCAACACGTCTTTAGGATTACTGCACAGCACTCCTCTCCATTCACTCTGTGCTCCAGCCAAACTGGCCATTTTCCTGTTCCCAAATATGACATTCCATCACCTTCCTCTACCTTTTCATGAGTTATCCCTGAAGTCTATAATGCCCTCCCTCTTCATCTGTACCTCTTCCAATCTCTAGCTTTCTTCAGTGCTCAACTTATGTGTCACCTCCTACAGGAAGCCTTTGTGAATCTACTTCAATGTTATTGCTCTCTTTCCTCCTGAAGTTGTCACTGAAGGTACTTATCTATTAATGTATCCCTCAATGCAATGGAAGCTCCCTAAGGACAAAGCCCGTTTTTTGTTTTGTCCTCATATCCATAACACTGAACATGGTGCCTTGGACATACTAAATGCTGGCAAATTGGATTTTAGGTGACTTTACCTTCCATTCCTTGAAACTTGGGATACTTTCCTTCTCTGGTCCTCTGGACCTCTCCTGCTTGCTTTTCTATTCTCTATGATCTTTAAAGGTCACATCTATCACATCTTCCAGTTCATTCGATACCCAAAGATATAGTTCAACCAGAATAGGCAACTTGAATTTGTCAAGGACAAGTAGACAATCTCGTGATCTCACCATATTTATCTTGGGGTCATGTCCCAAATAGCCATTTTTATTTTGATATTTCCAGTCCAAGAATGCTTATTGTTTCTATTTGTAGTTATTTATCATCTTTCCTTCCTCATCAAGCTGTTAGCCTGGTCCTTCTTTGATCTTCTCCCCCATCACCATTACTCTTATAGCCTAATCAACATGTGATCTAATCAATATGAACTTTTCCTCCAAAAATGCAGCTTAGAACCCATCCATGTCTGTCCATCTTTGCTGTCTCATAAATTCACAACAAATGGATCTACTTAACCTTACTGGCATTCTCTTCACGTCACAAATACACCAATGGAGGCATTTGGTTATTCCTTTTTTTTTTGCTACATAACCAATTCATCACTTTTTCCTACTTATATATTTCCCTAGTCATTCAATCAACCAATAAACAATTATTAAGTACCTACTATATGCTAGGCACTATGCTAAACACTGAGGATACAAAAAGAGGTAGAAGACATCCCCTGTCCTTAAGAAGCTTACAATCTAAAGAATGATGTCCTTTAACCACTTCTCTGAATAATTCTACCCCTGGGAAGCTTTATTAGTAATGACCTTTCCCCTAAGATTTCAAACAGAAGATTGTTTAGTAATTCTCTAATGTACTAATCATGTGTATTAAAGGTATCTATGTTCATCTCTCCCACTTGTTCTTGACTATAAATTTCTTGAAGGCAGGGCCCATATCTTATCTAAACTTTCCATGTTCCTCAAAGCATAGCACAAAGCTCTCAAACAAACGGGTTGATTATTGGAAAACATTGGAACCGATTTCGGGAGAAAATAATGAGTTAGGTTGAGAGCATAACGATTTTGAGGTAGCAGCAATATTGAAAGTAGAAATTCCCTTCAGTTTGTTGGAGACACTAGAATAGATGTCAAGTGACCAGGGAAGGGGATGGAAATTTGGGAGTCACACACATAAGGTGACAGTGAAAGCCGTGAGAGTAGATTAACTTCTCAAAGGACTGAGTATAAAGAGATATGAGAAAAGAATTAAAGATAAAGTGTTGGGATCCTTCCACAATTTGAGACAGAAAGAACAAGCAGTAAAAAGAAAAGAGACACAATACGGGCAAGTAAATTTTCATTAAAATTGAAACCATATCCTCTATCAATGTCTTTTTTTTTGGAGGGGGGAAGGCAGGGCAATTAGGGTTGGGTTGCCCAAGCTCACACAGCTAGTGTGTCAAGTGTCTGAGGTCACATTTGAACTCAGGTCCTCCTGACTCCAGGGCCGGTGCTCTACTCACTGCACCACCTAGCTGCCTTCTTGCATCAATGTCAATGTCTCCTCATCCACAAACCAAGCCCCAGAAGACTTACCCTTTTCATGCCTGGAACTTTTGACCTGGACTTCTTGACTTTCCCATTTCCCCCTTCCCTGAGTGAGAGTTGCCTTAGTTACCCACTGCATCTATACCTGGCCCCACAGTGCTATATTTCGCTCCTGGACTTCTCCCAAATCTCTTTTCACCCCATCCCTCTTCTCAGCTCTGGAACTGTCATCACATCATTTCTATCAGTGCTTCTGAAAAGAATATGTTAACCTCTGCCTCCACCAACCATTTTGGTAACTTTCCAAACAAATGCGCTCCCTGATCATCACTGGTTTATATGAGTTGCATCCCTTACTAGAATATATAAGCTCCCTGAGGGTAGGGGCCATCTTGGCATTTGTATTTGTATCTCCAGTGCTTAGCACAGAGCTTGGAACTTGTTGTTCAGTTGCTCTGTAAAATCAGACTCTTTGTGACCCCACATGGGGTTTTCTTGGCAAACATACTAGAGTGGTTTGCCACTTCCTTCTTTACTGGATCAGAGGTTAAGTGACTAGCCCAGGGTCACACAGCTAGTGAGTGTCTGAGGCTGAATTTGAACTCAGGACTTCCTGACTTTAGGACCAGCACTCTATCCACTGAGCTACCTAACTAAATACTTAAGAAATGCTTCTGCATTCATTCATTTATAGTTTATTCCCCCTCTGACACATCCATTGCACATTATGAATAAAGACAATAGAGCTGGTGAGAAATGTATAGTCTATCTTTAAAATGTTATACAGTTAATACACTTAAAAAAAACATAGTAGGGTGTATACAATATACTGTACCAGTTGATTGCATTGCTGGAGTTTGTTTTCTGCTCTTTGAGAATCCTTTTTAAGTTGTTGCTCAACAAATTCTTCAAAAGTCTTCTGCCCTATCCCAACTCCTGGCCTGATAGGCCTTGGGGGAAAAAAAGAAGGGTTTTAATTTTTTTAAGCTTAATTTTAGGCCTTTGTAGGGAGGGAGTGAAATAGGTTGAGAATAGTCAAAGCACAGCATAGTTACTGCTGTGCTCCCGACTCTGCATTTTCACTGGCTGTCTCCCACACCCAGAATGCTCTCCTTCCTCATCTCTACAGCCAGGTTTTTCCCTGACTTCCTTCAAGTCCCGGCTAAAATCTCACCTTCTGCAAGAAGTCCATCTCAATCCCCCTTCGAGCCAGTGCCTTCTCTTTGTTGACTATCTCCAATTTATCATATGTGTGTATGTATGTATGTATGTATGTATGTATGTA
>CM053627.1:77905944-77945719 GCA_028646595.1 Phalanger gymnotis
ATGTATATATGATAAATTAGAGCTGTACATGTGTATGTGTATTTATGTGTGCATGTATTGTATATGTGTGTATATATATATGATAAATTAGAGATGTACATATGTATGTGCATTTATGTGTATGTGTGTATATATGCATATATGATAAATTAGAGCTGTACATGTGTATGTGTATTTATGTGTGCATGTATTGTATATGTGTGTATATATATGATAAATTAGAGATGTACATATGTATGTGCATTTATGTGTATGTGTGTATATATGTATATATGATAAATTAGAGACGTACATGTGTGTATATGTGTATATATGCATATATGATAAATTAGAGATGTATATATGTATGTGTATTTATGTATGTATGTGTGTGTATGTGCGTATATGTGTATATGCATATATATGATAAATTAGAGATGTACATATGTATGTGTATTGATGTGTGTATGTGTGTATATATGTGTGTATATGCATATATATGATAAATTAGAGATGTACATATGTATGTGTATTGATGTGTGTATGTATGTGTGTATATATGTGTGTATATGCATATATATGACAAATTAGAGATGTACATATGCATGCGTATGTATGTGTGTGTATGTATATATATGATAAATTAGAGACGTACATATGTATGTGTATCGATGTGTGTATGTATGTGTGTATATATGTGTGTGTATATGCATATATATGATAAATTGGAGATACTCAACAAAGAGAAGGCACTGGCATGAAGGGAGATTGAGATGGACTTCTTGTAGAAGGTGGGATTTTAGCTGGGACTTGAAAGAGACCAGATACAAACCACCATGCACCAAATATATGCATTTATATATGCATGTACTTGGCGCATGGTTGTTTGTATCTTGTCTCCATCATTGGACTGTAAGCTCCTTGAGAGAAGGAGCTGTTTTCCAAACCTTTCTTTGTATCCCCAGAGCTTAGCACGATGCTTGGCACATAGTAGGTGCTTAGTAAGTGCTTGTTGCCTGACTGGCACTATGTCCCCGAATTCTAGTCCTTGTTAATATACCAAGATGAGAAGAAAGTTTACTCCTAATAGAAGGCAATACCACCAACCACTCAATAAACATTATGAAGCACCTACTTTGTGCTAGGCATAACAAAAGAGCTAAAAGGCAGTCTTTGCCCTTGAGAAGCTCACAGTCCAATGGGAGAGACAGCAAGCAAATGAGTATGTACAAGAGAACTACATGCAGGGTAAATTGAAAATAATTAAGAGAGGGAAGGTACTAGGACTAAGAGGGTTTGGGAAGGGCATCCAGTAGAAGATAGGATTATAGTCGAGACTCAAAGGAAGTCAGTCAGTGGAGGTAAGGAAGAAAACTATTCCAGCCACGGGGGCCAGCCAGAGAAAGTGCCCAGAGCCAAGAGATGGAGTGTCTGGTTCATGAAACAGCCAGGATGCCAGTGTCACTGGATTTAATAGTAAGATATAAGTAGTAAGGAGTAAAGTGTAAGGCCCCAAATCTACTGGACATGGCCCTCCCCAAGGACATGGATTTCACTGAGAGATCTGTCAATGTGTAAAGACACCTTACCCTTTTTTAAGGTAATCTCTACTCTATCTTTTTCAATTAATAAGCATTTATTTCCTTGCCTTTCCACATTCTACACACACACACACACACACACACACACACCTTTTATTAGGGGGTGGGAGAAACACCTTGTAATAAATCTGCTATCAAATACAACAAATTCCTGCACTGGCCATTTCCAAAAAATGTACATCTCGTGATATAGCTTGACCCCATCACCTCTCTGTCAGGAAGTGGACAGCATGCAGTTAGTTCATCACTGATCCTCTAGAATGCTAGCTGATCGTTATGTTGATTGGAGGTCCTACTTCTTTCAAAGTTGTTTGTCTTTACAATGCTGTTATTGTAGAAATTGTTCTAATCTTTCCATTCTGCATCACTTTATTTCTTACAGCACTATTTAATTCTATTACATTAGTATGCTCTAATTTGTTCAGTTTTTCTCTAATTGATAAGACACCCCCCTTTTCAGTGTTCCCAACAGTTGTTTCCAGTTTGAGAGAGAAAGAGAGAGAGCACTGCTACAGACATTTTTGTACATATGGACCCTTGTCTTCTTTCTTTAATATCTCTGAGATACAGACTTAGGGATAGTATTGTCAGATCTTAGGGTAGGAGAGGTTTAATGACTTTGGGGGCATAGTTCCAAATTGCATTCCAGAATGGCTAAATGAATTCACATCTCCAACAACTGTGCCTGTGTTTCCTCAGTTCATCAAACATTTGCCATTTTCTTTTGACATCTTTGCCAATTTAATGGGCACGAGGTAAAACCTCAGAGATGCTTTAATTTGCATTTCTCCAATTATTTGTGACTTGAAGCATTTTTTTTCTTTCATGTGTCTATCGATACCTTGGATTTCTTCCTTTGAAAACTGTCTATTCATATTCTTTGACCATTTATCAGTAGAGGAATGGCTATTATTTATTCCTTTCAATTTGATGATTCCTCATATGCTCTGGATTGAGATTTTTACCAGAGAAACTTGCTGCAAAATATATTTTCCAGACTCTTTGCCTTTTAATTTTAGCTGCACTGGTTTTATTTATGCAAAAACTTTTCAATTTTATGTAACCAAAATTGTCTATTTTATCTTCTAAGAGCTTCCCTTTACCTTATTTGGTCATGAACTGTTCCCCTATCTGTATCTAAAGGTAACTTCTTCCTTGCTCCTCCAAACTGTTTATGACATGAATTTTTATATCTAATCATGTATTCATTTGGAACTTATCATGGCATATGGTATGAGGTGTTTTTCTAAACTTATTTTCTGCCAGACTGCTTTCCAATTTTCCTATAAGTTTTTGTCAGATAGCGAATCCTTGCCCCAGTAGATGGAATCTTGGGGTTATTAGTTTGGAAAATCTTAGTAGGAAAGGAGGCCACAAGCAAGGCTTTATCGACTATTACAAAAGGACATTTCCCAAAAGAAGAGTTCTCTTTGCCTGGCCAGATGGGGACTTTGTGGTACCATTGCTTTCCCTATGAGACATTTCTGCTTCATCTCCTTCCTCTAATTTTCATACTGTACAAACCACATTTTCCCACATGTACTTCTTTTCTATTTATATTACAAAGTCTCCAAAGACAGGGGTTAGGTTCTTGATGTTACTTATAGGCTGAGCCTGAGAATACTCATAAAGCAAACTGGTCAAATGACCATGGAGTTAGGTCACTAGCAGGTCACAGTTACTTCCTCCTTAACCAATGTACAAGTATCTACTTGTCCCCTGGTGTAGTGTGCCGCCTAGCTTGATAATGAAGGTCCTAACCCATAAGACTGAAGGAATCGGTCAGAGAGTCAGTCAATCAACAAGTAACCATCCTAATGCTTGGATTACAAAGAAAGGCAAAAACAAAATCTCTACCCTCCAGAAGCTCCCATTGTGACAGGGAAATTACATATATCTATGTAACCAACTATTCGTCTAAGAGCAGCTAGGTGAGGGTGGAAAGAGCACTGGGCCTGGAGTCAGGAAGACTCATCTCCCTGAGTTCAAATCTGGCCTCAGATACTTATTAGTTGTGTGACCCTGGGCAAGTCACTTAATTCTGTTTGCCTCAGTTTCCTCATCTGTAAAACGAGCTGAAGGAAGTGGCAAACCACTCTAACATCTTTGACAAGAAAATTCCAAATGAGGTCACCAAGAGTTAGACGTGACTGAAACGACTAAACAAAATGCATATAAAATATACAAAGTGGGAGGAAAATGATCTCAGAAGAAAGAGATTGACAATTGAGGATGAGGTTAGGAGGCATAATAAGCATTTACTGAGTACCTTCTATGTGTCTGTCACTGTGCTAAGGAAAGCCTTGGGGTTGCAGGTGGTGTTGAGGGAAGGAAGACTGTAAGGACCCAGTCACAAGTCATGATGCTGACCTTACTTCAGTGAGAGAAAAAGGTCAAGATAGATCAGGCTTTGTTTCCTTTTGGCCTGCTCCTTTTTTCTATCAATCAATCATGAATCAACATTATATATATATATACATATATATATATATATACACACACATACATACAAATACATATACTATATGTACAACATACATACTACATATACATACATATACTATATGTACAACATATATACTATATATACATACATACATGTATATGTGTATACATACATATGTATATAAATACACATACATATATAGATATACGTATATACATGTACATATACACAGAGAGAGGGAGAGAGTTCCCATTGTTTGCCAGGTATTATGCTATATGCTGGCAAATAGAAATAGAAAAAAAATAAAACAATCCCTACCTACTCTCTAAGGACTTATCTTCTTGTATCAGACTCTCTCACTCTCCTATCTCTCTCAAACTCTGACCTACCTCTCAGAAGACTTATCTTCTATTCTTTCTGTAAGCTCCAACTTAGGATGACAACCCGCTCTACCGTAACTCTACCGTAACTCTACCGTAACTCTGAAAAAACCCTCACAGGCTTCTAATAACAATGGCCAGAGCCCAGGTAGCAGCTCTCAATGCTTGTTCAAGGATTCCTGCACCTTGAACTTCAGTAATAGGTTAAAAAGACATATATATGGGGAGGAGGAGGAGTTTTGAGGGGGAAAATGCTATAGGAAGGAGAAGTTACTGTGGTAGGTGAAAGATGAAATGACTGAGTGAACAAAGGTTTGATCTTCTGAGCGCATCGATTTATTGAGCAATGCATTCTAATTGCCCAAACTGAGACCAGGACCCTTCCTCAGATTAAGCCTAGACCCCAAATACAGGGGGAGACAGACTTTTATGCATTAAAAAGTTTTAGTCAATAAAGTCAATTAATTAAAAGGAAATAACATAATATTAGGTAATTTTATTTCTAATTAGATGGAAATAAGGGACTTTCCACATTGGGAGGGGGAGAGTGAAGGAGTGCAATTCCCTGAATTCAGCAGACTAGATGTCCTACTCGCCCCAGGTGTCTGTAGACAATCAAAGGAACATGGAAACAATAACTGATTGGTCAGTATGAGGGCCAGTTTTCAAATAAGTCATATGGGTTGCTTCAGATATATAACTGCAAGAAAACTCTTTGCATCAATATTAGGATTTGGCCAGGTTTCCAGTCCTTAGTTAAGGATCTCTAAGCATCATGGAGAGGTGGTCCAGTTTCCCAGACACAGAGTGCTAGGTTCAAACAATGCAATAAGGTTTTCTCTCAATTCCCACAATTGGATGAAGTTTTCTCACAAGACAGAATTTGGACAAGACTCATAATTGAATAGAAAAGGAACTGAGCTAGTTCCAGAATTGAGTCACAAGACAGAGTGAGTATGGTTCAATCAATTTCCACAATTAACCACTTGCTGTCCTAATCCCTTCAATTCCCTCAATACTGTGGAGGGATCAAAGCTAGAGTATGTAGTGTGTAATATTCTAAACCATTTAATTTACTTAAAAATGAACTAACATTGGCAACATGACTGGGCCTTCCCATGGTCCTCCATAGTGGGTAAGCTGGCCAAAGGCTCTTATCTCAGGGCTCCTTTCAGAAATAATATTAAGAACAATAGCAAATTTTGAAGTTTCTGAGTTAACAAGCTTTGAGAGCATTAGGTATTTTGTTGAAAATAAAATTCGTTTCCAGTAAAACTAAATTATGTCCAAAAAAAAAGAGGAAGTAATACTATGTAAAACAACTGCAACGCTTGCTCTTCCTGTGTAGGCACGATCAGTTTTGCTAACTCAGCAGGAGCAGAAACAGTATATGGGTCAAAACAGAATTATTGGGAAAAGAGTTCATGAGGAAAGACGGTGTTTTCTGTGTTACACTCATCTTACTGGGTGATTCTGAAAGTGAAAGATGAAGAATTAACAACTACCGTAATAGCGTGACTAGTGAAGACAACTAAGGTAAAGAAATGTTATTTTTCTACTAAAGAGGAAATAATAATGAGAGATTCATCAATGCAATAATGAAGAAATTAGAGTTACTATTTTTTGGATGCTTAAAAATATCAAAAATACTAAATGCAGTAATCAGGAAAGTTGGCTTTTCCTGCCATTCTACCCTCATCCTTTGCCTCTGCTTCATACACATTTTCTACCATGTCTTGTGTCTATCCTCTGGCTGTCCAGAGTCCCCTCCAGCAGAGGCAGCCCTGCACACTAGACCTTTCCTATATCTCTTCCCTTTCACCAACACTTCCCTGAATATTAACCTATCCCTCCTCTCAGCTCAGTAATGGACACAGAATTATAGATTTGGACTTGGAAGAAGCCTCCAAAGACATCTAGTCCAGCTTCTACATAACTGAGGCCCAGGGAGATTAAGTGATTTCCCCATGATCACACAGAAAACAAGGAAAGAAGGAAACATGCATTTGTTAAGCGCCTACTACATGCCAACCACTGTGCTAAGCATTTTACAAATATTATTTCATTTGATCCTCACCACAGCTTTGAGAGGGAAGTGAAAATGAAGCTGACAAAAGTCATGATTTGCCCAAGGTCACACAGCTAATGGGAAGTGTTTGATGCTGCGTGTTAGAGACCAGATTTGAATCTAGGTCCTCTGACTAGAGATAGTATTCTTTCCACTAGACTAGACTGCCAATAGGAAGGTAAATTCTTGAGTGCAGGAATCATTTCTTTCATCTTTGTTTTTGTGTCTCCAGTACTCAGAATGGTACCTAGCAATAGTAGGTGCTCAGTAAGTGCGCGTTTACTTCCTCCCTAATTAGGCCCTATCTTGCCTGGCTCCATCTGGTGTAGCCTAGTATTTTTTTTTCCTTCTGTTCTTCAGTGTATTAGGGCAGGGCTTACAAGGTCCCTGTTTCCTCTCCCTTGATCTGGGAAGTAGGATGCTGTGCATTGTGGGCTGTTCGTGTTTATTTTGTTGTGAAATAAAGTATGCAGAAGAAAAAGTAAATCATTACTAGAGAAATGTAAAACATCACTGTTAACCCCACACAGTATCCCTCCCTTCACTGATATTTTTTATGATTATAGGCACAGGGGTTACATATTCAGAGAGTTAGAAAAAGAAGAATTTCAAAGTAGAATCTTGAGTTTTCCGTAGAAACTATCCAAACCCCATAATGGGATGCTAAGCAATTTATTTCTTACCAACATAGCTTCAATAATTCCTTAATCTGACTGTGTGATTTATGATTTTGTCTCAATTTAAATTAGGAAGCACATAGGGAGATGAATGAGAAATGGTATCCAAGGATTCTGCCAAGATCTATTCTAAATAATCACTGTAAGGGGAAAGGGGATAGGAGGAAAAGTCACAGAAAAAGGCTGCTCTTTTTCTGCATAAGCAGATTAAGAATTTTGCTTCAGCTTTTCAATCACAGTCCCAATAGGAAATATGGTTTAATAGTTTATGTATTGTTGTTTTTTTATTTTTTAAAAAAACTAAAACATAGGCTGCTCACAACCCCCAGCAGGCACACACGTTCTGTCTCCTCTGCCCCTGGGCTCGCACTCTACTCCAGCCCTCAGGAAACATGGCACAGAGATTGGGGCGCCGGGGATGGCGAGATGGACAAGTCCAGGAAGGTAGCTCTCATGACCGGCATCACCAGTCAGGATGGTTCATATTTGCTGAATTCCTCCTGGAAAAGGGTTATGAGGTCCATGGAATTATACATCGATCAGGTTCCTTCAACACAGGGTGGATTGAACATCTCTATAAGAACCCTCAGGCTCATATTGAAGGAAATATGAAATTGCATTATGGAGATCTCACGCACAGTACCTGCCTTGTGAAGATAATTAATGAAGTGAAACCTACAGAAATCTACAACTTAGGAGCTCAGAGTCATGTCAAAGAGAGAAGACCAAGCCTTTGTAAACTCTTAAAGGCACGTCCCTTCCAAATGACCTTTTGTCCTGTGCTACTAAGAAGCATTGTTTAGTTCACTCTGAGTTCCACAAAGTTACATGGGGTGTCCTAGGAATTTTTGTTTTTGTTAATTAAATTTGGAAACATGTAACTTTTTCGTATTATAAAGCACAAATGAAAGTCCAGTAAAATTGATTCTGGTATTCTGCTAGATCAGATAATTGCAGAAGGTAAAATATTTAATAGTTATAGAACATAATGTACCTTTTTATGTTCTGAAATTTTTTTAAAAAAATTAACTTCAGTTGAACTATTTTCTTGACGGTGTTTCTTTCCTATTATTAGACTTGCTTATATATATTACATAGAGTAATCTTATTCTATTTTTCATAATTAGATGAACACAACCTTAGCTTTGTTTGATGCAGTGCCCTCTTTACAGACAAATGTTAGTGGTTAAAAAAAGGATGAGCCATGTATCTATCATAATAGTAATAATCTTTGCTCACCTTTTTATAGCCTTTTACAGTTTATATATAGTCCTTTTCTCACAACCCAGTGAAGCCAATAATAGAAGTATTATTTTCTCCATTTACATATGAGCAGATTGCTGCCCAAAGAGGTCCCATGCATGTATTCATGGTTGCATGTAAATGGTAGAATTCAGATGTTTTGACTTTTTACTTTTTATTAAACCAGAACAATTTTAGTGAGGTGTTTTTGTTTTGTTTGGTTTTTGTTTGGCTCTTGGGACCTTAAACCACCGTAGAGGTCCAGAATGACAGGGAGTCAGAGGTTCATGAGGGCCAACGTGACAGGAACCCAGAAACATTGGAGAGTGGGAGCCGAGTTCCTGTATGGTATATATGGTATCATAAGTTGAGATGCTGGGGACCTGACCAATGAGTGGGACTGTGTTAGATTTCAGCCCTGAGGAGCCATGGCAATAAAAGGCCAGCTCCAGAGAAAATCGTGAGCCATCACAGATCTCGAATTTGAGTACATCCCACCATCCCCCATAATATCGTCTACCTATTCTGTCTTCTTTTCAGCCTCTCACGAAGAGAAAACTCATCTCCTAACCAAGGCCAATCTCTCTAATTGAGAATTTGGTTCTGTCCCCTCATGTCTGGTTCAGTAGTTTGCCTCTTTGATCCCTTACGGGTTAATTTTCAGTCTCTCTGTGTCCTCTGTCTCCTGTTGTGTTGCCTATAAATGTTCCGAGGTCTTTCCTTAAAACAAAACGAAACAAAATAAAACAACAAAAAAAGGAAAAAAAACTAAAACAGAGAAGATAATTCATGGTTAAAAAAAAATCCTGTGGACTATCTTAAAGGTTTAAGATAATGGGGGATGGGAAGAAGAGAGAAAGAATTTCTACCTCAGTCACAGTGTCCAATTTTTTCAAGTAACTTCCAGATATCCACCTTCTAATTTGATTCTCAAATCTAAATTGTTTCACCTAATTCAGAATCTAATTTCTACTGGACTAGGAACTCTATATAATGGTTATGTTGCTCAGTAATATAATAAAGAACTGTGGTTATTATTGTAATATGTCACAGCACATGCTAGAGTAGCTGGCAGTACTATAACTGTGTGTAATTGTATAAATAAATGATATCAGGGCTGGTGCCATGATGCAGAATGCTAAGCACTGAGAAAAAAACCCACAGGACAGAATTCCTCTGCATTGCAGAAGGCAGCTCCCTGCGTTTATCCTGAAAGAAACTTTGAACAATCAATGCATTCTAACAAAGAAAAGGATATTGTTTGAGGCAAAGAAATACAATTTCTAGAGATTGCACTTTGTCTGTATTTTTTCAATGACAAAGAAGATAAAGAAAGTTACCCTATAAAGCCTCTGATATATTTTATCAACTCAAATTATTGCCTAGTACTACCACACATTTATTTTCCTTTGGTTAATCAACTAGCAGGTGTTTCTTAATACTAGAAGGAACAGGTATGTCAACAGATACAAAAATTTTATTATAATTTTACTTTGAAATAAAAATTGTCATCCTATCTCTACCTTCTTTGATTTGTGAATTTTAAAAAAAAAATGTGCTGCATCAATTGATATGGCGTGGTTCTTTGAGGCATTCCTAAATTTTAATCCTTTTATGAAACTCCTACAATGTCCTTAGCTATGGAACACTGCGGTGGATACAGATGATTGACAAAGCATGACCACTGCCCTCAAAGAAGTTACCTTCAGCCTAACTGGGGAAACAAAACTAACTAACACACATGAAGCAATTGGAGATAATACAAAATAATGCAGAATTAAGTGTTAAACTATGTGACAGATTATGAATTAAAAGAGATCAGAAAAAGAAGATCCCTAGGGCTATAATGGAAGGTTTCATGGAGGAGCTGGGATTAGGGCTCCATCTTGAAGGGTAGGGAAGATTTTCTGAAGTAAAGCAGAGAGGAAAAGGTATTCCAAACAAAGGGAACAACCTGAGCCAAGGTATAGAGATGAGAGGAGGGGGAAGCATGATGTTTTTATCACAAAAGAGATGTACTTTAAAAAATGCCAAAATATTAAATGGAAAAGTAATAGAATGAAGAGGAGTGGATGAGTATGAAAAATATCTTAAAGAACAAATCAACACAAGTTCATAAATGATTGAATATAAAGAGACAGAGGAATCAAAGATGATTACAAAGTTTCAGGCATAGGTGAATGTTAGCACCACTGAGTGGCAAGGAATTTGAGAAAGAGTTGATTTTATAGCGAGCTTTCATTTACATAGCACTTTAAGGAATGCAAAATATTTTACATATGTTATCTTATTTTGTATAATGAATTTAGTTCTGGACACATCAAACTTGAACTAATAATAACACACGCAAGCAGAATATTCAGTAACCATTTTGGAAATATGGGACTGTAGTTCAAAAGAGATTTAGATTTGGGAAACATCTGCATAAACTTGAAGGCATGAGACTAATTAGGTTTCCAAAAGAAAGAATTAAGATCTGGGGAATTTCCATAGGAAGGGGGAAAGAGGAAAGAGAGGAACCTGTGAAAGAAGTAAGTTAAAAGCATTAGAAAAACCAGAATTCTGTCATATCAACAAAAGCCAACCCATGAAAAAAGAGTAGTTTCAAATGGAAGGGGAGAGCCATCATAATCGAATGATGCAGAGAATCCAAAGCAAATGAAGACACAGTCAAGGATTATTTTGGTGATAAGAGAGATGAATGATACTCTCCAAAAGAAGGTGGTAGGGTGATGCCCAGATTGTTTAAGAATTAAAGGAGGGAGTGAATGGCAAGTAAATCAACTGATCACAAAGAGAAATGAATTTGGATTCAGGGGACCTGGATTTGATTTCTAGTTCTGTTACTTTGGATAAGGACTTGATTCCTCTGGGCCTCAGTTTCCTCATCTATAAATTTAGAAGAACGGACTAGATTACCTGTAGGGCTCCAACTTTAAACCTATTATCCTAATGTAGATCCTTCATTTGAAAGGTTTGGAAGTGAAAAAAAGAAGGAAAATAGGACACTAGTTGGAAGAAAAGAGGAAGAATTATCAAGTAAAGTTTAAAGATATCTATGAAGAGAATAGAAATGGAAAGACTGAAGGTATATCACATAGTACAATTGCAATTGATGCTCAAAACTTTATTCCGGAACATTGCAAAATCTTTTAATGCTTTCTGAATGAACAAAAAGATGAAATATTTTAGCTTAATGTTAAGAGTACTTTATAACATTCTGTGAAAATTAGTGATACGAATATGTTATATATTAACCCTAGATTAACTGGAATATTTGATAAACTACAATATATTCCACAATCATGCCTAATTACAATTAAATGCATTGTGGTTTCATTTTCTATTTGTAAATCATTGATTATTAATAAGCCTTCAACCATCAATTTGCTTACCTTTCTTCTATGCGTCTAGTTCTTGAATGTATCCTTACTCCAAAAGGAGAAAGAGGAATTTGACTATCAGTTTCCTCACTCTTATCTTCTTTAATGGGAGGCATTTTCTGGTATGTTTCTCCTTCTCCTGAGTTACAATCTAATAACAAATACAGAAGCTGTAAGTTTAGTTAACCTATCAATAAGCATTTATCAAGCACCTAATGTATACTCAGCACCATTTAAATTAAATTTGTTCCGTGGGAACTTGACGATGAAACTTGAAAAATAATAGATTAGAAATACAAATAATCACAAAGTTGTGTTTTTATTTTATAACAAACTCTTTTCACCAAAATGGTGAAAAGCTACTTCGAATTTTATTTTTGAATTGTAACGTATAACTCCCTATGTGCTACATGAGGAAGTGCAAATGGCATTAAAGAAACAGAGATGAGAAAAGAAGCTGGACGACATGGACCAGATATATGAAGTATCTACATAAAGTACACATACACAGAAAGTATATCTATGTATACATAAGGTATACATAAAGGAGGTCTATGCTGGGAATGCACAAAATTTGGAGTTTACTGAGGAACTGATTCTTTTTCTGTGTGTGTTCTTTCTACATTTTTTTTTAATTTTTAACATTTTTTTCTTAAAATTTTAAGTTCCAAATTCTCTCTTTCCTCCAACTCCTCCTTCACCCATTAAGAAGACAAGCAATATGATGTCCATTATACATGGTGAAGTCATGCAAAATATATTTCCATATTAACTATGTCGCAAAACAAAAAGCAAGAAAAACAAAAGCAAAAAGCAATATGTTTCAATCTTCACCAAGAGTTCATTAGTTCTCTCTCTGGAGGTGAATAGTATTTTTTGTCATGAGTTCTTTGGAACTGTCTTAGATCACTGTATTGATCAGAGTACCTGCCTTTCACAGCTGATCATCATTACAGTATTGCTGTCACTGTGTACAATGCTCTCCTGGTTCTGCTCACTTCGTTTTGCATCAGTTCATATTAAGTCTTCTCAGGTTTTTCTGAAACCACCCACCGTGTCATTTCTTATAGTAAAATAATATTCCACTACAATCATATACCATAATTTGTCCAGCCATGTGCATCCTCTCAATTTCCGATTCTTTGCCACCACAAAAAGAGCTGTTATAAATATTTTTGTACATGTGAGTCCTTTTCCCATTTTCATGATTTCTCTGGGATACAGACCTAGGGAGTGATATTGCTGGGTCAAAAGGTATGCATAGTTTTATAAACCTTTGGGTATAATTTAAGATTGTTTTCAAGAACAGTTGGACCAGTTTACAACTCCATCAATAGTGCATTAATGTGCTTATTTTTCCATATACTGAAGGATTGGTTCTTAATGTGTCTGAAAGAGATGAGAAAGGGATGGGAAAACATCTCAAAAGTTGTTTGTTTGGGTTTTTTTACCACCACTAAAAGGCAACCAAAAGAATAACTACTAACTCGTATTCCAACCTTTTCACCTCTACAAAAAATTTTATGAGAACCTATACCCACACTGAGGGTGTCCTTGATGAAAATATGAGAAAAGTCAGATTTTTCACAAATGATATTTGACAATAAACTTTATCTTTACAAACAATAAATTGGAGGATATGGTGAAACAATCAATCAGCAAGCATTTATTAAGCTCTTATTATGTGCTGGCATTGAGCTAGGCACTGAGAATGTTAAGGCAAAAATGTAACAGTCCCTGCCTTCAAGGAATGTATATTCTATTGGGGAGACATGTATCTAAATATGCATATACAAAATAAATACAAGGCAATCTTTTTAGGTGGAGTGAGGACAAGGAATCAGGAAATGCTTTAGATAAGATATATTTCTTGATCAGAATTCTGACGGAAACAGATTATATGAAGTAGAGGTAAGATGAAGTGCCTTCATGGAGACAGGCAATGGAGTGTCTTGTGTAAGGTACCCCAATTAGGCAAATTCAGTTGGGCTATAGAGCTTGGAAAGGGGAATAATGCAGAATCAAATTAGAAAAGTAGTCTGGGACCAGGTAATTAAGGACTTTCGGGACTAATCAGCAGAGCCCATATATTATATTAGAGGCAGTCAGGAGCTATTGGAGTTTATTGAGTATGGAGTAGGGGAATGACATGATTAGTTAGACCTGTACTTCAGGAAAATCACTTTTGCAGCTGTGTGGAGGAGAAAGAGATTCGAGTTAGGGAGACTAATTAGGAGTCTATCAAATTACAAGAACACAAAATCTCACTGAGTTTACTATTTGTTGGCTACAAAAGAAGACTTGATTTGGCAAGGGAAAACACCAGAACTTTCTTTCAGGGTGTCTCTCAAGTATACATCACCATCATACAAGATTCTATGAAAGATGTAACAGAGATGCCTTTTTTCGACAAACTTGACTATTAGTATCAAGTGAGGAATAAAACACACAGACATATGCTCATCAAGGAGGTTCATCACCTTTATGGAGGATCCCATTACAAAATCCAAATGGAAGAGTGATTCTCTTTAAATGGTGTGGTTCTCCAGGTGCTCTTATTTGTGGATGGCATTATACAGATTGTATCAAGCCCTGGGATCTTGCAGAGTTTTCCAAATAAGGTCAAATAATTCGAACATGTTTAATACAATTCTTCACATAGTAGATGAAGAATTTCTATCATGCAGACTATGATAGTCTAAGTCAAGCGTGGGGAACCTTGAGGCCACATGTGAAGTTTGGATTCAGTCAAAGGGCCAAACTTGAGGACCTAGAGGGCAACATGTGGTCTCGAGGCTACAGGTTCCCCAAACTTGGTCTAAGTTATTCCATCAGTATTTATGTATATATGTGTGCATGTATGTTATGTATGTATACACACACACATATATACATACATCTTAGACAGGTAATGTAAGTGGACCTTACACAAGACACTCCATTGCCTATCTCTGTGACCTTGTACTAGGTGACCGCCATGCTTGGAAAACACTTCTACCTTATTTCTACTTCACATAATCTGTCACCTTCAGAATTTTGATCAAGAAATATCCAAAGCATTTTATCGAAATTATCCAAAGCATTTCCTGATTCCCTGCTCTCACTCCACCTAAAAAGATTACCTTGTATTTATTTTGTATATGCATATTTATATACATCTTGCCCCAATAGAATATAAATTCCTCAAGGTCAGGGACTATTAAATTTTTGCCTTAATATTCTCAGTGCCTAGCTCAATGCCTGGCACATAATAAGAGCCCAGAATTGAAAATAAAAAAGAGAGAAGACTGGATCATCTTTGAGAAACTGTGCTATTTTCAAAAGTAACCCCAAGTTTCTTCATGAAACAAAGTCCCATTTTTAAAAATATATTTTATTCCCCCCACTTACGTGTTAAAACAATTTATAGTACTTGGTGGGCTTTTTTAAGTTCTGAGTTCCAAATTCTTTCCCTGTCTCCCCTCTTTCCACCCTGAGACGCTAAGCAATCAGATATAGGTTATACATGAGCAATCATGTAAAACATTTCCATATTAGTAATTTTGTATAAGAATACTTGAGTAAAAGAAAAAATGAAAGAAAGAAAGTGAAAAATAGTACACTTCAGTCTGTATTAAAACAATATCAATTCTTTCTCTGGAGACAGATAGTATGCTTCATCATTAATCCTTTGGGATTTTCTGGGATCATTGCATTGCAGAGAATAGCTAAATCATTCACAATTCATCATAGAACAATATTGCTGTTACTATGTATAAAGTTTTCCTGGTTCTGTTCACTTCACTTTGCATCAGTGCATGTAAATCTTCCCAGGTTTTTTTTAAATCATACTACTTATCATTTCTTATAGCACAATATTCCATTACAATCATATACCACAGCTCGTTCAGCCATTCCCCAATGGATGGGTATCCTTTCAATGTCCAATTCTTAGCTACCACAAAAAGAGTTGCTATAAATATTTTTGTACAAATAGGTCTTTCCTCGCCACCACCCCCACCCTGTATGTCTTTGGGAGATAGACCTAGCAGTGGTATTGCTGGACCAAAGGGTATGCACAGTTTTATAGCCCTTTGGGCATAGTTCCAAATTGCTCTCTAGAATGGTTGGATCAGTTCACAACTCCACCAACAATGATGCATTAGTGTCCCAGTTTTCCCACATCCTTTCCAACATCTATTGTTTTCCTTTTTTGTCATATTAGCCAATCTGATAGGTTAGGTGGTACCTCAGAGTTGTTTTAATTTGCATTTCTCTGATCAATAGTGATTTGGAGCATTTTTATATGACCATAGATAGCTTTGATTTCTTTGTCTGAGAACTGGCTGTTCATATCCACAAAGTCTTATTTTTAACAGCAACATAGCTCTGGGTCATGGAATACACATCCCTAAAGAAGTAAAGTTAATGAGAAAGAGGGAGAGAAGAAGCATTTATTAAACACCTACTATGTACCAGGCACTATGCAACATGCTTTACAAATATTATCTCATTTGATCCTCATCACAGCCTTGGGAGGTAGATACTACTACTAGCTCAACGTTACAGTTGAGGAAACAGATAGAGGTTAATTAATTTGCTTGGGGTCAAACAGCTAGTAAATGTCGGAGTTGACCTCAGGACTTCCTGACTCCAGGCCCAGTGCTCTAGCCACTTCACCATCTAAAGATGATCACTCAAAAGGTAGATGACAAGTGTGAGCAGAATGCAATACATTACAAAGAAGTAGCTGCCAGAGAAGTGAATGGTGGTCAGGAAGAAAGAGGAAGTGACACCTGTTGAACTTTTCCTATGCCTTGAAATTCCAAATTGATTGGGTAACCCATTGTCTTGGAATTCATTGGCTATGTCATGATGAGTGGGTTTACATTTCAATATAGAGCAACCCATGACATGGGGTATATCAATATAAAGGTGAAGATACGGAGGCTGAGAAAGGTTTTGAATGACTTACTTAAAGTGTTTCTGCTGAAAAAGATAGGGCAGAATGGGAATCGCTGGTGCATGCAAAAGGTTTTGCCTTAACAGGGAAAAGGAGCAGGTGGTTTCAGGCAGCTAGGTGGTACAGTAGATATAATTCTGGGTCTGGAGTCAAGAAGATTTAAGTTCAAATCTGGTCTCAGAGACTTGCTAGTGATGTGATCCTGGCCAAGGGACTTAACCTCTGTGCACCTGTTTCCTCAACTATAAAAAGGGGATAATATTAGCATGTCTCCCAGACTTGTGAGGATAAATGAGATAGCCATAAAGGCATTTAGCTTTTAGAAAACGGTAGGTGCTTAACAAATACTTGTTCCCTTCCTTCATCTGAGATGGGGTGAAAGAAGAAGGAGATAATATCAGAAGGCTTTGTGAGATGAGGAGCAGAGGAGAAGAGAGACTTTTTTTCAGTGAAATACGAGGCAAGGCTCACAGCTAAGAGGGTGGAGGGAGGGGGATCTATGGGAGGTTTGAGGAGGCATGAAAACATTTGGAAAAGTGGTTAATGGTGACTCGGGTAGTGAATCAATTAGGAAGATGTACAAAAATTGTCTTTCCACAGTGAAGGCCCGGTTGAGATTATATAACATAAATTTGTTAGTGGACCTGGCCAGAATAGTTTTGTGATTTTCTTGAGCCTTATTCATTAGCAGGTGAGTGGGAGGAAAGTCAGAAAATGGTGGGAATAATCCAAGGTCGAAGTTTTGCAGGGAGAAATCTTCAACAGTATAAGAGGCAGGAGATGGAGGGAATAGGACAGTGTATAATTGAACAGTTACACCAAAGGATCAAGGTAGGGAGGGGAGGAGGGTAGAGTCAGTGTGTAGGTGATGCCTAGAAAAGAAATGAGAGGTGAGAGATTGGCAGAAATAGTTAGACTCAATTTCAATTGACGGAATTGATATAAAGATGAAGAATAGGGTTTGGAACTATAAGGCAAAGAGGTGGAATGACAACAGAATCTGATGAAATGAAAGAATTTCAGAGATCATGGACATGGAAGTGGAACTCTTGTGGGTGATGGCAAGACCAATGGTATTAGTATCTCTGTGTATAGTTGAGGTGGGTTAAAGAAGAAGTCATGAGAAATGAATAAGCTGAGGAGCTAGGAGGTTAACTGGGTTATCAACATACAGGTTGACATCCCTTAGTATGAGCACAGGAAAATGAATGTACTGATAGCATCTACCACCCAGGATTGTTGTAAGGATCAAATGAGGTTAAATTTGTAAAGACCTTCACAAACCTTAAAGTCCAATATAAATGTTAGCTATTATTATAATTATTGAGGAGGAAAACTGACATAATGATACAATACTTTAACTTTACAAAGTGCTTTACATACATTGGGGCAGCTAAGTTGTGTAGCTTAGAGTCAAGAAGACTCATCTTCCTGAGTTCAGCCTCAGATGCTTACTAGCTAGGTGACCTAGGGCAAGTCACTTAACCCTATTTGCCTCAGTTTCCTCATCTGTAAAGCGATCTGGAGAAGGAAATCGCGAACCACTCCAGTATCTTTGCCAAGAATCTCCCAAATGGGGTCATGAAGTGTCAGACAAAACTGAAAAAGATGAATAGCAACAACAAATTATATTTTTCTCATTCAAGTCCCACAACAATGTTGTAAGCTTTATACTATAGATGCTCTGATGTGTCTTCACTACCACGTAGCCATGAACTTATAATTACAATTACAAAGAAAGTTTTAACTATAAAATTTCCACTAGACAGTGGAAGTCAGAACTGAATTGACATTGACTGAATCCATGAATGAATGAAGGAATGAAGCATTTATTAAGTCTAGCTACATGGCAAAGCATTATGCTAATAGCTGGGGAGACAAATCGTTGTTTTTGTTGAGTTGTGTTTCAGTCCTGTCCAACTCTTCAAGGCCCTATTTGGGGTTTTCTTGCCAAAGCTATTGGAGTGGTTTGCCATTTCCTTTTACAGCTCATTTTACAGATGAAGAAAATGAGATGAACAAGGTTAAGTGACTTGCCCACAGCTTAGTAAGTGTCCAAGATCAGATTGGAATTCAGGAAGAGGAGTCTTCCTGATTCCAAGCTCAGTGCCCTATCTACTGTACCACCTCGTTGCCTAGGAGACAGATAGATAAGTAAAACATCTCCCCCTCTCAAGAAATTCACATTCTGAGAGCACTTTACTTCAAGGGGAAAGAAATAGCATAGAATACATTTGTCTTGGAAAACCAGTATGTTGCTAGTTTCCCGTTAGTATCAATTAAGCCTCCAAGTATCCTTTAGGGTTAAATGATTTTGTGCACGTCTACCAAAACATGTGACTCACCTTTACTTCTGTTTTTTGTTTCTTCTTGAGTATCTTCTCTGTAAGATATACTTAGGGATTTTCCATTGTATTAAGTCTGAAACTCTAACACTATCTTGAAAGAAATAGCTAGTTTACCAGAAGGCATATTGCATATTTTAATACCATTTAGAGTTTAACTTCTAACATTTACCTTTCATTTTCTTTTGTAGGCAGTTAATAGTACTACTTTGTATAGAACAACTGAAAAATCAGTTCAAATAACTGCTAACTAATGGAATTCCCTATTATTTTTAGTAAATAAATCTTTCTCTTAAATCTGTGTTGCAGAAATAGTCAGATGCTGCTGAACTGGTTTCTGGCTTATCCAAATAAGGAAATTCAAGACTACAGGAAGTGCCATCATGAGACTCTTTGCCATGCTGACTTATTTCTGTAAGCTTTGAAAAGTACCTGGTTCCCTCTTTTAAAAAAAAAAGACTTCAGTAACTATACCTCATTCCTTCTCACACTCAGCCTTCCTAAGGAGAGAGGTAAAAAGCCAGTAGATAGAAGTTAGATGTGAGTAGTGTTTGCATGGAGGAACTCATCAAAAGTAGCACAGCTACTGCATTAAGGTAGCATAGAGGAGAAAGTGCTAGGACTTGAAATCCGGAAAACCTGGGTTTGAATCTCACCTCAGATGTTTATTAATTGTAGGATTCAGTCATGCCATTTACCCTCTCTGATCCTCAATTTTCTTGTCTGTTAAATGGCTGATAATAAAAGCTTGTACCTCAAAGGATAGTTATGCGGCTCAAATGAAATAATGTATGAAAGCACTTTGCAAACCTTGAAATTCTATAGAAATGTGAGCTAAGAGGAGTAAGAGGAAAAATTACAAAATTTGACAATGGCCCAGATATGGAAATACAAACAGAGGAAGGGACCAAAACAGATTGTATTCTTAAGCTTGAAAAAAGAGGGACTATCTTGTTATCACTAACCACAAAGGAGAGGGGAAAAGACAAAAGAATTTGAAATGGAATGTTGACTCCACATGTCACCATGCTCCTGGGTATGTTGAGTACCTAAGAAAACCTAGAAAGGAAAGATTGAGAAAAGGAGAAGACAAAGAATTAGATCAGTCAGTCCATTTAAAATGATGGATCCCATTTAAAGGAAGAGGAAAGGATGGCTTGCCAAGATATATAGCAGAGAAATAGAAGTTGAAAGAACATAGGCTCTTGGGTACTGAAGCAAAAGGGTAATGATTAAAACGGTTTCCAGGGATGACAAGAGCAAAAGAGGAAAGGTTACTAAAGATGGAAAACATATGCTGTTATTGGTTAAGAAAAAGGAGATAAAAAGGGCAGCGAGGTGGCACAATGGATAGAGCCCTGGGCCTGGAGTCAGAAAGACTGAGGTCAAATCCAGCCTCAGACACTTACTAGCTGTGTGACCCTGGGCAAGTCACTTAACATTGTTTACCTCAGTTTCCTCATTTGTAAAATGAGCTGTAGAAGCAAATGGTAAAGCATCTTTGCCAAGAAAACCCCAAATGGGGTCATGAAGAATCAGACAGGACTGAAAATGACAACACCAACAACAGGCGATGAAAAGATAGAGTGCATATATACCAAAGAAGAAAGGAGGAAGTACGAGGTTACTGCCATGAAAGGAACAGAAAGTAATGGAGTACTATGACAACAAGAACAGATCTACATATTTAATAATCTGCATCATCATAATCATTCATATTTATAGTATATTTTAAGATTTGTACATGGCTTAATCTGTGAGGTGGTCAGTGAAAGTTTTTGTTGTTGTTTTGGAATAGGCCAGTGATTTCATTGGTGTAAGAAGAAAGAAAACAAGCATTTATTAAGGGCCTACTGTGTGCCAGACCTAGTATGTGCTAAGCACTTTACAAATATCTCATTTGGACTTCACAACAACCCCGCGGACTTACGTGCTATTATTATCCTCATTTTGCAGTTGAGGAAACTGAGAGAGAAAGAGGTTAAGTGACTTGCCCAAGCTTAGTAAGTGTATTGAGTTCAGGTCTTCTTGGCGCCTGGCTCAGCACTCTGCTATCTGGCTGCCTCAAGGTAGTCACTCCCAATGAGGAAACTCTCTCTACCAATGCAGATTTGTTAGTGTTAGTTGGACACTGAGAAGATAAATTACAGCCCTATGGTTGGTATGAGTCAAAGATGGGACTGGAAACTGTCTTCCTTTCTCCAAAGCCATCTCTCTATTCACTGTATCTTGGCTACCTCTCTGGGTAAATAGTATTACTATATTGACTAGATGAAGAAAGATACAGATATTTTAATCACTTTATTTGCATAATTCCTAACTGCTTTCCAGAGTGGTTATACCAATTCACAACTCCACTAACAATTTATTCCTCTGTCTATCACTCCACTGTCCCTCCAACATTGACTTTTCCTGTTTTTTGTCATCTTTGGCAATTTGTTGGGTGTGAGGCATAGCCTCAGGGTTGTTCTGATTTGCATTTCTCTTATTATTAATGACTTGGAGCCTTTTCTTCCTGTAGCTATTGTTAGTTTGCAATTCTTTTGAGAACCATTTGCTCATATTCTTGATCCCTTAGTACTGGGGAATGACTTTTGGTCTTATATATTTCTATTAGCTATTTATACATCCTGTATATCATCCTTTATTAGAGATATCTAATACTAAATTTTTTCTCAGTCAACCACTTTCCTTCTCATACTAGATTCTTTGACTTTGTGCAAAAGCTTTTCAACTTCATGCCAATCAAAATTGTTTTTATCTTTTGAAATTGCCTCTACAATTTGGAAGAATTCATCCCTTATCCATACTGTCTATGACTGTTTCTTACAATATTTTTTCTCTGCAATGAGCAGCAAAGTAGTCTCTATGGTGTTACTCACCTGAAAATTGAATCTGTGTTCCTTCTTCTGGATTTTCTAAGAACCTATTGGATGATGAATATGTTGTTGGCAAATTCACCATTAAAGGAAGTTGACTTATTATCTTGGGATTATTTTGATGATTTGGGACTGGTGAAGAACTCTCCAAGTATGTCCTTACAAGAGATGAAGTAAGACTTGGTGACACAGGCAGTAATTGGGGAGGCATTCCAGTAGAAAATGGAAAACCTATCAAAATGAAAAGCACAAAGGAAAAGAGTCAAATGTTAAGGAAAGAGACTTAAAATATTTTCTACATAAGACAGACAGGATTGAGATTTTCTAATAAAAAGAAATCTTAAAATGAAGTTGCTTCACAAACAAAATCAATGCAACCAGAATAAGAAGCTGTCAAGGGTGGCAGGGAGGGAGAAGAAGGAAACATCTTCACATCAAACACATCTGATAAAAGTCTGACATACAAGACATATAAAATGTTGACGCAAGTATGTAAATGCAAAGCCCTTCTCCAGTAGAGAAATGGTCAAAGGATATGAGCAAGTTTTCAACAGAATTGTAAACTATCAAAAACTACGCAGAATAAAAATGTTCCAACTCGCTAGTGAGGAAAATACAAATCAAAACGACTCTGAGGTTCCACCTTACATCTACTGAGCTGGCGAGATGATAAAAGACAAATTATCAGTGTTGGAGAGACTATAAGAAATTAGGTACAGTCATATACTATTGGGAAAGCTTTGGATTCATCCAACTGTTATCTCAGTCAATAAGCATGTTAAGTACTTTTACGTGCCCCATTATAGGGCAGTTAGGAGGTGCAGTGGATACAATACTGGCTTGGAATCAGGAAGACTCATCTTCCTGAATTCAAATATGGCCTTAGACACTTACTAGCTGCATGACCCTTGGCAAGTCTCTTAACCCTGTTTGCTTCAGTAAAAACAACCTGGAGAAGGAAATAGCAAATCGTTCCAGTATCTTTTTTTGTTTTTTTGCAGGGTGGAAGGCAGGGCAATTGGGGTTAAGTGACTTGCCCAAGGTCACACAGCAAGTAAGTGTGTCAAAGTGTCTGAGGCCAGATTTGAACTCAGGTCCTCCTGACCCCAGGGCCGGTGCTCTACTCACTGCACCACCTAGCTGCCCCCTTGCTCCAGTATCTTTGCCAACAAAACCCAAAAACGGGGTCATGAACAGTCAGACAGGACAGAAAAACAACTGAACACCAACAACAATGGGCCCAGTACTGTGCTTAGTGGTAAGAATACAAAGAAAAGAAAACAAAAAAAAAAACCAGGCTGCTTTCAGGGAGTTCATAGTCTAATGAGGAAGACAATATGCAAGCAGCTAGTTATACACAAAATATATTACAATACCAATAGGAGGCAGTGTCAGAGGTAAGGCAGTAGGAATCCAATTCTGTCTCTTGCAGAAGATAGGATTTAAGTTCAGTTTTGAAGAGAACTAGGGAATCCAGGAGGCAAAAGTAAGGACAGACTATTCCAGGCATGGGTAATAGCCCGGGGAAGCACAGAGACCAAAATGGAGCATAGTGTTCAAGGAACTGCAAGAAAGCCGGTGTCACTGGATTTTAAAGAAAGTCAAGGGGACTGACGTGTAAGAAGACTAGAAAGCTAGGAAGAGCCTGGCAAAGGGCTTTAAAAGTCAAGCAGAATATTTCCTATTTGATCTCAGAGGTCAGAGGCAGATATAGGAGTTTATTTAGTAGGAGAGAGTGGTGTGACATGGTCAGATCTGCATTTTAGAAAGATCCGTTTGTAGAAAATGAACTGGAGTGGAGAGAGACTTTAGGCAAGGAGACCAACCAGCAGTCTATCGCAATAGTCTGCACTGAAAAACATCTTGAAATTATGAAAGAAAACTATTTTTATCTATAGACCCAGCAATTTCATCACTAAACATGTACCCAAAAGATGTCAAAGAGAGAAAGAGGGGTTCCATATATGAATACAAAAAACCTGGACTATAAGTGGGTTCCAATCAATTGAGGGCAGCTATGTGATGCAGTAGATAGTCAAGAAGACCTGAGTTCAAGTCCAACCTCAGACACTTACAAGTTGTGTGACCCTGGGCAAACCACTTAACCCTATCTGCCTCATTTCCACATCTGTAAAATGAACTAGAGAAGGAAATGGCCAACCCACTCCAATATGGGTCACAAAGAGTTGGACCCAACTGAAACAACTGAACAACAAAAACCAGCTAATCAGCTGATGAATGGCTTACTAAATCGGGGCATATGAATTTAGTTAAATATTGTCAGGCCAAAGGAAACCATGAACAAGTCTAAAGATGAAGGGTTCTCTTACGCATCAGAGGATTACACTTCACACACACCCATTAGCTCTTGTGATTGTTAATCAAATACTAACATATTCCTAACCCCCACACCAGTTTTGTCCTTCAATCAACAGTCCTGGTGATATGATCAGTTGGGAAACATTCACAAAGAAAATTAAAAGTCTGAGAAAAGAAGACAAAGTAAACCAAGAAATAACTAGGTGTGGCATTTGGCTTCTGTTTCCTTTTCTTACAAAGCCAGGGTCCATGTCTACATTATTATCTTTAGACACCACTTAGCATGGTACCGCAAGCCAGAAAAAGTCTTCAGGTACCAGAAGGCTGTTAGAGTCAAAGACGTGAAGTCAAAAGACCTAGATTTGAAACCTGATCATGCTGCTCGCTTACTAGCTAGGCATCCTGGGAAAAGTCAATCACTTCTCCTTGCCTTAGCTTCCTGACCTGCAAAACAAAGTGGTCAGATTAAATGACATCAAAGGTCTTTTTTAACCCTAAGAGTCTATGGTTCCATAATATGTTTTTGGTAATACAGGCACTGGAGAGGAGATACGTGTTGGGCTCGCCTCTGGGACCCCCTTAAACATCACAGTACGATGGCACCATTTGTAAACTCAATAACAAGCTTCGGTATGGCAAAAGAATGCTCTATTTTTATGAGGACACAATTTTCATGAAACTGAAACTTTCCACCTTGCTTATTCAATAGCTGCAATATTCACAGAATTCTTATAGCCTTAACTTTTTTGTTGTTTTTGTGCAGCATGATATAAAATGAAACACAATTTCCCTTTTTTAAAAAAGAAAAAAAGCCATTAGAGCAGGCTTATTTCCTGATCTTTTTTTTTCACGTACAGATCTTAGTTTACTTTTGAATTTGTCCTCCTGGTCATTCAGCACTTTTCTTTGCCTAAGAAATGCAAAACTTGTCCGTGGCAGAATAGAAAAGTGCTTCCTCCCCACTCCCCTTCCCCCCCCCCCACCGCCCCCAGCCCTTCATGCTGTGGGAATTGATACAGCCCAGAGGTTTATTTCCCTCTGTTTGGTCACTTCTGAGTTCCAGCCAGCAGCAGCAGGAGAAGAGAAATGACATCCATGAACTGCTCTCTTCATAACAACTTGGTTGAGATCTCTGTAGCCACCCTGCTGATTCTGGAATTTGCATTGGGACTGCTAGGCAATGCACTTGCACTGTGGTCTCTTACTTCTCACTTAAAGGTGTGGAAACCACATGCAGTCTACTTGCTCAACCTGGTCATTGCAGACCTTTTGTTGTCTGTGTGCCTGCCATTCCAAATCACTTTCTATCTCATGCACAAGAAATGGGAGCTGGGACAGACAGCTAGCTGTATCCTGACCTTCCTGCTGAACCTCAGTAGGAACAGTGGCATTGCTTTCCTCACTGCAGTGGCTTTAGATCGCTACTTCAGGGTGGTCCACCCTCGTTTCAAGATCAACAGCTTCTCAACGCAGATGGCCAAGATCATCTCTGCTTTAGTCTGGCTTCTGATGGTGGGACTGGTTCTCCCAAGCTTGGTGGCTTCCAACATTGGGAAGAATGCCACCGAGTGCCACAGTTTCTACCCCACGGAAGACATCACTTTTGGCAGCACTTGGCAGGAGGTGGTGTTTGGTCTTCAGTTCCTTCTTCCCTTCAGTCTCATCCTGTTCTGCAACATTCGCATCCTTAAGATACTCCAACAGCGGCTCCGGGACCAAGACAAACACCCCAAGCTTCAGAGGTCTGTAGCGTTAGTCACTACAGTGGTAGTGCTCTTTGGGATCTGCTTTCTGCCCGGCTCTCTGACTAGGATACTCATGGCCATCCTCCAAAGGTCGGAAAGCTGCCAGACTCTTCAAGTGATGGCTCATGCATGTGATGTCACCAACAGCCTCACCTATCTCAACAGTGTCCTCAACCCAGTGGTATACTGTTTTTCAAATCCAGTGTTCAGATATTCATATAGGAAAGCCTTTAATACAATAAGAGGAAGAAGGAAGGAATCACAGCCTCAAGGTTTTGATCTCAAAGATTCCTGTTACAGTGAATAATAGAGCACTGGACTTTGAGTCAGGAGGACTTGGGTTTGAATCCTATCTCACATATTAACTGACTTCTGTGCCTCAGTTTCCTCACTTATTAAAATGCGATAAGACCTCTACCTCCCAGACTGGTTGTGAAGATATTTAACAAGGCACTTCAAGCATTTTGTGAACCTTAAAATTTTACATAAATGTGAGCTACGATTATTAATATGAAGATGATTGGCGGTTCCTGCTGAGATCTCTCTGCACAAATCAGAACAAAGACCTATGCCTGGCCCTGTCCACGTGAAACCAAAGAGGGAATGTTTATTGAATGTGAGCAGCATTTTTCTTTCTCTGCTTAGATTTTTACCAGATTTTAATTCCTGCTGTTTTAGAATCCACTGGAGGGTAATCAGAATTAACAAAATAAACCTTCCTGTTAAGAAAACTATAACCTAGATTAAGTTGTAACAAAGTGGTTTGTTCGATCTGGTGAATCTGAAAACAGACACTCTTAATTCCTCACAAAATAATGAGGTTCCTACTTGACCATAGGCAAGTAGTCTTAATTTCCAATTTCCCTATCTCTAAAACGAAAAAGTTTTACTTACTTTATACCATAGAAGAGATGTAGTAAGGAGTAACAAGGTAAAATCTATATTGTTTTGAAAATGGGTTCTAAGGATATTTTCAAGATTCAGCTTCACCTAATCTTTAGGTGATTAAAAAATATAATAAAATGTTATAACCACTTTGCACCATCTATGGAAGTCATAATCTTATGGAACTAAACCCAATCGGCTTCCTAATTTCTTATAAGAAGCTCTCCCTATTCAAGTACCAAAAATGCACCCTCAGGATAGAAAATTCGGTCTGTTTTAATGTCTATGAATTTTATTGGGCTTCCGCTGGTCTAATAAGAAGAGAAAAAAACACTTTAGAGCTATTGTGAGGCATAAACAAAGAATGAACTAAATTAAGAAGAATGAGCTAAATTACTGAAAATGAATGACTAAGAATGAACTAAACTACTTTTGAAATGGGTTATTTCTATCTTTGTTCACATAATAGTTATGGGGCTAACCGGGCATACCAGATATTCCAAGAGGGTCTCGACACACATTTAAAACTGTGTCAATAACATTTCTGTCTTTCACATTGTTATTTTTCCTACAATTGCCACATCAGAAGTAGCTTTAATAAGTTCTGATCTCATTTTCCAACATCTACCCTAACCCTGCAGCTTATGATAACATAAAGGGATTCAGAAAACCCTTTGCTAATCATCTCTTGTCTTATCTTCCAGTCCGAATTACAAGAGTGGTTAGAACCTGAGAGATGTAAACAAAAGTCTGAGGGTAGAAGGAATCCACCAAAGCAGATTTTTATTTCAAAAGCCCTTCCTAGGTCAGATCCATGTGTGCATGTACTGTGTTGCCCCGAGCAGATGGCAGCATTAAAAGGGAAGGAAATTTGTGAAATTTTATGAACAGAACACCGTAACATGCAAAAGCAAAAGGGAATCCCAGATCTCTAACTACATACTCGGAAAAGCAATCTTCTCAAAACCCTACTTGAAAATCAGATATATTCTTCCTATTTTGCTGCTGAGATATGTCAAATGCTGCTTCATCTTGGGACCTAATGTATCCAACAGTGCCCAGGACAAAGTGCCAACTGGCTAAACTGTATATATCCTTTGATCCAACCATATTACTCCTAAAAAAGGACCTCTACGCACAAAAAAAAATTAGAGCAACTCTTTTCAGAGTAGTGAAAATGGAAACAAAGCGAATGTTTATCTATTGGGCAATAGATAAATTATAGTATGTGAATATAATTCAAGAGTATTGTGCAGTAAGAAATAACATGAATGTTTTCAGAAAAATTTGAAAAGACTTGTATAAACTGGTACAAAGTGAATTCAGCAGAACTGGAGAACAATTCATACAATAACAGCAACATTAGCAAGAAAAACAACTTTGAAAAACTTCAGAACTCTTAGCCACGCAATGATAAACCATAAGTCCAGAAGAATTAAGATGAAGCAGGCTACCTACCTCCTGACAGAGAGGTAATTCAAAATGTAGAGTGATGAAATGTATATTTTTATATTCAGCTAATGGTACACATTTGTTGTGAGGGTTTTATTTTTCTTTTTTGTTCAATTAGGAGGAGGATATGGGAGAGCAAGAAAAATAAATCCTTGTTAATTGAAAAAATAATAAAATTACATTTAAGAAAATTTAAACTATACTAGTTCTGTAGGAGTATCTCAGAGAGAGTTCAAGGATCAAGAGCAAATCATACAACATAAATAACTTTTCCTCCTTTGATTATATTTTTCAACATATGAAACATGAATGACATGAACGTTAAGGATGCTCATGAGAGAACGAGGTGGTGATTATCACTGCAATTCTGGAAGGATAGAAGAAGGCAGCCTTCTTTGCCTTGATGACAATGAAAAAAGAGAGTAGAGTGGTTTGTTTGGTGATGACAACATACTTGCTGTTAATATTCTGGGTATTGTCATTGCCTCTCTTTCCCTTAATCTAACTTTGTCCTCCTGAGTCACTGAGCAGCTACAACTTTCTGATTCCCATGGTGGGGCAGGGGATCGTGAAGGATGGCAAGCAGGCAAGATATGCACAGATCTGTTATACCATAGAAACAGCTCTGAGTCTTTTGTAAGCAATGCACACTCGGCAAGATGTCTGAGTGAGTGCCAGGTGCTAGATTTTCTCTTTCTCAGTTACATTTATTTCACCGAAAAAAAAAAAATTCTTGACACAATTGGTAGAAAAATCTTTTTGCCACATTTAAAAATATATATCAATTTCTTTTCTTCCTCAAAAGAGAATAATAAATTATTTTCTTTGTCCCTCTTTTCCTATTTCTCTTTTCTTTATATAATGTCAAATTTTTATTTCCTCTTCTTTTTGCTTTGTAAAGTTAGGTTGCTCAGTGGATAGAGCGCTGGGACCAGAGTCAAGAGATGAATTCAAATAAGTTCAGACATTTACTAGCTAGGTGACCCTAGGCAAGTCACTTAACTTCTGTTTGCCTCAGTTTCCTCACTTATAAAGTAAGGGTTGTTTTGAAGATGAAATGAGATAACAATTGTAGAGCATTTAGCACAGTGTCTGGCACATACTACGCACTATATAAATGTTAGTTGTTGTCATTATTAGCATTATTACTATCTTCTAAGGATTTTTTTAAAATCATCTTTTTTTCCTAAGAAATCCAAGTTTGGCGCTCAAGAATTAGTATTCACTACATGGAAACATAAGAACCATACATCTCTGAATTTCTAGATAATACTGATTTCAAGAAAATGTTCTTTAAATTAGGCTTTGCAAAAGAAATATCCTTCATCAACCACAAGTCTCAATTTTTGCTTCATAAAATATAGTTATCACATGCACACTCATGTGTGTGTGTTTGTGTGTGTGTAGCCTGAAAGACTACTTGGAACCAATCCATATTTCTTAAAGTTACCAGGAGTAATTTACTCATACATGCATTCATATTCTTATGTTTCGATTCTTTCACCTTCCTTTCTTTCTGTCTAGTTATGTCCTGACTATCCTTCAAGATCCAAGCCAAGGATTCTCTGTTCTCTGAAGTTTTTCCTGATGTTTCCAATCTACATTCATCCAGAAGGGAGAGACCCTCTGACCCCCATAAAACTTACATGTTTGTACCACACAATTAGTAATTTGTTACACACAGTAACTTTCCCTTTTTACTATGACATCTTGTCATCTAGAAGACTGAATCCAAGGAGGGGAGGGCAGGTCAGAAGCTGGCAGCTGGAAACCACCTCCTCCTCTATCACAGCTTTTCCAGCTTGACAGCCAATTAAGAGACAATCAGTGGATGAGTCATACCTGTCCAAAAGATGGCCCCCATAGACCCACAATGGTGGTTTTGCATGTTCAAGGATTTTCACATACATTATATCTTATGCGAAACAACCCTACAGAGTTGATATTACCCATGTGACTATTTTCTTTTCATAGATATCTCAAGTTGAAGAAGGTAAGTGATTTGCCTATAGCCTATAGTCACATAGCAAATAAGTATCAGAGACAAAATGTTACCTCGTGTCTTCCTGACTAAATCACTCTATCCCATATGCCACACAAACTTTATTAAGGAAGGAGTCATTTTCGATACCCAACTACAGGTTTACTTGACCCCAAAGTTGAACTCTTAACATTTTTTCAAATGGACCAAAATCTTCTAAAATACATCCTCCTCTACGATCTTAAGTATAACTAATTCAACAAAATTTGAATTTTTCTTAATGTTTTTATTTAGTCAGAAAGTCAATGAGCATTTATTAGGCACCATGCTAAGGGCTGAAGATACAAAGAAAGGCAAAAAAAAGTCCCTCTGCCCAAGAGGCTCACATTCCAAAGGGGTAGACAAAAAGGAAGATAATTAAGTACATGCAAATTTTATGCAGAGTTATATGGAAGGTGTTATCAGAGAAAAGGACTTATCAGGCCAGAGGGCTGGGAACATTCTCCTGAAGAAGGCTGGATTTAAGTCGAGTCTTGAAAGGAAACCAGGGAAGCCAGGAGGCTGAAGTGACAAGGGACAGAGAGTCTATACAAAGGGACGGAAATCAGAGGGGAACGGTCCGGCTCCAGGAACGACAAGTAGACAAATGTGGTTCAATGAGAGTGAAGAGAGTATGTGGCAGGGAGCACAGTATAAAAAACCAGAAAGGGAGGAAGGGGCCACGTTGCTGTTTAGTCATTTTTCAGTCATGTCTGATTCTTCATGACCCCATTTGGGGTTTTCTTGGCAGAGATACTGGAGCAGTTTGCCTTTTCCTTCTCCAGCTCATTTTACAGATGAAGAAATTGAGGCAAACAGGATTAAGTGACTTGCCCAGGGCCACACAGCTAGTAAGCATCTGAGGCCATATTTGAACTAAGGAAAATGGGCTGTGTGACCTAGCTGCCCCCAATCAGACCCATACCTTAGGGAACAATAACGATTATAATTAAAGTTTCATTTACATAACACCTTAAGGTTGGCAAAGCTTCTTATACTTTCCATCTTAGCTTATCCTTACAACGACCCTGTAATGCAGGTATCATTGTTGTCTCTATTTTGTTGTTGCCCATCCTCCATTCTTGAAGAGGACCAGTGACATCACGAGGGGGAAGTCTTGACTTATTTGTGGATTGGAATTGTGAGGCAGAGCTGCGCAAAGTCATCAGCCTCACTCCCTCCTCCAAAGTCATAGGATTCCAGTGGCAAGACAAGAGTCGAGATAACTGGAGAAGGCCCAGGATGTGGTAGGTGACCTTGGCCTTTCTGTTTTACATATGAGGAAACTAAGGCAGACAAGTTAAGTGACCTGCCCAGGGTCTAAGTGTCTGAGGAAGGATTTAAACTCAAATGTGCCTGACTCCAAGGCCGGCAGTCTATCTGCTGTGACAGGGAGCTGCCAAAGATGACTCTGGCAGCCGAGAGGATGACGGACTGGAGAGGGAAGTGGCTTAAAGCAGGGAGAACGATTGGAAGGCCATTGTTACAACAGTCCAGATTCAGGTGATGAGGGCCAGAACCAGGGTGGTGGCTGCATAAATGGAGAGATGGCATATATGATAAATATATAAATATACATATAAATATAAGAAGCCTTGGAAATTATAAATATCATGAGAGGTCTCTTATAACAAAGTAAAACATTTAAGCAAAACTAATAATAGAGTGACTTCACCTGAAAGTGCAAAGTAACATTTCACATCTGTAGCATCCCACTTCTCTATTTTTAAAAAATGAATAAGAATCCACATTCTTTACACCCATTATGCAAAAAAAGGAAAAGAAAAAGACATTTTTTGTAACAGATATGTATAGTCAAGCAAAACAAAATACCTCTAATGGCTGCATACACAAATATATCTGTCTCAATCTGCACCTTAAATCTGTCATGTCCCTGTGATGGGTGTATCAGTAAGGCAAGTGCCACAATATCAATGGTGACCATGAATGTGCCTGTATAGTGCTGTATCACAGAATATAAGTGACTCTCCATGTAGAAGGCAGAAGAAGTAAAATATTTGTTCAGACACCTGAGGATCAAATCCCAAAACCAATAACTCCAATTCAACATAGCAGTAATTCTATCCCAAAACCAGTAAGTCTGCTTCATCATAATAGCAAAGAACTTAAAACACAATATCATTGCAGAGAGCCAAGTCATCCAGTAACCTTGCCCCGTGCTGAGGCCTTCCAGCAAACACTCACTCACAAATCCTAGCTCTCTGCTTGTCTGTGTCCTCTCCTCCTGAAGTTCTGAGAGTGCTTAATGGCTACTCTCAGAGTATACATATACCCTTTTTAGAGCTCAAGGGCTTCACAACCTTCATGACCTAATTAGTAAAAGAGTATGGCCCTTCCTACAGACAAGCCTCCCCAATCAAGCTTCCCTTAACTAGTTCTACCTGAGACCTATTAATGGGATTAATGGGCGGGAAGATCTTCAATAACATTTAATACCACAATGGGACATAATAGCATTTTTCATCATAGACCATATCTAACAGATCTATGGATAAGAGAAAAGTTCATAACTAAATAAAGAATACAGAAGATAAAATAATTTTGATTACATAAAATTTAAAAGTTTTTGCATTAACAAAACTAATAAAGATAAAAAGAGAAACGGTTAACTGGGGAGGGAAAAAAAAAACTTTATATCAAGTTTCTCTGATAAAAATCTCATTTCCAAGATATATAAGGGACTGATTCAAATTTATAAGATAAAGATGCATTCCTGATTTGATAAATGATCTAAAGATATGAACAGACAGTTCTTAAGAAAAGAAATATATGATATGTATAGCAATATGGAAAAAAATGTTACTAATCACTATTTGAGAAATGCAAATTAAAGCAATTCTGGGATTCCATCTCACCCCCATCAGAGTCTCAAAGATGACCAAAAAGGGAAATGATAAATATTGGAGGAGCTGTGGGAAAACAGGCACATGATGCATCATTAATGGATACAGCCATTTTGGAAAGCAATTTGGAATTATAGGCAAAAAATTACTAAATAGTGCATGCCTTTTGACCCAGTTATACCACAACTAGACCTGTACTGAAAAGAACTGGGACCTGAACTTGGGTCCTGTGACTCTTAGTTCAATATTATTTCCACTGCACCATGCTGCCTCCCTAGTTTTCCTACCTTATTTTTCACTGTATTCTCCTTCATATTTTTCTCCCTTGCAGTCCTACTAGAATACTCGATGTTTCCTTGTCACTCCCTTTCCTCTGCTGCCTTTGTGTAGCTTGCACAGGCCACACCCAGTGCCCCAAAGTGCACTCCCTCCTCATCCCTACTTGCTCATGAGAACCTTCACTTCCTAAAAACCAGGTTAGCTGCCTTTCCTGATTCTCCCAGCTGAAACTTCAAAGACTTATAGATTTACAACTTGAAGGTACCTTTGAAATCATTTAGGGTGACTCCTTCCTTTTATATTATATAGATATAGAAACTAAGGTGAGAAAAGTAAGGTAAGAAGTCACACAGTGATCTCTCCCTCCTCAGATTTTCCTACAATGCTTTGTCTAGATTCCTCCTTGGCCCTTATCTCATTCTACGTATGATACTTATTGTTCATATGTTATATCCTCCCTAGGAGATAGTAACCTCTGCAATTCTATTCAAGTCAACAAACAGCTACTAACTGCCCATGATGTGCAAAGCTATTTACTACCACTGTGACCTAAAGAAGTCATTTAACCTTCATAAGCCTCAGTTCTCTCATCTGTAAGATTAGCAGTTTGGACTAAATTCTCTCCGAGGTCCCCTGCTGCCCTAAATCTTTGGTTCTTATGAATTGAATTGAACTATGCCTTGAAGACATTACTACACAGGAGGCTGAAAATAAATTCCTTCTTGAAGTGAATATGTTCCCTGTCTCTTCAAATTTTCCTTTCCCCCTATCATTACCATAATGTAGTCCAGTTACTCAAAAGAGCATAAGGATTTTTGAAAAACTAATTTAAAGATAAGTGATCATTGTATACTACATATGCCTCTGGGAGCATCTCCAAGATTTTTCAATGCATTGTACCATCAGAACCCTAAAGTTGGATGGGATCTAGCAAACATGCAGTCCTGCCCATCAAATAAGTCCCCTCTATACTGTCCACAACAAATAGTCTTCCAGCCTTTGCTTCAGCACTTTCAGTGATGGAGAACTCAATACTTCATGACAGTCCATACTATTTAGGGGCACCTCTAATTGTCAAGAAATTATCTGATATGTTGGGCTGAAATCTATCTGTCTGCAACTTCTATCTCCTGATCCTAGTTGTCCCCTCTGAAGCCAAAACAGTAAGTCTAGTCCATCTATCATAATCCTGCCAATATTTGCAGACAACAGTCACATCCCTCCCAACCCCTAAGTCTTATCTTCTCCAATTAAACACCCCTCAATTTCTCCAAACAATCATGTGACATTATTTCAAGCTGCCCTCACTCTCATGGCTTTTCTCTTAACTTGCTTTAGTTTGTCCACTTCCTTCCTAAAAAATGGAACCTAGAATTCACAGAATCAACTCAGAGTTTGAAGAGACCTCAGTGTCTCTGAGTGCCTGTGTATCCTCCTTCATCTTTGAATGGAAATCAGCAGTCATGTTGCTGTTGTAGAATCAACGAAGAGATTGTAGTGAGTTGGAAAACATACATGAGCAGCTGCAATCATTTTGCCAATTTTCTATCCAAGGGCTTAGCACCTGAAAGACATTCCACATACACGTTGTCTTGAGCTAAATTTTCATCAATATAGACATGGATGACTTATCTATGCTTGTTATGTTCTTCAATCTCATTGTTTTTAATCTCTGTATCCCAACCAAGTTCATCTTTTACTTAAGGGGTTAAGCAGATTGAAAAATATCTCAAAATATTATTACAAGTGGCCGCAGCTAGCTCAATGACAGTATCACTAGCCTACAGTCCAAGCCATCCCCAAAACAGAATTCTCTCTACGTCACACCATACAAATGATCTTCCAGGCTTTGCTTGAAGTCTTCCAATGAGGAGGAACCTACAACTCCCCTAGGATGCCAAATCTACTTTTTGATAACTGTAATAGGAAGTTGTTCTTTATACTTCATCAATTTACCTCTTTTGCAACTCCCACCCATTGGTCTGCCTTCTGGGACCAAGCAAAACAAGTTTATCTCCTCTTTCCTAACAGCCCTTCAAATACCTGAAGACAGACATCGTGTTCCAGGGGTTTCTCTAGGCTAATCTCTAGTTCCATCAACTGATCTTATTGATTAATTCAAGGAACTTGACCATCCTTTCCTTCCTCCAGAGGCTCTCCAACTTATCAATACCTTTTCAGAATACCAGAACTGAACATTATATTCCTAATATGGACTTGATTAGAACAGATTGCAGAAGAACCATCAGCTTCTTATTGCTGAAAGTTGTTCCTTTAATGTCCTTCCTTTAATTCAGTCTGAGATCACGTTAACTTTCTTAGCTTCTGTTTCACACATTTTTGACTCATATTGACCTGGAAGATCTTTTTTTTAAATAAAGAGCTGTCTAGATATGTTGGACTTTCCCCTCACATACATACATTATCCAAGAAGCTGATTTTTTTAACCCAGTATAAGACTTTATATTCATCCCTATTAAATTATTTCCTCTTATTAAATTTGACCCAATGTCTTAGCCTGAGAAGTAGGGGAGATTCCTACCTCTGTCATATAATGTGTTAGCTATATGCCTCCAGCTTTCTGTCATATGCAAATTTGACATTGATGCCACTATATAAGACTTTGTTTAAAAATAATATTAACTAGCAGAGGAACAAGCACAAATGCCTATGAGTGAAGAACTTCTCGGTGTAAACACAACTGCCTTCCAAGATTCATTACAGCTCATGGAATCTCCTAACGAGGCATCATTAGCTAAACAAAAGCATGAATTTCAAACATCTATAAGGACTGCAGAAGCAAGTGATACAGACAGCTTTCAGAGTTAGGTGACTTCACCTAAATCTAACACAAAAAAACCAGCCAGAGAAAAAGCTTGGTTCAGAATGTGGCCATATTTATTGGTCAGTTGTTTCCAATCTGGTCTGACTCTGTGATCCCATTTGGGATTTTCTTGGAAGAGATAAGGGAGTGCTTTGCCATTTCCTTCTCCAGCTCATTTTACAGATGAGGAAACTTAGGCAGACGGTGTTAAATGATTTGCCCAAGGTCACACAGCTAGCAAGTATCTGAGGCTGGTTTGCATTTAGAAAGATGAGCCTTCCCTACTCCAATTCTGGCACTCTATCTACTGTACTATCTGGCCGCCCAATGGCTACATTAGCAGCACAGTATGGAGTTGTCTCCCTTAAAATGCTCATGAAAAGCTTTAAGCTAAAACTAATGACGTTTTCTTTCAAGATAAAGCACATTGGCTGTCACAGGACAGAAGTACCATTCACTAAACTGCCACCAGGGTACTACCTGAGAGGAAAAGTGTGATAATCCTCTGCTGTTTTACTACCAATCTTTGTAGCTGCTCCATTTGCTGCTGCATCATCTGTTCCTGTGATCCTGGGATCTGAAAACCAAAACAATATATACACATCATGCCAACAATGCCACTATACTACCGTCCTCAGCCATATAGCTTTGGCCACACTGCAAGTCATTCATGGAAACCAAGTAAAGTGCTTTTTTTTCCCCTTTAGTTCAGATCTGACCATTTCATTCCCCTATTTAGAAACGTAAGATGGACAAACTTAGAAGCATCTCCACTCCAAACCTTCACGTGAACCCATTGGTCTGATGAGTTACAGTCAGACAATGGTACCATGACCCCAACATGGTGATGTCACTTTTGGTCCTCTTCAAGAATGAAGGACAACAATCAACCAACCAAACTCCAGTGGCTCCCCATTGCCTCTATGATGAAGGCTCTATGCCTGGCTTTTAGAGCCTTTCACAAACTAACCTCAACCTTTCTTTCTAGACTCATTACTCCTTCCCTTCCTGGACTCTACTATCTAGCCAAATTGGCCCCTTCACTATTCTTTATATGGGACACTTCATCTGCCACCTCTGTACCTTTGCATTAGACATTACAGATGCCAGTCAAGCACCCCCTCTTTGCCTCCACCCCATAGAATCCCTTGCTTCCTTCTGTGCCCAGCTCAAGCACCACCTTTTACATGATGCCTTTCTTGGCCCCAATTGCTGATGCCCTCATTCTCTAATTACCGATATGTGTCTATCTTGTATTTATTTTGTATTAGAAATATGTGTGTATATGTATAAATATATGTGTAAACTTATATATATATACATATATATATAAATGTATACCCTGAATATACCTACATATGTATATGTTTTCTGTCTCAAGAGACTATATACTGCTTGAGAACCACAATTTTTTGTCTTTGCATCTACAAAGATGCACTTTGCATCTATAGGGAGCACTTGATCAATACTTGCTGATTGTTAACTAATTAATTTTATACATTATCTAATTTGATTGTCATTTTACAGTTTAGGAAACTGCCACTCAGAGAAGTTCAACGACTTACATAAAGTCACACGTTAGCAAATGGCAGAGCCAGGACTATGTTTGGCCAACTCCTGGTTTAATGGTCTTTCCACTACACTCTCAATCATTTCACCTTTGTCTTCTGACAACAGCGCTGTGAAAGGGGTTCTATTGCCATATTTTTCAACATAAAAGTGAGATGGTTAACCTAAGTTAAGCCATAATTTGTGGCTCAACATACCATGATATAGGATTGTAATGGAATATTATTACATCATAAGAAATGCCAAAATGGAAAATTTCAGAAGAAAATGGGAAGATTTCTATAGGTTGATGCATACACTGAAGTGAGCAGAAGTAGGAGAAGAATTTATGTAATGAAAATAACATTTTAAAGAAAAACTACTTTGGGAAACTAAAACTCTGATCAATATGGTCCAGTGGGTCAACAAAGAAGTGTGCTACCTACCTCCTACCAGAGAGGTGATGAACTTAAAATGAAGAATGAGGAGGCAGAGCCAAGATGGTGGCTGGAAAGCAGGGACTTGCATGAGCTCCCCACCAGGTCCCTCCAAAAACCTATAAAAATGGCTCTGAACAAATTCTAGAGTTGCAGAACGCACGAAATAACAAAGGTAAGCAGGGCTCCAGCCCAGGAAAGCCTGGATGGTCCTGGGGAAGGGTCTATCACACAGAGCTGGGAGTGGAGCAGAGCAGAGCCCAGCTAGGGTTGCGCCAGAACGAACTAGACTGGGATCTGGGTGGAACAGGCCCTAGTGCCCTGAATCAGTGAGCTGTGGCAGTTACCAGACTTCTCAACCCACAAACACAAAAGACAACAGAGAAGGTTAGTGGCAAAACCTGCGGGAACAGAGTGAAAGGAGTTTGTGATTTGGCCCCAGGGGCAGCAGAGGTTGTGCAGCTCTGAGGAGAGAACTACAGCTACAGTTGTTTCCAGGCCCAGGCCCACCTGGTAGGAGGAATTAAGTGTCAGATCAGAGCAGGAGTGCAGAGCCTGCTTAAGATCTGAGTCCAATCCAGGTTGGCAGTTCTTGGGGGAGGAAGACCGCTGGTGTGGCCGAGCTTGCTGTGTAAAAATAGCTCTGAAAACAACAGCACAGCCCCTCAAGCTACAGACAAAGTACTCTCTACAAGCAGTCATACCCCCTGAAAAACTCAAGGGTCAAGCAGTTGGCTAGGAACATGGCCAAGCATCAAAAATGCACTCGGATTCAGACTGAGACTTTGGAATCTTTCTTTGGTGACAAAGAAGACCAAAATAAAAAGACAGAAGTCAACAAAGTCAAAGAGCTTACATCAAAAGCCTCCAAGAAAAACATGTATTGGTCTCAGGCCATGGAAGAGCTCAAAAAGGATTTGGAAAATCAAGTTAGAGAAGTAGAGGAAAAATTGGGAAGAGAAATGAGAAGGATGAGAGAAAACCATGAAAAAGAAGTCAATGACTTGCTAAAGGAGATCCAAAAAAATACTGAAAAAAATAACACCTTAAAAAATAGACTAACTCAAATGTCAAAGAGCTCCAAAAAGCCAATGAGGAGAAGAATGCCTTGAAAGGCAGAATTACCCAAATGGAAAAGGAGGTTCAAAAGACCACTGAAGAAAATACTACCTTAAAAATTAGATTGGAGCAAGTGGAAGCTAGTGACTTGATTAGAAATCAAGATATTATAAAACAGAACCAAAGGAATGAAAAAGTGGAAGACAATGTGAAATATCTCATTGGAAAAACCACTGACCTGGAGAATAGAGCCAGGAGAGAGAATTTAAAAATTATTGGACTACTTGAAAGCCATGATCAAAAAAAGAGCCTAGATATCATCTTTCAAGAAATTATCAAGGAGAACTGCCCTGATATTCTAGAGCCACAGGGCAAAATAGAAATTGAAAGAATCCACAGAT
>CM053627.1:77946219-77987255 GCA_028646595.1 Phalanger gymnotis
CACATAAAAGTGGCAAGAAAAAGCAGTTCTGTTGGGAGGGAAGAAGGGGCAGGTGAGGGGGAATGAGTGAATCTTGGAATCTTGCTTTCATCAGATTTGACCTGAGGAGGGAATAACATACACACTCAATTGGGTATCTTACCCCACAAGAAAGAAGGAGGAAGGAGATTAAAAAGGGGGGCACAATAGAAGGGAGGGCAGATAGGGGGAGGAGATAATCAAAAGCAAACACTTTTGAAAAGGGACAGTGTCAAGGGAGAAAATGGATAAAGAGGGAAGGAGTAAAATATAGTTAGTCTTTTACAACATGAGTATTGTGGAAGGGTTTTGCATAATGATACACATTTGGCCTATATTGAATTGCTTGCCTTCTTAGGGAGGGTGGTTGGGAAGGGAAGAGGGGAGAGAATTTGGAACTCGAAGTTTTAAAAGCAGATCTTCAAAAAAAAGTTTTTGCATGCAACTAGGAAATAAGATATACAAGCAATGGGGCATAAAAATCTATCTTGCCCTACAATAAAGTAAAGGAAAAGGGGATGGGGGGAGTGGGGTGACAGAAGGGAGGGTTATGGGGAACAGGGTAATCAGAATATATGCCATCTTGGAGTGGGGGGGAGAAAATTTGTGATTCAAACTCTTGTGAAAATTAATGCTGAAAACTAAAAATATTAAATAAATAAATAATGAAGAATATCCTAAAAAAATAAAAATAAAAATAAGATGAAGAATGAGACACACATTTTTGGATATGGACAATGTAGGAATTCATTTTATTTTATCATACATATTTGTTGAAAGGGTTTTCTTTTCTATTATTTAATGGGGGAGGGAAGTGGTACAGAGAAAAAATGAATGTCTATTAATCAGAAAAAATAATGAAATTAAATTTAAGGGGAAAGAATTTAGGACTTAGCAGTTATATGAGAAAAAAAAGGATTTGTGAAAATTGAAAAAGGTCATCTCTCCTTCTTTCTTTTTTAATTGGTTAGGAAATATCTCTCTAGCGCTTTATCACAGATGCCTATCTCTTTTCTCCTTCAAAATATTCACTCTTCCTCCTTGGCTGTATTTCAAGCCACCTCTACTACTTGATAAATTAACTCCCTCCCTCCTCTGAGTTGCCAGGGTCCAATTTCATTTAACTACACTATCTCCAGTGAAAGAAGGGCTTGAAATTCCCTAACCATCTTAGACTTTCTAAATCATCTTTTTTTTTCTGTTTTTAATTCTTTTACCAAAGGATGACTCACAGAACTCAGTAAAGGAGGAAGTATGTATTCACAAATGAAGATGATTTAAAGACATATCAACAAAAACAAAATGTTTTTGAAAAACGGTTCTTCAGCCCCTGGCACGGTATACTGTACATAGTTGGTGCTTAATAAATGTGTGTTGAAATGTAATGGAACTGAACACTGAATAATATTAATAACCAAGTCTGGCTCTGGAGAAGAATTAAGGAAATGTATCTCCTTCCCTTTAGGAGACAGAGGTGGGGGACTATGGGTATAGAATGGCAGATATACTATTATATGTAGTCACTGAATTGGTTGGTGCTGCTTAGCTGTTTCTCTTTGTTGCAAGAGAAGAGTCATTGTTGGGGGACAGATGCAGAACATATCCAAATGCAAAACCAAAAAAACATGAACAAAGCTTTTTATTAAAAAATAAAATAAATTCCCCAACCACCATTACTCCTCTTTCTCCATCATCCCACCACCTAACTGCCTTCCAGCCACAACTCACTCAAGTCCAAAAAGTAGCAATTACATAATGTAATTACTTAATTAAATGGTTGAAGCTCTAGCCTCACATTTCTAGTTTGCCCGTTGGATTAACACCTTTCTCCCTTCTGGATTTGCCTGTTGCTTCTTTGTCTTCCTCATATCTCATCTTCTTTTTTTGCCCTATGTCTCCTGTAGCAGTTATTGAGTATGATGTGTCTTCTCTCACACTCCAGGGAGACTCTGTTCTCAGGTAGGCTATGATAGAAATGTCAGCACAGATAGGAATTTTCTCGGCAAGATTTCCCCAGCCGGGAAGTTTCAAAAAAGCGTAAGGAAAGGATCACGAGAAAAGGTTGGAAGGTCGTCCACAAGAAGATGTAGGAAGGCTATGATCCTATTCCAACATTTAGCCCCCCCATCAGCACCACTTTGTGGTCACCTCGATAACAGAGCTTGCACCTTGAGCTAGCTTCTGAAAACATCCTGCAATGAAAGCTTTCGAAAAAGCTGCCAAAGGGCCAGCCAAAGTCAGTTACCTAGAAGAGAGTCCTGAGAATCCCTGAGGGATGCTTTGAAGTTAATACACTAAGTGGTCAGAGGATAAACATGGATCAGACCTTGTATGAACAGGAAAACATAAAATAGCTCCCCAACCCATCAGAAGACATGAGGCCTCAATTCTAGCTGAAGGACGTGTCAGATAAAAAAAATTTTAAATCTTTTTCTCAACAAGACAACTATTAGTAGGAAAAGGCGCCCAGACACCACAGAATTTTATTTCACTCTGAATTGTTCAAGAAGGATAAAGGTAACCTACGCGCCATGTTCTTTATGTGGGATGTATGAAGCAAGAGGCCAGCTAGCAATTTTCCCCCAGGTAAGCCAATTCTGTTTGGCACAGAAAAGGCTAGAAAAGGTAGCTATGTGGCTGCCTGCGCTCAGTGGTAGAACATTTTCTGGATTTCCCATAGTTCAACACTCAGACTTTTAAGGCACTTCTTCATTTATAGTAAGACAGTCATTTCTCTTATCTGAATATAGAGGCTGCTGTTGACTTCTTACCTGGGGAGTAGAAAGCAGTGTTTCTGGAGGGCCATTTGCTTTGGTGGCCTGAAGGCACCCAGTTAGATTTCTGCTGGATGTCATTAAAGGGGAGACTAAAACCGAGTTGGCCAAAACATTCAATTGCTGGGCATCACCAGAAACTTGATTTGGGTTTGCTTCCTCCTCCAGAGCCATGTTCCTCACCACCAAGTTGCAGTTTGTTGAGTAACATAAGGGCGCCAGCTGCTCAGTGGAGGTGTTGGTCACACTATCATTCAAACTCGTGGAAGAAGGGGATATAACTTTTCCTGAATTCTTATTAGGAAGGGGTGGTTTGCTTTTGCGGGATGTGCCAGACAATTTGGGTACAGAGTCCTTAGACATCACTGATGCTGAAAAGAACTTCAGCTTCTTCAATCAGAGCTGCAACTGCCCAATTTCTGATTAAAAAAAAACCAACAGGATTACTGTGTGGGGTGGCACCAACAAGCTGCCTCCATTATTTTTAAATTCGAGAGAAGCTTTCTGATGGGTGGCATTGACATTCAGATAAAAGGCAGAGAAAAACCGAGAAAAAAAGAAAAAATGTCAGAGAACAAATCTACAAGCAAAATAACCAAATCCTAGCACCATCTATAGTTAATTTTTTCGATCCAGGCAGATTTGACTCTAATCATCCACTGGGGGTGGGGGAAGAGACAGGAGTATGTGTAAATGTTTAAAATATTGTCCATTGTTTGGCATCTCAGAAGGTGTTACAGCCTACTCTCTTTCAAGTCCCATTTTAAATGCTCCTCCCTGCTGTTAGAGAATTACAGTTATTTCCCATCCTTTGCTGCTTTTTCGATTTAGTTGTTATTACAGGGACAGTACAGCCATCTACTGGGTTATTTCTCAAAGGATTTTTCTACTTGCAATTTTGTCAGTGGTGCTGTGGAGGGAATTCTTACACTGGGGAAGAGGCTGGAACAACTGATAGCTCAGGTCCCTTCCTGTTCTATAATTCTTCGGTTCTGTATATTATTCAGAGAGCTTAGACAAGGCATTTATAACAATAATAGCATTTACATAGCACTTGGAGACTTGCAAAATGCTTTACATGTACTGTCTTATTCGATCCTCACGACAACCCGAAGAGGTAGGTACTGTTATTACCCCCATCGTACAATGAGAAAACTGAGACGAACAGAGATGAAGTGATTTGCCCAGAGTCACACGGACAACAAGTGTCTGAAGTAGAATTTGAACTCGGCCCTTTGGAGTTCAAATCCAATGCTCTATCCATTATGTGCCCAAGCTGCCATTCTGGTACTACCTTTTACCAGCTCTCACAAAAAGACTGAAACTGAAGCACAGCCCAATTTGAAGTCAGTTACAGGAGAAGATTTCCCCAGTCTTTACCCTCCCCAGCAGAGGGTTTGTATTAATGAGCTTTTCAATATTTCATTCCCTCTTTTCTATCCCTCCATGTCTCACAATTTCACTCCTTCACTTTGATCTTTGACTCCCTCCCACCTTGAGCCCTCTTCTGTCCTTCCTTTCTTTCTTCCTCTGACTTTGTCACTCCCAACATAAACTCTTATTTACCTTTCTCAAAACTTATCTTCACCAGTTTTCTTTAAGAGCCTCGATGGTTTCTAACTCTTCGAATATTTGACTTCTAATAGTGTCAATCAGTCCATCCATTAGCATTTTTTAAGCACCAAGTTGTGCTCATTTTTTTCCACTACACGATAGATAAATGTAAAACAACATAATTGGCCTGCAATATTCAAAATCAGAGTTCACCCATGGAAGAAAAAGATTAGAGAAGAAGAGCATGAAATGCTGAGCTCCGCATTGGTGAAAAGACTCCTTACACTAACAAAGTGAGAGAGCCTCAAAGTATAGCATGTTAAAAAGCATTAGACTTTGGGGTCAGAAGACCTGGGTTCAATGTCTTCATTCAGTATCTGGATTCGTTGTTACCAGCTGTGTAATCTTGGGCAAACCTCTTGACTTCATTGAGGTTCAGTTATACAATGAGGAAGACTGGAATAGATGATCTCTAATATCCTTCTTGTTCTAAAATCCTATGGTTCCTACTGTAACTCCATAGAATAACCTGCTACATTATTAGTATTGGGATATTATCTATAATTGTCTATGACTCCAATGCTTTGCAATCATTAAAACACTACACTAATTGTGTTTTCTATTTCCCAGAAGACTTTCTAGGTAACTATCCTATGAAAACTTCTGAAATGACTTCATTTTTTATCTTACATTCTTTCAAGTGACAAAATTGTTTTTTGAAACTTTCATTCTTGCTACCATCAATCCAATTATCCAAGATAAATTTCAATCTTTTTTTTTTCCTTTATCATTCCAACCCTATTCCCTGACCATTTACCTAGTTCCCATAATAATAATAGTGGTCAAGTTTCTTAATTTCTCTCAGCCTCAGTTGCTTCATCTATAAAATGGGGATAATAATAGCACCCATCTCACTGGGTTTTTGTGAGTACCTAATGAGATAACATATGTATTGTGCTTTGCAAACCCTAAATGTTTTTAAAATGATAATATTGTTGTTGTTGGTATCTAGTTCTAGTTACAAAAATTTCCTAAACATTTTTAGTTACTATTGTTGCTACTGCATAACATGAGTCTATTTAGTCACACAACAGTAAAAATGTGTATATGTCTGTGATTCAATGGAGTTATGATATTATGGGTATAGGATTAGTATTCCCAGCATTAGTGTGGACTGCAACCTATTCAACCCTTCCATCCTCTGGATTTCCATAAATCTTCCATAGAAGATTCACCCAACATCTCTTTGATGATATCATCCTTTTATAGAATCAGAGGTCTCCCTACAGGTCTTTCAATGTATTGTGGCTAGAAATTCAACATAAGAACTCTCCATCTGTTTTCCCTCGCTTGGCAAATGATCAAGGAGGTGGGTCTTCTCTGGTCACACATATCCTCACTGATCTTTTTCATCACTTCCTATGCATTAATCATTGTTAGTAATATGCTGCAGTCCCTTAGGACGACCATAATTTCCATTTCACCATGAGTCACCTGTAATTTTGGTTCTTTGGAGATCATGATTTGTGATTCACATGATCACATGATCCATGATTCACAGGCAGATACTAGCACCGGGAAAACCTTAAAGATGGGTTTTGGCAACAGGAAACAATTTGGGATCCTTGAAAGTAGAGTACAGTTTCCAACACATACTTTAACTCACTTTCCTCTTCCAATTAAATTTGAATTGTTATCTATCTACACAATGAACTATATTTTTCAATATTTTTTAAAAATCCTCAGGTAAGGGAGAGAAAGTTACTTGAAATTGACGTGGGGTTTGGGAACAGGAAGAAAACAGTAATGTTTAGGAAAATAAATGCATATTAGAGAAACGATTCCTTTAAGCTAAAGTTAACCTCAGAGAGGATCTCAAATCTACAACTTTTGGATTGGTGTGCAAATTCCAGCAAAACACATTCATGGGCTGGCATGGAGGGAAATGAAAATATCCTCGGTTTTCATATTCTTTCTCCCTCCTCCACTTTTGCTAACTAAAGCTCTCACTCGATAGACAAACAAAAAGCAAAATATAAACCTTCAGTTCTTCTACATAATGAGAAGCCCATTCTAACTAGCTCACTAATCAGATGAGAATATTTTCCCTTTAGCTGTTTTTTATTCTTTCACTGACTGCAAATATATAAGAGGGAATTAGAATTTTGATTTTGTTCCAAATAATTTCATTTCATTGATATCTAGTTCTAGCAATTCATAATTACGGGAGTAGTTTGTCCATGAAAATGCTTTGGATGGTTCTTTAGAAGCTTCAAGGAATAGAATTGTTGAAGGCAAAGGAGGGATATGAGTAATTAAGAGATAAAGACCATGGAGACGGGCAACATTTACTGGGAAACCCAGCCATGTTATTAAGTTACTTCATAATTCAACTTCCAACACGTCAGTTTAAAAAAAAAATAACAACTTGAAAATGAACAAGGCCCTTACCATAAAGCAAGTCTAAAAGAAATCTTTGGGGTCAAGGGGAAAGGAACAAGGAGGGAATGAGGGGAGGAAATCAGAATATCACTGAGAAAACTAACACAAGGGACTTTTACCCGTTCTCAGACTCTGACTGAGCCTTCAGCGCCTCCTGAATCTTTACTGGGAAGCAGGTGGCAAGAAGCCCTTCGTTTCAGGACGTAGGTTATCGCGGAACGTGTCAAGTGCAGAGAACATCCTTGCTGATTGCTTTTACTGGGATTCTTTGAAGTCTCCCTTGCCTTCGAAGGCTGCCTCTGCTCTCGTAACCACAGTAACCGTAAACAATGCAGGTAGAGTGGAGAGGGTGGGGTGTTTGGCCCTATGGCCCTTTGGAAATAGATGTGTGGTTACCAGGCTTGAAAACGAATTCTTTTACGTCTGGGGCCAGAGCGCTGGGAACCGCGACCGATGGAGTTAGAGGATTCTGAAGCTACAGAATTTTGGGAGGTTGGGCAGAATCCTACAACCGGGAAGAACGCACGGAGACGCCAGCCGACCTCTGGAGTCGTACTGATTGGCCCAAATCCGGGAAGGCCATCCGGGCAGAACCTGTGAAAACCTCGAGCGCTGGCCAGACTCGAGCCGCCGGAAGCCGGCCTCCACCCCAGGCCGTGCAAATGTTCAAATTAATCCGCATAATTGCTTGGATTTGCACCCTGAAGTCCCACCACTACTGGCAGCCGCCCTGGTGCACTTCAAGATTAGGCCAGCAGGGATTTGGGACTAGGGGATCAAAAAACGAGGAGGCACTCCTGAGTCTCAGACTAGGAGTTGAGACAACTAATTTTGATGACCATCTGCTGAGCTCTCTTTGTAAGCCTGCCCAAAGCTCTGTGTCTCAGTATCTCTTCTCTTTAGCCGCTGCTTCTCAAAAATGTGAAAAATGAGGATAATCTATTCTAGACAACTAGATAATCCCTGTAGGAGTGCTTAGAGCTTCTTTGGGAAAATGCAAGACCTTTTTTCCTTCCCTCGTCTCCTTTGCCTCTCAACTTGAAGTGCAGATGATCAAGAGAATCCTAGGGGCCCCAAAAGCATACCGACTCTTTCCTAATGGCCTTGAAACATAATATCTCTTTCCTACCTCTGCAAATATGACACTCCGTATAACACAGGCTAAACTTGACTTGTAGCAATGGTGTTGGGTAAAGTTGGGGCTTAAGGAAGAGGGGTCTTTGTACAAGGGTATTCGTATAGTTGATTGTTCCTTTCAGGGGTCCCCCACCTAATCCATACTTTCTGTCCTCTTGAATTGAGAGCTGGGTCTTAAGACAGAAAACCTAAGTTTAAATATTTGGATAAATAATTTCATTTCTCTGAAGCCTAAAGTTCTGCACCGAGAAACTTAACTCTTGTCGAGGTATCCCTGCTTGACCCTCAGTGTGCCGAGCACCTTCACTTTCTCTTTACATTGCTAGGATACCACTGAAGCACAAGGGTTTATCCCTCTTGTTCTCTATAAGAGTAGCCCAAAGTTTTTGTTTGTTATACATTTCTTTGATAACTCTGTTTCTCTAGATAGATATAAATATAGATATCTATGTCTACCTATATATGAAGCTTCCCCTGTATAATTCCTTGTTGATAATGTAATGCAGGCAGCTCACACCCACATCCACCAGGCACCTCTTCCTTGCCTTTTCAATAATCCTCAGTTTCATTTTTTTTTTCAGAAACTTCAGCATTTCATGACTCACATAAAAGTACACTGGTGTTAATATTTCATGCAAAAGCTTGGTTGGATTAAAAGGTGGGCCAATTCTGGGCCTGGTTCATTATCCATTTGCAATTTCTATCAGATAAATAGAGATATAGATATGTAGATTCGCAGATAGATACATAGATAAATGGATGGATATGGATCCGCATATGCTACTGGAAGAATGCTATAGAGTATTCAGTCATATCATGTATGTCACAGTCTAGACAATAGGTGTTCTTCAATCATTTAATTTTTCCTGTGTGAATTCTTAGACCAAATTCTTTAGTGATTATGGACCACACTTATGGGGCTCTACAATGTTCCAAAGGCCTATTGAAATCAGTACAATAACATCCACAAACAGAAGGATTTAGAAGACTTCACCAGCTGTTGGGAAGCATTCCTCAATTTGGACTCTGTATTAGAGCTTCACCAAGACAGTAGCAGACACCTTTGATGAGTATATGTCTGTCTGTGTTGTGCCTTCCTTAATATTAATGATCAACAGGAGGTCAGAAAAGATTGTCTCTGTTGTCAGTCAGTCAATAAACATTTGTTAAGCACCTGCTGTGTGCCAGGCATTGTGCTAAGCAATGGAAATAAAAAGAAAGATGAAAAATAGTCCCTGATCTCAAGGAGCTCACAATCTAATGAGGGAGGCTACATGCAAACAGCTATGTATGAACATAAAGAGAGAGAGACAGAGAGATAGATGGGTGGATGGACAGACAGGTAGATAGATAGATAGATAGATAGATAGATAGATAGATAGATAGATAGATAGATAGATGGATGGAAAGATGGACGGATGGATGGACAGAGAGAGAGTGAAAGAGAGAGATGGATGAGTGGACAGACGGACAGACAGATGGATGGACGGATGGACAGACAGATCAAGAAAGACCCATTGTAGAAGATAGAGTTTTAGCTAGAACTTGAAGAAAGCCAGGAAATGGATATGATGAGGGAGAGAATTCCAGGCACAAAGAACAATGAAAATGCCTAGAGCCGAGAGTTGGAGTGTCTTTTGGGAGGAGCAGCAAGGAGGCCAGGGTCACTGGATCAAAGAGTATGGAGAAGAGAAGAAAGATAAGGTGTAGGAAGTCTGGAAAGATGCTGGGGGAGAAAGGGGTGAGAGATGAAAATCTCTGAACACCAAATAGGATTTTACATTTAATCCTAAAGGCAAAGGGAGCCCCTGGATTTTATTGAGTGGGGAGGGTCTCTGTGGCATGGTCAGACCTGTGCTTTAGGAAGATCACATGGACAGGTAAGTGGAGGATAGACTGGAATGGCGAGATGTCAGGAGACTAACCAACAGGCTATTGCAGTAGTCCAGGGGTGAGGTGATGAAGGCCTGCTCCAGGGTGGCGGCAGTGTCAGAGGAGAGAAAGGGGCATATGTGAGAGATGTTAAGAAGGAAAAATTGACAAGCCTTAGCAACGGATTGGCTATATGAAGTGACAGAGAGTAAGGAGTTGAAGATGTCACCTAGGGCATGAGCCTGGGTTACTGGGTTACTGGTGGTTCCTCAACAATAACAAGGAGATTAGAAATACCAGAGGATTTGGGGGTAAAGATAAATTCAGTTTGTATGTCTATGGAACATGTAGTTTGATACATACAACAGACAATTGGAGATGGAAGACTGCATATTAGGAAAGACATTAGGGCTGGAAAAGTAGATTTGAGCATCATTGACACAGAAATTATAATTGAATCCATGGAAAGTAATGGGACCATCACATGATATAGTATAGATATACTGGTATATCTTTCAAGAAATCTAATATAATTTTGAGAAAAGCATGAGAAACATCTTGTTTGGAGAAAAACATTAAGGTGATATTTTGTACCAAATAAAACTTTTTTATGACAACAAAGTACAGTAATATTTTTCACTCTCTACATCTTTTAATCAGCTTGTAAAGTAAATGATACTGTAAAGTAAATATAAAGTAAAATGTAATGTAAAGTAAAAGATGTAAAGTAAAATGATTGTAAAGATAAGGTACATTTTAGAATATCACTTGCAAAGGCCTGATACTTCTTTCTAATAGTCTTATCAATGAGGCTTTTAATTTATGTGTACATTATCCCCATAACTGTATACAATATGTTTCAATAACTTAATTAAATAGGCTAAATTAGACTTATTTTAATTTCACAAGACATCTTGTCTTTATTCTTCTAATATGGTGCCAATTTTTACCTTTGTCCTAATCGGTAGTCTCACTATATACAGATGGCTGGTTCAGAAATGACTCCCACATTGGTAGTCAGCCATTTCCTATCTGTTAAGACATCATCAGTTTCAGTTCTTGTGATATTATTCAGTGGTCACCATGATCAGCACCTTCTGATAAAATAAGATAATATACATAAAGCACTTTGCTAACCATCAAGCCCCCCATAGACGTACCGATCACCATCATCATCATCATCATCATTATCATAATTATTGTTGCTACTAATCTGACTCTTTTCCATAGGTATTCATGGTGGCTTGAGTGTTGGCAAATGAAGGTGGCCTGGGCTGAAACAGACAAGGAAAGAGAGAGATAGCCCAAGGAACCACAATGCATGGGCTTGGAAGCATACCTTAAAACACGTACTAAATCTTAGCCTTAGTACAATGTGAATTCACCATGGGACTTAGAAAAGATAGGAGTCATAGAAATGACCACACTCTACACATGCTTGTACTCTCTTCTTAAGGAAAATATATTTACTGTCTCTTGTAACTGCTGAGTCTTAGAACTCCTGGTTTCCTTTAAAATATCTCACGTTTCTTCCTCCAGGAGGCCTTTACCAATTGCCTGAGCCACTAGTGCCTTCTCCTGCTAAGCTAACTCCCATTTACTCTGCATAAATTTTGTACTCTATGATTAATTACAGGTGTCTCTCTTGTTTGAATACAGGCTCCTTGAGATCAGGGACTGTTCTTGCTTTTTTCTTTGCATCCCCAGAGAATAGCGTGGTGTTTGGCATATGTTGTGCTTTGCATATGTTTTAATTATTTTTAATTGTTTTTCAGTCGTATCCAGCTCTTAGTAACCTCATTTGAGTTTTTCTTGACAACAATACTAGAGTGATTTGCTATTTCCTTCTAATTTTATAGATGAGGAAACTGAGGCAAACAGAGTTAAGTGACTTCCTCAGCTAGTAAGTATCTGAGGCTGGATTTGAACTCAGGCATATAATGAGGGCTTCATAAAGACTTGTTGATTGATTGATGAAATAAATATTGTGAGGTTTCTGTGTAGCCTATGATCTTTTGTCCCTTTTTGTTTCTGGATTCTGAGCTATATTTTTCAAAATATATTTTGTCATTCTCCCTTATGTCCCTCCCCTTTTGCTTTGAAATCACCAAGAATTAAAATAAATGGTGACTTAATTTGGAGGTCTTATCTAGTTCATAGGATTTCTCTACTTCTTTATCCTCTACAGTGAATATTGGTTCATAAACTTCAATTTATCTTTGTGGTAATCTCTTCTCCTGGTGCTCATTATAAGTACTACCAGTCAAGATCAACAAATGTCTCATAAAATAATTTTTCTTGATGTCTTTGAATGCACAATAAAACCAACTCTACATATTCCTTTATACACATCTCCAAGGAGAAGCAGTGACTATCTTGCTTTCCATTTAGGAAACTTTTTGTCTCTTTTAGTTTATAAAAGAATATCAAAATTGACGTCCACTCATTGGGCAAATACCTCATATTTAAAATGCCAATTACCAAGTTAACATTTATTGCTGGCTTAAAATCTCTGTGATTCATAATGCGCCCTTCTTCTTCCTCAAAATTCTTCAATCACCACTGCAGAAGGTAAAGGAGATCGATCACAAGAGACAGTGGGAGATCTTCAATTTTTTTTTTGGTTTTGTGGGTTGCCACAGTCAAAGAACTCATCACCTATGAGTCAATTGTCAGGTCTGGGTCTGAAAGTCATTCATGTCAAGACTATGACTATTCTATGACACCAACCCCATGGTGCTGAATTCCTCCACTCTTAGCCAGGCTGGTCCTAGGACAGCAGACATAGTTCATCGCTGGAAATTTTTTCAAAGATTCTCCAGCCTGACAGAACCTGCCAGAGCTTAATTTCCACTGGTATAGACATCAAGAACCCAGGGTTATAGCCATACCGCCATAAGACATTGGAGCAGGACCTCTTTGGAGGTAAGTTGTCATTTGTAATATGAATGCCAAAGCAGGGAGGGAAACACGAGAAGCACAATTTGAAATTTGGCAGTGTTTCTCAAACATTTTAAACATCAGTACTTCCAGAACTTTCCTATATTGTCATCGAGAGATTTCAGTTTCATTTCAGTTTAAGATTCAGTAAATTTCATTTCAATAATAGCTGTGGGCTTATAGATTTAGAAAGAGCTGGAAGAGACCTCTTCAGAGGCCTTTTTGTCTAAATTATTTATTATCCTCTGATTCTAAGTCCAGTGCTCTTTGACCTCAGTTCCTGAGTTGCAAATACTCTAATAATTTTAGATGTTTCTTTTCAAATTTAGTGATACTGACAAATATTTTCTACTGAGATATATATACATCAAGGTTGGCAATTTTAGATTATTATTGTTCAGTCATTTCAATCAAGTCTGACTCTTCGCGACCCCATCTGAGGTTTTCTTGGCAAAGATACTGAAGTGGTTTGCCATTTCCTTCTCTACCTCATTTTATAGATGGGGAAACTGAGGCAAACAGGGTAAAGTGATTTGCCATGGTCACCCAGGTAGTAAGTGTCTGAAGCTGGATTGAACTGATTCCAAGCCTAGTGCTCTACCTATCCAGTGTGCCACCTAGCTGTCCCAATTTTAGATTACCTACTTGTATAATTATACCTGTGTTTGAGATGGATATATTTTACAATTTACTTAGTGCTTCAGCTTTATCCTTCTAGAAACTCTCAAATGTCAATACAGCTTATATTCACCAGAGGGCATCTGTGTACCAGTCTTAGCAAGTGATGCTTGTTACATTTGTGTAAGAAAAAAAGTATTATATTCTCACTGGGGAGTTAAACAAATGGCATCACTCCATTTCAGCACACAAAGCTGTCCAGTGGAAGATGCTACTTCTGAAATAAGTTTATTGGTTTGGTTTGGTTTGGTTTGGTTGTGTGTGTGTGTGTGTGTCTTAATAGTTCTCATAAATACATACACAGATATTTAATTTTGGAACTACCTCCCAGCTGTGTGACAGGTGAGTTCCCTGTCTTAGCTAGGCATCCAAAAAGTAAATTTCTTAGAATAATAGCTTCCCCTTATAGAATAAGGGATTCTGGTCCTGTAATTTTATTGGTAGAGGGCACTCCTGTGGGGAAATGCCCTCTTTCAGAGCAGGTCAGCACCACACAGTCTTTAAGAGCTGCATAGAGCACACTCACTGAGAGATTAAGTAACTTGCCCAGAGTCACAGATCTTGGATGTGTCAGAGACATGTTTCAACCAAGTTTTCTTGATTTCCAGGCCAGCTTTCTATCCATTACATCATGTTGGTCCTCTTAACAAATAAGCAAGTAATAGTAGGAGAGGATTTACTGAGAGGCTTTTTGTAAATAAAAAGTACAAAAGCCTAAAAACTACATATGAATCCAGAAACATTTCATCAAGTCTTTTCCCCATGTTTATCTTTCACAACATGGTGGGAAATGTCATCTCTCTCCAACAAGTCAAGCAAAGATACTTTCATAATCTCTGATTTATAATAATAACTTGCATTTATCTATGTAAATTATTATTATATAATACTTTATTTTTCCTCAATTACATGTTAAAACAATTTTTAAACATTTTTTAAAATTTAAAGTTCCAAATTTTATCTCTCCCTTCCCCCTTCCCTGATACAGTAAGCAATCTTAGTTTATAAATGTGCGATTGGCATTTATATAACATTTTATATAATATTTTATTTTTACTCAACTACATGTTGAAACAATTTTTAAAACATTTTTTAAAGTTTAGAGTTCCAAATTCTATCTCTCCCTTCATCCCTCCCTTCCCTCTTCCCTGAGACGGTAAGCAATCCAATATAGTTTATATGCATGCAATCAGCATTTATATAACATTTGAAGTTTTGCAAAATGTTGTACATTGTTGTTGAGTCATTTCAGTTGTCTCCTGTCTCACTCTTCATGACCCCATTTGGGGTTTTCTTGGCAAAGATACTGGAGTGGTTTGTCATTTCCTTCTTCAGATCATTTTACAGATGAGGAAACTGAGGCAACAGGGTTAAGTGACTTTCCCAGGGTCACACAGCTAGTAAGTGTCCAAAGTGGGGTTCAAAGACAGGTCCTCCTTCCTTCCTACAAGGCACATGATTGATCCTCCACACCAGGTTGCCTCATTGGGTTTGCCATCATCATGAACATCCAATTGTCAAATTTTGTCATTTCTTCTTATCCAACTTTTCTTTACTGCCAATTCATACCATCTCCATTCTAATACAGACTTTTGAGTCTTTCACCTGAAACTCTGCAGCTTCCTCTCCACTACAGTCTTTCATCTAATAGATTTTGACCTTTAGTTTATTTTTTCCTCTCTGTGCCTAGAGTTTTCTCTGGCCATGTCTTTGACTCTTTAAAGTTCAATGGTGGCCTCCCATTTAATAGAGGTAAGATCTATATGTCTTCACCTATGTTTCAAAACTCATACATCATGATATCTTGGGTTATCCTTTCCCTTGTCTTCTTCATCTCTGAAGACCTAGGTGTCTTTACTATTTTTAGGCACATCTCTTGAAATTAGCCTTTTGTATGGTAGTCCTCCCCTTCATCCCATAGCCTTCTCAGTAGAATATAAGCTTCTTGGGGGCAGGGGCTGTTTTGTTTTAGATTTTGACTCCTCCATGCCAAGCACAGTATCTTCCCATAATAGGCACCTAATAAATGTTTGTTGAGTGCTTTTCAAAATAGTCCCTTTGAACCAAGAATTTCCTTCCTTCCCTTCACCAGCCCAATTAACAATGACCTTTCCTAACATTTAAACAACTTCTGAAATCTCACCTTCTCTGTGAAGCTTTCTGGAAAGACCAGAGACTTTCTGAATCTTTTTGCAACGTAATCTGGACTCAGTCCTCCCACACATGTTTGCCCTTATTCGAATATTTCAAGAAGTCAGAAGCATGATCAGCACTGGTACTTCCCCTACCAACATAATTCACAACCACACTCTGCCTTCATAGACAGTCTTAATGAGTTATTCTCTTAAGAAAAAGTATCATGCCAGGGCCAGTCTTTAGGTGAAGAATCTCTCTGAACTTAGCTAGGCAAGCCCTCTTCCTTCAGAAACGGAAATTGTTTCCAAACTCACATATGAAGGCTGTCCACCTTGATAGGACCTTGTACTCCATCAGCTCGGCCTTTAAGGACACAGAATCATCTTCACATCACAAAGAGGTATTACAGTAGGCTCTCAATGGAGAGCTTTCCTGTATCTCCCCCAATTAGTTAATTACCTTTGGTCCTCACTCCTAAATGCATTTACTTTTGGCCTACATATGAGGCTCTATATCTAACTATGCATTCAGGTAAGAGGTGTGGAGATACCTGTGATTTCATTGTATTAAGGTACTCCCAGAAATAAGCTCCACCAGTAAAGATAGGAACCTGCCTGGTGAATTATGATCTTAGAAGGTTGTCTGGTAGACTGAAAGGTTAAGTAGCTCACCCAGAACCACATAACCAATATGCGTCAGGGTTAGTACTTGAACCCAGTTCTAAAGTTGGAGGTCAGCTTCCTAGCAACTACACCTTGATGCTTCTCCTTTTTATTCTACTTCAGGTTAATCATGACATGATAGAATCTGAGAAGGAAAAGGGAAAAGAGCACTGGATTTGGAGTAAGAGGTTCAAATCCTGGCTCTATTGATTACCAATTATGCGACCTTTGACAGGTCATTTCACTTTCCTTTTCCTCATTTATGAAAAAATATTGGCTGGACCAGCTGCTCTCCAAGGTCTCTTTTGAGTTCCGATTTCTATGATCCTGATGAACGTACTCCTAAAAGGTTACATAGAAAATTAATTTTTGCACATAGGATAAAAGAGCACAGTTTTAAAACTGAAAGAGATTGAAGAGGACTTGTCATTGAACCTCATTTTAACTTGAGTGCAATCAAGCAAAACACTCTATCTTTGGCCCCACTTCACCATGAAGCAAACATTTTACAATAACTTTTAAACAGAAAATACTAATTTTCTAGCTCGGCACCAACAGTAGGATTTGACAGGTCAAATGTTGTAATAAGAATTATGTTGTTGTTGCTGTTTTGTTGTTGTTGCATCATTTTGGCAGTGCCTGGCTCTTTGTGACCCCATCTGGGGTTTTCTTGGCAAAGATACTGGAGTGGTCTGCCCTTTCCTTCTCCAGCTCATTTTACAGATCAGGAAACTGAGGCAAAAGGGGTTAAGTGAGTTGCCTAGGGTCACACAAGTAGTAATTGTCTGAGGCCAGATTTGTACTCAGGAAGATGAGTCTTCCTGAATCCAGGTCCAGCACTCTATTCGCTGAGCCACCTAACTGCCCCATGGGAATTATAGGGAAAGTCAAATATTGTGCAATACTGTAATATTCAGTGAGATGCAAAATGAGAAAAGAGTCATCTTGCTGGATGAATGTTGAAGGCTTTAAATAGCATTCTTTCAAAGGCATCTGGTTTGAACAGTATTTAGTAATGTAGTATTTAGTAATTTCTCTTAGTAGCCTACTACCAGAAGTGTTTAGGATAGGGGTAAGCCTGCAGTGGAAATTTAGCAATGTTCCTTGCCACGTAAAATAAAGGTCTGCCTTCTCATTAAGATTCAAACCCCCTTTTTTTTGTCTCTTCTGCTAAACTGAGCTGGGCCTCAGCTCTTACTGGCATTAGAGTGTATTCACCACTGAGTAGGAGGAAAAATCAGGATGGGAGAAAGTAGTCCTAACGAAAAATGCAAAGAAATCAAAATCAGAGAGTCTAGATTAAGAGGGCCAGTTTTTACCTCAGAAGTGTCATGTAGTAGAAAATGCATTGAATTTGAAGATGGGAAACCTGGGTTGGAATTCTGGGTCTGCTCCTTTCTGCCTATAAATTTTCCTCATATGTAAGATGAAACAGTTCTACCAGAAAATCTGTTAGATCCCTTCCAGCTCTGAGTCCTACGAAACCAAACGTATGACCGCTGGCAATAGATATTTTAAGTATTCATGCACTAAAATTAATTTTTGCTTATCTAATATGCATAAAATAAGATTCACCTTCATAGGCATATGTCACCTCTATGTATTTCTTTAGTAGATTGTTAATATCCGCTCTAAATGCCTGGATCTGTACCTGCAATGGTATTTTCTGTCCTAATCAGTAACATCAAGTAGTTGCAGAGGGGAATCATAATTGGGTGGGAAGCTGAACCCCAAAGACACCTTCTAGCTTTACGTGTCTGTGATAGAGAGATAGTGCATCTCTCACCCTACAGCACCTCACAAAATGGAGTGATTAACCCATGCCTTGAAGCTGTGGTGGGTGATGCTAGCAATCATGCATAAGCATATAAGAACGATTTTCATAAGGTGCTACCAGAATTATACAGAGAATGACCCATATAACCACCAGGTGGTGGTGGTGAGAAAGGCAAGCTGAGCTCTCAGCCATCCCTTCAAACTAAGGGAACCAACTGAAAGTAATTGACAAGATCCAATTCTCTCTATCCCTACAGAGACTCCTGGTCCCCATCCGCATCTTCTGTGGATGGAGCTACCCCAGTAGCCACTCCTCTTCAGAGGCAAGGCTTTCCCTTTCAAGCACAATGGACTTTCAGGACAGAAAGGGAAAAAATGGCTGCTGTTTCATTCACTTTCACGGGTGGGGAACCTGCAACCTGCAGCCTTGAAGCCACATGTGGCCTTCTAGGTCCCTGGGTGTGGCCTTTTGACTGAGTCCAAGTTTTACAGAATAAATCCTTTTAAGGGGATTTGTTCTGTGAAGTTTGGATTCAGTCAAAGGGCCACACTTGAGGACCAAGGGCCACATGTGGCCCCGAGGCCACAGGTTCCCCACCCCTGCCTGTAACTATTTTTCTTTGTGTATTAGAAGGACCTGGTTCCAAAATGTGTTTTGTTTCTCCCTTAAGTAAACAATTATGTTTGGTTCTTTGAATTCTCAGCCAGAGATATTGCACTAGCAGCACTAACTTGAATTTTTTACAGCAATAAACTCCCATAGTTTAGAAAACCCTTCTGAGTTTTCTCCTTCCATACCTAATCTCCCATGCACAGCAAGATAATTAAAACTGATGGACAGGATACCTGTCTTTTTAGTGAAAATCTCAAAAACACAATAGCCTATGTCCCCCAAGCTCTATTTTTTAATACTGGTAATAGTTCCAAGTGACAAGTACTTAGACTATAGGTAGAAAACAAAAAGGAAGAAGAGGCCATGGCTAGCCATATTCTTCCATTTCACTCTCCATATCTTCTGGGTCAAGCCTAACTCATGACATTCTGGTATTTCACATTAGTGTTAGAATGAATGAATCACGAGCTAACATTTAACAAAAACAAATTTACTTCAATAGCATGGAAATGATATTCATCAAGGATATAGCCTTGATTCAGTGGATCACAGCTGCCTGCCTCCTCATTTGCCAAGGTGGTATACCCGGTTTGCAAGATGTATCAAACCTGAAGAGCCCCCAACTCCTTCTGTGCTTGGTTTTTTAATGTTCAAATGAAGGAAGTTATATCAATAGTTTGAACCTTAGTCTCCCAGAATAATTAAATTTTTAGTAAGGTTTCAGTACCTTTTACAAAACCAGCATAGGCTGTGAAGGTTCAATGTTATTCCTACCACATTGTGGAATGCCAGGTAGAAACAGGAAGTAAATTGGGGCAGGTAGGTGAGAGGAGGAGTCCTGTCTCCTAGGAGGCATAAGAGAAAAATTTCCAATGTTTGTTTCATCAACAGGCACCAAATATGCTCAAATCTACTCAGCACTATTATTCACTGGGCTATCCAAAGCTCAGTACAAGACCATGTCTGTTCCTCAACAGGGAAATTAATGCCACTGAAATTTAGTGCAATTTTAACCTTGTGCGTTGTCAAAGATCTCCACTTCCGCTTTTCTTGAAATGGTGACCCGTCTTTGCTCACGCTAATGTTCCCTCTGTTCTTACTTCTTGCTTGCTTCTAGGTCAGGGCAAAACTCTCTATAAGGTTGAGGAGGAGTACATTGGGAAATCTCTGCCTTGACCTACAGGCAATGATCTCCTGCAGAAGCCATGTTCAAGACAGCATTACATCTGCATTCTAAGATCTTGGGCTCTAAATTAAACTTCATTTTGTCTGATATAAAAAACCTCCAAGCTACATGTAAATGGGCTGGAAGTATAGCAGTCCTAGCTCTCAAATGAGCCATCATCATCCATGCCCCACCCACCCTGCTCCCTCCCACACACCTCAACCTACACCTCCCCACCCACTGATCACTGGAGACACTACAAGAGAAAATCTCGGATCCAGCAGCAGATGTCTTGTTATTTCTCCAGAGAAGCCTCAATTCTCATTGTCTGGGAAAAAAGAGATAAAGATAGTCATGTGCCTTATTCTTGAATTTCAGTGGGAGGGATTCGAATCCCTGCTCAGCCACTAAAGTACAAGGATTTCAAAAGAGTCCCCACAGCTCCTGCTTTGGTCAGGGTGTGGGATGAATGGAATCCTTGGTTTCTACCATCTGGGCAAAGGGAGGCAGCAGAAATTAAAGCAATGGCAAGGGTAAGGGATGTGTTCCTGGTTTCCTGGGTTAGAACTAAAAGCAGATTTACCTAGAGAAAGAGTCTTGTAAATGGTGATTAGGGTCTAGAGTATAATTTATGCTACATTTACCCGGTCTTGTCAGAATCACAAGCTCTTAGAGCTGGAAGTGACCTCTGAGATTGTTCCGTTCAACCCATACCCAAACAAGAGTCCCCATTACGACACTGCTGATAAACGATCACTCAGTCTTTACTTGAAGACCTTCGGTTAGGCTCCCAAAGCAGCCAATTCACTTTGGTATAGCTCCAATTTTTCTTTGCATCAAGTCTCAATTTGCCTCTCTGCAAATTCTACCTGTTGGTCTTGGAACCAAGTATAATAAATTTAATCTTTCTTCCATAGTATAGCTTTTCAAATATTTGGAGATAGCTATCTTCGGGTGGTTCTGGAGCTGCATTGAAACAGCTCATGAAAGCCAATCGTTCCATTTTAAATGTAGGTGTTTACACCTCAGAAATTAGGCAACACTTCAGATCAGGGAAGAAAGGGAACATGCCTTAGTTAAAGTGCCTACTATATGTCATGCCAGTCTGTGCCAAGTGCTATAATAGCTACAATTGTATTTATTTTATTTTACTCTGTGCCAGGCACTGCATAAAGCTCTTTACAATTATTATTTCATTTGATCCTCACAACACCCCTAGGAGGAAGGCGCTATTATCATCTCCATTTTACAGATGAGGAAACTGAGGCAAACAGAGGTTACTTTGACTTGCCAGGGTCATACAGCTACTAAGTGGATTAGGTAGGATTAGGAATTGAGGTCTTTCTCAGCCCAGCACTCTATCCACTGTGCCAGCTAGATCCCTCTAAGGCAGCTTAATTTATTGGTTTGTTGATTATCAAGACTCAAGAAAAATGAAAAAAAATCAACGATGCAGATTAAAGTTAACAGTGTGTCATGCGAGTGGTTTTTTTTTCCCCAAGAGCTGGTTGTCAAACATTTAACAGTCTACTACTTGCTATCTTTTACCCCTTAAATCTTTTCTTCTCCAGGCTAAACATTCTTAGTTTCTTTGATGGAACCTTACACAGCATAGTCTCCAATCTTATCAACATTCTGGTCGTCCTCGTTAGGATGAACTTCAGCTTGTCAACACTTTCCTAAAACTTAGCCCCCAGAGCTGAACATTAGTTCTGGTATCATTTAACCAGAGCCATTGCTGCTCATCCTTTGTTTCTGAAGAGGACCCATAACGTCACACGGTGATATCTTGACTTGCATGTGAACTGAAGTGAGGCAGAGCTGTGCAAAGCCATCGGCCTCGCTCTCTTTCAGAGTTATTGAAGTCTAGCGGCAAGACAAAAGTCAAGAAAACTGCCAGTGGCCCGGGGTACAGTGCATATGGGGTCACCATCTACAGTTTAAGAAGTGCTGATCTGGGCATCGAAAGTGGATAAGCAGAAAGAATACTAGACCTGGAGTTAGAGGTTGCTGCTATTTAGTCGTTTTAGCCATGTCTGACTCCTCATGATCCCATTTGGGGTTTTCTTGGCAAAGACACCGGAATGGTTTGCCATTTCCTTCTCCAGCTCATTTAACAGATGAGGAAACTGAAGCAAACAGGGTGAAGTGACTTGCCCAGGGTCACATGGCTAGTAAGTGTCTGAGACCAGATTTTAACTTAGAAGATGAGTCTTCCTGACTCCAGGCCTGGTACTCTATCCTCTGTACCACCTAGCTACCCCTGAGTTCAATCTTGCCTCAGAAACTTACTATGTGATTCTGAACAGGCCACTTAGCCTCTGCCTGACTCAGTTTTCTCATCAGTAAAGTGAGAATAATGGCACCTGTCTCCCAGAGTTGTTATGAGGATCAAATGAGATAATATTTGCAAAGCGCTTTGCAAACCTTAAAGCGATATAGAAATCCTGGCTAGTATTATCTTGTCTAAACTCTTCACTTTATAGATGAAGAAACTGAGGCACAAGGAAGTTAAGGATTTGCCCCAAAGTCCAGCAGATGGTAAACATCAGAGACAGGTCCACTGAACCCAGAACCAACGTTCTTTCCTCTATCCCACACTGACCAAAACTTGGACAGATCTGTGATCTCATTAATGTGGACTTGCCCTTAGACTTTATGTAGCATGTTGCTTCACAGCAGTTTAATTTCCTTATGCAATAATGTGTATTATAGTTACCCATATTTGTGCATCATCTCCCAGAAGATTGTTCCTGAGGACAAGACTTCTGTCCTTTTGTAAACTCTCTGTCTCCCTTATTGCACAGAGCTCTGCACATATAAGCATTTGCTGAATTGAATTGTTCAGTGACACTGGATTCAAAACACTTTGGGAGCAAAAAGCACTGCACTGGACGTCTGGAGGCCTGGCTGCAAGGTTGTCACCATCTCTGGGGCATTCAGACAGCATTCAGATGCTGTCTGAAAGCTCTCCCAGTTCTAAATAAAGCTTTATTGCTTTAGGGCTAGCCCAAGAGCATAACCACCAGATATAATATTGTAAGGGAAGAATTCATTTCAGATGCCTTACAACTGACCCAGCTTAACTTTTAGAAGACAATCTACTAACATAGCTGATGCTAAATTTGTTTTGAGTGACTATACATATTTGTAATAGGTTTGGTTTGTAGCTTCTTTTTAGCCCGTACTTTAGGGTGGGGGAGAAGGTAGAGAGGGAGAGAATTTGGAACTGAAAATTTTGAATTCTCTATTAAAAAAAAACCTAATCTATTTGTAAGTTGGGGACTGCATATGAGCTAATTATTAACTACATAAATGTGAATTATTATTTTTTTAAATGTATTTATTTATTTTTAGTTTTCAATATCCACTTTTATAAGATTTTGAGTTCTAAATTTTTCCCCTCCCTCCCTTCACCCCTCCCCAAGGCGGCATGCAATCTGATATGGGTTATACATCTACAATCATATTAAACATACTTCCACATTAGTTATGTTATGAAAGAAGAATCAGAACAAAAGGGAAAAACCATGAGGAAGAAAAAAAGAGACAGAGAAAATAGTCTGCTTTGATCTGCATGCAGATAGCATTTTCCATCATGAGATTTTGGGGATTGTCTTAGATCATTGCATTGCTGAGAAGAGCTAAGTCTATTAAAGTTGATCAGTGCACAAGGTTGCTGTTACTGTGTACAGTGTTTTCCTGGTTCTGCTCACTTCATTCAGCATCAGTTCATATAAGTCTTTCCAGGTTTTTCTGAAATCTTCCTGCTCATCATTTGCTATAGAATAGTAGTACTCCATTACATTCATATACCACAACTTGTTCAGCCATTCCCCAATTGATGAGCATCCCCACAATTTCCAATTCTATACCACCACAAAAAAAGTGCTACGATGAATATTTTTGTAAATGTGGATCCTTTTCCTCTTGTGGACAAATATTTTAAGCTCTCTGAATTTCAGTCCTTTACCTCTAATGTGGGGGTAATAAAAATTTGTAATAACTGCTTCGCAAGATTGTCGTGCAAAAGCATTTCGTAAACTAAAAGTTTTGTTGCCGCCTCTTTCATGGGATAACATTACCAAAGAATTAATCCTCAGTGGTTCCAGATTATTGATGTTGAGTCATAACATACTTAGGTCCATTGGTTCTTAGAAGGGAGATATGGTATGTCATAGTGATCCTGCTCAAAGTCTTTTTTAGCATAGTGGAAGCTACCAGAACTCACCACTTCACTGATAAACACTTCAAAACCCTTGGGTCATCTTTTCATGGAGGTGGTACATAAATACACATTGTTAGTATTTATCCAGAAAACAAAAGGCTCCTAGAGACTAAAAAGAGAGGTCACAAAGTCAGTAAACTAAAGCTTTGGTCAAAGGAAAGTCCTCACTTCTTGTGATTCATTCAACTTTAACATGCTTTGTTAGATCATAGAAGAGTAAATAACAAATTTACAAGGGAGCCCATCTGGAATCAGATACCCTGAACATAACAAGATATGACAGATAATAGCAAACGAGAAAACAGAAAAGCTATAAGAAGCAAAAGTTGGAACTATATAAACTTAAAGGTCTGGAGTCACTTATTACAGGGGCAAATAGCCTTGCATATTTTGATAGGCCCTGAGGCCATCACAGCATTGCAGCAAGGCATAAGAACTTAGTCTGAAAGATGACTGTGTGTCACAAAGCTAATGTCAAATTACGTTTAGAATGTAGTTGGATAAAATACCTCCCATCTTCTAAAGAAAACCTACCATTTTAATTACCAGGAAAATGAGCAGATATAAAATGTCCCATTCCGTGGCCATGTCTATAAAGGAGGCGTTGCTGACCTAGTTTTCAAATAAAATAACATGTTTCTTTTTATAGATCACATTCATACTCTTAGTCATAGATCAAGGACTGTCTGAATAAACTATTGTTTCTCTTTGACTGGAGTCATCTGCTGGCAACTTTCCACGTACCTGGTGATTTAGGGTAGCGAAAACTTCCCAAACTCTCCTATGTCAAGGCAGCCATCAGAATACTCATTCAGCAACTGATCTCAATCTGGTAAAAACTACCTTTTTCAAATGTGTAATAAGATTTTGTTTTGTAAAGCTCTTGTCTAAATACACATTTCTTAAATCTTTAGATATCATCTTAGAAAAGGGTTACGAAAGCAATTCAGTATTGTATGAAGCATTCTTTATTGATACACTTTCCAACATTTTTCTCATAAAGAGTATTGGTATTTTTTCATTTCCCATTTATTGTTCTGTATCTACATACTACTTCAAGAAAACATTTGGATTATGCAATTTCTCAGACAGTAGAAAGAGTAAATGAAGATAAGTCAGAGCAAACTTCTCTTTCAGAGTAAGATCATTCAAAGAATCACTAGGAAGTCCAATATTACATATATAATGACTAACTTGGGGGGAATGAATAATCAGAATTCCCCAGTCTTTCTGCTATGTGATATAGAGGAAATAAAAGCTATTTCTACCCTACCTCAGAAAAATTCATTAATTGTAAAACTAAGGTTTGTTTTTTAAACCTATTAGAACATAAGGTTTTTAAAGGTAGTAACATTAGCCATTTCCTCATTGCTTATAAAACAGGTATCAACCACAGAAAACAGAGTTCTTTCTATACCATTTTCTATACCATCTATACCATTCTATACCATCTATATGGTTTTTTTTTTGGTTTTGTTTTAGTTTTAGATTTTTTCAGTCCACTACAATATTGACTGCCTTATCCACAGAGGCTCATGAACTACTTTGGAAAGAGGGCTAGGTTCAAATAGCAGTTCTAACATGTATTACCTGTGTGCTCTTAGGCAAGTATCTTAATCCCTTTGGTTCTCAGTTTCCATACTTTTATATTAGTGGGTTGGGCTAGATGACCCTTAAAGTTCCTTCCAGCTCTCAATATAAAATTCAATGAACTATTATTGTTAACATAACCACTTCTTATTCCAGCAGGAGAAGTTTTTCTAGTTCAGATATTCCAAGCTGCTTGCTTCCTTCTTCCTACTGCTGGCCTTTTGACCATTTAACTTCACAATAATGCTTGAGAGTGGGTGGAGGAATTAAAGAGATGGAAGCTAAAGCAAATAAATGTGTCCATTGGTTGACATGAAGAAGGTTTGTTTAGCTAAGAGGTTTTAACCAAATGACTAAAAATGGGCTTCGGTCTTTTGGTTTCTTTTTTTTTTCCTGTGGTTTTCAGCGATCCATGCTATCCTTCTACTACTAAACAATTGAAAATCGGTCATCCAACGGATAAGGAAACTCTATGACATCATTTTCTAATGCCCATCACAATTATTTTATCCGTAGTACACTACATAGTAAAAGATGACCCATTCTCATTCTCATAGGTTTCACTAGTCTGTCTAGAAATGTAGTTTTCTGAATAGATCTTAGAGCAAGAGAAGCCTGCTGCCTTATGCTTCCTGCCCATACACCACAAGTCCTTCATGATCTTCAGAAAGTAATTCCTAAATTTCTGCCCAATGAATGCATAAAGCACAGGGTTGAGGCAGCAGTGCAGGAAAGCCAGGACTTCTGTGACATTCCTTGTATAAGCTATGAGCTTCTCGCTACTGCAGGACCTGAGCCGACCGGTATTGCTCGCAATCACGAGAAGAACCATATTATGCGGCACTTGGCAGACCAGGAAAACAAGGACCACCACGATAATCACGCGAATGGCTTTGTGCCGCTTAGAATTTTGAGCCTGCACTAAAGTTTTGACAATGAACATGTAGCAAAATATCATGAACACCAAAGGGATAAAGAAACCAAAGAGAGGCTGGAGAACCAGGACGAGTATTTTCCATTTGACTGCCTCTGAGGTCGTGTGGTATTTGGCTTCACAGACCTCCCTCCCCTGTGTTGTATATTTTTGGTTGAATATAAAAGTTGAACTAGAGATTATGATTGAGAACAGCCACACCACCAAACATATCATCTTCTTGTATGCTAATGTCCGGGTTCGAAGCCTGAAAGACTTGGTTGCCTGTACGATAGCAATGTAGCGGTCCAGGCTGATACAGGTCAAGAGAAGCATTCCACAGTTAAAGTTGATGGCATATATACTTGTAGTCAGTTTGCACACAATGTTGCTAAACTTCCATGAGCCTGTCGCATGAGTTACAGCCCAGAATGGGAGAGTAAGGATGAATAAGATGTCTGCTATGGCCATATTAAAGAGATAGACATCAGTCATGGACTTGGCTTTCTTGTAGAAAGCAAAGGTGATCACCACTAAAATGTTCCCCAGGAGGCCAAAGACACAGATAAAGGAGTATGCTACAGGTACAAATAATGTTGTGAAGTCTCTGACATCCTTCATAAAACAAAGCAATCCCTCTTCAACAATATAATCTACACTGGGAGTGAATGTACTATAATCATTTGGATAGTCCAAGTTGCTTGAATTCATTGGCTCCTAGGAAGTAAAAAAGAAAGACAATTAGTTGGAGCATAACAATGTGGTCATAGGAAACCAAGAATTTTACTCCTAAGTCGTAAAGCAGGCTTACCTCATTCATGGCGGTAACTGGGCTGATTAAATGTATGTGGAAATGGGCAAGGACAGTTCAGATAGGATATCTTTCTATCTCCAAAAAAGAGACAAAGGTGAGGAGATTCTAAGGAGAAAAGAAAGAAAAAGACAACATAATGAAAACAAGTAGTGATTGGAGGAAATTCTTCGAAACACAAAAAGTTAAGCCAGTGGAATATCTCATTCAGTTAGAATTAGCATACTTATAATATTTCAAGAGGTTTTACCAATGTAAATGTTTACCTCCATTGGTGCAGAATTCAATTCTGCAGTGCCTTAATAGATGGTTTCATGTTCAAAAAATTCAGCTCCTGGTGACCAACCCTCTCCAAGTTTAGCTAGGCTTGACCTTGGATGAAAGTCTATTGCTAGGAATGGACTTCATCTGGTTAGCACCTGCCAGAGTCAGTGCCCCACTTTGTAGCTTTCAGGAACTCGGGTTCACAGGGGCATTTGTGTGGGATGATAATGGAGGAATCATTAAATGGCTTGGACCTTTATGAAAATGCCTATAGAATTAAGAAGGTAATGTTTCGGTCCCATTGTTGTCAGTCAAATCGACATTCTGTGAGTGATCATCAAATAAACGTAGAGAATCATGGAAAAGCCATTTCAGTAAGTCTTTAATGAGCAAATACTATGTGATAAGCTTTAAGTTCATTACTGCGAGGGCTCTTTTAAAAAGTGTCCTTCCTTTTTTCAAGATGATTATACTCTGGTTGAGTAGCCTTACTGTTCACAATCAAAATTTAAAATTCAAAGAGTTTGTGTCCCCAGAACTTGGTTGGCACAGTGCACTTGATAAATGCTTTTTTCATTCATTCATTCATTAATAGAAGAGAGAGCTTCCAGGGGGCCCACAGCAATTAGGTAAGGTTTCATGGAATAAGAGAGATTTCAGCAAAAACTGGAAGAACAGATAGACGGAAAACAGAACTCAAGCTCCTTGAGGGCAGGGACTATTTCATTTTTGTGTATCACAGTGCATTTAGTAGGTGCTTAATAAAGTTGTATCTGATTGAAATGATAGGTGAGGAGCACTAGAAAGGGCATTTCATTTCAGGAGAACATATAATCATAGGATCTTAGGGTTTTAGAGCTGGAGGGGACCTCAAAGATCTTCAAGAAAAGGCTAGGATTCCTGTTCATATTGAACTAGATGACCCTTTTAACTCTTTAAAACTTTTTAACTTTTAAATTTTTTATATTTAAAAACTTTTAGCTTGTTAAAACTTTTAAAAACTTTTGAGTTTTTGCAAGACTATTTACTATAATAGCTCCCTCTCGTTTGCTTTTTTTTTTTTTACGAATGAGGAAACTGAGTCTTCAAGAGGTAAAATAACTTTCCCAAGGTCACACAGGTGGTAGTAGAGTCAATGAAGTTAAGTCCATTGCCCTTTCTACTTTCCCACTCTGCAAAGGCCAAAAGCAAGAATACGCATAGCTTGCCCAAGAGACAATGAAGAAACAGGCCTGGTTGTAGGTAGCATCACCATCATCACCCTCAACCAACATTTATTGAGCATTTAACTTGTACAGGCACTCTACTACTAAATGCTGAGAATTCAAAGAGGCAGAAGACAGAATCCCTCACCTAAAGGTACTTACAAGGAGAGTACTGAATGACAGGGGAAGGCAGCTGGGGAAGAGCCAGATGATAGAGGGCCACAAAAGTCAGTCTGATTCAGTGGTAGAAAAAGTAGATGATGATATTTGGGGAAATAGAGTTTGCCTTTGAAATTAGAGCTGAAATGGAAGGAAAGAATTTTTTGCTGAACATATGTCTCTTTCCCCTCTGACCATCGCTTGTCATTTTCCTTTTGAAATCATTTCTGACCTAGGCCTCTGTGGACCTGGAGATTCTTTTAAAACATATATTCTTGTCTCCTTCCAGAGGTCTTCTTTCTCACACTACTTCTTCACAGCGAATGCCCCTAAGGCAGGGATGAAATCAGATCATAAGATCATAGAATTCAGAGCTATAGGAAAGAGACCACAGAAATAATCTCATCTGATTCCCTCATTTTGTTCTTGTTTAGTTGTTTTTCAGTCACGTCTGACTCCTCATGACCCCATTTGAGGTTTTCTGGGCAAGAATACTGGAGTGGTTTGCCATTTCATCTTCCAGCTCATTTTACAGATGAGAAAACTGAGGCAAACAGGTGAAATGATTTGCCCAGTGTCACACAGCTAGTAAACGTCTGAGGCCCACTTGAACTCAAGAAAATGAGTCTTCCTGACTCCAGGCCCAGCACTCTATCCACTGCAGACCTGGCTACCCTTCCAATCTGTTTATTCTTTACTTCACTCTGCATACTCTGTAATCCAGTAATACTGGCCTCCTTATTATTTCACCCACATGACATTCCACCTCCTGATTCCATGAATTTTCACTGGAATGTTCTCCTGCCTCAGCTCCATCAGGTTCCAGCTTAAACCTCACCTTCCTCAAGAAACCTTTCCCAGTCCCATTTAATGCTAATTCCTTCCCTTTTCAGTTTCTCTCCTACATATCTTCTTTGTATATAATTGTTCACTTATGGGCTTCCTCATGAAACTGTGAGTTCCTTAAGAGCAGGGACGGACTGGGTTTTTCTTTGTTTCTTTTTGCATTTCGTTTTATCTCCTTTTGGCTTAGCACATAGGGGGCCCTTAAAAAATATATGTTGATTTAAATTGACTTGTTGGCTAGTCCACAATATCCAGTCAGCCCCAGATGAGATCAGATCATGCTTCCTAATCCATCCATCCATCCACCCTAGCTATCTTCTTGGCCCTGAGGCTGCATTAGTGTACCACTACCCTTTGCCACTACCTCCTTTCTAGTTCCAGCCTCTGGGAACCATAAACAATTCAACATTACCATCACTTCTGGAAGCTATGTTAATCAACACCCTTATGAATCCATTCACCATCTTGACTTTCTTGTCTACCACTCCCCATACGTGCAATCTCCCTCTATTAAGCAAGCTCATTTCTCCATTCATAAGTTTCATTGACTTTTTTTCATTCTTTTTCATAATGATAGTAACTATAATAAGAGCTAGTATTTATGTAATACTTTAAGGTTTGCAAAGATTACCTCATTTGATCCTCACGACAACCCTGGGGGTGGGTGATTTTTATTATGCCCATTTCACAGCTGGAGAAACTGAAACAAACAGAAGTTAAGTGACTTGCCTAGGGTCACACAGCTACCACATGTCTGAAGTTGGGTTTAAACTCAGATCTTTCTGTTTCCAGGTGTGTCACTCTCTCCACTACTCCATCAAGCTACCAAAATTCATTATCCATCTCTTGGAGGAAATGGGAGAAGTGATATACTAGCAAATATAGGCAACATAAAAGCAAAAGATATCAATAAAATTGACAATTTTTCTTTAAAGAATATCTTTAAAGAAGTCAGAGACTGTCTCTCCCTATTACTTTGCATAGTACTAGGCATCTAGTAAGGGCTTAATAAATGCTTATCCCTTGTTCATTTATTCATTTGGACAGAGTAGGGGAGAACCGTAGGTTATGAGTAAAGGCATTATTATCCCCATTTTATAGATGAGAAAACAAAAACTAGAATGGTTATGGGACTTACATGTAGTTAAGAGCTAGTATGTGTCAGAGGCAGGATTTGAACCCAAGTCTCTCCTGATTACCCAGCCTTTTTCCTACTGCAGCATTGCCAACAGACTTTGTTTAATTAGTCCTTTTCACCTACGTATCCTTTCCACTTTCCTTTTTTAAAATTTCTTCCTTCAATTATAAACTTCTCAAGGGCAGAAGGGTTCACGCTAAACCCCAATTCTGCAGACTCCCTGTCTCCTTGGAAAACGCTATGCAACTACGTCCACAAAATACATGTGTGCAAAGAAAGGCAACTCTATTGTCACTGTAAAGTGATATAAGTTGATGCTGAGATCACCACTTGAAGCACAAGAAGGAAGAGGATGCTGTCAGCTTTTTTTCATTTGATGCCAATGACTCAGTGATTGCAAGTGATTCCTGGAGGCTACCCCCAAACCACCATTTCCCCCACAAAAGTCATGTACATCATATTTAAGGAAATCATGTTGATGATATACTGGCATTTATGTCACCCACAGCAGTTACAAGAAGCATATACCCATTTTGCTCCATTGAATAACCCTGAAAAACTGCCATCTACATCTAAGAGAAACACACTTTGTCTTCTACATTTATTTCAAAAGCTTTCCAGGTCAGGGAGGGCAGGGAGGCTTGGAGAATGACAACTGATTTTTCTGGATGTCATCGTAATTCATTTTTCTTTGATTCCAAAAGTGAAAAATACTAAATTTTAAATGGAAAAAATCTCAAAAAAGTCTTTCTACAACTTAGAAGTGTCTGCTATGGACCGTGTGCTGTTCGAGGCACTAGGCTTCACAAAGATAGGAAAAAGTCTCTACTTTCAAAGTGTTTGTTTACACTCTAACCAGAAGGAAGGCAGCAAGTTGCACATACACAGATTACTATAATACAAGGGAGAATGAGACCGGCACACAGGAGGGGTCCGGGAAAAGTAGTATAGAAATTGGGGGAGAAAGAAATCACTTTAAGCAGAGATCAGGACATAGGGACTGTCCCAAGGAGGTGTCAGCTGAATTCAATTGAATTCGATAACCATCGATAAATCATCTACTAAGGGCTAGACTCTGTGCTAAGGGTAGAGGATGCTCAGACAAAAATCGATATTGTTATTACCCGCAGGAACTTTCCTTTCTTTTGGAGTTAGGCTTTGAAAAAAGGGGGACCATCAACACCTGGAGAAGGGAAAAGGGGAGTCATTCCAGGGAGGAGACGTTGTGAACAAAAATACCAAGATAAGGGAGAAGATGAGAATTGACGATGCGATGTCATTCCATTCAATCAAATTTAGATTCCATAAAGGGGAGATCCACGAGCTTCAAAGGGAAGATAGAGCTAGATGGTGGAGGACCCTGAACCCCAGGATCCAGAGTGGATACTTTATCATGTAAATGAAGGGGAGTCCATGAGAGTTCTTGGTTAGAGAAGTGGCCTGATCATACGATCATAGTTAGAACTGGAAGAGGGCACGAATCCAACCCCTTCAGTGTACAGATGAGGACACTGAGACAAATAGAGGTGAAGTGATTCACCCATGGTCACACAGCTAGTCTGTGACTAGATTTGAACTCAGGTGTTCCTGACTCCAGGGCGAGGGCTCTAACCATTGTGACACCTAGCTGAGAAACTAAGGCACAGAAGAGTAACTTGTATAAGGTGAAAGTAAATGGCAAAATCGGGATTTGAATCCAGGACCTCCGTCTCCCAATCCAACATTCTTTTTTGATACACCAAGCTCCTATGCTTCTCTCTCCAAAGTCTTCATCACTACTGTTACCAATTTGCCAGAGGTTATTACTGGCATGAGAGGCAGTGAGGTAGTGGTTGAATGGCTGGAATTATGTCAGGAAATGAGTTCAAATCCTGTTTCCTACACACACTAGCTGGATGACCCTGGACAAGTCACTTAACCTCTTAGGGTCAAAAAACCAGGCGATTATACAATGTGTTGCTGTTCTGTATCACTGGAGGAAGATTTCTCACTGGAGCTTCCCACACTGATGAAACCATAGGCCTCAACCAAATAATAATAATAATAATAATCCTGGTATAAAATCATACTATTTAACCCATAAATCACTTACAAAATATTTTGCAGCAGGCAATTTACTTACAATGCCATTATCTTCTCTGAAATCTAGCTCCCCTAAATGATGGTTCTAAGCCTGGCTTCCTCAAACTAGGGGTTTGAGATTCTTCTCAGCTGGTGAAAGAAGGCTAACAATAGAACCCACCTCGGGAGCAAATGAGATAATAAATGTGTGAACAGCCTTGCAGGTCTTAAAGTGCTATGTAAATGGGGGTTGGTATTATTATTGACAAAGAATCACAAACTACCACATTTTCAACAGCTGTTTTTCAATGGGAGGAGGGGCAGAATATTAATTTGAGGTGTTTTTTTTTTCTCTTTCAGAAGAGAATCTAGAAAAACCTTTTGGAAGATAAGTTTTAGAAGATTTTTCTAAGCCAGTTCATTTTTGTTCTGACTCTTCCTCTTTTCTAGTATTCAGTTGTGTCTGGTAAAACTGGTGATAAACAGTAGTTCATTAATACTCTAGGGACTAAGTGGCACTCTCTGTATTTGAGTCAGTCACTCAGGGCCTATTAACCCTATTAGCCCATTTCTGTTGTTGCTCAGTCATGTCTGATTCTTTGTGACCCCATTTGGAGTTATCTTAGTAGAGATACTGGAGGGGTTTGCCATTTCCTTTTCCAGATGATAAACTGAGGCAAACAGGGTTCGGTGACTTGCCCAGGGTCACACAGCTAGTAAGTATCTGAGGTCACATTTGAACTCAGGAAGACGAGTCTTCCTGACTCCAGCCCTAGCACTCCATCCGCTGAGCCACCTCGCTGCTGCCCCTACGGGATCGTTGCCATCTCTTTAAGTACAAGAAGCAGTGTTGTTCCAAACGACATCCCCGTGGATGATTTCAACAGTCCAATACCTGCTTCACAGTCTTCTTCTCCATCCCAACCACATCCTTATGCTAGGGAACATTAACAAATATGCAGCAGGCACAATATTCTTAGGCTTGGCCTCAAATTAGACACGCTCCCCCAAGGGCTTCACTGAGCAAGAGTTTGAATCCTGCTTTAGTGAGGTATGCCTTGGGCAAATCAACCTTTCTCAGCCTCACTTTTCTTATCTAGACACGATAATAATAATAATAGTAGTAGCGCCTCCTTCACAGGGAAGAGCTTCACTGACCTACCAAGGCATGAATCCTGCTTTAGATAGACCTTGGACAAATCACCTCTCCACTCTCAGATTGAGTTTTCTCATCTATAAAATGGAAATAATAAACACCAGCACCTCTTTCGCAGGGTCATTGTGAAGAGTAAATAAAGTAAGTGTAGCCCTTTACAAACTTTAAAATGCTTCATAAATGATGATGATGATTATTAAGAACCTGTTGCTGACGGCGATTTGAATAGTTTTGCTCGACCTGTTCCGGCCATACTCTTTATATCTATTTGGTTTTGAGCAACGGCGGGCATGCTGGCTGAACAGACCTAGCACCAGAGGTGTGAGTCACCCCAGTGTCTGACTTGCTGCATTTGGCTTCCTATGTCTGCGACACAGATGAGCACTCCCCCACCTACGCTGGTGAAGGATTTCAAGAGAGCTCGGTATGATGCGACTGAGCTGCCCACCTGAAGGCATTATTCTGTTTTACTGTACCAAGGCACCAAAAGAAGCTATTCAGTATGCAGGTCAGAATAACAAGCCCCTTCTCTCACTCGACACCTTGGAGACTACACTATTGTAAACTTCTGGAAGGAATTATTTAGAGGGCAAGAGACAAGGAGAAATTGTGTTCTGTCTTCTGCATTTTAGACAATCATGGAATTTCAGAGTTGGCAGGGACCGAGTCCAATCTAACCTACGTGTGCCCTGGTTTCTTTTTGCAACATTCTAGTCAGAGGGCCATCCAGATTTTGTTTTAAAGGCTTCCAATGAAGGGGAACTCCTTCAAAGCTATCTCATTGTGCTTTAAGATTATTTTAGCTGTTAGAATGTCTTTCCTGACATCAAGCCTTCCACCTGCTGTTCCTCTATCTGCCCTCTGTAGGCACTATGCTTCTCTATAGAATTACTCCGCAAAACCCTAACACTAGCACCCTGTTTTAAGGCACAGGTAGGCATGAGGAGGTGCCAGGCTAGTCAAAAATGCAAATTCCCTGATATTCTAGGGGCATGCTGCTGGACATATGTGGTACCCTGTAGGTTTTATAGATTCATAGACTCAGAAAGTCAAAGAGATGTCATCTTTTTCATTTCCCCCACTTTATATGAATGAGGAAACTAAAAATATGACAATTAAAAGGACTTACGGTGTGGCGGAAGGAAGGTGAACAGAACCAAAAGAAGGAAGTATAAATTGGCTAACAGAGATGAATGACAATGTGCGACCAAGACTCCTGGGGAAAACTCTAGGGTGTGCCTAGAAAATTTGTAAGATTCTTTATTCATGAGATTAACTAATTTAAATATAAATAGTTACTAAACAAAGTTTGGTTGGGTATATTTGATGTCCATTGTTAATATTTTAATCAAACAAAAAAATAAAAGAGACTTTGAGTGATGGGAAATTCCTAGGCAACCACCTACAAGAGCCTTACAGCCCAGTCAAAGGCCATCAGAGAAGGTGTTCTTGACCTACCAAGCCACTCTGACCTAGCAGCTGTCTTGTGGTGCAGGCTGTTACCTAAGGAGGCTAGAGACATCAAAACATGTAATCCACAATTGTGAGTTTTCCCAGAGATACATGGGTTTCCCTACTCAAGTACATTCCTCCTAAATTTACATTCTATAAATCTGTACTCCCTCCTCTCCACAAATACTGTATATATTGATTCAGGGAAATGAGTGGATTATGATGCTGTCATTATTCTGGCTTTATAGTCTATTTAGTAAATGTTTCATCCTATATTTAGCTTACTTGCTATATATTTGTTTGCATTTTGTTTCCACTATTAGATTGTAAGTCCCTTGAGGGCAGGGACAGTCTTTCGCCTCTTTTGTACCCTTAGCATTTAGTACACTGAGCTGCACATAGTAGACACCTAATAAATGTTTGTTGATTGACTGACTGAAGAATTTTTAAAAATAAACACCTAAGTGAGGTATTACTCAAGCCAGATACAAGCATTGGTGAGAAGCATACTTTTTAAACTATATCACATTTAATATATTCCTCACGTTCTTATTCACCTGCTTTTGCTAGTCTTATCTGATAATATTTGGAGTGAGGTAAATATTAAGACCATTTATTGAAATAATCATATGTCAGGGACTAGAATGTGCAAAATTAAAAAAGAAAGTTGCAGTTCCCTGGTAAGTTTACAAAACTTTGTTGGTTGTGTAAGATGGAAGAATAAGGCACAGGAACTAGAACTGTATATAACCATGACACTCTTCATTACTGTATTTTATTTTCTAATTCATTTTTCCTCCACTGATAAAATTCAGATGCTGTGAAATTCCCAAGGAAAGTGAATATTCTCTAAATTTTGAATTTCTGAATGATGGTAGGATCAGCACTATGACTTACATTCAAGAAATATTTGTTGATTTCAGATGGGAGTCTTGTGAAACTAACCTAATGGAAATCTTTCCTATTAGTCACCATCATTCTGCTAGGTTGTTTTGCTAAGGGGATTTTATTTCAGGCCAGGTAGAGTAGGATCATGGGAAAACTCTTGGGAGAGTTTGTTGGGTGATGTCTATTGTGTCAAAATAAGATCCATCAATAGAAAAGAAAAATGAATAAGGAGAATGGAATTCTGTTTCATGATTACTAAACGATGTACCAAGACCTGCCAGCAATGCTTTTAAAAGACAAATAAAAATCAGTCACAATAGGCCAATTTACAAGACACAAACAACACAAATAAAACTCATTTCAACATTTATTGGACTCCTCTACCTCCTTCATTTACCTGAGTTCCAAGCCCTTTTCCCAATGAGAAGGAAAGTTAAGGCTATAACTGAGTAAGAACTTCCCCCAACTTACAGTTGACTCCAGCTTCCCTTAGCTGGAAACAAAATAAAACTAAAAACAGGAAATGTTTGTGATGTATTACTGACATCCTTTTAGGAGTCATACAATTTTATAGTTGAAAAGAATATTAGAACTTATATAGTCCCTTCATTTTACAGTTGTAGAATCTAAGTTTGTGTCTACTCAAGGACCAACAGCTTTTAATGGCAGAATTGGGATTTGAACCTAGAACTTTATATTCCAAGTTCCATGACTTTCCCACTACGAATTTCATGGTCTGCCTACCCAGTTATCAGTCATAGGGACTTGCAGTGTTCACAATAAGCATAAGCAAATATCCCATCATGCAGACACCTGCAGTTTACATGCCAGCATATGTTTACAGGGGGGGAAAAAGTAAATCTTTAGGTTTATAAGTTCAGCATCCAAGTGGCCACTTATTCCCTTTTAGGCATTTTGGTATATTTAGAGTCATAGGCAAAAACCGTTATAGCTAGACAGAGCCTTAGAGAGAACATTTTAGTGAAATTGCTTCATTTTACTGATTAGGGTATATAAAAAAGAGAGAAAGCCTCCTAGAGTTGAAGTGCTAGTTAGCCTGTCTTCCTTCTGCTTTTCAAAAGTGGTGGTTGAGAAATCAACCAAAAGGTTTTTCCCGGTCATTTTTTTCTCTTTGTTCCTCTTGACATGAAGATTGACACTTCTTTTTCAATTATTTTTATTTGTGGAAATTATATCTTTCAAGTATTTTAGAAATAGTTCCATTTAGGGCTCCCTTTTCCCATGTTTCTAAATGGTGCTGATTTGGACAGGAATTGTTTTCTACTTAGCACTAAAGAAAATCCCTATAGGATAGGCAAATAATTTTATTTTAGTTTAATTTTCTTGTTTAATTACAGGGTATTAACTGTAAAAGACTTTCATGTGCTATGTTCCATCACTTAGCAGTAATGTGCTATTTCTTCTAGCCCATAGTCCCTTGAATGAATCCATTCAAAGGTTCACATTAGCTTGATCTCCAGTTTCTAAGGGAAAAAAAAATAGAACTCCATACTCTAGACTACGTACTCATTGATTTGCTGTGCCTAAAATTGTAGCTTAATGAAGTTTGAAGAACTGACTTCCAGGAATTGTTGTCATTGTTGTTTGGGAGTAGAGGTTGGCCGAAATACACATATTTTTTTCCCAAGGAAGATACCATAAAATCTTTTTTACTGTTAAACTAACATAATTCCTTGCAAGCTCTACTAAATGCAATTAAAATAAGTCAACATCTAAGCATTTTTAACAAAACCGAGCTTCTCATATAAAATCCAGTACTTTTTTGCAAATTATCTATTACATATGTTTTTATAGAAGGCAAGGACACATTATATATCTAAAACCACTTCATTTCCACCAAAATCCCAATAACTCAGTATTTTGTCAAAAAGCATGCCATTTCTGACACCCCATTCTTTCGCAAGCATATTGAAAAAAATCAAATTTTTTAAAAGTTTGGTATGCTTGAATTCTGCCTTTTCATTGATCTTCCAGTCACTCACCTGTGAGTATCTCTAGAATTCTAAAACGATCCTCTGGTTATATTCCTCTTTGGGATGGTCCGGGCATACTCATCACCAATTTCATCCTGTCAACAAGATGTGAATTAAAACAGAGTCATAGAAAAAGACAACCAAAATGCTAAAATTATCTAAAAGTAAATTGCTGAATTACCACTTCCTATTTGGAAGTAACGCCTTTCTAGACCGAGGGTAAATGCTTAACCATGCGTGTCCTGTAGCTTGCAAAATTACATATAAACTGTGTAGTCCTTGGATTTCATGAACATTTAGAAAAAAAGAACAGAACCAGGTTTACAGTGAGTAAGATGAGAGGAAAGGTGATATGAACTAGACATTTCACTCAGACGAAGAACATCCTTCTCTCCCTATACACTAAAATTCACTGGAATCCATTAAAATTAGGGAAAATATACCCATTTTAAAACTTAACAATAGCCATTTCTCTCCCCCGCAAGATTGTAGAATCTCTAGATTGGAAGGTTTGGTCTTTCTTTTCTAATGGAACAACCACCAGATTTGCAGTCAGAAAAGCCAAACTCCAGTCCCAGTCTACTATGACCCAGCTGGCTGGATAAGTCACTGTATTTTTCTAAGCCTTGACTTCTTTATCTATTGATAATGCTTTTGTTACCTGCCTCACAAGGTTGTCATGAGAATTAAATGAGATAATGGATGCAAAACTCTGCAACCTTAAAACACTGCCAATATATATACACAAACTACTTGTAGTAGGAAGAGCACTAGAACTGAGGTCAAAAGACTTAAATTCAAGAGAACATTGTATACATTGACAACAATGTTGTTTTAAGAACCACTTTGAGTAAAAAAGTCATTTTGACTATTATAAATTCCCTAATTAACTTGTAAAGGACATATGAAGGAAGACACTATATGCAGGAAGGAGAAGGAATTAATAAACAGAAGTATATAGAGAAAAGTTTTACATTTATATATATGCACATATACATATTTGTGTCTAATGGTAGCCATCTCTAGGGTGGAGGAGTGAAGGCGAAGGGAAGAAAAAAGGAAAAAAAGGAAATTTACATGACAACTTAATTCTATATTTAAAAGGAATAGCAAGTTGTACATAATAGATTTGAAGTATTATGTGTAATCATCTTTTTTATTATACTATTCCATGGAAATGCTTGTTTAATTCCACAAACTAAAAATTAAATAAAATTTTTTTTAAAAAGACTTGGATTCAAATTCTGATTCCAGGACTTCCTGACTATGAGAATGTGGTAAATCAATCTCTTTAAGTATCAGTTTTTTTTAATCTATAAAATAATACTTGTACTATTTACAGGCCTTCTTAACATGTGTGTGTGTATGCGTGTGTGATAGACTCCTTCGGCAATCTAGTGAAGTCTATGGACCCTTTCCCAGATGAATGTTTTTAAATGTATAAAATACACAAGATTATAAAGAAAATCAATTATATTGAAATACAGTTATCAAAATATGTTTTTTTTTTTTTCTGAAAAAACAAGGTCACAGAATCCCAGGTTAAGAAGATTTACCTTACAGGATGGCTGTAAGGACAGCTCTTTGCAAACTGAAAAGTGCTAAATCAATGTGAGCTATCATTATTGCCTACTGGTGCACACACACAACACACAACATACACACATACACACACACACGAGATAAAGTAGGAGTAGGTTAATTGTTCCTTGTAGTCACCTTTTTTTTTTTAGTTTTTGGAACTATAGTCAGGGACCACAGTCCTATTATCATTAGAAGAGTAGAATAATAATTGCTAGCATATACATGTAGCACTTTAAGGTTTGCAAAGCACTTTGTGCGTTTTATTTTATTTTATTTTAGTCTCACAACAATCCTGCATCATAGGTGCTTTTATTCCCCTTTTTAGATAAGTGGGACCTGAGGCTGACAGAGGTTAAGTGACTTGCCCAGGGTCACAGAATTTGAACTCACGTTTTTCTGATTCCATATCCACTGAGTCACTTAGCTGAACACAATATTACCGACCTTCCATCCCTGGAACATGCATTTGAAATCATTTTTCCATTTGAGATGCTGAGTTCCCACTCAACCAACCACACTTTCGAGCCCTGTTGAAAGAATGTCACGCTTTTGCAAGCTGATTGGTCAGGACTAGAGATGTGGTCTGTGACCTCTCAGCAGAGTTTTTTCAATATGTAAAGCTAGCCAGCTGGCTCATGTAAGGATCATTTAACAAAGCTTGGTGTACCACGTTGTAACCACTTGGGCTAACCATCTTTATAGCATAAGAGTCAGTAAGTAGAAAGTACATATGGTAGCCGATATTTCATTGAATAACACGTGATGATGAGATTCAGAAGCAAACAAGTAAATTAAGTTTGAGGTCTCAATGACAGAATTGTAGAGGTGTTAGCCACAAATCTTTTTTTTTTTTTAATTTATTTTTGACGTGTTTGGTTTTCAGCATTGATTTTCACAGGCGTTAGAATTACAAATTTTCTCCCCATTTCCTCCCCGCCCCACTCCAAGATGGCGTACATTCTGGTTGCCCTGTTCCCCAG
>CM053627.1:77987755-78016387 GCA_028646595.1 Phalanger gymnotis
GTGGGGCCCTGCTTCCCTCTGCCACTTTGTGGGTTCTGCAGCTCTAGAATTGGTTCAGAGCCATTGTTTTATAGGTTTTTGGAGGAACTTGGTGGGCAGCTCACGCCAGTCACTGCTTCCCAGCCGCCATCTTGGCTCTGCCCCCCAGCCACAAATCTAAACAAAAGCTGTGGGTCAATGTCCCTGAAGATACCAAAAAGCACGTGGCCAAGGGACGAAATGAAAAGTCAGATTAAAAATAAGATTTGGCAGACTGTCAGTGACAAAATTTCAGATTTAACCATAGCTATGACATACATTTTTACTTAGAGAATTTAATGTTCCTATGATTCTTAGGTGTGTAGGAGAGAACAGTCTCTTCCAAACTACATAGGCTTCATAGCTCTTATTCCTGCTGGGCCTCAGTGGAGGGAAGAATTTGAAGCTATTCCCCCTTTTCTGGATGGTGACTGACAGAAGAGTTTCCATTCATTAATCTTGACTTCATAGTGGGAGCCCAAAGCAGGAGAAACAGAGTGGGTAATATGGAGAATACAAGACTATATATATATTCTCCAACCTAATCACAAGTCCATTCCTTACGGCTTATACTCACCAAGGACTACACAACATTTCTGCCTATGAGAAGGATCAGAGTTCATGTGTGAACTGTGGGTCTCCCTTCCCTATTCTCCCCTCCCCCCACCACCTTCTCTCCTATCCCTGAACCTCAGCCTGCATGACACAGGATGGCCAATGTATACAATTTAAATCTGATGGACCATTATTCCCTTAGTGGGAAATAGGAAAGGCAGAGACAGATAACTTTTAATCAACAAGTGAAAAATAAACATTAAAGAACACAAAATTTTGCTTCAATAATACCTGGAGAGAGATAGTTTAAGTCACAGAACAGCAACCCACGGCACTGGTACCAAGTATGCCACACCAGATTCAATTCAACAATCAGTTATTTTAATTATAGTATTATACTATAATTATATACATGTAATTGCTATTCACTGTTCATACTGCTGCGACAAGCAGAATGGCATAGAGGATAGACTAGTCAACAGTTCAAATCATCTGACACAAGCCATATGACCCTGGGCAAGCCACTAAACCCTGTTTGCCTCAGTTTCCTCATCTGTAAAATGATATGGAGAAAGAAATAACAAACAACTTTAGTATCTTTGCCAAGAACACCCCAAATGGGGTCACAAAGAGCTAGACATGATTGAAATGACTGAACAACAAAATCTATATCTAAACTACAGAAAGGATATATCAATCTCCATGGATGGAAAGAGTTCCTATACCAAAAAAATCATAGATCCTTGACATACCAATGTATGTTAAAGGCACTGCACTAGGCAATTTTAAGAGCTAGAATGATGGCCAAGTACAGGCAAAATGTGAGATTTATTAAGAGGGTCATCCTACTTCCCTCTAAGTACAGGGACTTCCTCCTGGAGTTCCTTCCACACTCAACATACACACACACACACACACACACACACACACACACACACATACATCCTATGTTTGTTCCTTCTAGTAGACTGTGAACTAGTCCTAACTAATGTATTTTCTGAAAATTAAGGTGACAAAGTCGATAACAGCTTAAATTCAATCGGAAGTATTTTCATTTTAAAAGGACTCTCCTAAGGACTCATGGAATGCTATCGCTGGAAGGAATTTTGGAGATGATTTAGTCCAACTCTTGCATTTTACCAAAGATGAAACTCATGCTTAGGGAGGTTAAGTGACCTGAGCTTAGTCACACAGCCGGTAAGTAATAAAGATTGAACTTGAACTCAGGCTAAACAGACCAAAGAACAGTTACGTATCTCCTGAACGTAGGTTTGTAAAGCTTGTACAGAGGAAAGGATGCTGGATTTGAAGAAGGGACTCGGGTTAGAATCCTGCTTCCGTCACAGAGAGAGTCAAGTCTTAGACTACACTTAACTTTTCTGGTACTCATTTTCCTCATCTGAGTAATGAAGGATTTGGACCAGATGTCTTCTAAAATTCCTCCCAGAACCAAATGTGTGATCACATGGTTGCTATAACTGGAGGGGGAAAAAGCCATTCTGCTCTTCTAGTTATCAAGAATTAAATGTTACTTGAAAAAAATGGGAAAAAATGCTTTAAAGAAGAAAAAAGAAATAAATTGAAGATTCAAAAGGGAATCCTCATCTGTATCAGGAGGCTGAAAGATGGAAATAATAGCACCAACTTATCCTCTCAGCGTTATCCCACACTACTTGTATTTGTTCCTTCAATCAAAATGTATTTAGTAGGGGAAGAAGGAAAGAAGGATCATTAAACCTTTGTAGTTATGGACTCGGTATGAGTTCCATCCAAAAGAGAGTGGATGTGGGCTCTCTGAGGATAAAGTAGCTTCTTATTCCTTTAAGGAACGATAAAGAGTTTACCCAATACTCATAAAAGAAAGAAGAAAGGGGTAGGCAACTTTCTGCCAGTATACTTGAAAGGCCACATGTCAGTGTTGCCTGAGCAGTAAAGAGGTATATTTTCTTCCTGGGGGAAGTATCTGGAATGTAATGGGGAGCTTCCTGAGATGTGTCAAACCTAGACACCACTATTCACTTATGGTGACTTATGTGGGGACCAATTACACCACCAAAAGGAGCCTAGAAAGTAATACTGGGAAGTATGAAGCCCTGGGAAAGAAAGCAAAGACAGGTGTAGTCATGCTTTTGGTTTTGTTTTTTTTTGGTTTTTAATTACTGATGCTGATTGAACGTGGGAGCTTCAGAAAAGAAAGGGAGATTTAGGATGTTAACAGCTGGTTAAAGCAATGGTGTTTTGACAACAGGATTTGAAATTTGGGGAGATGACTTCAAAGACAGGAATGATGAGCTTTGGCTAAGGATGTCAGGGATGTGCTCTTCAATGTTTAACCAGTTCTCAAAAAATGTGAGCACAACACACTTTGAAAATGAATTTGCTCGTAAAAAATGATAAGTAAGCAAATTTCATAAAAACCTGGACTTACATGAACTGATGCTGAGTGAAGTGAGCAGAACCAAGAGAACATTGTACACAGTAACAGCAACATTGTGCGATGATCAGCTTTGATAGACTTAGCTCTTCTCAGCAGTACAATGATCTAAGGCAATTCCAAAAGACTCATGATGGAAAATGCTGTCCACATCCAGAGAAAGAACTATGGAGTCTGAATGCAGATCGAAGCAGACTACTTTCTCTTTTTGGGTGTTTTGTTTTTTCCTGTCTCGCGGTTTTTCTCTTTTGTTCTGATTCTTCTTTCACAACATGACTAATGTGGAAATATGTTTAATATGATTGTACATGTATAGCCTAAATCAGATTGCATGCTGTCTTGGGGAGGGGGAGGAGGAAGGAGGGAGGGAGAAAAAATAATTTGGAACTCAAAATCTTATAAAAGTGAATGTTGAAAACTATCTTTACATGTAATCTGGAAAATAATAAAGTACTATTAAGTGGGGGGAAAAAGAAAATTAATCTGCATCAGTAACATTTCCCTCATCATTTTCTTGCTATCGACAAAATGATAAATCAAACCCTGACTTATAACCTATGCTGATTTCTAAAGTACAAACACCCACAATGAAAATTTAACAATTGGCTCTGGAACCTAGTCAATCTGTCTCCAGAATACCCCAGAAGCGAGGTGACTCAATGGACCGAATGCTGGATCTGGAGTTAGGAAAGCCTAAATTCAAAGCCAGCCTCAGACACCAGTTACGGATTGTGGACAAGTTCCTTAAGCTTTATCCACTTCACTGTCTTCAGCTATTAAATGGGGATGATAATAGCACCTACCTCCTAGGGTTTTTGGAATAACATGAGATAATATTTGTAAAATTCTTCGATAACCTTAAAGTGGTTAATAAATTAGTGATTAGTAAAGTGGTTAGCCATAAAGGCTAGTGAAGCAGCACAGCGGATAGAGTGCTGGGTCTGTGATGAGGGAGACCCGAGTTCAAATCTGGCTTCAGACTCATATAAGCAGCATGATTTGGGGCAAGTCACTTAAATCTGTCTCCCTCAGCTTCCTCTTCTGTAAAATAAGGATAATAGTGACACCTACCTCTCAGGGCTGTGGTGAGGATCAAATGAGATGATCATTGTAAAGCACTTGGCACAGTACCTGACATACAGGATAGCTATTATGATTGTTGTTAAGATTATCAATCGTTAAGCACAACAGGAATTACCAATCACCAAGGCAAACAAGAGATATTAACACAAGGAAGTAAATTCAGTCTTATAGATATCACTGAAACTTGGCGGATGGGACACGTGAGAGGAATGTGACTATTGAAGGGCCTTAATAGTTAGTGGGGCAGTGGAATAGGACTGGCTATTGGGAAGATACACTCATCTAAGGAAATCTGAGAATTGGAGAAGGACATATAGTCAAGGATCAAGAGAGACAAAGATCCATCCTCACTCACAATACTACATCCCCTGCCATTGTAGCGACTCTCCCCTACACCAGAAATGCCCTCCCACCTTGCTTCTGTCTTTTGGATTCTCTTGTTTCTTTCAAAAATCTGCTCAAGCAACACCTCCTACACGAAGTCTTCCTTGATCTACTCTAGTTGCTAGTGTTCTCTCCCCACTCTCCCAAAAATGACCTTGCATTTATTTTGTATATACATTTATTTTATATGTGTGTGCACATTTACCATATATACATTTATTTTATGTGTGCACATTTATCATATATGTTTATTTCATATGTGTGTGCACATTTACTATATATACATTTATTTTATATATGTGTGCACATTTACTGTATATACGTTTATTTTATACGTGTGTGCACATTTACCATATATATGTTTATTTTATGTGTGTGCACATTTACCATATATATGTTTATTTTATATGTGTGTACATTTACCATATATACATTTATTTTATTTGTGTGTGCACATTTACCACATATACATTTATTTTATATGTGTGTGCACATTTATCATATATACGGTTATTTTATATACATTTGTCTCCTCACCAATAGAATGAATTTGCTCAGAAACAGAGATTGTTTCATTTTTTGACTTTTTTTATCCCCAGTTCCAAGCACAATGCTGCCTAGCACATGCTGCAAATAAATCCTTACTGATTGATTAATTGGTTGATTGGAAAAAAAAATCAGAAGCAGCATGGGGGTAGGAGTACAATGCAGACCAACCAATCAGCAGGAGATTACAAGTCTAGAAACAGATGCTGAGACAATATGCAAATGAGTCTGTCAAACCAGTCTGTCAAACAAGTGGTGAGTGCCCTGCCCCACCTCTGCTTCCCAAAGATGTCCTCTAGACCGTAACCATCTGCTTCCTCTCCATGCCCTGTAGTCTGCCAGCACTGCCATCTGACCTACTTATGCAACCTAAGGACCCCAAATCTTGTCATCCTCCATGTTTCAGACCCTTTATTTAGGACTTCTGGGCTTCTCTGCAGCTAGACCTTCCTCCTCCAAGTGGTGTGATCCTCTTAGGAGCAGAAAGTGTCTCAAGTTCCATTGTTCATGCACACCCTTAATAAATAGGGGGAAGAAAGAAGAGAATAACCATTTATACAGTTAGTGCCTACTACTGCGTTGGGCTCTTTTTACCAATCTCATTTGATCCTCACAACAACCCTAGGAGGGAAGTGCTGTTATTATGGTTTTTTTACACTTGAAGAAACCGAGTCAAACAGAGATTAAGTGACTTGCCCAAGGTCACACAGTTAACAAGTTTCTGAGACCAGATTTGAACTCAGGTCTTCCTGACCCCAGACCTAGCACTATATCCAGTGAACCACCAGGTGCTTCTGAATACTTTTTCATTCATTCATTAAGCCACTTTTCCAAGGTTACACTGCTAGTGTCTCAGAATAGAGCAGGAATCTAGGTCCCTCGACTCCAAGATTCACATGTTCTCCGTTTTGCAACATAGCTTCTCATCAGAAAATTAACCTTTGGAAGGGTATCTCACACCAGACTCTGCCTCTGGGGCTTTTATTTGGTCTGAAAACTTTGCTACTGAAGAGTTATTCCATTTCTCCTTGCTAAAGGCCAGATTTCTCTGTCTGCAACTATTGTTTCAAGTAAAAATCAAGTTATAGTAGCACATATTCACTGATGACTTATTGTGAAGAAGGCCCTGTGCCAAGAGACATAGCCGAAGGGACACCAAATGTATAAGACGTTGTTCAGGCCTCCAGGGAGCTTGCAATGCAGCTTGGGAAACTGGCATCATCATATGAAGAATGATGCAGGCCAGTGAGACAAGGCCTCCCCATGGAGGGCGTAGTAAATGCGGAATATCAGCAGTGCAGCCCTTGCTTCCAAAGGAATTATGCTAAGCCCTGTGCCTATTCTTATCAGACCTATTCATGAACATAATATTCAAAAATAGCTGTGTTTGCATACCCTACGTATGAGTATCGACTATCTTCGTCCATCTCAGTATGAAACCCCACAACCTTCTGACTTGATGGTTCAGTCAGCGGTAGCACTATTTCCTCTCTCTCTCTCTCTCTCTCTCTCTGTCTACCTCTCTCTCTCTCACTTACTCCCTCCGTCTCTCTGTGTCTCTCAATATCTCTCTCCCCCTTTCACTCTCTGTATCTCCTCTTCCTCCTTGTCTCTCTCTCTCTTTCTTTTCTTCTGTTCCTCTCAGTCTCTATCCCCCTATCTCTCTCTCTGCCTCTCCTCCTGTCTTTCTCTCATCCTCTGTATCTCTCCCAGTCTCTCTCTATGTCTCTATCTCTATCTGTCTCCTTTCCTAGCTGACTTCCTGGGTGCACTCATATGTACATCTCTGTTTTCCCAGGTGACAGTAATAGGAACCAAGCAGCTGTCAGGGAAGCAGCTGTGCACGTGTTCTTGTGTCCTCTTGAGTGTGAGCAAGCATGCCCATGCGTTTTGTCTATTTTTCAGTAAATGTTGTGGTTAGCTTAAGGAGGCCGCATCACTGTTTCTTGAAACCCCAAACTTACCTGAATAACACAAGAAGTTGAACAATAACACAACAATAGAAGAGATGCCATGAGACAGTATACAATTTACGCTAAATGTGTGCCTTAGCCAAGTGGTGTCCAAAGTTGAGACTGGGTGACCTCAAAGGGTATGTGATCAACCAAACAGCAGGTGGAAAGATGGCTTCAAGCCCACCCTCCTAACAATGCCCACTTATGGGACTTAACTGCAATGCAAGCACATATATCCTCTATACCTTATCATCTAACCCTGCTCTACTCTGACCCTTCTCATTATCGTGCACACTTCTAACTTGGCCTCTTCTGCATCAGCTCTCAGCCCCTGAGGGAAATGGAAGTTATGACCTATTTGCAACCCAAGTACCCACAGCAGTGGCTACTCAGGCATCAATGGGAAAATTAGACATACATCCCAACCCTGACACACCAGCTTCCAGCCTTCCAGAATACTTCTGACCTCAGGAGGTACTCATTGTGGAGTTGATTCTGTGCTTCAAGTCACTGGCGTGTGAACAAGAACCTCATCTCACTGCTTTTAATGTAGGGGAGGATGATGAGGCATCACAGATCTCATGAACTTATGTCCTATCCCCAAGACATCCCTCTTCCAAACTTCCTTGTCTCTCTTAAGAGCAACCAACATTCTCCTGGTTCACCCAAACTCTCAACCTTGGCGTCATCCTCAAGACTTGCTTTCTCTAACTCTGCATATCCAATCATTTGCAAAACCTTGGCATTTCTATCTCTACATCTCTTCTATCTATTCCTTTTCTCCACTCATCCAGGTACCACTCTAGTTTGGGCCCTCTTCACTTCTCCTAGACTATGGCAGTGACCTCCTAATGGGTCTCTCAGCCCCTAGTCTTTCCCTACTCCAATCAACTTTCCATAGACTTGCTGCAGTGATTGGCATTGGCCTCTTGATGGGTCTCTCAGCCCCTAGTCTTTCCCCACTCCAACCCACTTTCCATAGACTTGCCACAGTGATTTTTCAAAAGCCAAAGACTGACCAGGTCCTCTTCCTACTCAACAAATTCCAGTGTCTCACTATGGATTCTAGAATCAAATATCAATTCCTCTTTGGGGCATTTAAAGCCATTTACCACCTGGCCTCAATCTACCTTTGCTGCCTGATTACTCCTCCCACCCCCAACTCTACAATTCAGCCAAAGCAGCTCTTTTTGTTATTCCTCATACTTAATCAAAAACACAACTGAAATATCTATACATCAAAAGGAAATTGAGATATGATAACCATCCATTAAGCAGAATCACATAGAGAAAAAAGAATTGATTTACACTGAAAACTTTCTGCTGAAATGAAGTCAGAATCAATTTACTTCTGCATGTTTTTGCATTTCATATGAACAGCTACATCACTCCTGATAAAGACCTGTTATCTTTACTGTCATGAGCTATTATTTTATTTTTGTTATGTGTATTCTAACTGATCAAATTAACTGGATAAGTAATTACTAACAAATAATTATTATTTACTTCTGGCTTATCCTTAGGACTTAATATTAATGATATTTTAGCAAGAATAAAAATATTTTATGCTTCCAATAGACAAAATTTTAAAACATTTTGAAAATATTATTTCATCTTTGTCTCATCCTTTTTAGTTCTTATTTTTGCATTTGTTTTATTGTATATAATATATGAACACAGCCGCACATGCATATAGCTTATAGATAAATATACGTATTTTGGCAAGGCATATTCAAAACTTTTAATGGATAGGGTATGCAAATAAAAAAATTATAGACTACTGGCTTACACCAACATCTAAGAGGACTCCAGAAAACATTTTAATTTACTTATCTGAGAAAGCCACATTTAAAAAATTTTTTTTTCCTAATGTATATGTCTCAGTTTGATCCGGTTTATAATAAGGATTGGTTTGCTCTGTACCTTAATGCCACACTGGCCCACATTCTATCTGCCTGCCTCTTAAAGGACATTTAGTTTTAATTTGTTTCTCACTCAGCATTGTACCACTCAGGTGGTAAAATGTGGTGGCATCTTTTAGGTTTCTACTGTTGGTTAAAACCTTGGGTTGAGTGTAAGACTTTTCTGTTGCATTTTGATAAGAAGCCTGACTCAAACTTTTTTTAATGTTTTGATGAATCTGTGATCTCACTAATATGGGCATTCCTTTCAGTGGTACAGATTGAAACCCATTCACCTTGTCTTCTCCTATGTAACGCTCAGTCACGTCCTTCCAGACATTGTCTGTTTGGGGGCCATTCAAAATGTTGGGAATATTCCTTTAGATCTTTTGACTTTGCATGGCTGGTAATGGGACAGATAGACTATCTATTAGTTCTCTCTCTCGTCACATGATCAACGCACCTCCTTTTCCTAATCATACATCTCTGATGGTATCTTTCCCTTCTTTGCAGTCCTTTGCTGGTAACATGTTGCAGCCTCTTGGTGACGCAGCGGATAGAGTGCTAGGCCAGGAGTCAGGAAGACTTATCTTCCTGAGTTCCAATCTGGCCTTAGACACTTATTAGCTGTATGACTCTGGGCAAGTCACTTAACCCTGTTTGCCTTGGTTCCTCATCTGTAAAGTGAGCTAGAGAAGGAAATGTCAAACCACTACAGTATCTTTGCCAAGAAAACCCCAAATGGGGTCATGAAGAGTCAGACACGACTGAACAGCAATATCAGCACCACATGCTCATCTCGTACTCCTCCGCTGCCTTTTGTAGGACCTACAACTCTGATTCCTCAGTGACTGATATATTATGACTCACAACCATATAGCATCAATGAAGCGTATTGGACTTGAGCAAAATGAGCCTTTTTTATTAGGGAGAAACTTGGTATAACCAAAAGTATTCAGCAATTTCCAATGGCAACCCAACCCATTCCCTTCCTCCTATTCAGTTCTGGGCCTATTTCATTGTCTCTCAATAGTATCTGTTCGGGATATATGTGATTATGGGTGGTGTTAGAAGACTGAGCAGCGTTCGTGGGCTTGAGGAAATCAATACAATATCATCTGCAAAGAGGAATACTTGCAGGGCTCTGTGATGACTGCCTTCAGGACAGTGGAAAATATCATTGATGAGCATATGCACCCTTGTTTTATGCTTCACTTGAAATTAATTTAATTGGCAATTAAATTAATTTAGATTCTAAGCTCCTTGAAGGCAGGGATTTTTTTGCCTCTTTTTTGTATACCCAGAGCTTAGCGCAGTGTGTGATATCTTGTTGGACAAGGGTTTCAAAGTAGCATGAACCAAGTTTCCATAATGTCAATGGAATGTTTAAGTTGAAGAAATCTTGGGTTATAACCATCAATTTAAGGATCTGTATATAGTTCTGAAGGATTAGGCAGATTTATATTTTAAATTTTTATAGCAATATTTTTGGTAATAACAAAGAATTGGAAGGAAAATGAGTGCCCATTTATTTGGGGAATGCCTAAACAAATATTGGTGAATTAACATAATGAAATATTATTACTCCATAAAGAAATTATGAAGATGAATCCAGAGAAACACAGTAATGCTTATAGAAACTAACGTACATGAAAATAAATAAGCAACACACATTTATTAAGGGCCTACTATGTGCTAGATACTGGAGATATAAAGGCAAAAATGTGAAAGTCTCTGCATTCAAAATGTTTACAGTCTATTGGAGAGAAAACACACATACATATATATATATGTATATATATATTTGTGTGCGTATGTGTATATATATATATATATACATATATATATATGTAATTTTGAACAGAATATATACATAAATCCCACAAAGAAATCTAGGGCAGGGGGAAACTAACACCGAGAAGCACTAACAGCTAGGGGGATCAGAAAAGGAGTCATATTGGAGGTGGTCCTGGAGCTTAGCTTTGAAGTTAACTAGAGTACCCACTGGAGAAGGAAATAGCAAACCACTCCAGTATCTTTGCCAAGAAAACCCCATATACGGTAACACAGATTCAGACACGACCTACTGACTAGACAACAACAAGGGTTCCCAAAAGGGAGAAGGGGGTGCATTGCAGGTGTATGGAGGAGTCTCTGTAAAGGCACAGCTCTGGAACATAGAATCTCATATGTGAGGAACAGCAAAAAGTCAGTTTGGCTGAACCATAGAATGCATGAAAGGAAATAATGTACAAGAAACCTAGAAAGTTAGGCTGCAACCTCGTGGCAAAGGGCTTTAAATGGCCAACAGGGAAGTTTGTATTCAGTCCTAGAGGAACCACTAGATTTTAATAAGCAGAGAAGTGATATTGTCAGCCTCATGCTTTAGGAATAGATCTTTGGCAATGGTATGGATGATGAAATAGGGAGATTCTTGAAGCAGAGAGGCTAATGGCTCTTGAAATAATCTTGACATAAAGTAAAGGCCTGAAGTTGGGTGCTCACTTTATATGAATGGAAAAAAAAAAGAGATATAGTCAAGACATGTTGTGGATGTAGAAATCACAAAATTTTGCAATCACTTGGACATGTGGAAGAATGACTCCACAGGTGCAAGCCTGGGTCACTGGAAGACAGTGGTGCCCTCGGTAGAAATAGGGAAGTTTGGAAGAGGGATATGGATCTTAGTAGAAATATAGTAAGCTCTGTTTTAGACATAAGGAAGTTGAGATGCCTATAGGACATCCAGTTGAAAATATCCAATAAGAATGTGGCGATGTGGGGCAGCTAGGTGGCGCAGTGAGTAGAGCACCAGCCCTGGAGTCTGGAGTACCTGAGTTCAAATATGGCCTCAGACAATTGACACATTTACTAGTTGTGTGACCTTGGGCAAGTCGCTTAACCCCAATTGCCCTGCCATCCCCCCTGCAAAAAAAAAATACAAAAAAAAAAAAAGAAAGAATGTGGCGATGGGAAACTGGAGCTCAGGAGACGGAATAAGTCTGGTCAAAGAGATCTGAGGATCATCTACTTAGAGATGATAATTAAGCCCATGGCCTTGATAAAGGTCACTTTCCTAATCAGAAATTCTCTATCATACTGTGGCTCCAAGAAGATGAGGACTATATCATTTTCCATTTTTATATCTTTTATGTACAGCTCTATGTCTTGCACATACTAAGTGATCAGTGGATAAAGTGCTGGGCCTGGAGTCAGGAAACTCATCTTCCTGAGTTCGAATCTGGCCTCAGACACATACTAGCTGTGTGACCCTGAGAAAGTCACTAACCCTGGTTGCCTCTGTTTCCTCTGCAAAATGAGCTGGAGAATGAAATGGTAAACTACTCCAGTATCGTTGCCAAGAAAACCCCCAACAGGGTCAGAAAAAGCCAGACACAACTGAAACAACTGAACAATAACACAGATAATAGTAACAGCTAGTATTCTGTCACCTGTGCCATAGCACCCTGAGAGGCATCAGACTCAATGTATATAGTATGTATTATATGATTGTATATTATAGATTATGTAATACACATTATATACCTTTCTAGTTTGAGGATGCAACAGAACAACTGTGAATTTTGTCAGAAGAGGCCCCTGGTCCTTCAACCCCAACAGGCAAAGAATATCCTGAAAAGTTCTTAGGACAGTAATAAAGAAGCATCTGCCCATGTTCTAGAAGGGCCTACATGAGGAGTCACACGGATGAAGGGAGGTTTCTTTGCTGAGCCTGTGGTATGCTCCGACTGATGATGGCTGAGTTTATGATTACATATTAAGCTATGCCAGGGAAACTGTACAGACAAAAACAGTGATTTTTAGCAATAGTCAAGCATCTGTGTGTCTACCAGTATGAAATGGGATAGCCACACAACTCTCTTTTCTTTCTGAAACCACTTTGATATTTGCAAAACCCACAGATGAAGATATGTGAGAGGAAAAAAAATCTCTTAACTTGCAGCTGCAAAGAGCTGGCAACCTCAGTTACTAATAGTGTGAGGTTAAAGTCATAGGTTGAGTGAGTGATTTTATTCCCAGACCTTCCTTCCACTGACTCATTGCACTCCTTAGTGACCTAAATTGCATAAACTTTCAGGGTTTCCATTTCCATTCTGTATAAATGACAAAGTCGATTGGATTGCTACCTACATGATGTAATGGTCACTTACTAATGAATGGCTTAAGGCCACAGCCACAGGGCTGATCTAGGGGATGCAGAGTAAATAGTCAATTGAATGGTCAATCAACAAGAATTAATTAAAAGCACCTACTATGTGCCAGGCATCGCCCTAGACCTTGGGAATACAAAAACAAAAAATTAAACAATCACTGCTGTCAAGGAGCTTATGTTCCACCCAAGGAGATGATAATTATATACATGCATACACGTATGTGTATGTATACACTAGCATTTGTGTTATACATATATGCACGTTCCCCATATACTTAAATACAAAATAAATACCAGGTAGTGAAGAAAGGAGGATACTAGAATTTGCCGGGGCTGGGGGTGGAAAGTCAGCAATGGCTTTATGTGCAAGATGGTGCTAAAGTTTATTCTTGAACATCAGAGAGTCTATGAGTCAGTAGTGAGGAGAGAGAACTGCCTGGCATGGAATTCAGAAATAAATTTAGAGATGTGTGAGGAATAGAGAGAAAGCCAGTTTAGCTGGTCTACGGAGTTAATGAAGGAGAATATACTGTATGATAAGGCTAGGAAGATGGGTTGGGGCCAGGTTGTGAAGGGGTTTTTGTGTGTGTTATGTCTAGCATACATATACACAAGTGTGTATGTATGAGTGTGAGTATATATGTATGTATATACATGTATATAAACATATGCATATTGTGGGCTCACACCTCACCTACAAGACAGGCACTTCCCTCACCCTTCTTATGGCTCTATGTTAGTAAGTCTCATTTTATATAGATTACCAGGGCTAGAAGGAATCACCTGAAGGACCATCTAGTCTAATTCCTTCATCTTACAAATAGAAACCAAATTACTTTTTTGAGGGGAGAAACACTCACTAGGGGACTCTGAACACTGACTTCCTGGGAAGGATATAGTCAACAGGGAAGGAGTCTGGGAGGTATTGTCACAAATCACACTTTACCCTCTGGGCTAGAACTGACTCTGAAGTAAATTGATTCCTGCATTCTAGGTTCTAGTCTTTCCCTCTTGCTCTTGTTCTAATAAAATGTTATCTGAACAATTGCCACCTTTTCGATTTGTCCTGCCTACACGATCACTTTCTATGGCTACACCCCACTTCCTTCTGTTGTTTCCCAGCTGTTAATACCCTCCCCTTTCAGATTACCCTACATTTGCTTTGTATATATTTTGTATGTGTTTATTTAGATGTCCCTCCCATTGGAATCCATGCTTCTTTTGCCTGTCTTTGTATTCCCTGTGCTCAGCACCATACCAAGCATTTAAGTGTTTGATAAATAGTTGTGAACTTACTGACTTCCTGTATCTTATTTGCTCTATGCCGAGACCCCCTTCTACATGCCCCTCCCTTTTTTTTTAAATTATCTGTGCCTTCCTTCCTTTGGTTAATACCTTCTAACCCTCTTCAAGTACTCTACCCTACCATCATTTTCTACTTTATTTGAAAATAAATAAGGGAAAAAGCAACAAAAAAAAACAGTAAAGAAAGAATATGCTTATAAAAACAGCTGTCCCAATAGCTCTGACTTAGAATTTTGATGGTGGTCCTTTTAGAACTCAGGGACTGGATCACCACTAACACTTTGGCAAGGAAAGATGGTGTGGCCTGGACCCATGATTTTATCAGTGAGAAGGAACTCCCAGTGTAGAAAATCCCTCCACTGACATAGATCTATAATTTATGGTCTCATTTTAAATGAATGCAATTATGCCTTCTTTCCTGACAGAAAATTAGTTCTTCTATATATAATTTTTTTTCGAATAACTCAAGCTCCCCTTTTTAAGAGCTGAAACTGATGGTTTTTTAAGCCTTTTTTTAAGTGAAAAAGGCTATACTAAGGTGCACAGAGTGCCTTATACACAATTGAGGTGTATACAGTAGTTTCACAATTAATTTCCCCAACCTGATATGAGTTTTGAGTCTTTGTGCCAGCTTTCTCAGTTTTGACCTCTTTCTTCCTTCATGATCAGATTGTCAGCTGTCAATTCTGTCTCTGATCAATATGTCTTGTCTCCATATTCCATTTCATCTGCTGCCTCTGATCTGTTATTGGCCAGGACAACAAAGTAACCAAGCCTATTAGAACTGTTTCCCAATAAGAGTCAATAGATTCTGAGCCAGGGTCTGAAGTTTTCTACCAGGGGTAAAGTATACGAGTCTAGTGCATGGACAATGTGCCACCTATTTTTACTATGCAGATTACGCGTTTTGAAAAATGTGCTTCCCCTCCCTTTTTCCTGCTATCTTTTTTGGCTATCTTTCAGGGAACTTAAGTTTAAAGTATCCTTGTGATAAGTGAGGTGTTTGTATGCTGGATCTTGTAAAGATTAAGTAAAACATATGATTCTATTGTGTTAGATATTATATCTATTCCTTCTGTCTCCCAATTCAATTCACTCCAATTCACCAGGCATCTATGGTGTTCTATGTTCCAAGAATTGTGCTAGGCACGAGAGATTCTAACACAAGTAAAAACAATTTCCACCCTCAAGAAGCATATGCTATACTGCAGGAGTGGGAGATACAATTTATACAAGATTTATCCCACATTATTGTCATTAAAATTCACTAAAGGAAGTAAATAAATGAGATATGAATGTATGCTAGCTTTGGAAGCAGTCCAATTGAGTATGTAGGTTGTGTATATAGCACAGCTACTAAAGGGACCTAACTGCTCCCTGAAAATCTTAGTGAAAAAAATGTACTCATATATTCAGTTTGGCTATATTCTTTTTTTTTAAATAGTGAATACTGCAAAGGAGTGGCGAACTATAATGTTTAGTTCTAAAAAATGATACTAACCCAGATGTCAGACTTGAATGCTGGAATATAAGATCCCTCAGGAGCAAGGTCTAAATTCTGAAACAATTCTCATGTTGACTGAACCAGATCACCTCTGAGGCCATATTATTATCTTTATAAATAAATTAAAGAAATAGCTGAAGTTACATAATGGCCACTAATTCTCTCTAATCCCATTTACTGAAATGGCAAAACTACCTGCTACCCATTTTTGCAGCTTGTTTCAGACACCTGCAGACCCTTCAGTTGATGGATCATGTCTCCTTCCATTTCAGTGGGCAGATGGAGTCTGCCATCTTAAGCATTTGCTTTTCCAGGCCTTGTTGGATTACAGCAGTATGAGTTCTCTTCAGTAGGAATGTTAACGATTTTAGTTGATTCATTATTACCTATGGATATAGCTCCATAGGGTCTGTGGGAAGTGAAAAAAACTCTGGACCTAAAGCCAGAAAAGACTTAGATTTCAATCCCACTTTCAAAATGTACTAGTTTCATAAAACTGAACAGCTTTTTATCTTCTACGAGCCTCAGTTTGATCAGTTGTAAGGGAGGAATACTAATTCTCTACCAGAGAGGATTGTGATGAGACTCTAATAATATGATGTATGTATAACGTTGCAAACCTCAAAGCTCAATGAAAATGTCCATTGTTGCTATTACATTTATATATTCTCTCTACTGTGCTCTTTTATGCTCTACACATCAATATCTTCACTGCTTTTTCTATTATTTACTACACACAGTCTTTCTTAGCTTCTGCCAGTCTAACAAATTTTTCATCCTCCACCCGACTTGCTGCTGCCATCTTGTTCTGCTTACCTGAAGTGCCCTCCTGTCTGCTTGCTGCCAGCTCCAACCTCTCCTCTCTGAAAATTCAGCTCAGAAGTCCCCACATCTGTGAATCTTTCTATGATAAGCCCCACTTTGTCATGATCATTGCTTTGTCCCAGATCCCTCAGTATCTCTATTCTGTCAAAAGATGTATTTAGAAAGCAATGAGACTGTGCCATATGTGCCACATGGAACCAATGTTAACTAATTTTTCATCCCATCCCATATATATGCATATGGGCAAAATTGCCCCTGTGTTAATTTGCACTAGCCTCTACATTTCTTTATAGATATTCTCAAAACTCCATCATATATTCTAGCCCTATCTAAATGAGATTCTTGAGGACGGGACCACGTGAAATTAAAGATTCCTAGAATATGGAGCTGGCAGAGTCTTAACCAAAGCACATAATTACAGAATAACTGTATCTAAGAGGCAGAACAAATTTCAGTGGTCATCTCCTTAAAGAAAAACCCCTCCCTCCAACATACCTGACAAGCAGCTAACCAACTATTGCTTGAAGACCTCCAGGGATGGGAAACCCACCATCTTTCAAGGGAGTCCATTTCACTTTTGAATAGCAAACTTAGTGATAATCTATTCCAAAATCATTTTATAAGATAGAAAAAGGTCAAGTGACTTACTTACTGGTGAGCAGGAAAGCCATGACTAGAATTTGAGTCTTCTGCTTCCCGATTCAGCATTCTATCCACAACATGCTGTCCCTTTGTTTTTATACATATACATATATACATTCATACACATGTGTGTGTATGTACATAAACATCCCCTCCGCGATATTGTCTAATAAAAGACTAGATAATAAATATCATTGGCTGACTGGTATACTTTAAGCTATAAATTTACATGACATACTTTGCCAAAAAGTGAAGATTTTAAAATAATATAGTACCCAAAAAAATCCCATGAGGAAAGAGAAGTAAAAAGTACCACTTACCAACAAAGATCTGTCTTTAGATCCGTGACTTGCTTCCACAGAGGTCTTCTATTAAAACTTCAGACTTTTCTCAAGCAGTAAACATGTAAATGGATGTTTTCTCAGTTAGCAAACTTTTGAATTTATGCTATGAAAATGATAGCTTTACTTGGGACATTTTGGGGCTCCTTTCTCATCTAGAGTCTCATGTGATTTCTCTCTCATTTTTACACCCAGCAAACAAGATAATGCGGTGAACTACTTCACCACAAGTTTTATCCCTTCAAGTCTCATACCTCTGATCATAAAAAAGGTGACAAGGTGGGGGAGGGAAAGATAGATGTGTAACTAGGTCAACTTCACAATTTCAATTTCAGATGCAAATATTTTTCATGTTAATATTTAATTTCGGTTTGTGGGATAGGTCTTGATTCTTCTTAGAAGCTACATGTCGAATGCAATGATTCTAAAATTCTTTGAAAAGCTCCGTATATTACCTGGTGACAAAGATTATCTCCATCTACACATCTTCTTAGTGTTGGGGAATAAAAACCTGGGTACCACAAATAACTCGGCTTTTCTGTGTGCAAATATTCTTAAAATAGGAGGGCCATTCAATTTAATTCAACATTTATTGAGAATAGATGGTACTAGCCATAAAGAGAGCTACAAACATGAACAAGTGATTAATAAGCAGAGTGGGGAGTAAGGGAATAAGCACCCTAAAGCAAGGTAGGGAACAAGGTGTTGAGATCACTGACTTTGGTTTCAGAAGAGTTGGATTCAAACCTTGCCTCTATCACTACCTTTATGATTGCAGACAAGTCTTTTAGCCATGTTTTAATTTCCTCAGTTTCCTCAACTGTAAAATGAGCTAGAGAAGGAAATGGCAAACAACTCTAGTGTCTTTGCCAAGAAATCCCTAAATGGGGTCACAGAGGGTCAGACATGACTGAAACAACTCAACAACAACAACAAAATTGTGTCAAAGTTCTTAAATGTCATGTAAATGTATATCATGGACTGACCTTCCTGATGTCATGGTCCTCTTGGAGAATGAAGGACAAGTACCAACAAACAACAAGTGCTACATAAATATTAGTTATTATTCTTGTTCTTATTCTTAATTATTACTCTTATGAATCTGAAGCCAGAATTCTACCATGTTTTATGATAGGTGAAGTTGGAACTAGGAGGTTACCTTCCTAGAACATCCTCAGATGGCATGTCATGGGAGACTTTAGGAATTTCTGGCTGGTAAATTATTGGAATGGGTATCCACACAGATCTGGTTCTCTTTGTCCTATCCTCCACCAGCAGTCAATAAACAGGTATTAACTATTTACTATTTGTCAGGAACTATAATAGGGTCTGGGAATACAAAGACAAAAATGAAATAATTCTTTCCCTCAAGGTCTATATATTCTATCAGTGGAGAATCCATTCAGACTCCATCAGTTCTCTCTCTGGAGATGGATAGCATTTTTCATCATAAGTCCTTCAGAATTGTCTCGGATCATTGTCTTGCTGAGAATAGCTAAGTCATTTACAATTGATCATCATACAATGTTGCTGTTACTATGCACAATGTTTTGTGATTGCTAACTGTGCATTTCCCTCCATCCTATTCCTCCCCTTTCTCTCTCTCTCTCTCTCTCTCTCTCTCACTTTTGCCCTGCCCATCCTTAAAAGTGTTTTGCTTTAGAAGATATATTAGATTCCAGGCCATCTTGGGGAGGGGGGGGGGAAATCTGGAACTCAAAATCATGCAGAACTGAGTGTTGTATACTAAAAATAAAAAATCTTAATAAAAAAAAGTGTTTTGGTTCTGACTACCATCTCCCCCAATTCACCCTCCCTTCTCTTATCCACTTCCTCTCCTACTTTCCTATAGGGTAAGATAGATTTTTATAACCAACTAAGTGCGTATGTTATTCCCACTTTGAGCCAATTACAATAAGAGTAAGGTTCAAATGCTCCTTCTCATACCCCAGGTTCACCCCCACTGTAAAAGCTCCTTTGTGCCTCTTTTATATTAGATAATTTTCCTCATTCTATTCTTCTTTTCCCCTTCTCCCACTACATTCTTCTTTCTCATTCCTTAATTTTATTTATGTAGACATCATTCCATCATGTCAAATTTACACACATGCCCTCTGTCTATGCTTATGTTCTAATTGCCCTAAGAAAGTTCTTAGGATTTATAAGTATCATCTTCCCAGGTAGGAATGTAAACAGTTTAACCTTACTGACTCTCTCATGATTTCTCTTTCCTGCTTACTTTTTTATGCTTCTCTTGAGTTTTGTATTTGAAAGTCACATTTTCTATTTAGCTCTGGTCTTTTCATCAGGAATGCTTGGAAGTCTTCTATTTCATTAAGTATCTATCTTTTTTTCTCCCGAAAGATTATACTCAGTTTTGCTGTGTAAGTGATTCTTGGTTGTAATCCTAGCACCTTTGCTCTCCATAATATTGCATTTCAATCCCTCTGATCCTTTAATGTAGAAGCTGTGAAATCTTGTGTTATCCTAACTGTGGCTCCACAATATTTGAATTGTTTCTTTCTGGGTGTTTGCAATATTTTTTCCTTGACAAAGAAGCTCTGAAATTTGACTAGGATATTCCTGGGAGTTTTCATTTGGGAATCTCTTTCAGGAGGTGATTAGTAGATTCTTTTAATATCTATTTTATCTTCTGGTTCTAGATTTCAGGGCAGCTTTCCTGGATAATTTCTTGAAATATGATGTCTAGGCTTTTTTATCAAGTCTTTCAAGTAATCCAATAATTCTTAAATTAGATCTCCTAGATCTATTTTCCAAGTCAGTTGTTTTTCCAATGAGATGTTTCATATTTTCTTCTATTATTTCATTCATTTGACTTTGTTTTATTGTTTCTTGATGTTTCATGGACTCATGAGCTTTTGCTTGCCCAATTATAATTTTTGAGGAATTATTTTCTTCAGTGAGCTTTGGTACCTCCTTATCCATTTGGCCAATTCTGCTTTTTAAGGAGTTCTTCTATTCAGTGGGTTTTTATGCCTCTTGACATTTGACCAATTCTGTTTTTTAAAGTACTATTTTCTCCAGGTTTTTCTGTGCCTCCTTTACCTAGACATTGACTCTTTTTTCATGATTTTCTTCCATCATTTTCACTTCTTTTCTCATTTTTCCCCTACTTCTCTTATTTGATTTTTAAAATCCTGTTTAATCTATTCCAAGAATTCTTTTTGGGCCTGAGATCAATTTGCATGTTTCTTCAAGGTATTGGATGTAGCTATTTTGATTTTGTTGCCTTCTGAGTTTGTGTTCTCATGTCCCCTGTCACCATAGTAACTTTCTATGGTCAGGTTCTTTTTGTTGTTGTTACTTGCTCATTTTTCCAGTCTATTTCTTGATTTTTAACTTGATGTTAAAGTTAGGCTCTGCTCCTGGGGTAGAGGGCAGGGCATGGTCCCTAGCTTCAGGGTTTTTGGTTTTTTTTTTTTGTGCAGCTGTTTTTAGAGCTAGTTCTAGAAGTTTTTAGTTCTCCAAGATGGTATGATGTAAGAAGAGATGTGTTTATCACTCTCCTTGCCTGTGCTCTGGTCTGTGAGTCACCACAAGCACTCTTTTTTACCCAGGAGCTGTGACAAGGGTCCTGCTCTCCTGTGGCAGCAAGCTCTGGTGTGTTAGTGCTTCTCCTAGCCATAGGACTGTAACCCAGATCTGCACAGGGACAATACAACAGAGTCTTGTGCCCAGTGCCAGTAAAGGGACAACCTGTAATCTCCTTCTGACCAGTTCCCCTTGCCGTCTGTGGGCTGAGAACTCCCACAGCTGCCACAGCTGATTCAGTCACCCCCACAGCCTGCTGGTGGTTTTCTGGGACCCAGCTTTGCTGAACTGCCTTCTATTCTGAACCCGATGGGACAGACCTTTCCTATCAACTTTCTAAGTTGTCTTAGGTTAGAAAATTATTTCATCCCATCCTTTTGTGGGTTCTGCAGCTCTAGAATTCATTTTGAGGCATTATGTAAAGTTGTTTGGAGGGGAATTTGGGAAGACTCAAGCAAGTCCCTGCCTTTTCTCTACCATCTTGACTCTGCCCCCTTAAGCTGATTCTTGAAAGAGATAAGGAATTCTAAGAGGCAAAGGTGAGAAGGAAAAACAGTATAGGCATGAGAACACTTTCAGATGGCTATGATGGGAATTGGGGGATGAGAATGATAGTGATGATGATGGTGGTGACATACATATATATATATATATGTATGTATGTATGTATGTATGTATATAGGCCTTCTTAAGTACACAAAGAGAATAGTGCTATTTGAGAAGTCAGAAAAATCAGGAGAGTGACAGAATCTCAGAAGGGACTTGAAAGGTGACCAAGTCAAATCCATGCCATCAATAAAGCCACCACTTTGTTGTTCAGTCATTTTTCAGCTGTGTCTGACTCTTCATGACCACATTTGGGGTTTTCTTGGCAGAGATGCTGGAGTAATTTGCCATTTCTTTCTCCAGCTCATTTTATAGATGAGGAAACTGAGGCAGGCAGAATTAAATGACTTTCCTGTGACTTACATGACTTAAATGACTTACACAGCTAGAAGTATCTAAGACTAGATTTGAACTCCAGAAAATGAGTCTTCCTAACTCCAGGACTTGCACTCTACCCACTGTACCACCTAGCTGCCCTTTAATAGCTCAAATAGTTATTAATAAGCTTTAAGGGCTTAAAGCTGCAATAAGACTTTTGGAATATCCTATCTAGTTGATGTTTCAAACCTAAGTTTAGGATGTTACATTTTTCCCTATTATGTTTAATTTTATGAGATTCAACTCAGATTTCTAGCTTTTCAAGATCTCTGTGAATTCCAAGTCTACTATTCAACATATTAGCTTTCTCTCCTAACTTTGTGTCACCTACAAATTTGATATATGACACCTATACCTTCACATAAGTCACTGATAATGGCGAACACAAGACATAAAGGCATTCTGCTAGAGACTCCCCTTCCAGGTTAGCATCAATCTGTTAATCGCTGTTCTTTGAGTCCAGTCATTCAACCAGAACAAACCTCTCTTGGTCTCATTTCCTCATCTGTAAAATGACAGATTTCACAGAAGAAGGTTTGACAAGATGGCCTCTTAAGGTCCCTTCTCCTTCTAAATCTGTCATCCTATGAAATTCTCCCACTAGCAGGATTATCTAAGTCATATTTCTCCACCTTGTCTATGAGGATAGCAAGAGAGACATTGTTTAATGCCTTGTTAAAACCCAGAAATACGATACCTACCATATTCCTACAATCTACATGTCTAGTAATCCTGCCAAAAAAAGGAAATGAGGTTAGTCTGGCACAACCTGTCCTTGATGAAGTGCTGCTAACTGGGTCTTAGTGGGTACCACTTCCTTTTCTAAATATTCATAAACTATCATGTGAACGACAGGTTTTAGAATTTTGCCAGGAATCAAAGTAAAGTTCATTGCCTAATAGCCTAAAGCAGAAGTCAAACACCCAGCCCACAATACTCCCAGGTGCAACCAGAATCAGACTGAAATGTAATTAGGAAATATTTAACAAAATAAATAAAATTCAATAAAACATAGATAATATTGCATTTTAAAACCAAGTCAATATGTGGTCTGCAGGGATCCTTATATATAGTTTAGTGGGCCGCATTTCTGTTTGAGTTTGACACCATCAGACTAAAGAATCTACTCCCTAACCCCTTGCTTTTTTTTTTTTTTTTTTGCTTTTTGGTGGGTTTTGTTTTATTTTTGGAAAATTCATATAACATTTTTTATCTCATTCACACCACTGATACTCTATGATTAAAAAAAAGAGTAATCATAGAAAGTGCTTTCCTAAGAATAATTATTTTCCTTCTTAGCAATTACATCAACTATTTTATCTGTGAGAGACCTGGACTTGGGGGTCAAAACACTTTAGCTTCAAATCCTAGCTTGGACACTTCCCATCTCTGTGGCCCTGGATAAGTCACTCCCCTCATTAAGCCTTACTTTCCTCAGCTGTAAAACGGGCATAATCATCCCTGTGCTACCCACCTCACAGGGTGATTGGGAGGCAAGTACTTTGTAAAATGGAAAGCATTTCTATGAACAGGAGTTTATCTTATCATTGTTGTTATCACTATTCCCCTATGACGCTCTTCCTCAATTTTCTCGGGTTTCCCCTTCCTTACCATTTTTGCTGTAGTCTCCCCATTATGAAGATGATTCTCCTTGGTAGAGATAAGAGAAGCAGCAAAACAAGGGTTAAGTTGTTCTGCCTTCACTGCGACACTTATCATTCTTTCATCTACTCTGAAATCTGTGCTATCTACAGTTGGATCTTCCTCTTGACCCCAAAATCAGTGTGTTTTTTAAAAAAACACTTTCCGTGATTCTCAGCATTGGTTGCCGGGCTCCTGAGCTTTGTCACTCCTACTCCTGTTTGCACAGGATCGTGCTGTTTTATACTTGCTTATGTCATCTTCTTTAGACGACTTTTAAAATTCTGGCAGTGAATAATTTTCCTGCGCATCGAAGCCAACATCTTGAAAACTCCACCTGATGAAGAATAACACCAAGAATAAGGACATCAGCTAGCATTTACACAGCGCTTTAAGCTTTGTGAAGCACTTTGCGAATATTATCTCCACAGATCCTCACAGCAACCCTGGGATAGTCAGAACTATGATTACCCCCATTTTAGAGATGAAGAAACTGAGGTCGGAAGGGGTGAACTGACTTGCCTGGGACACACAGCTGGTGATACGAAGATCAATTTAATGCCTTCCCGACACAAGGTCCGGTGCTCGGTCCATTTTGCCACCTATCTGCCTCAAGTCACCGAACCTCTCCGAACCTCAGGTTCATCATCTATAAACTGGAGATAACGATGGCTAGAGTGCCCAGTTTATGGTTATGAAGCTCAAAAAAGATAAAATATGTAAACTTTGCAAATCGATATACATGTGTATGTACATATATATGTGTTTGTATACAAAACATTCTTATTATGCCTCATAATCATTTGTGCCGTTATAAGTTCATTCTTAAAATGATATAAAATTAAAATAAATCCATACACATGAGTAAAAATTTTAAGGGAATTCATTCTTGAAAATAAATTGTCCCTTATACATATTGCAGAATGTTAGACCACATGTTTCCATCTGTCCTTTCCGTGAAAAACTTTGAAATCTGCCCTTTCCTTCAATCTAGAGCGCTTGTCAAACTAAACCCAGATTTCCTCTCCTTTATCATAAATTCTGAGATAAAGAGGTTGCTTCCTCCCAAGGTCCCCAACATTTCGCCTTCAGGAACCAGTTCCTCTTTATCGGTCAAAATCAGAAATAGAATAGAAATTCCCCCTTGTAACTTCCTTCACCTTTTGAAGAATGAATTTATTACTAAAGAAAGTCAAGAGTTTACCAGCTATTTTGTATTTAGCGGAAAAAAAATTTCCAGAGATCTGATGTGTTGACTAAACACAAATATAAACACACACACACACACACACACACACACACACACACACACACACACGGATGAAAAGTAGATATAGACCCATTCTTTCTCAGAAGGCACTACACTCAGTTTACTATAAACTTTGTGAATAGACAGCCCATTTTAATGGCTTCTGCGAATGATGGTTTGTCATTGTTGAGAAAGTAGTAATAGCCAAACGTGAACTAAGAATGAAAGTCAACTAAAGGGCTAAGTGGGTTGCCTTTCTAAAATCATTCTTGTGTGCCTCTCAGGGACTGTGATGGGAAACTACAAATTCATTGTCAACCAGGCTTGGTTATGGCAAGTGTACGAATTGGGAGAGAAAGAGTGATTGATGTGACAGATGAAGAAATGAGAATTTTTTAGAAACTTCATCCGACTCATTCTTTCACTTTTCACCCACGTATACGAGCATGTGAAAGCTTCACGTGACCTTAGTAACCCTCCCATTTCTGAAAAAGAATCCCCACTATAACCAGACAAGTGACCATCTAGCCTCTACCTAAAACTCTCCTTGGCAAAGAAGAAATCCACTAAAATGAAGACTGATCGTAAAAAGTCTGAAGATTCCTGTGAAATTTTGCAGGGATAAATATCTGATTTCTTTTTTTTTCTGTACATATGTGGAACCATATATCTAGCATTTTCTGAGACAGTATCGATTCAATTAATAATTGATAATAAATAATAATAATGTGAGTATTGGTAAAAGGAACATCCATCCTCAATGTGTTTCAAGTTTTTCATCTGTAGAATGAAGAGATTAGACTAGATGATTTTAAAGATCTTTCCCAGTTCTAAATCCTATGCTCTCATGATCCATGTTAGATTACATGCTTTAGGGGTAGCTAGGTGGTGCAATGAGTAGAGCACTGGCCCTGGAGTCAAGAAGATCTGAGTTCAAATCCAACCTCAGACACTTGACATACCTTACTAGCTGTGTGACCTTGGGCAAGTCACTTAACCCCAATTGCCCTGCCTTCCCCCCTCAAAAAAAAAAAGATTCCATGCTTCATTTGGGAATTCTAATAATATAGTCTGTGTATATGTGTGTGTATACACCCTTTTATAAAAAGGGAACTTTTTTTAATGAGAACATGTGACTCCCCATTCTTCTTGTTGTCTCTAAAGTATTGGACACTGTTGATCACCTTCCTTGATACCCTCTCTTCTGTAGTTTTTCCTGACACTGCTCTCTCTTGGTTCTCCTCTCACCCATCTGTCCACTTCTTCTCAATCTCCTTTGCTGGATCTTCATGCAGGACACTTCTGCTAACCATGGGTGTCCTACCTGGGGTTTCTTCTTTTTCCCCTCTATGATATTTCACTTGCTGATCTCATCAACTCTCTGGGATTTAATTATCAGGTCTATGACGATTCTCAAATCTGCTTATCCAACCCTAACGTCTCTCCTGACCTCTATTCTCACATCTCCAATTAACATCTTCAACAAGATGTCCCACATACATCTTCAACTCAACATGTCCAAAGCTGAACCTTTTCCATTTCCCCTCAAACCCTCACCTCTTCCTAATTTCCCTGTTACTATTGAGAGTACCACCCTCTTTCCAGGCTACTATCTCAAGTGTTATCCTCACCTTTTTATTCTCACTTCCCAACCCCCACATCCAATCTATTACAAAAGTCTGTCAGTTCTACCTTCATAACATCTCTCACATAGTCCCCCTTCTCTCCTCTGACACTGACACTCTCGGTGTCGGCCCTCTTTGCCTCATGCCTAAATTATTGAAATAGCCTGCTGGTTGGACTGCTTGCTACAATTCTTGCCCCACTTCAGTCCAAACTCTACTCAGCTCTCAAACTGATCTGCCTAAAGCAGAGGTCCGACCATTTCGCTCCCCTACTAAGTCACCTCCAGTGACTCCCTATTACCTCTGATATCAAATATAAAATCCTCTGCTTGGCATTCAAAGCTCTTTATAGACCGATCCTCCTTACCTTTCCAGTTTTCCTACACCTCTCTTCCCCATTATCCTGCCACGTAATCTCCAATCAAGTGACATTGGCCTTTATACTGATCCTCAAACTTCATCTACTGACTTGGGACATTTTCACTGGCTGTCCCCCATTCTTGGAATCTTCTTCCTCCTTTTTTTCCACCTTCTTGTTTTCCTGGCTTCCTCCAAGTCTCGACTAAAATATTACCTCGTACTGGAAGTCTTTCTTTACTCCTCTTAGTTCTGGTGCCCTCTTTCTCTTGATCACTTAAAATTTTTCCTCTACATAGTTGGTTTCGACATAGTTGTTTGCTTGTTTTCTCCATTAGACTCTGAGCTCCTGGAGAACAGGGACAGCCTTTTGCCTTTCTTTGTGTCCTCAGGGCTCAGTGCAATGCCTGTCATCTAGCAGGTGCTTAATGCATGTTCATTGATTGATTGAGAAATGCAGGGTTATTGACCAGGAAAATGAACTCCTACAGATGAAATGTTTTTGTAGTCGCAAATCTGACTCGGGTTTAAAAATTTCCATTTGGGAATAATGACTTTTGATATGAGACAGGGAGCCCAGAATTGGTCACCAAATTTGAGATATGAATAAAAAAACAGCATGAAGTCAATTGTTAATTACTAGATACAAAATGAAAAATAAGACTGTGATTTACTTTTAATTTTAAAAATTTTTCTTAGAGGAGACGTCAATTACGAGTTGCATTTGAATTCACTACTGAGTTGATAATTTTTTATTCACCTTTAATAATCAGAACCAGTCTTGACAATTCCTTTATAACGCACAATAAGCATAATATTTTTGGACTACTCTGTGCTGGGATTCATCAATTTACGCTGAAATGTCAGAATTTATAAAAAGAACTAACGTTCCAGCGTTACAATAGGAAGTTAGAATCTTATTCCTTCCTAATTCCTTTCCCTGAATTTATTTAATGGATGTTCCCGACACCCAATGATTAGGTAAGCTTTGAAATAGCCAATAGTGGGGCATTTGTTATTCCAATCCAAGCATAATATTCTATTTCACATTTTAATTTGTGGGAAAAACTCATAAATCTATTACTTTAAAAGCCACCTATATAGTTGTTACTGCAATTGACTTATTTAAAAGTCATGTATTTGATCACTCATTCAGCAAATGTTTATTGAACCAAGGAAGGCCTACCAAAAAAAACTGCAGGGTTGGGAAAGTTTTTCTGGAGCTTAGCTTAGTTAATTTAAATTAAATTATCTTCGGAAAGAATGCGAACAATGGTATGGAGGTTGGATATGTTGGGGCATGTTCTAGAAAAACCACGTATTTTCATTTGTTTGCAGCATTTCCTACATAAAGGGAAATAATGGGAGGAGAGTCTGGAAAGGCAGGCCTAGGTCAAATCATTTTTTTTTAGTTAATTTAATTTATTTAATATATTTAGTTTTCAGCATTGATTTTCACAAGAGTTTGAATTACAAATTTTCTCCCCATTTCTACCCTCCCCACCCCCACTCCAAGATGGCATATATTCTGGTTGCCCTGTTCCCCAGTCAGCCCTC
>CM053627.1:78016887-78038431 GCA_028646595.1 Phalanger gymnotis
CCCAGGGGCAAATGGCCAGAACCGCAAACTCAGTCACACAGCTTTTCCCACTAACCTTCTCTGCTGTCTTTGCTCTTTGTGGGTTGAGAGGTCTGGTACATGCCACAGCTGGGTATTTCGGGATGCCAGGGCACTTTCCACTTGTCTCTTGGACTGGTAGGTCCGCGTCTGGTCTGTTCGCGCCGTGCGCGCTGGGCTCAGCTCCACTCCCCTCGGCTGGGGGCTGGGAGGTCCGTGTGGGACCTACCTTACCCAGAGACCATCCAGGCTGTCCTGGGGTGGGGCCCTGCTTCGCTCTGCCACTTTGTGGGTTCTGCAGCTCTAGAATTGGTTCAGAGCCATTTTTTTTATAGGTTTTTGGAGGGATTTGGTGGGGAGCTCATGCCAGTTACTGCTTTCTGGTCGCCATCTTGGCTCCGCCCCCCGGGGGGCACAATTTTTACAATAGGGTTAATCACATGGAAAACACCAAAAGTACCAAATTGAAATACTCTAGTCTATACACAAACTTTCCAGCTTCTCATATGATATTTTATATGAAAGAAGGAAGGCACACACACATGAACCCTTTAGTGGCAACCATCAGTTTATCCCTTTTTTAGATGGGAGGATTTTAAAGTTTAAGTATATTATAGTTACAGTAATAGGACTAATAATAAAAACATTAATAAGAATAATAAAAGCTAACATTTATATGGTGCTTACCATGTACCAGGCACTGTGATAAGTGTTTTACAATTATTAACCCATTTGATCCTCATAACAGCCCTGGGAGGGAGGTAATTTTATTATCCTCCTGTTACAGTTGAAGACACTGAGGGAAACAGAGGTCAAGCGCCTTGTCTAAGGTCATATAGCTAATAAGTGTCTATGGCTGAATTTGAACTCAGGTCTTTGTGACTTCAGGTCTAGCCCTCTATCTGCTGTACCACCTAGCTGCCCATATTATTATAGTATTTTTAAAAAAAAGAAGAAGTAGTAACTTATTTTGTGAATTATTAAGAATTAAGGGAAAGCAGCCAAAAATTTTAAGTAGCCAGTGTGGCACATGTTAGAAATTCTGATAAGCAAATTGGAGACATCAAAAGCAATTGATTACATAGAAAGTATCCAATTAATACCAATATTTAAAATTAGTGTTTTCAAATTGTAGAATAATATATTTTGTGCCAAAAACTAGAAAGGTACAAAAAAGGTCAAGAGAAAAATCTTTAAATTCAGCAATGATGTCTTGATGTTTACTTCAGGCCAGGAAAACCAGCACATTACTGTCAATACTGTTCACCCTACAAGTTTCCATTGTGACTAATTGCTGGCATCAGCGATCATGCTGCATTTCTCTTATAAAGGAACATTGTTTAACAGTGGCTAAGGTTCTTGCCCACCCATTATTGTTGTGCATATTGTGTACATTTATGTTATTATTAAATTGATCATCTAAGACAATGCATGCAGTCAGCAGCATAAGTTGTACTTTTCAGTGACTCAAGACAGTTAACAATAAGTGTTAAGTTTACAAGTACTTGAATAATTCAATGGAAGTGCAGGGCAATCCACTGGGGGTCAGTTTGAGCAAATGCAGTAGTTTTCTGGGACTGTTTGTCAGACCAGGATCCAGAACTAATGTAATAGGAAACTCTCTTTTCTAATCCAGGACAATTGGCTAGCTTAAGTGTATTGCCATTCCTATATTCTACACAATATGAGCCATATAAATCATGTAACATTTGCTTGGTTGTCCAGGTCATTCATAATTTTTTATATTCTGCATATGTTATTTTTATATTAATAATTTTTGTGCCTATGAGGAGCGTTGTCTTCCAAAGTCTAGGATTCCCCAAGGATTAGAGTCCAGGGGATGGGTCCTATTTGCCCAAATCTAAGGTATTACTCCCTTTCATTAGCATTGCCTTGCCACACTGACTGGTGGTACAAATTGTCTTTCACGTTGTTGGTCCATAAGAGAATTAGTCATAATAGTGTAGTCTCCTAACCAGGAAAGGCATAGGAAAGGCAGAGGAAGCTAGCCACAGGTTTGACCAGGGGAAATTTAGAGAGAGAAGTTAGCACTATAAACCAGAAGCTCTCAAGTCAAGTAAAATCATTTTATGTGCAATTTTTTCACACTTTTTTTAAATTTTGAAATTCTCTACTTATTTTATACAAGAACCTTTGCCAAAAATGCTTTCCACAGAGGCAGCAGTGAATTTTCAGAGCATTTTACATTTCCCCCCTCAGCTAAAGGACACATCACAGTCTAAAATATATTGCTTTGCTGTTATCTTTGGTTAGCATTAGGTTAAATAGCAAACAGGCATGGCCAAATGTTGCTTATTCACCATAAACCTATAGTTTACAAACTCAGTTACAAGAATGTTTTCTTTTAATAATTAAAGTACTACCAGGGGTCTGACAGCATTACATTCAATTACTTAATCTTGATATTTCTGCATAAAGTACTCTCTTTATCCCTTCTGGGTAATTCCCACATCTTGGTACCTAGAGTGTGTGATGGCAGAGGTAAAACGGAAATGAAGAAATGGGCGCAAAAATCGGACAGTTGGAACCTGGTAGCTAGAAGGAAGGGTGAATGATAGGGAACTTACTTTGGTATGGGGTTCTTTTGTTGTCTCCACATGAAGTTGAGAGTCTGGGTCCTCTTTTTCCCCAGTCTCTAGAACCCCAATCTGGAAAATGTAGCAGCAGTCTATGCCTCAGGTTGCTCTGATTCAGTCTCCCAACCTATACAGCTGAGAAACACCACTCCTTTCTCCATAGGATAGCTGAGGTCCATTGGGTCCTCATTCCATTTGGCGCCACTTCCTTGAATCCAGACACGTCTTATAGGATTTCAGTTCTGGGAACTACAATCAGAAGTCATGGGAAGTATAGCCAGATGGGAGAATGAGGACCCTATTAAATAAATGAAATGTACAAAGTTGACTAGTAATAGTATTAGGTGGATTTACAACTAGTTAAACAACTGTACAAAATCAGTACTCACTAACGGATCTCTGTGTCAGATGGCTTGATGGATAGAGCACTGGGCCTGAAGTCAGGAAGACTCTTCCTCCTGAGTTCAGATCTGGCCTCAGACGCTTACTAGCTGTGTGACACTGAGCAAGTCACTTAACCCTGTTTGCCTCAGTATCCTCATCTGTAAAATGAGTTGGAGAAGGACATGGAAAGCCATTCCAGCATCTTTGCCAAGAAACCCCCAAATGGGGTCACGAAGAGTCAGGATATGACTGAAAAATGACTAAAGGACTAGTGTCGGTTAGTCAATAAGTATTTATCCAGTGACTGCTATATACCAGGCACTGTGTTAAGCACTGGAGATACAGAGAGAGACAGTCCCTGCTCTCAAGGATCTCACAGTTTAATGGAGGAGACAAAAATGCAAACAATTATATGTAAAGAAGATTCCACCCTCTGTGAATGTAGCCAGAAGGTACAATTTTCAAATGGTGCCCAAGACACACCAATTCCAAAGGGCCTTGTTCCCAAGACAAATTATTAGTTTGCCTCATAAAAACAAAGAAGCCTGGTCAAACTCCGGAAATACAATGAAGAATCGTCCTTGTTGTTGCAGAATGCATGGAGAGGAATCACACAGACCCTGAAAGTAAATCTATCAAGGTCATTGTGTTACAGAGCTGGGAAATTTAGACAATGCAGCCTTGGATTTCCTAAAGTTCTTAGGAAGAAAACCCAAGAAAGGATAATATGCATGCCTCTGAAACTCTCTCTCAACTTCCTTTGAGGATTTATTGCATTCCCTTTTAAAGACTCAAAGAAAAGAAGGTCCAGAGTTAAAAACTACAACTTTTGAACAGTCTCAGTTATTAATGAAAGAAATTAGCCAGGAAAATGAAATATGATGGGGTGAGGAGATAGTGAAAATGCTGTTTGATTTTTGTTATGTAACCACAGGACTGATCTCAGATATCAGCATTTAGTTGAATACATGTAACCAGGTACCAGCAAACCAGCTATCTGGGGCAAACCAATTGTGTGACTTACCCTCCAGAAAGCTTGAAAAGGGGAAGAGGTTTTTGACTTGAAAGAAAAAAATAAAAAACAAGATGGTTCTTTATGTGGAACACTTATGGGAAGTTTTATTAACAGCTGGGTGACTTCCTTTCAAACTTCTCCTTATTCTAGACCACATTTGAGTATGTTTGAAATGTAGCTACAAGCTTTGATGACTATCCAAATTTCTTGTTTAAGAAAAATAGCCTCTTAATTTGATTGGCAAATAAAATTTGAAGGTCAGGGGCTCCCTGATCAGCAGAAGTTCATATTTAGTGAGGATCAAATTCACATTATTTGAAAGTAAAAGCCTGACCAACAATAAGATATTAAAAAATAAGGCTCTTAAGGATGTATGAAGACAAAGAAAGTGCAAAGATAGATATCAGGCAAAGATATGGGCGGAAAAAAACAAGGCTAACTAGAGTAGGTGAGGAAGGCATAATCAGACAAGTACTTTAGAGTTGGAAGGGACCTTACAAAACACCTGGTCCAATTTTCTCATTTCATAGATGGAGAAATTGAGGCACAATTTCTTTTTCCGCTTCCTGGGGCGATGTGACTTGCCCGATGCCAAACAGCCGGTGACCAGGACTTGAATCCAGGTTTCTAGACTCCAAGTGTGAGGCTCCTTCCATCCTAACAAACTGCTTTCTCTTAATCTCACAAAGGAACCCTCTGTAGGATGTCTTGAAAGTAGTGAACTCTGAGAGTGCCTTTCAAACATTAAAACCACTAAGTTCCCCCTCGCAAATGGATTCAGTGGTTTACCTGAATGTGAGTAAACTGCCTTGTCTACAGAGCCAGCTCTGAAAGTGTAAAAGGCGTCAGACTGATGGAATCCTCTTTTATAGGCTACTTCCAGACACTTGCCTAATATGGACGCCCTAGTCAGTATCTCCATTTTAGTGAAAGTTCCAACGCTGATATTCTAAATGCTCTCCAGGAGATAACTGATCAGGAGTCAGTTCTTAAGAAAAGAAGGGGCAGAAGGCAACTATTTGGAAAACAATCATTAGGCTCTCTGAGTGTATACAAATATGTAGGCTTTGTCTCAATTGCACAGATCTGTATGAATGTACGTATGTCCATAGACAGGCGGCTAGGTGGCCAGTGGATAGAGTACTGGGCCTGGAATCAGGAAGACCTGAATTCAATCCAGCCTCAGATACTTGCCAGTTGTTTGACCCTGGGCAAGTCACTTAACATCTTTGCCTCAGTTTTCTCATCTGCAGAATGAGCTGGAAAAGGAAATGACAAATCACTCCAGTATCTTTGCTTAAAAAAAAAAAAAACAAACAAACCCAAATGGAGTCATGAAGAGTCAGACACAACCGAAATGACTAAACAACAACAAAATGTCCTTATTCGTCCTCATCACATATGAATGTATAATACATATATATATACATATATATGTATATATATATAAAAATGCATGTCCATATTTATCTCAGACACTGCACATGTAGGAATCTCCAAATGCAGAATGTGAGGTCTGGGTGACAAGAAATTAAAGACAAAAAATCAAAACATTAATCACTAAAAGAGACTCATCTCATCTTCATGTCACCTGGAGAAGGAAATACTGGCTAACGGAGGAGGTTTCAAGATCTCTATTATTTAATATGTATTCCAGCCACATATCAAGGCACAACATATCATCCTGCAAAACGTGAAGGATGATGGCAACAGCATTTATATAGGCTTTCTCATGTCTCTTCTGAGGAGGAAGGAAGAATAAAATTAGAAAAAAAAATACATCATGCAATCAAAGCAATTTAATCCTGACCTATTGAAACAAGTTTTCGAAATTGGTTTTTATCTATGAAAAAATGGATAAAAGAAAAAAACATAGACATAAACTATGATAATTTCATATAGAAGTCTGACTGATACAAATCATTTGCTATAACAAGAACAGGAGAGTCTCCCCACAAAAAATCAATCAGGAAACACTAGGCAACCACCAAGCACAGAGAGATGGCAACCAAAGGTAACAGAGATTAGGATATAAACTCATTTGTAAAACTTTATTGAGAAAGTGGATAGAAGAAGATTAGAAGCAGAATCTCCTCATAAAGTAAAGAAAAGTAGTGGAACATGGAGATCCATAAAGCTTGGGGAGAAACTCAACATAGCAAAGTCATCTATAGGGCATATTGCAAGGGGGCACACCCTCCTGCCCAGTACACCAAATATAAGGGCAGACTATGCTGCCCTAGTTAGGCCAATTGTAGGATGCCATACCCTCTGAGAAAATACTGAGATACCAAAGAAAGAGGTGCTCATGCCATCTTGGTTATTAATAGGTTTTTATTGGGTTAATTAGGTTAATTGGATTGTTTAAGTAAATTTACTCATAAGAGGTCAGTCATCGTGAGTGACAGCAGGACAAAATAACATAGTAGATCTGAAGACATAGGCCCAGGGTCACATCAAGTTTTTCCATGGGATACTTGGAGCTTCTTTCGGTGTTTATATTTACTCAAGGTAGTTGATACTCTCCATGGGATTCAAGATCATGTTCTTACTCTTTGGTCTACCCCATACTCTCTACCCCTCATGATCTGCTCATGCAATCTTTCCAAAAATATTTCCTCCAAGTTCCCTAAGTGGTGCATGACTGGTTTAGTCAAAAGGGAGGAAGTCTAGCAATGAGATACATTGGAATCTCAATCCACAACAGCAATACTAGCATAAGTAGGGTTAAACAATGCGACCAATAAGAAAATTACCACAGTTGTTGCAATCTTTTTCATCCCACCCCTAGGAAGAGTCAATGGCATTTAGTGATTAGTGGGAAAACTGAATTTCTGAACTTAACTCAGTACAGGCCAGATGAATTTCTCAACTAAGTTTAGAGACAAAGAAACATGGATGGGCAGTTTTACAACACATTGTGGCTTATGCAGAAAGTTATTGGAATAATTTGGTTTTCTCAATTTTCCCCTTGTTGTCAATGGAAGACTTGTCACAATTTTTCCTGACAAGTTAATATAAGGACAACAAGATGGACCAATCACAGGACAAGCTATAGTAAGAATGTCTAAAACCCTGGACTTATTTTAGAGGGAAAGATGATCAAGATAGCTGAGAGAGCTCAGTATACAGATAGAGTGAAATAAACAGCCAAAGTAGTACAATAATGACCATCAACTCACTTGCAATGTCCTTTTGTGCAACAAATTTCATCCTGGATCTCAGACATCCTACATAGATGTCTGGTCTCTGGAACATCTTTTCTTGGACATTCTGGAAAATGTTGTCTTCGGGGGCATCTCTTCAGTATATTCGTTCCTCTTATTCCAGGTTACTTGTAGTGAATCCTCGAATGTTTCTGCTAAAATATTTTACAAAAGAGATCTAAATCCAAATAGGCACAGCCTCTCGAATTTTATTTCTCCAATAGCTAGTTCATGTGGTGAAAACCAGCTCAAACCTTATGGCTCTGACCTTATTAACAATAGAACTAAAAGGGGAACATCAAGGTAGGGACCCATAATTCACCTGAAACTTCAGAGAATTTAAGTCTTTACGTGCCCCAACAGAATTACTTACGTTGTCTCACCTTGTTGCTGCTTCCTCAAAATTTTCCATTCTAATTAATTCCAATTCCTTTAGGAGGACCAGATGATGTTGAGGATCTAATCCTATATATGAAAATATAGGTAACCTTCATTCTTGGTAGGGAGATACTTTTTACCCCTAGGTTCAATGGTTACACAAATGAATTTACTTACAAGAGATTGACTTTACTTGAATTGTAACAAAAGACTTGGGATGGGATATTTGGATACACTTAAGTACATTTAATTAGTACACTTAATTCCCAATTATATGCAGAAAACAGTATATATCAACTGAGTTGCTTATAGTAGAACATGTTCAGCTGTTAACCATATTCAAATGGAGTCAACATCAGACAAACATTTCTCTCCACTAAGATAACTGATGGTACTGAAATTATTTTCCTTAACATAAAATAGAAGAGGTTTCTGACTTTAACCTCATAAATTAATAGATTCATGTCTTTGTTTCGCAAGCTTTTTTTTTAACCTTTGTCCAATTATTCCCATGGCATTCTGAAATAATGAGCTATTTCAGAGATTTAATCTTATATTAGACTATGTAAGTATAAGTAGGCAGATGAAAAGCTCGATACTAATTTACTTAGTTGTTTGGGATATGGAATGACTACACATTCAGATTGAAAACAGTAAGATCTTGTGCTGTGCTCATATCCTCCACTGACCACTGGCTCTGATTACAGAAATTTGCCATAAAAGGAAAAAGTGGGGACATGATTATGTATGCCAGGATAAAGCATCCTTAGCTTTGTTTGATCAGGTAAGAATCACAGTTGATAACTAATCATGCAGTAACAATTCCACCTTGTAGCCAGACTCAGGAATAACCGGGTAGGAAAAATTCCTTTTCAGAAGAAAATAACGCAATGGGGAAACTGAGTCAAAAGAATACTGCCTTTGGCTAGGCCAAGGTTGTCCTCCTGGCATTTTCCCAGATACAGATCTCTGCCTGCAAAGAGTTTAGGATCACATTTCCTCTGAGTAGCTTGTGGCATTTCTCTTGAATGGCAGATTGCCAGCTTAATGATCCATCAGACAACTATAAGTGGATTCAAAACCCAAAACAACATCAACTACAATCCCAAGAGCTTTTACCTCAAAAGGCAAGTTTCACTAATCACAGCTTAGGGCTAGATACAGTTATTTTTACTCTCGTGGAGTTACAATAATCAACAAAAGTTTACTGGGATTAACATATACATAAGAGATCTCACTTAACATACTTCACTTGTTTTTCTTTCCTTCTTCTCCTTGAGCTTAGATTCATCCTGGTATAAAGATCAGTCATTAGAAATCACTTCTATATTATATACAAACCTGTAAATTCTCAGTAAGCCTATTATATTGCTTAGGAACTCCATAACCCGTAACAAGCTCTTTTTCCAGGGCCGATGACCATGCCCAAATAGATGGTTTCAAGAAACCTGACAAGATTACAGATAAAGGGAATTCAGGTTGTCTTATCTTTGTACATTTTCCCACTCAGTAATTACCAATTTTTCCCTTTTTTCCCATATTTTTTCCAGGCCTTACTGAGTCTCATAACTCAGTAATGGACTTAACTGGCAGAATTTTCCCTAAACTATTACAGCTTGTCTATCTGGGAGTCCTCAGGAGGGTGGGGGCTTGTTCCTCCTGTTTCCTTAAATAAGTTTCTTTTGTTATAGGGAGAAATCAAGACAGTTCTTAAAATTCAAATTGGATGTAACCCATTACAAAATGGGTAAGAGTCTCATATAATTTATAGCTATAATTTCCAATTTTAAGATACACATCAATTTAAAAAGTTATTTTTAAATGAATCAGTGCTTTAGTTTGTAAGACTCCCTTAGTATCTAATTAGATGTTTCAGTCAAACTCAATTGCCTTTTTGTTGTTTCCAAATTGACAAACCTTTTCTTTTTTTTGTGACCCAGGAAAGGGTTAATAATAATAATATAGGCAGACAGTTTCTAAGTGTCAGGTCTTAATTTTATTTTCTCTAAAACTTCACTGGCACTGCACCCAAACCCATCTTTCTATAGTCATCTATAATCGGATGACCTTCTCTAGCTGTAAAACAATAAATCTGTCATTCTGGGGGTAGGAGTTAAGATGTAAAGAGCTTTGCAAACAATGACCAACTTTGAGAGACTTAGCTCTTCACAACAATGCAATGATCCAAGACAATTCTAAAAGATTCATGAAGGAAAAAATGTTATCCACATCCAGAGAAAGAACTATGGAGTCTGGATGCCAATCAAAGCATACTATTTTCTCTTTTTCTTTTTCCTCATGGTTTTTCCTTTTTTTTCTGGTTCTTCTTTCACAACATGACTAATGTGAAAATATGTTTAATATGATTGTACATGTATAGCCTATATCATGCATGCCATCTTGAGGAGGTGGGAAGGAAGGATGGGGGAAAATTTTAGAACTAAAAATCTTAGAAAAATGAATGTTGAAAACTAAAAAAAATTTTAAAAAGAGCTTCGCAAGACTTAAAGCTCTATATAAATGCTAGCTATTATTATTGTTCTGCCTTCCAGCCAAACCAGTCTGTTTCTAGTTCCCTCTCCCAACTCCATGCCTATGTGCAGTCTGTCCCCTGTGTCTGAAATGCCTTCCTTACTCACCTCTGTCTCCTACCGCCTCTCCATACAGAGATTTCTTCAAAGCTCAGTTCAAGTACTGCGTCTTATAGAAGAGAAGCTCCCCACCAGAAACACGGTTTGTGTTCAGTCTTTTGCATCCGTGTTGTCCTCCCCCTTTCCTACAAAAGCATCAACTTAGTGAGGGCAGGGAGTGTGTCATTTTTGTCTTTGTATTCCCAGATGCTAACCCAGTACGTAGCAAAGAAGAATAGGTACTTGAGCAAACTCTTGTTCCATGAAGGAAGGAAAAATAAATGAGCCAGTCACATAGCGAGAATAAGGACTAACAGTAGGTAGTCCAAGTGTTCCACTGGTAGCTGTAAGATGTCAAGATATAAAATGTGGATATGTCATGTGGTGAGCTCATGAGAGAAGAGTAGCACAGGACAAACAGGACTCAATAGGTTGTGATCTTACACCATCAGAGGGACTGTCCAGATCTGTGAGATCATGGATCCATTGAAGAATGGAACAAACCATTCAATTATCTCACTATATAATAGTTAGAATCATGGAATTTTAGAATTGGAAGACATCTTGGACGTCATTAAATCCAATCATTTTATAGATGAGGAAACTGAAATGAAAAGAAATGAAGTGTCTTACCCAAGATCAGCTCATGAGCTCTAGAGGCAGGATTTGACCCCTTGTTCTCTGACTCCAGACCCAGTGCTCTTTCATTGTATCATGTGGATTGTCTTGTATTCAGTAGCATACCTTTCACTTTGTTCTGGTAACTGAGTGGGGCATAACTATATTCGGAAGATGTCCTATCTATAGCAAAAGGGGTATTCAAGCATACATGTGATGTGGGTAAGAGGCTACAGGTCACCTTTCCCAGGCAACTCTCACAGTAGAATAGACTGTCTCTGGAGTTAGTGAGTTCTAAGTCTTCAAGCAAAAGCTGGATGACCACTTTTCAGGGGTGTATAGGGGAGATCTCAATTCAGGAATGGGTTGGCCTAATTTAGAATTCAATAAATGTCTCTAAGGGGCATCAAGAAGGATGAAGCCTTAAAAAAAAAGTCCATCGGGGTCAGCAGCTAAGAGAACACTGGTAACTTTGGAGGGAGGTTTCCCTTAAGAGGTTGTAGGCCAGATTGCAAAGAGTTGAGGAGAAGAAAGGAAACCACCCTTTTGATAATTTGTTCTAGAAATGTGTCAGAAATCAAAATCTAGCTCACCAGCCCAGTTTCCAAGCTACAATACTTTTTTTTAAGTGTGTGTGTGTGTGTGTGTGTGTGTGTGTGTGTGTGTGTGTGCATATGAAGGGAAGGACAATTATATTTCCTTCTCTTTTTTCCAAGACCTTTGCAAGATCACTAACAGCCGCTGGACAATTATGCCTATTAGTTCTTGCAGTCCTCTGCAATGCCCAGGATATTTGAATTTATTGAAGGCAATTTGTTCCTACCTCCACACTCATAAATTTCAGTGCTTCATTTTTGTTTTATCCTGATTGGTCCCAGCCCAAAGATAATCCTCCTTGGGACAGAAAGAGAAATAAAATGGGAGCTGAGTACCTACCTTCTCACTGTCACATATCATTATTATTACCTCCACCTCAAAATGGTGTCGTATGTCTTCTCTGATAATCCCTCTCTCGCCTCCCCAAAATGTCTTTTTTCACTTTGTCGTTTTTGATAGGCATAACTGAACTCATAACTGCACAGTTCAATCTCAGCTTTGGCATCCCTATGCTATTCTTATAGAACTTTGCTGGTTACCTGTTTCTCCATACCTTCTATATATGCGTTTCAAAAACCTACATTAAAAATTAGTTTTTTAAAAATTCAAATTAGTTGGGGAGTTCCCCATGAATCCATAATATCCTTTTAGAAAACTCCCTTTTTTCCCCTCAGTGGGATTATTGCTGTTTGCATTTTTCAGAATTTCCAAAGCTCCCTGCTCTTCTTGGCCTGACCCTTTCCTCCCCACGCTGCCCCACCCCATACAATTTTAGGTCTTGGGATCTTACTTTACTTTTCCTACTGAACTCTTTGAAATACATTCTTCCTAATGTAGGAGTCATAAAAGGCAGCAATTACAAATCCTTAGATGAGTGGTTCTTTCTACCCTAGGCTCCCATCACCTCTATTTTAGCAACCAGTCTCTCCTTATTAGTCAAAATCAAATCCAGAATAATAGAAAGCTGTAGGTTTTATTTGGGAGATATATTTAGGGAGTTTTCTGCCTGCCCCTCACTTTTCCACTTAAAGATACTTTGATTAGATTTGCAAGACTCCAGGAAAAAATATTTTTACTTGCCCTCATTAGGTGTAATCCATAGCCATGAGCCAACTATTCGAATCTCATTCCATCTCCTTTACCAGTTGATCACTCCCCAAACCCACCTTTATCCACTGATTCTCCTCCCTTCACTCAGTAACAGTTGTTAGACTCTGAAGAGGTAACAGCGGCATGTTTAATTTGAAGCGAGCTGGCAACCGGCTGGGGTGAATGATCGTCCCTCGGCTATGATGGAGTATTAGGACATCCTCCTTTTTCTGGCATAACTGAGAGCACATACATGGCTCTCTTATTATTTGAATTCTGATCATTGTTTTTGTCACCATTATTATGATACTCCTGGGTGATAATGATGATTTGCAAAGGGTACGAGTGGCAATGCGTAATCTGAAGATTGTCCTCTCACCCTCTTACTGGAAGGCCCCAACAGGAGAAAACAAATTAGTGAGATACCAGATAACTGGATAAACTAGGGGCATGCATACAGGTTCCTAGAGTTCCTTTTTTCCCCCTTTCTTTGTCCTTGGGAGATACTTCTGGTAGGCCTTTGTGATTGAGGTGGGGGCAAAGGGAGATGGGGCTAAAGAGGAATCCACAGCAGATGTTTAGAAACTCACATGCAGAAAAGTAAGGCCTGACAGAACAGACAGCCAGGGCAGCTTCTGAAAACATCAGCAGCTGTGAGAAGGCCAAGCTACCTCCCCCACCTCACCCCCAATTACTGGTTACTGTATTACTAGTTCCTTTCTTTCTTGTAGGGCCAGCCCCAATTCTGAGGGCCACACAGGTCCCAGAACACAGTCCCGGGCCTAGGTCTCTCCCATGTCCTGAGGGGTAAGAGAGGACAGGGAATAAAAGGGGTGGTAGATTAAGAATTTTTCCTGAAACACCCTGGGAGAGAATGCTGACAGCAGGCCTTGGCAAGAGGTTTGAGCTGTTGATGAGGAAACACTTAGCAAGGAAATTACTTGAAGGCTTTCTTTGCAATTTAGCTAGCTTTAATAAGCTACGTGCACAGCTAGGTGGTACAACGGCTAGAGTGCCAGCCGGGAGTAGAAAGACTTCGTCTTCCTAAATTCAAATCTGGCCTCAGACATTTACTAGCTGTGTGACCCTGGGCAAGTCACTTAACCCTTTTTGCCTCAGTTTCCTCATCTGTAAAATGAGCTGGAGGAGGGAATGGCAAACCCTCCCAGTGTCCTTGCCAAGAAAACCCCAAATGGGGTCATGAAAAGTCAGACATGACTGAACCACAACAAAATAAGCTATGTGGCTACAAGAAGTAAATTGTCTGTGTCATATAAATAGAGAAGGTCCAGACTGAATCAAGAGACTTCCTAGATGTGGAGGAAGAAGCCTCTGAAGCCAAAGGCTTTTTTTCTGCTGTGATTGTGAGCAATAGTTCATATGAAGCCATTGGCAGGGATTCAAAATTCAGTCTGTCCAGGTTTCTTTCAAGTACAGCCCTTTAGAAATGATACAGGGAGGTGCAGTAGATGTTTTGTACACACACATAGGTATACACGTACACAAGTTCTTTGGCTAATGTGACAAAATGTGAAAAAAAAAATGGTGCTGTTGGACTAGTGGCTTGAATACATCGCCATCTGGTGGGAAAATGACATATTACACTTCCTCTCTGGTGAAGTCCTTGTAAAGGGTCATCCCATCTTGTGAGCTTAAGGTAAGCAGGACACAAGAGGAGAGAGTTATTATTGACCCTGAAGGTCCTCAAACGTCATCTGGGACACGTGTAAACTGCACCACTGTCACATTGGTAATTGGTGACATAAGCGTGCCTAAACTGGCTCTTGGGAAGATGCAATGCGTGGTGGTGTACAGAGAACAGATTGTGTACGGAATCAAAGTTCTGGACTAGAGGTAAAGAATGTGGTTAGATAATAATGTAACTGGAAGCTGCCAGAGGGTGTCAATATGCACATTTTTCATGTATAGGTTGCTGGGTGGTTTATGGGATGGTGGATGCAAATCTTCGGTAGTTTTAGGGGTGACCCTCGAACCATCTGTATCCAATGTTCTTCATGGAGTGAGAAAGACCCGAGTTCAAATCCTGCCTCAGAAACTTACAAGCTGCATGATCTTGGGTAAGTCATTTAATGTCTCTCAAGCCTAAGCTTCCTCATCTATAAAATGGGGATACTTCCCAGGGTTGTTGTGAGCATCGAGCGAGTTAATATTTATAAAGTGCTTTCCCTGGAAGCTTGGCTTCACCCTTTGGAGTGAGTCTTCATCACCAACGGCATGGAGAAAGTGGAAGATTAAAGTAGCTTGTGGAGGCAGGCACCTTTCTACGTCCAACGAAGTTGAGTATATGGTAGATCCTCGTGCTTCCCCTTTAAACCCCTTGGGACAAGGGGAAGACAATCTTGGCAGAAGGGAGACAGTCTGAGTAGTCTCCATATGGGAAGGTGGTAGGGGCCCTGAGGAAAGAGGGACCGAAGGAGACCCCGAGTCAGAGCTTCAGAGTACGCTTGTGAGTAGGTCTCACAAATTGTTCTGGCAGTGATTGTGCTGCCATTAAGAATGACGAATGGTGGGGCAGCTAGGTGGCAAAGTGAGTAGAGCACGGGCCCTGGAGTCAGGACTTGAGTTCAAATTCAGCCTTAGACGCTTGACACATTTACTAACTGTGTGACCTCGGGCAACTCACTTAACCCCAATTGCCCTGCCCTCCCCCTCCAAAAAAAAAAAAAGAATAGGGGGCCCACCACCTTCAGAGGCAGTCCATTTGATTCCTGGTAGCTAATGATTCAGTAGATAGAGCACTAGGCCTGGAGTAAGAAGACCTGAGTTCAAATTTGGCCTCAGACAATAGCTGTGTTTCCTCTATTTGCCTTAGTTTCCCCAACTGTAAAAATGGAGATAATAATAGCACCCACCTCACAGAGTTGTTGGAAAGTGCTTTAGCACAGTGCCTGGCACATAGTGCTATATAAATGATTATTTCCTTCCTTTCATCCCCTTTTTGGATAGCTCCAATTGTTAGGAAGTTTTTCCTGACATTGATCTTAAATTTGGTTCTTTGCAACTTTCATCCATTGTTCTAGTTTCAGCCCTCTGGAGTTAAACTGAACAAATCTAATTTCAAATACATGGATGAGCCATCCTTCCCCACCCCCAGTCTTCTTTCCTCTATCTCCTTCAGATAGTCTTCGTTTGACATGGACTGAAGGCCATTCACCCTTCTGGTTGCCCTCCTCTCGACATTCTCCAGCTTATCAGTGTTCTTAAGCTGTGGTCCCTCCAGAGAAGGCCTAACTAGGGCAGTGTTCAGGGGGTTTATCACCTCTCCATTCCTGGAAGATACACCTCTCTTAATGCAAACCTCGATAACATTACCTTTCTTCATTGCCACTTCCTTCTCTGATTCATTAAACCTTCAGTTCACTAAAACTCCCAGATCCTTCAGCTGATGTCTAACAACGCTTTCTCCATCCTATTCTCGTGAGGCTGGTTCCCAAATATAACTTTTCATTTATCCCTATTGACTTTCATGATGCTAGATTCAGTCCAATGCTAGCCTGTCAAGAGCTATTTGGATCCTGACTCTATCTTCCGTTGAGTTGATGACTGATATAATAAAAAAGGAATTTTTTTAAAGTTACAGGGCTGCTTTTAGTTTTTACTTTTTGTTGATACTTTTATGATCTTTCTTTTTGATATTAAACTGGTTAAATATATTAAAAGAAAAGAGACAACTACGTACAGTAGAGTTTTTATTTCCTTTTTCTATGTTTGGCAGTTGCTCCATGAGCAGATGAATACACTGGGACCACAAAGCCTGCAAGGAAAAAGACAAATAAGTTTCTTCAAATAAACATTTTTAGTTTCATTCCTGCGAATCACTCTTCACTAGCACATGTTAAATTCCATTTTCCAAAGTTAAGCAGCATTCTTGTATCTTGGGAGAGACACAGTAAGATAATACCTTTTGGAACAAAAATGGAATTGTTGCATCCAGTGTTCTTCATGGAATGAAAAAGACCTGAGTTCAAATCCAGGCACAGAAACTTACTAGCTGTGTGATCTTGGACAAGTCACTTAACGTCTCTCAAGACTAAGCTTCTTTATCTGTAAAATGGGGATAAAAGTAGTATCTACCTCTCAGGATTGTTGGGAGCATCAAATGAATTAATGTTCACAAAGTGATTTGCAATATAATTGCAAGCTATTCTTATTATTCACGTAAAGAAACAAATAACCAAACAAGTCTACAAGTCAACAAGAATTTGCCTTATGATAAGTTCTAGGGATACAAAGAAAGGTCAAAAACAAAACAATCCAGTTCCTGCTGTCAAAGACCTCACAGTCTAATAGAGGAGATAACATGTAAAAACTTTGCATGAACAAGACACATACGACATAAATTGGAGGTCACCTCAGAGGGAAGGGACTAGGATTAAGAGGGAATATGGAAAGGCTTCCTATCCAAAGTGAGCTGTGATTTGAAAGAAGCCAGGGAATCCAGGTGGCAGAGGTGAGGAGGGCGAGAATTTCAGACATGAGTGAACCGCCGGTAAAAATGCATGGAGTCTTGAGATGGAGCACCTCATGTGAGGAATCATGAAGTGTCTCTGGATCTCTGGAATATGTGGAGGAAGGGAGGAAGGCGTAAGAAGAATGGAAAGGTAGGAAGGGGTTAGATTATGAAGGTTTTAAAATTCTAAATAGAGGATTTTACATTTAATCCTGGAGGTAACAGAGAGCCCCTGGAGTTTACTGATTTGGAGGGGAGAAAGGAAGAGATATGTTCAGATCTGTGCTTTAGGAAGATCTATTTGACAACTGAGTAGAGAGTGGACTGCCATGGGAAGAAATAGAAAGACCAACCCAAAGGCTATGGTAATTGTCCAGGTGTGAGGTGTTAAGGACATGCTCCATGGTAGTGGCAGGGTCAGGGAACAGAATGGGGAGCATATGAGAGATGTGGCCAACTTAGCAATAGATTGGTTATAGGGAGTGAGAGGGAGTAAGGAGTTGAGGGTGATATCCAGGTTATGAGCCTGGGTGACTGGAAGTGTGTTGGTGTCCTGGCATGTTTCAGGGTAGATGTCTCTCCAGGAAACGTCCTTTGTGCAAGGCAACACCTACAGAAATGAAAGCCCACAACTGGAAACTTTACAAGCTGACTAAAAAGATGCCTCAAGCCAAAGAGGACATGAAACTCTGACCTTTAGATCTCACTGCACAGAGGAAGACTGGGATTTCCCCATGTTTCCAGACATACAAAAATGTAGCAACTTTATACAAAGTCAAAATGGAAATAACTCTGCTGGATGTCTGCTTTCATGGATCTGTGTGTATGTTTACCATTGGTTCTGGTCCTCATTTCCAACTTTGCCAATTCGTCATATTTACACTAAATAGCTAATTAACTACTGAAATTTTATTTTCCTTATGCTGTAGTTCTATTGTTTGTTTCTGTCCCCTTAAAATTATCTAGTAGACAACAGAATCTTTGCACATTCTTCCTACCACCTGCTATTGTTTTCAAAGGTTTCTTTCTCCAAACCCTCCATGATAATATGCTGAAGGCAACAGCACCACGAAAAGGCAAGAGTCTGAGTATCCAACCAGTCATAAGTTGATTGGGCAGCTCGGTGGACCATGGGATAGAGTGCTGGACCTGCAGTCAGGAAGACTCATCTTCCTGAGTTTAAATCTGGCCTCGGACATTTACTAGCTGGGTGACCCTTGGCAAGTCACTTAACCCTGTTTGCCTCAGTTTCCTCATCTGTAAAATGAGCTGGAAAAGAAAATGGCAAGCCACTCTACGATCTTTGCCAAGAAAATCCCCAATGGAGAGTTGCACATGACTGAAACAAATAAACAATGAGAGGATGATTGAGATTGGAAATGGCAAGTATTCATTTTCTCTTTGATAGAGTAATCAGACTGCTGATGAGAGGCAATGAGGGTAATGAGAGTAGTGATAGACTTGGGAATCAGGAAGGTCTGGGTTAAAAGATACTGCCTCTGGCACTTCCTACCTCTGTGACTGTGGGTAAGTCACTCTGAGCTTCAATCAGCTCAGCTCTCTACAACAATCTGCAGATGAACAGACATTGTGGTCTGTACTGGTGGATGGAAATCCCTTATGTGCTAATTAATGCATTAGACCAATGGAGCCAGGGATGATGAGGACTTTTTGATAAAGTGCCCCATGCCCGCAGATAAGATGGAGATGAGGACTAAAGAATAATGTCATTAGGTGGATCTGGAATTAACTGAATGATCAGATCCAAAGCCTAGATGATCAATGTCAAGCTGGACAGCGACACTTAGTGAAGGCCTAGTTCCATTCAACATTCTAATCAAGGACTTGAACGACATAAATGGCACGCTTAATGAATCTGGGATGGACACAAAACTGGGAGGCATAGGTAATTGGACAATAAATATACTCAGGATCTAAAATCATCTCACCAGGACAGAAGATTGTCCAAATCTAATAAGATACAATTTAATATGTGTTTCAATAGGGGATGGCCGTGGGAAAACAGCATCTTACCGGAGCTCTCTCGCAAGATCTGTCAGATACCTACAAAAAAGTGAATCTGAGCAGATGTGAGAGAGTTAGAAGCCACTACCAGTCTGAATGGGGCAAATCTGCAAGCCAGGAGAGTCCAAAAGGCCAATGAGACAGATCTATAGGCTGGGAAAATGCTAGGTGTGCAGAGCTGCTCCAGACAGCACCAAAGCAGAAGCAGCTTCAGGAACCAATCAGCGAGAAGGCTGGGAGAAAGCTGAGCACCCGAAACCGGAGGAGATCCCCAGGCCTCCCAACACAGGACAGGAGTCTGTGGAAGCGACGAGAGGCAGCAGCGCAACACTGCCAGCTGTGAGACATCAACTCCTGAGGCTTGCAGCCCAAAGGTATGAAACACATCTTCCTGAACTTCCAGGACACATAACAGCCAGGTAAAGGGCTCTAATCCCTTCCCCCTGCCCCTCCACCCCAACCCAAAGAATTACTAGGGGAAAAAACGATAGAATAGAGGAGACAGAAGTGGGGCTTCAGTGGCTGAGCAGTGGGAGTTCCTGAGTCCCAGAGGGGCAGGGTCAGCAGGGGTCAACACCAGGAGCCCAGACATACCCTTGCACCCCCAGGGGAAGTGGCAGACACCAGCACAAACAAAAAACAGCTGAGACCATTGCTGAAGAGCAGCAGTGCTGGACAGCAGCCCCAGGGGAAGAGGAGACTTCAGGCAGCCAGATCCCTCCCCCACACCTCAGGAAACTGAAGGCTATAATACACAAAGACAGTAACTAGACTCATAATCCCCAGAACAAAAAACTTGGGACAGAGAGCCCTGAGACCCCAAAGCAGAAATTCACTGTAAAGCCAGGAAGAAGCTAACCAACATGAAGAAGAACACAGGAAAACCGAGGACCATTGATTCTTTTTATGGAGACAGGCATGATCAAAATACCAATTTGGAAGAGGATAGCAATGATACTATACTCACATCTGATACCTCAGATGGGAATATGAACTGGTCTCAAGCCAAAAAATCATTACTGGAAGAGCTAAAGGAGGATTTTAAAAACCAAATTAGGGAGGTAAAAGAAAGAATGGAAAAAATGGAAAAAAAATCACTGATGAAATCAAGTCCTTAAAGAATAAGACCGGTGAAATGGCTACAGAGATTCAGAATCTAAATAGAGAAAATGACACCCTGAGAGGTAAAATCAACCAATTGGAAAAGGAAACTCAAAAGCAAAATGAAGACAGCAACTCATTAAAAATTAGAAGAGCAAGTAGAAGCTAATGACTCTATGAGGCATCAAGAAGTAGTAAAACAAAACATACAGAATGAAAAAATAGGAAAAAAAATGTGAAATATCTGATTGGAAAAACAACTGACCTGGAAAATAGATCAAGGAGAGACAATTTAAGAATTATTGATCTACCAGAAATCCACAATGAAAAAAAGAACCTTGACAGTATCTTCCAAGAAATTATCAAAGATATCTGTCCAGAAGTCCTAGAACCAGAAGATAAAATAGTCATTGAAAGAATCCACCGATCACCCCATGAAAGAGATCCCAAATTGAAAACACCAAGAAATATTATAGCCAAATTTCAGAATTACAAAGTCAAAGAGAAAATACTTCGAGCAGTCAAAAAGAAACAATTCAGATATTGTGGAACTATACTAAGGATCACACAGGATCTTTCAGCTTCTACACTAAATGAGAGGAGAAATTGGAATACAATATTCTGAAGGGCAAAGGAGCTTGGACTACAACCAAGGATAAACTACCCAGCAAAATTAAGCATAATTTTTCAGGCAAGGAGATGGACATTCAATGAAATGAGGGAATTCCAGACCTTCCTGATGAAAAGACCAGAACTCAATGGAAAATTTGATCTTCAAATACAAAACTCAAGAGAGACATAAAAAGGTAAACAGGAAAAAAAACCCACAAACCTTATTAATAATTTTTTTGCATCTTTATGTAGGATTATATCATCTAATGTATTATATGTGTGTGTGTGTGTGTGTGTGTGTGTGTGTGTGTGAATCTTGAGAGCAGTACAGCTATTATGACAATTGAAAGGGATACAATTAGACTGTGGATGTCTGTATAAAATAACTGATATAAAGATAAAAAACATAATTAAGAGATGTAAAGGGAGGGTTATAGGAGAAGAGGTAAGGAGGTAGTAGAAAACGGTAAATTACATCAAATGAAGAGGCACAAAAACACATTTTAGTAGAGGGAAAGAAAGGAGGGAGAAGAGCAGTATTTGAGCTTCACTGTCATCAGATCTGGTTCAAGAAAGGAATAACATACCCTGATAAGTATAGAAATCTAACTTGTCCTACAGGCAGTAGGAGGGGAAAGGGGGAAAAAAGGGAGGGGGTGGTCAGAAGGGAGGGAAGAAGTAGCAAGTGGAAAATGGTAAGATAAGAGAGGGGAACCAAGAGGGAGGGTAAACTGAGGAAGGTGATGGTCAAAAGCAAAACCTTGTTGAGGAGTAGAAGGGGAAAGGGAGAAATAAAAGCATAA
>CM053627.1:78044749-78069482 GCA_028646595.1 Phalanger gymnotis
TCTATGTTGAATTGCTTGACTTCTTGGGGAGGGTGGGTGGGAAGGGAAGAGGGGAGAGAATTTGGAACTCAAAGTTTTAAAAACAGATGTTCAAAAACAAAAAAAAAAGTTTTTTGCATGCAACTAGAAAATAAGATACACAGGCAATGGGGCGTAGAAATTTATCTTGCCCTATAAGAAAGGAAAGGAAAAGGGGATGGGAGGGGAGTGGGGTGACAGAAAGGAGGGGTGACAGAAAGGAGGGCTGGCTGGGGAACAGGGCAACCAGAATATATGCCATCTTGGAGTGGGAGGAGGGTAGAAATGGGGAGAAAATTTGTAATTCAAACTCTTGTGAAAATCAATGCTGAAAACTAAATATATTAAATAAAAAAAAATTAAAAAAAAGAAGGGTATAACTCAGAAGCCTGTTGGTAAGAATAATGGGCCCTGAAGTGGACCATGTAGTCTCTTATCTACACTGATGTTATGTTCCTTGGATGCCTCCTGAAATTTTTCCTTCTAAAGCAAAAACTAGGAAGAAATTCAGATACCTGTGATTCACAAAAGGTATACTAGATAAAAAATCTGATCTTTCAGTTTTATCATTGCTTGTTTCATAGTGATTTACGTTGTATGGGGGACACTAAGCACTGAACCTCATATATATCCCATGATATTCACAGGGGGGAAGATGCTTCACATCAAGCCCCATCATGCTTTGGGGTTCCCAGCCTCTGCAATGATTTGGTCTTTTACCCACAGGCCATTCTCAAACCTACTGTCATGGCTCATGCTCCACAATAACATTACTTCTACTCATTCTGTTGTTCTCATGTCCAATGTACACCTGAAATACAGAATCCACTAACATGGTCATAGCAACTATGCTATTGTCCAACCTTTTTAAAGTAACATATACCAGGTCTTTACTATTTCCCAATGCCTTTAAATGCCCTTCCAAAGAACTGCAAACGTTGCTCCTCACAACTGCAAGCATGATTGGCAAGAGAGAGAGATTTCTCTAAGTCTCTCTTCTCTCCTAAGTCCTACAGTATCTCAAATACCAGATGTGTTTTCCACACTCCTGAAATGCTCAGTTTCTCTCTAGACCTGCAATACCTTCTAGGCCTAGAATATGCAAAATAATTTTATGGTCTACCCAGACACAAAGCCAGCCAACAGCCCTCTGAATAAGCCTGGATACATGAAGCTTTTGACCTAGACTGTCTGAAATTTCTCTAATGGGTGGTCATACATGGGTCCTGACTGAGGGCCTACACAAGGAGAAGTCCTGTTAAAACTATATATTCCCCAAATGCTAAGAAGGCACAATCCATTTCAACAGCACAAGTCTAAGGTCAAGCATGAGACTGATCACATGATGTTAAGGGCAGCAAAAGAGCTGCCAGAGTCCTTACTAATCTTTGTCATTGAAAAAGTAGAGCCAGGGGACTTGGGGGGCTTTGTTGGGTGGAAGGGATGGGGGGAAGTTAAAGAGGAACCAATTTCTAGCACAGTGGACTGAACTCCAACGAAGCTACTGATGAAAAAGAAAGTCCTCATATACACCAAAATATTTATAGCAGCACTATTTTGTGATAGCAAATAACTGAAAACCAAGTAGATAGCATCAGCTGGGGAATGGCTAAACAAAATGTGGTATGTCAATGTAATGGAATATTATTGTGCTGGAAGAAATGATGAATATGGAGAATCATGGAAACATCTAAAGGAACTGAAGCAGCTGAGTAAGAAAGCCAAGAGATGTACCCAATAATTTTAACAACATAAGTGGTAAGAATCACAACACACCAAAAATCAAAAGTGAAGGTAACAATTAGAAATACCAAACATCACTGGAATGAAGACATGAAATGGGAGCCAAAGCCAACATGGAGAAGTCCAGTTAGCAGTATTACAGTTATATGTTCCCCTCCAAACAACTTTAAAATAACCTGTCAATAATTAAATTCTGGAAGAGCAAACAAAAAGTGTGAATGAGATATTTTTCTAGACCAAGACAACCCAGGAGGATCAGAAGGAGAGGTCTGTGACATTGAGGTGGGGGCTGTCCCAGAGCACAGTGCAGGGCCTACATCAGCTGTGGGGCCCTCAAGGCCACAGCAGCAATAGCAGCAGCAGCAGCTTTAGGAGCTCTCAGTCTAAAGAGAATAAAGGGACTGAACTGGTCAGAAAGAAATTACAGGGGATTCCTGTGCTAGCATTGGGAACTTTACTGGGCACTGTGTGGCAATTCAGCTTCCAATCACCCAGTTACAGGATGCAATTCCAGGGCAGAGAGGAGTGTTTACAGTAGCAAGGGCCTTTCCTAGGTCCAAAGTACAAACCAGGAGAACAGTGACCACATTCTTCCTGGTTTACACCCCCTTGGAAGCAGTGAAAACTTAAAAGAGCTCCCCCACTCCCCGCCCCAGAATCAGCTATGAAAACAGCAGTGGGAAAAAACTTGAAGCTTCAGACAGTGCCCCACAGCCTCCTTCTTCCAAGATGAGCAGAGCTCAACTCCAAAATAAAGTTCAAAGTGAAGAAATAAGCTGGAAAATGAGCAAACAACAAAAAAGACCCTGCCCATAAAAAAGCTACTATGTTCACAAGGAAGATCAAGGGACAAACCCAGAAAATGATAATAACGTGGAAAATATTTGAAAGCAAAGCCTCAATGAAAAAAGATTGTACATAAAGCTCAACAATAATTCCTGGGGGGAAAAAAAAGAATTCCTGGGAAAGCTAAAGAAAGTGATTTTTAAAAAGAGCAACTAAAAATATTATTTTAAATCAGAGTAATAGAGGAAAAATTGGGAAAATAAAAACAATGCAAAAAATAATTATGAAAAGAAGCAAAAAAATAAAGGAGGTAAAGTAGGCACGCACACACACACACACAAATACTGACGAAAATAACACCTTAAAAAATAGAATACGTCAAATGGTAAAAGAAGCACAAAAATCCACTGAAGGAAAGAATTCCTTAAAAAACAGAATTGGCCAAATGGAAAACTAGGTACAAAAGCTCGCTTAAAGAAAAACTTGGAAAATAGATCAAGAAGAGATAATTTTAAGAATTACTAGACCACCTGAAAGCCATAACCAAAAAAAAGAGCCTATATATCATATTTTAAGAAATTATAAATACGAATATGATTTTGATACCTAAGCCCAGTAGAGCAAAAACAGAAGAAAACTACAGGCCAATTTTCCTCAAAAATATTAATGCAAAATTTTTGAATAAAATACTTGTAAAGGAGACTACATCATGATTATCACACACGATGATGAGGAATGCAGAACTGGTTCAATATCAGGAAAACTATCAATATAATTGACCATATCATAACAAAAACAATCAAAATAATGATTATGTCAACAGATGCAGAAAAAGCTTTTGACAAAATACAATACCTATTTCCAATTAAAAAAGTTGGAAAGAATAGGAATAAATGGAGCTTTTCTTAAAAGGTGAGCGGTATCTATCTAAAACCAAAAGCAAGCATTACATGTGAAGGGGATGAACTAGAAACTTTTCCAATATGATTAGGAGTGAAGCAAGGATATCTATTATCACCACTATTATTCAACATTATTATAAATACTACCCATAGCAATAAGACATGAAAAAGAAATTGAAGGAATAAAAATAGGTAAAGAAACAAAACTATTACTTTTTGCAGGCAATATGATGATACACTTTACCTTAAAGAATCAACTAAAAACTAGTTGAAACGATTAATAACTTTAGCAAATTTTCAGGATATAAAATAAACCTACATAAATCACTAGCATTTCTATAAATTACCAACGAAACCCAGCAGGAAAAGATAGAAATGGAATTCCACTTAAAATAACTGCAGACAATATTAAATACTTAAAAGTCTACCTGCCAAGACAAACCCAGGAACTATATGAACACAATTACAAACATTTTTCACACAAATAGAGACAGATATAAACAGAAATGGAAAACTTCATAGCTCATGGGTAAACTAAGCCAATATAATAAAAATAATTCTGCCATACCAAATTACTAAAGATTTGTTTTATAGAGGTTAAAAAAAATTAAATTCATCTGAAAGAACAAAAGTTCAAGGAAACCGATGGGAAAAAACATTAAGGAAGATGGCCTTGTAGTATCAGGTTTCCAACTAAATTACAAAGTGGTAATCATTGAAACAATCTAGTACTGGCTAAGAAATAGAGAGGTGGATCAGAGCAATAGATTGGGTATACAATACACAGTAGTAAATGACCACAGTAGTATGTGAGGAACCCAAAGACCCGAGTTTTTTAAGTATAAGAACTCACCATGTGACAAAAATTACTGTGAAAACTGGAAAGCAGTTTGGTAGAAACATCCCACACTGAATACTAAAATATGGTCAAAATGGGTACACAATTTAGACATGAAGGGTGACACCATAAGTAAATTAGGAGAGCATGGAAAAACTTACCTGTCAGACCTATAGATAAGAGTTTATGATCAAACAAGAAATAGAGAGGATCATCAGAAATAAAAAGGATAATTCTGATTACATGAAATTTAAAAGGTTTTGCATAAACAAAACCAATGCAACGAGACTAAAAGGAAAGCAGGAAATGGAAAAACAAAATTTACACTAAGTTTCTCTGACAAAGGCTTCATTTCTCAAAAACACAGGGAACTGAGCCAAATTTATAAGAATGCAAGTCATTACCCAACTGATAAATGGTCAAAGGATATAAATAGCAGCTTTTAGAAAAAGAAATCAAAGCTATCAATAGTCATATGAAAAAATGTTTTGAAACATATTGATTAGAGAAATGCAAATTAAAACAACACTGAAGTACCACCTCATGCCTACTAGATGGCTAATGTGACAGAAAAGGAAAATAAGCATTGGAGGGGATGTGGGAATATCAGGATACTACTGCTCTGTTGGTAGAGTTGTGAACTGATCCGTCAATTCTATAGAGCATCCCTGCACAACCCTCAGCCCGACAAAGGATTTCGGGCAGCCCATGAAAAATGTAAAACATGTAAGTATTTTCCTCTACATTTTCGTGGGCCACCTGAAATCCTTTGGCATGCCCATGGGTTGCTTACAGCCAATGAGCCGCTTACAGGCAATGGACCACAGGCTGTGCTCTATATATAGAACAATTTGGAACTATGCCCAAAGGGCTATAAAACTACATACCCTTTGATCCAGCAGTACCACTACTAGGTCCGTATCCCAAAGGAATAAAATAAAAAAAAAAGGAAAAGGACATATTTATACAAAAATATTTATAGCAGCTCTTTTTGGAGTGGCAGAGAATTGGAAAAGGAAGGGATGCCCAACAACTGGGGACTGGCTGAACAAGCTATGATATGATACATAATTGTAATAGAATGCCATTGTGCTATAAGAAATAACAAGCAACATGCTCTCAGAAAAACCTAGAAAGATTTATGAACTGATGCAAAATGAAATGAGTAGAAACAGAACACTGTACACAGTAACAGCAATACCGTACAATGGTCAATTGTGAATGACAGCTATTTTCTCAGCGATACAGTGATCTAAGACAATGCCAAAGGACTCATGAGGAAAAATGCTATCCACCTCCAGAGAAAGAATTGAGTCTGAATGCAGACCAAAACATGCTATTTTTCACTTTTTTGGTTTGAGGTTAAATGTTTTACATGATTGCACATATATAACCTTTCATCAGATTGCTTACCCATCTCAGAGATGGGGTAGGTGACGGAAGGAGTGAATCTGGAACTCGAAATTTTAAAAAACAAATGCTGAAAATTGTTTTTACGTGTAATTGGGGGGGAAAATAAAACATTAAAAAAATAAAGAAGCTAGATGACTCCTTGGCAGGTATGTCACAGTGGGGATTCCTTCAGTATATAGGATGAATACATGACTAGCCAGTAAAGTCCCTTCTACCTCTCAAATTCTGTGCCCTCTATGGGCCTCAGTTTTCTCATCTGTAAAATGAAGGAAATAAATATAAAGCATTTACTACGTTCCAGGCACTGTGCTAAGTGATTTTTAGAAATAATATCTCATTTGATCCTCACAACCCTGGGGGCGCGTGCCCACTCCCATTTTACAGATGAGGAAATAGAGGCAGACAGAAGTTAAATTACTTGCCAAAGGTCCTACTAAAGTGCCTGAGGCTGGATTGGAACTCAAGTCTTCCTAACTTCTGGTATAGTGCCCTACAGTGCGCTGTACCACCAGTTACCTCTTCTATTAGAGCAGATGAACTCTTAATTTAAGTTCTCTTATAGATTGAAATTCCATGAAATGGAAATGTATCTGAAAATGTAAATTACAAGAGAACGCAAAGGACATTTAAAAATTATACATTTGCTGGGAAAATTAACTCATAAAACACAAATATTTGGTAATTTACAAATGAAAAATATCTTAAAATGTTAGCATCTGCGAATGGAAAGTCAAGCACAACATATAGATAGCAGAAAGGCTGGACATCTACCAAAGCCCAAGTAGGATGAGAAAAGTATACCAGCTGGCAAAGGCAGTTTTAGCTGGTGCCAGGCAGGGGCACCTACCAGAATTACATTTTTTGTATGGGTTACCTCTGTGTACATGGGAACCTTATTCTGTCTGTCTTCTTTCCTCCCAAATGCTCCAGCCCTGAGGTTGTGGCTTCAAAGCAATTCTTCTTTTCATCATCTCCCAGACCCATCTCCAAAGTCTCTCATGTGGATTCCTTTTTGCTCCTAAGAAAACCAAAACATGGAGTAGGGGGAGATCTTATCATAGTCCCAGTGCTCTTATTGATGACGGTGGTAGCCAAGAAAAAGAAACAGAATAGCTAGGGACACCATCACTGCTAGCAGTGACATGATGCCACTCCTGGAAAGGAATAAGGATATTAGTAATACCGGGTTCTAGTCTATTGGCAGCCACAGCTTCTGAACCTTTATGCCCTTTCTTAGCAATAGCAATGTTCTCTCCCATTCTTGCTGGCATCACCCTCTGTTAGATCATCAGACATCCAAGGACGACATGTGGCACAGTTTCATGATGAATGGCTAATACCAACTTGACCTAGGACTTGCCTCAGGAGCAAGGTCTAGTTAATAGCTTTACCAACAGAGGTAAGATAGAAGCCATGATCGGGATGTGAAAAGGAAGACAATTTTTAATACTATTCTACCTGAAAAATACAGTACTAGAAGAAAGAAAAACAGAATGGGGTGAGAAGATGAAGGCAAGGTATATTGGTATGACAGACAACAAGGTATAGAGGAAAACACGCTGGGGACAGAGATCTGAGTTAGAAACTCAAGTCACTTTTTTTTTTTTGACCTAGTTTCCTCAAATGTAAAATGATGAAATTGGATGATCTCTATGGTCCCTTTCTAGCTTTCAATCTAGGATCCTATGACAGAAGCATACAAACACAAAATAAGCACAATAATGCTATTTCCTGGAATTCTACCCAGGGCCCAGCAGAATGCTTTACACAAAAGATGCAAGAGGGAAAAAAGACATAGAATGTTTCTTTTCCTTTCTTCCTAAAATAAAATGAGGTATGACAGCACGGTAGGACAATCTCGCATACATAAATAGCTACTACAAACGCATGGAGATGTGTATTCTCCTTCATATAGTTAGTTTTTAGTTTGGCTTTACATGAATCTGAGCAGGAATGGAGATAAGCTCTAAATGAATCTGGAAATTTCAGGGTGGTAAGTGTTCAGGAAATAAAGATATGTGAAATATATTTTTAATTCAGTTATTTCAAAATTGTTTAATATAAAAGACAGATATACTGTATACATTATCTACCTTTGCCTCATGGGCTTTTTGATATGTTTGTAAATACCCAATTAGTGACATAACAGTAATGTATAAAGATGAGAGAACATGAAGAAAAGAAGAAAAAAGCACTTTTATTTTTTTTTTTTGTCAATTAACGAAGGACCTGAAATATGAAAACTTCCACTGCAGAATACTGGTTTCACCCCATAAAAATATATTCCAAAAAAGTATGTTACCTGGGATAATATTTCCATATACATGCGTCTAAAAAACCCCTTCACACACAAATCTTCTGGCCTCCTATGATTCTAAACCTTAAAGCTTAGTTATCATCTAGATAGGTAAATCTATTTCAAACAGGGTGAATGACTCCATCTAGCACCATAGCCTTATCTTATAGTTGAATTTTAGGTTACTAAAAGTTACTCAAAAATGCATACAGTACTAGCATCTTAAAATGATCTCGTATTTGGTATTTTTTTCTCACATTTTCCCAAATACCATCTGAAATTCAGATTCTCTAACAGGTAGGAAAAATGCCACATTTCAGATGCTATTATTCAACAATTTATAAATGGTTTTGTAATTTTTATAAAGGTCACATCCTGCAGCAAAGTTTTAAACATTTCACTGAAATCTCATTATCTCCAATCAGAATTTTAAAAAATACATTTGATACAATTCACAAGTGGGCAGAACAAAAATGTTACACTTTACAACAGTCATTTAAATTTCACATTGTTTCATGGATGCTACACAAAGCATGAAAGGTATTTTGTAGTAAGTAATTTGGACAGTTTTGGACAGTTTGTTGCAGTATAGTATTTCTTCATACAAGATATTGTTTACCATTTAAAGGTCCTCTTCATAGGATTCAAATACAGAAAAACATAATGGCCTTAACTATCTTGAGATACTGCTTTATAAATCTAGGGCATACCTGAACATCATCAGTGGTCTGTTTTTTATTTTCTTTTAATTTCTCCTTGATATTCTTGTTTGGTTTATTTTCAGTAAACAAAAAAGAATCAATTCCAGATTTTAATATTGTAATTACCATCAAGTAAAAAGTCCATAAGTATTTATCACCTTTTATACTAAAAATCCAACAAATTATTACTTTAAAATATTTGGGCCAATGTGAGAGTACCAGTTGGCTTTATGTAAACTATGTATTAGCTCCTCTCTTCATTAATATATTTGGTTTAGCATGCTGCTTCTATTAAGGTGACAAAAAATAACCATAATTTAATTGAAATAAAAAAGTATAAAAATTTAACATAAATGTATAGCTGCTTATATTCACCTGCATTTTATCATTTCCAATTATTTTTAACAATGCTCAAGTGCAATTTAAAAGATTTTAGTATTACAAATGTTAATGACCTATAAATAGCAGCATTTATGCATGACAGTATAAACGAAACTGTCAGCATTTCCATTATCGACCCTGTTTTTATAGAGTTATAATGAAAACATGCACAGTACAAGCTTCTGTCTGAAACTGAGAGTATTCATGTGGTCTTAGGCCATCACTAATTTTGTTTTCCAATTTGGATTTAAACTTAGATGTCAACTTACAGGTCTGAAGCAAAAAAGAGCTGTTTAGTGGTTTCAGACTTGTTTGGGTATCTTAGAAGGCAATTTTTTAAAAAACACAACTGTAGTGAACATTTTCTGCTTGTAAATCAAAGATTCTCACACTGACAAGGACTCACCAAGAGTAACTTGACTGTGATACTGTCCATTTCTGGGAACTCAAAGCTTCAACCACTTATTAGATGTCCATAAAATAAAATTAATTAGCAGACAGAAGAGTAATTTAAGATAACCTTAATGGTCTAACGCACCTTCCAAAAGGAAGGAAATATAAAGTTAAAGCTGATATACCAAACCTAACTTACACTGATGTATCTCAGTACTAAAGATTTATCACATAACTCTTAACTAATCTCAGAATGACTTCACCAATAACAAAGTATAATTGAGTGGATAAGCCTTAACTCCAGATGTCCTTGCTTTTGAGGCCTAAAACCATTATTTGAAAAGTATCATAATTCCACACACACTTATTCGTACACAATTTTGTGTGAAGGTATAGTTTTGTTGATTTCTTCTATTATACTCTCCATAACACTGGTAATTCCATGTGTCCACTGCCTGCAATGGACAAGTGCTGAGAAAATCCAACTTCCACAGTGAAAGGCGTATTTTAACCAAATGAAGAATAGTAAATCCTCCACACGGGCTCAAATTGGAACTATTTCATTTAGTATATGCTGTGAAATGATAAGTTTTTTTTTTATCTGCAGTCTTTTTGAAACACAAGGCACAAACAGGAAGCAGACATTCCAAAGAGTGATTGTCTGAAAAAAATGTAACTGTTCAGTCCTTAGTCCATTTTATTAGAATACCTCCTTCTTTCATGTCTATGCAACATCTTCTAGGTAATCTGCAACATCACTAAGTTGAGAAACAGTAATGTCCTGTGTGATGTCTTCAAGCTTTTTGTAAAAAGAAAAGAGAAAATAATCAGTTCTCTAAAATAACAATTACAATAATACAATAAAAAATTATCATTTACAAAGTCCTTATTTAACAAAGCACATCAAATCCATCACATCACTTCGTTTTTACAATAATTCTAAGAGACTAATAGTATTAGCCATTTGATAGATGAGAAAATTTGAGACTTGGCTCAGGTTTACATGGTTCCTAAGAGGAAGAGCTGAGATTAAAACAATGATCAGAATCTCAAATAAGCTACAAGTAAGAAGTTTAAGAAAATGTGGCTAAAGTGTTACTTTTAGTAAGACCAACAAAATGAGAAAATAGTCCAAATATATCATTGTTAATTGGTCTTATTTGTTTCTATTGAAGACTTCACTCAGTATAAGCACATCTTCTCTGAACTTCTACCTACATCTTAAATTTTACTGAAATTCACTAAATCAGGAGAAAAATGGACATGTTAAAACTTCTACCAATGATTTTTTAAGACCAAAGAATCTCAGAATTAAGGGGAACCTAAGAAGTTATCTAGTCAGTCAATAAAAATTAGGTGTCTACTTTGTCAAACAGTCCAATCTATACATTAACAGTTAAAAATACTCTCTATATTGATGACCAGTCAGTGGGCATCTAAATTTTGTAAGAGACCTCCAGTGAGGGAAAGACCCAAGTAAAAACTAAACCTAAGGTATATCTTAAAACTTTTGAGTGGTTATCAAATACATTAAAATCAAGTTAAATCCAGTGTCATGGAATAGAGAAACACATGTGTATAGTCTACTTGGAAAAAGAACTCTCTATTTCCCCCCATTTCAAAATCACGCTGTCTATACTCTGGTCATTCTCGACATTGTCGATCTAAGGGAATCTGGACTCTGCCTCTGAGACCCAGGGCTCCAGTAAGTGAATTTTCACCTTATCTTTTCTGGAACCATGCCACGATGCCACTTCTTGGTCATTTTCAAACCAAGCCAACCTGGAATTTGCCCATCATTCCTATCTCCCTCCTGTCAAAACCCAAACTCTGCCCTTTTTACCTTCCCTTACCCCCACTTTATGGCTCCCCTTTCTATGCTATCTTTCTCCATTAGAATTTAAATTCCTAGAGGGCAGAGATTGACTTGTTTGCTTATATTTGTATCCCTAGCACTTACCACAGTGCCTGGCATACAGTAATGATTCGTTTAAGATTTGCCAACATAGTATGTCTTTTAGATTTCATTGTCATGAATGACTTTTTCCTCAAAAATCATTTGAGAATAGGCTAATATTAATATAATTATATTTTATCAAATAAGGTAGAATAATTTACCTAAGTCTTACATCTGTGGAGAATGGTACATAAGCCACAGAATCAAATCAATGAAGACAATAGAAGAACTTTGTTTAAAAGATGATTTTGTGTGATCTAGAAGAATAAAGCATTGTGTTTTCATAAAGGCAGAAAATAACCAACCAAAGGAAGAATAAGACAACAAACAAAACATCTTGAGGGAAGAAAGCAGAGAGACAGGAGTTCATAACAAATGAGTTGTTGATATCAAGGAACACTAGGTAGTAAAAATAAGTTTAGGAAAATGAAAGGCTCAACAAATGTTAATTAAAAAATGGACATTTGGTGAACTTGCCTTTTTTAAAGGAATACTTTTTGAATATATTCAAAATATATTCTTTAAACTGAAATTAGTCTGAAGTACATAGTTTTAAGGTGGACTGCATAAATACAACATAAAATGGGTCAATCTAGCTTCAGAAAAAAAAAGAGAATGAGTATATTTGCACACTGAACATATAAGAGGTTCAGATTAGATATGAGTAACACATACAGTTTGTATTGTATTGCTAAAGTTAACTAGCATCACTTTAAAAGTACTCCACAATTATTTAACTTCTGTAAATCCTATCTTCTTACCTACATTATATAATCTCCTTGGCAAAGGCATTCATCTACTTTGTTTATATTGTCCTCGATAACTAATGTATCCTTCACAAAGCTCACCCTGAAAAAATGTTGCCAGATTATACAACCTTCTAAAGTACCTTCCAAGTAAATGACTGATATTTAGTACAGGACAAACATATCAGCTTAAAGTATTTATATGGCATTTCCTCTTCCACTGAAGTCCTATTCTGAGGGGACTATTATGTGAAATGGAGGTAACCATGGTTCTCGAATATGACAAAAAACAAACATGGCAAGAACAGAGGTCTGTCAAGGCCCAGTTCAAATGCCATCCTTTCTATTAAGGCTTCCAGGACTTCCACCATCTTTTCTATTATAGTTTCCAGGATTTCCTTTGCTGAAAGTCATCTCTCTCACCCTGAACTACTGCAACACCTTGAATTCTTCAAATTGTGCTTTTACATGACATTTTACCATAGTAATTTATGTGCATACTAGAACATAAGTTTCTACAGGACACAGACCATATTTTATTCTCTGTCACCCCCAACCCCTCAACTAGTAACTACTATAGTCAGGGCCTTGAACATAGTGCATGCGTGTGCACACACACACACACTTTTCCTTTAATGACTGAATGAATGGGAGGACTGGTTTAATGTAGGATGGCTGAAGATAAGTCCAGGATTCTATGAAACGGACTCTCCTGGAGTACAGAGTACTTTATTATTCTGGAAGGATAGTGCATTGTGAAGGGTGGGGTGTGTGTGTATGTGTGTGTACACATACATTATGTATATCCCACACAAACATATTACTACAGATTTCAAATATTAGATTCCAAATTAATTTTGTGTCATGGATAAGTTTTGGAAAGAAGAACATTTAGTTGTGATATATTTTAAAATAAAATGTGTTTTTGACAACCACAAGAATATGTAATGTATGCATGTATGCATGTGTGTACATACACACATACTCTCTGATATTTGCAATTTGTGGTAACTTGGATTAAGAGCAGGCTAAAGATGACCTTTGTGCCATTTGAGAAGGATAAATTTGCTAAGGAAACAATATATTTCCTTTAAATCATTTTCTCCATCATTTTATTGTAGAGTACTCTTGTTAAATTCTGAGATTCTTCTGCATTTCTTAAATGGCAGAAAAACCCTTAGGATTCATCTAGTACAAGCTGTGTTTCAAAAAAATCCCCTCTACAATCCCCAGCTTTCATTTATTCTCTACCCAAAGAGATCCAATGATAGAGATCTAACTTATGTTATAATCACCAGTCACAAACATTTGCCCTATTTCTGGAAAAGAACACACACCTGTCAGTTGTTATCGGTCCAGTTCAGATTTTAAAAAAGAAACAAAAAAATACTAAAACCAGCACACACGTTTTAGAATCAACAGTCATCCCCTTGGGTTGCACTATTGGACAGAACCATCCATCTACACCAGATTCTGAGTCATGGCTCCTGGTTTCTCTGTCTAGACTCTATTTTCTGTCTGGTCTAAATCTCTGAATACTGATCATTGTGTATATTGTTAGACTCTTAACTGTGATTTCCTGCCCAGTGTGGATCTCTGCATACTGACCTCAAACTGGATTTCACACCTAATGTGCTTCTTGGACGTGGGTTGACCCTCTACATCCCTCTACAAAGTACCACTTCACTAGATACCTTTATGTCCTAAAGGGGTGGAAGGAATAGAAATAGGCATTGAACTTGTGATTTTATTGGTGTAAGGAGCTCTCTAGATGAGGAAACCCCTCATCAATGCAGCCCAACATGCTTTCGGTAACTTTAGTCTTAAGAGTATTGCCGAGAGCATTACTGTGAGATAAATGATTTGCCTAGGGTCACAAAGACAGTAAGTATCAGAGCGGGTATTTAAACCCACGTCTTCCTGGCTTCAAGGCCGGCTCTCTATCCACTGTTATACTATAGTTCCTAACTCACCCAATTGTGAGATTTTCCTGCATTTTGTACTATATGCATAAAAAACCAGCATAGCTCCGGCTCTAATTCTTGCTGAGCAACTACAAAGGCAGCAGGACACCCTAGAAAGACCATTAGACTGGGTTCAAATCCAAGTTCCAGTGCTTACCAGCTGTAAAATGTTAATAATACTAGTACTATTTACCTTACAGCACTGTTGTGGGGCTGTGCTTTGTAAACTTTAAAGTATAACATGAGTGGCAATTATTACAACTGTCATCCATGACCTCAATATATCAATCAATAAGCATTATTAGGCTTCTATTATGTGCCAGGCTCTGGGGTTATATACATTAAAAAAATAGACAAGTGAGAAAATTACTACTCCCAATAACTCTAATTCTACTAGAGAGAGAGGACATGTTCTAGTAAGTAAATATAAGAAACACACAAAAAACATGTATATGTATAAAAAAATCAACTCACAGTGAATTCACACTAATGATTGTGGGAAATGAAAAAGGGTTCTTGAAGGAGGTGGCATTTAATCTGAGTACTGAATAGTTTCAAAAAGGTGGAAATGAGAAGAAGCATGCCAAGAATGGGGGGAAAGTCTATTAAAGGTACAGAGATGGGAGAACAAATGTCATGGACAAATTACATAGACAATAAACCAGCTTTCTGGAACACAAAGCATGTGAGGGGGGAGTAGAAAGAGCCTCGATTGGGGTGGTTGTGGTGTGAACAAAGAAAATGGAATGAATGTAGGAAATACCAAGGAAGTGCAACTGACAAAACTAAGCAGCCAGATGGTGTAACAGAAAGTGTCAGAATCTAGAATCTTTAGAAAGACCTGAGTTCAAAACCAGTCTCCAACTCTTCCTAGATGTATGACTCCAGGCAAGTCACTTAACCTTTCTCAACCTCTGTTTTCTCACCTATAAAATAAATAATAGCACCTACCTTACACAGCTATTTTGAGGATCAAATGAGATGACGCATGTAAAGCACTTTGCCAACTTTAAAGTGTTATCTTAGCTAGAGGGAAAAATCAAAAATACTCTCAGATTGTGAATATGGGTGCCTGGAAAAAGGTGGTGCCCTCAGTAGAAATAGGGATGTTAGAAGGAGGGGTGGGCGCAAGAGATAATACTGAGTTTGAGACACTTTTGAGATATCCATGTAGAATTATCCTGCAAATAACTGCAGATGCAGAACAGGAGCTTGAGACAGATGAAAGCTGGATACATATCTGTATAGAGATGACAAACCCATAGAAATGATGAAATCAACAAGAGAGAATACACAAGCAAAAGGGGCTAAGGGCAAAGCCCACTCATAGCTGATGTGATATGGAAGATGAACCTAAAAAGACAACCAAAAGGACTGATTTATATGGCAAGAAGAGAACTATGACAGAGCAGTGCCACAAAAATCCATAGAGGACAGAGCATCCAGGAGGAGAGGATAGTCTACATCAAAGGTGTTAAAACATGCAATATGGCCCATAATACCCTGGAGTGTGGCCCAAACCAAATCAAAATGTAACTGAGTGAAATTTAACAAAATAAAAATACAATAAAAAATAGATACATTTTACAATTAAGTCAATATGATTCCACAAGGAATTGATTCTTACATACAGATCAGTAGCCTTGATTTCTATTTGAGTTTGACATTACTGGTCTACATTGTCAAAATGCTGAAAAGAGGTCAAGAGGGATGAGGACTGGGAAAATGCCCATAAAAGGGAAATCCCTCAGGTAGCACAGGGGAAAAAAGGAAGAAAATTTGAAATGCTAAATTTTCCTACTTATTTACTCAGATACTCTTAAAATGGTACTTGAGTGGTTGAAAAGCAAATTATTTGAATAAAACTTTACTTCTCTATTATTCAATGATAGACATAAACATAGAATCAGAGAGTAGGAAGGGATTTCAGTGGCCATCTAGTACAACCTATACCTGAAAATAATTTCCAGTATAGCATAGCTGTGTCAACTACTCTTCTTGCTTCTACTCTAAGACAGGGAAAGCCATTTCCTCTTGAGGCCGTCCACTCTATTTTTGAACAGCTCTAATTTTCAGTAAGCTTTTCCTGATGTCAGGCTTAAATTGGCCACCTGGCAACCTCTGCATGGTTCCTGGTTCTATCCTCTGGGGCCAAACAATAAAACTAATCCCTTCCTCTACAGGGTAGCCCTTTTAAATGCTTGAACGCAGCTACTGTGTCCCCTCTAATTTTTCTTTTCTACAGGCTAAAAATATGCCCAGTTCCTTCAAATCGTCCTAATATGACATAGGCTCAAGATGCATCATAATTGCCCTCTTACAATCACTGCAGACACTCAATAACATTCCTAAATCACTGTGTCCAGAACTAAATACCATACTTCAGGTGAATTCTAACAAAGGAGTAGGATTATCATTTCTCAATTCATGGAAGCTATGATCCTTCCTAATATAGTCCAAGACATAGGTTTTTTGCTAATAAAACTGAGCTTGAATCCAGTAAGAACAGCTGTCTCTTCCTTCTTCTTTTACTGTACAACTATGGATTTTTTTTTTATACTCAAGTGTAAAACTCTGCCCTTATCACTACTGAATTTCATCTTATTAGATTCAGCCCAATGCTCTAGTCTCTCAAGATCTTTTTGGATCCTGACTCAGTCATCCATCCAATGTATTCATTATCATTCCCACTGTCATCAGACAGTGGATATAAGCATATCATTCTCTACCTTTATCCAAGTAATTTACAAAAGCATTATTAAACAACAGAGGGTCAAGACAAACCCCTGGGTTACTCTATTACAGATCTCCTGCCACATTAACACTGAATTATTAATAAGTACTCTTTGAGTCTAGCTATCCAATCATTTCTGAATCCATCTGACTATATTATTATCTGATTCTTATCTTTCTACCTCTCCACAAAAAGAGCTTGAGATATTTTATCAAAAGCTTTGCTAAACTCTAGGTAAACTATATTCACAGCATTCTCATCTATTAGTTTAGTAATACTGCCAAAAAAGGAAAATGAGGTTAACCGGGCACAACTTGCTCTTGATGAAGCCATGATGTCTCTTTATAATCACTACTTCCCTTCCTAGATATATGCCAACCATCTCTTTAACAAGCCCTTCTAGAATTTTCTAACACTCAAAGTCCAGCTCACTAGCCTATACTTTAAAGATTCAATTCTCTTCCCTTCTTTGAAAAATTGGTACTTTTGATCTTGGAACTGGAACTGGATTGGAAATCTTGTGATTTGTCTCCTATTTTTTAATGATCTTTCTAGTATTACTGACAGTGGCTCAGCAATCATATATGCTAGTTCTTTCAGACCTGTAGATATAGCTCTTCTAGGAAAGGTGACCTGGATTTATCAAGGGCAGCTAAGTACTCTCTTACTATCTCTACTTATTTTGGGCATCAACTCTGTTAGTCATTTTTGTTCTGTCATTTCCAGTATAAAGGTCATTTTCCTTTGCAGAGAAACAGAAATAAAATAAAAATTCGGTAGCTCTACTTTCTCTCTGTTGTCAGTTATTATCATCTCATCTACACTAAGCAAGGGTCTGATCCCTTCTTTGATCCTTCTTTTTTTCCCATTGTAAGTAAAAAAGCCCATTTTAGGTTGCCTTTTGCTTCCCTTGCTGGCTTCAGTTGACTGTAAGCTTTAGCATTCCCAACACTATATAGGACTGTGTGACACTCTGAAACCAATTTTCTCTGGCCTTGCTTTCATCTTTTGTACATTCTTTTTAAAATTCTTAAGTTGCCTCAACTACAACTGTATAATGACATCAATCTCCTCACACAAATCACATTTTTTCCTCCTTACTAGAATTGTTTTCATGTCACCAGAATTTTATTCTAGATCACCTCTAATTTACCTTAGGCTTACTTCCCCTGAAGCATTTTAAGTCATGCAATCCTACCTCTAGTTCTCATAAGTGAAATATGCTTTCTCAAAATTTAGGGTGCATGTCAAACTATGCTCAGTTATTTTTCCTTCTTTTCTTGTTCCTTCACACTGACAGTATCCCAAGAGTACAAATGAACAAACTTCAACTATATATAAAGCTTCTCTTGTCTACAAATCCACTGAATATATTTCTTGAAAAAGTAAGAGATCATTCGATAAAAACATGAATGTATAAAAGCATACTTTATCATTGATATTGATGTCATCTAGTTCCACAGAAATGTCTTCTTCTATCTCTTCACCAATACTTATTTCACTTTTCTCTGAGCGATGACTTATGGTACTATTTCCAGAAAGAGAAGAGAAAAAAGGATTGTAAGGATGATAAATCATTCGTAATAATTACCCTATAAAAATTTTTCATAAAAAATTCCATTTAAAGCAAAAAAAAAAAAAAGTAATATACATTGGGCAATGTTTCATTAAAGACACTAAGTATCTTTTGAGAAGCAGAGTGGTATAACGGACAGAAGGTTGGTGTGAAAGTATATATGACCTGAGTTCAAGTATCACCTGTAACATACAGGATATGAGATACTGGATAAGTCATTTAATTTCTCAGGTAAGCACCATACACCCCTCTAAAACTAAATTGCAAGAGCTGCTAATCTACATTAGACTATAGTGGGTGTTTCCTTACCATGCAGCTCCCTAAATCAAAGAAATCAAACCAAAAAAGTAATCCATTATTCTGTGTGTTTGTGTTGGGAATAGAGCAATAGCCCAAATTCTTGATTTATTTTTGTAAAAATGTACTTTCTCATAAGAAAAAATATATTTTTCATCTAATTAAGTTTCTATAATAGATTATCTAGATTTGTTTTAATTAAAATATATGAATTATAAGTTTATGTGATAAATATGTAAGATTTAAAAAAGATTTTATTTAAACTTATTTGTAACAAATATTTTTTTCAAGTTTGGCAACTCAACAAAAGCACCTGCTTAAATGCTTATTCACATTTACTTTACATGCAACAAAAGCTTTTTGAAAACCCAATAGGTGACTATACCCTCTTTAAAGAAGGTTTGAGAGAGACCTACTGTTATAATGAAAAGCACTTCGAAAGCACTTACTATGTGTCAAAGCACTGTGGTAAATCCTGGGAATACAAGAATTAAAAAGAAGTAGTCTTTGCTCTCAGGGCTCAAATTCTAGTTGGGAAAGGAAACCCAGATAAAAGAGTTCAGCTGCAGAGCAGAAGGCATGGATCCATAGGGTATTATGATAGAGCAGGTGTCTATGCCTGGGTTGGTATTAAGATACTAGACTACTGACTTGGAAGGAAAAATAAAATTGTAGCTTAACAGCTTTGAGTTTATTCATGTGTGAGGTCTTGACAGTAACCACAGTCTTGTTTAGTTATTCTATTTTAATGAACTTCTATAGTACCCTTACAAATCTAGATTGGGGTAAATTTAAGAACATTCTATGAAGTCAAATATAAATAAGTTTTGGATTAGCTACTCCTCTATTGACATCTCCACTGGTGGGAAAATAAATAAGAGTTGACTATAATTATAAATTCTGAACAGGATTTATTTTTTAAAATGCCTTCAGAAATTATTTACATGTACATTTTTACTTGAATATATTTGTCTGCTTGGAAAATGTCTTTCTTACCTATTAAAATCATCCATGTACTCCTCTTCATCTCCAGTCCCTGAATTTTAAAAATATGTATTTAATATAATATATATATACAAACACACACATATATTCACATACATACAATTCTTTATTTAGAGTTACATTATTCTAAAGTAAATGTTCTCTTTAAAATATTCCTGGATTTTGCAGAAGCATTTAATAAAAGTAAATAAATCATTCTAGTAATAGAAATGTTTATACCATGAAAAGCAAAAGTTGTTAGCTACTACTTCACACTAGAAAAAACTATAATTTATATATAAATTATATAATATATAAATTATATAAATAAATTACATATATAAGTATCACATATATAAAATTATAATAAAGCTTCTAATAAAGACTAATTGGGAAGAATATGAATTCTTAAAGTTTCTCTGTATTTGATTTCATGTTATAACCACGACCAAAAGTCTTGCTGCCTCAAGAGCCTAGGATCAAAACTCTCAGGGACTATATTCAATAGTTGTCCAATAAAGCTTCAGCTGTTGCTACAGGACAGGGACACATTCCATTCTGCAGCAATTAATTACTATCATCACAGTCGAATACAAGCATTGCCTTCTCCACAAACTAGAAGACCTAACTTTGCTCCCCAAACTTCAAAAAGGTATTATGTTGGGCATTATGCAGACATAGGAAGGAAGCAATAGCTGGCAGTCACAACATGGATAACTGAGTGAAGATTAGCAGCCTTCAACTGTATGGTGATGCAGATAGCAAGAAACAGTGAGAGGCAGCAAGCCATATTTTGCCCTTTTAAAGACAAACAACAGCCATCTTGACAAGGACTAAAAGTGCAGTTAGACTGGAAAGGTCTCACAGTCACAACACCCCTTCCTAACCCACCTTGCTATCCTCCTTAGCACTAAGTTTTGAAAACTTTTGGCTAAGATACATGAGGTCATTTGCAGCACTTCTGCTATCAGAAACTGTAACCTTATTCAGTATAAATCATTAAACATATATTAAACAACATAAGTGACAAGAAATTCCATTCCAATTTCCTGGTTATAAGATGTAGATTTGCTATGAATTAAGAACTCAAAGTAATCAAACAAGTGGAATAGTATTTACATTATATGTACTGTATTGACTGCACTATAAGCAATCTTTCTCCCTCTTTCACTCCTGCCAAATTCTGGCTTAAAGTCTGCCTAAATATGGACTAATAATATGATTTTTCAGTGTATATTTGTGTAATTTTTTTCTGGTTACAGTTGTGTTTGAGTGGGGGGATGGGTGGCGGAGATGGGTTGGTAGAAAACAGAAGGGAATGGCTAAGTATATATTTCAGCCAATGCGGTAACATAGCCACTTAAATTACTGAAATAACTGGTTGTAACTAATCACAAGATCTGGGGTTTATTAACAAAGATTTTTTTTTTAATACACACAAGTCAATTCACAAATCACAAAGGTATTCCAAAGGTCAATCAACAAACATTTCCTAAGCACCTACTATACGTCAGGCACTGTGTTAAGCACTGACCGTCCTTATCCACAAAGAGCTCACAGTCTAATGGGGAAGACAACATGAAAACAACTATGAACAAACAAGATAAACTGGAAAGCAAAAGAATGAAGGTTCTACCATTAAGTAGGATTAGGAAAGGTTTCCTGTAGAAGGTGTAGGACTTCAAGGAAGCCAGGAGGCAGAAATGAGGAGTGAACATACCAGGCATAGGAGACAGCCAGGAAAACACAGAAAGAGTTAGGAAATGTGGTATCTTGTTTGAAGAAAAGCAAGGAGGCCACTGTCAGTCTTTTAGCTCTCCAAAGACATTTTCTCATAGAAACAATATTATAATTAATATTAAGGTTCCCAGTCCACAAAAGCTTCTTTAACAATATGTATTTGCAATAAAAAATGATAATATAGTAATCATGAAACAAAATTAGAAAAAATGACATTTACTGAGCCAGCAAACATCTACCAGAGTTTACTGGGTTATTAGCTCTATTTCCTTGGATCTGGGTTCTCAACCAGTAAATTAACATCTGTTCCTAGACTGGGAAAAATTACTTATTCGTTGACATGCTTCTCTCTCAAAGTTTTCTAGGATTTCCATTAAGAAACAGCAATGCCCTGTCTTTTGATTCAGTGCCTTTAACTGAATTTTCACATCAGATGAGGTTTTGGGAAATAAAAAATCTCTCTCCTCTTTCAGTCGGTCAGTAGTCAATAAGCATTTATTAAGTGCTTACTATATGCTACACACTGTACAAAGTGCAAAATTAAGAGCTTTGCCCTCAAGGAACATATTCTTGGCTTACTGCCCAGGAGATTCCCTTGATTCTTCTTTCACAATGCATTTTGTTTTCACTTCTAAAAATTTTTATCATACTTTATATTGTTAGTTATTTGTGGATATGTTCGATTGTCCTCTAAATTATGAGCACCATAAAAACAATGATTTGTCTTATTTAGCATTTTTATTTCCTTCAACCTCACCTAAAAGGCCCATTCTAAGGCCTCATCATGACAGAGAGATTATCCTGGGTTCCTGAAGGCCATCTCAATAGCACACAAGCTCCAACAGGTCCTATTAAACTGAAAAGGTATCAAGAATGGGCCCAGTGATGGACCATATGCATGCTGTTTGAAGACCATGCCTGCCTAATTTCAGAGAGGCTCACCCCCTGACTTGACTGCAAGGTGATGATTTTTTTGGGGGGTGGGTGGGGAGTAGAGCAATTCTCAAAGACCATCTGCTAGGTCACAGAGGAATTGTGGTTGGGATGGATGAAGAGGGTAAAAAAGGGTAACCTTACTAAGAAATTATCTTGAGTTAGAAAAATAATAGCAAAGTTCATTTGGAAGAAGAAAAGGTCAAGAATTTCAAAGAAAAAAGATGAAAAAGAAGGAGATTCAGCAGTATCAGACCTTAAACTATATTATAAGGTGAGAGCATCATTAAAGTATAAAATGTATTTCAATTATAGTAAATTTAAAAAATTCTTATATAAATAAAAACAAGGTAGCCAAGAATAGAAGAAATGCAGAAAACTGGAAACTTTCACACACATACACACACACACACACACACACACACACACACACACACACACACACACACACACAGGATGTGATGTACACTGCTGTGGTGTAGGAAATAATGAGCTGGTTGATTTAGAAAAACATGGAAAGATTTAGACCAATGAAGGAAGATGCTCTCCATCTCGAGAAAGGGATGACAAGTACAAATATACATAATGTGGTTTTACATATATGTAGTGTATATGTGTGTGTTTATAGATATCTATGTTATGTATATATGCCCACATTTAAGTGTGGCCTTCTTTAGGGCGAGGAGAAGGAAGGGGGTGGGAGAAAAAAGTAAAAAGTTCATAGCAGAAAACAAAAAAAAACCTAGAAAGAAGCAAAGAAAAAATCTGGTAGCTTTGAAGACAATGTGTAGTATTTATTATATAAGTTTTCCTGAAATGGAAATTTATTGTTTTATAACAACTCCTCTCCTATTTTCTGCAGTGTGTATGAAAATGCTTTTTTCTTTTCTTGTTTTGTATTTAAGTTTAAAATAAAGAAAAGATTTACAAAAACAACAAAAAATGGTAACCATACTAATGAAATAACAGACCTTTGAAGTATCACAGTATTTCCCTACTGCAAGTGCTATGCACAAAGCAGTACCTTAAAAAATACTGATTATTCTCTCCATTCAGATACCAGAGAAAATAAATTCGAATTTGGCATACAGCCTTTTAAAGGTTACTGGCCCTTACACCTACATTAATGTATCCCTAAAGGCAAATTAATAATGTAATTTAACTAGTGGCAAACTGATGATTATAAATTTCAATTCTATTCTAAAAGATACCATGCCAAAAATAACCTATTAATTTAACACCATATCAAAATGGAGAATTTAGTTACCTAATCCAAGGGATCCAATTTTATCACTGACCATTTTCAGATCTCTCAACACTGGGCTTCCCCTTGTATCTGAGAAGATATAAAAATTAGCAAATATGATTATTTGTTTGTAATACTACTAGTTATTAGGATGTGATCTTTAAAATTTCTCTTTTAAAAACTGCATGGGGCTTGCTTATATGATACAAACATACAGCCATAAAGAAGACAGGCTGAAGATCAACAGGGACTGTTCAATAGTCTGATTATATGGCATTCCTTATCAACAACTAAAATGCTATCAATGAAATGCTTTGTCCTCACTATTCCAACTACATTATCCTCTCCTATAAAACACTGCAGCACTTTTTTATTGGACACAAAACTCACAAGCTAACATTCCAAAAGTTCACTTTATTTTCTTCCCTCTGTCCTCATTTCTTTCTATAATCTGGCTCCCTTATTCCATACTTGCTCACTAGTATGCACATTCTTTATTTCTTAAGGATTTACCTTCAATGACCCACTGCCTCCCACCCAATTTACCCTTCGTGTACTAGAGATCACTACTTCCAAATCAGTAAGCTATGATGATAATGAGGATAGGAAAGAGATAGGAGGCTGGCACGTGTGTAGGGTGTGACTGGGGGATTAATGTATGTGGGAACATCTGTAATTTTAATTTATACTTCAAGCTGAATTATATATTATTCTCCCTCACTCTCAAGGAAATATGCTACAGTGGAGAGAAAGTTAACACTGTAAGCTGGGAAGACCAGAGTTCAAGTCTCACCTCTGACATCAACTAGAAATGTAACTTGGGCAAGTCGGGGCAGCTAGGTGGCGCAGTGAGTAGAGCACTGGCCCTGGAGTCAGACACTTGACACACACTAGCTGTGTGACCTTGGGCAAGTCACTTAACCCCAACGCCCAGCCTCCTCCCCCTCCCCCCCAAAAAACTTGGGGGGGCGGAGCCAAGATGGCGACTGGAAAGCAGTAACTGGCGTGAGCTCCCCACCAAGTCCCTCCAAAAACCTATGAAAAAATGGCTCTGAACCAATTCTAGAACTACAGAACCCACAAAG
>CM053627.1:78069982-78106740 GCA_028646595.1 Phalanger gymnotis
GGGGGGGGGATGGAAATGGGGAGAAAATCTGTAATTCAAACGCATGTGAAAATCAATGCTGAAAACTAAACATATTAAAAATAAATTTAAAAAAAAAAAAAACTTGGGCAAGTTACAACTCCTCAGTATTCTAGGCTAGCAGTGTCACACTCAAACAGAAACAGATCCCTGAGGGATATGTATTGACTTAGAAAAACATAAATGAATGTTATTGATATTGCACTGTAATTTTATTTATTCAGAAAAACATTTCCCAATGACATTTAAATCTGCTTCTGTGTACTAGGGAGTTCTACTACCAGACCAGAGTTTGACATTTCCAGGCAACTCTGTAAGACTCAAAGATGCAGAAAAAGTACCAAATGACACCGGCAGAGGGATGTTTCTACACCCATGAGTTGCATATACCAATGAAATCCCAAGTTTATCCTTCTAATCCTATTCTCATACTGAGTCTATCTATAAAGTATATCATGCATTCTCAATATACACAGGTCTTTTCTTTACATGAAGAATATATTAATGCAGTCTCAGTAGAGTCTTCTGTCCTCAAATGTGACTAAGCTCCTGGAGGACCCACATAGTAGCTGTGTAACCACGGACAACACAATTTTTGTCTGCCTCAGTGTCCTCGTCTGTCAAATGGGGAATAATAACAGCACCTCTCAGGGTGGTTGTGAAGGTCAAATGAGATAATATTTGGAAAATGCTTTGCAAACTTTAAAGCACTATATGAATGATAACTATTAATAATCTTCCTTTAGTGATTAGTAGCTAAGATTATACAGATTTCATAAACCCTGAAATAGCACTGAAATCTAAACCTAACAAAGACTAAATCACAATGGAAAAAACAGAAAAAATAAGAGCAGCTCCAAATGATAACAATAATTTATACTATTTTTAAAGTCTTCGGACAACCTTACAAACATTACCTCATTTAAACTTCACAACATGCCAGTGAAGCAAGCAATGAAAATGTTTTCATTCATGTATTACAAATGAGGAAAATGACATTCAGAGTTTAGTTCACATGCTCATGGATACGTTGTCAGAGGTTGGATACAAACCCACTTCTTTGACTCTAAATCTAGCACTCCTTCCCTTGTCAAACCAAACCAAAGTCATATTACAGGAACTTGTGGGATTTAGTAACTTATAGGGTACTTACTTTCAGATTCTTTTAGTAAATGTGCTCCAGTCAGGGAGCTATGTCCACTTTTTAACGGTGGTGCATCAGAAAGTGATGCAAGGCTTCCTACTTGCTTGCTTGATTCACTTTTCCTAATTAGAAAGACAAATATATAACCTATAGTTTATAATATATTCTTTCTTTCACCATTTGTAACCTAAGCTACTCGAATCATGTTTATATACAGACAATATAGAAACTTTACTATACAAATCACAGACTCAAAAGCTTTTGGTACGCCTACAAGAAAAAATGGAAGAAGGAAACAACAATCACAAATTCATGCACCAAGATATTTAATAAGAAAATACCTCCTCACCTCTTTTTAGAGTTTTGTTTGACATCTGTTATATCAAACAAATCTTCTACGTCATCTTCAGTGTCACTGTTTTTATCAGAAGCCCTTTTTCACCCCATATTAAAAAATGGCAGGCAGGAGAAAAAGATTTACATAATAAGTATTCCTACTGGCAAATTGCTAACAGAATAAACTAAGTAGTACTGTCTGAAAAACTAACAAACAAGACATACTGAAGAATGAATTAAACATGGGTAAAGTGGTATAATATATTTTTCTCCAATTCATTAGAATTTTGTTTTCTTAGAACTCTTAGAACTTCTTAGAACTCTGTTTTGTTTCTCAGTGTCTATAAAAAGGTCAGTGAAAAACAAGTGTCTTGCCCGCTGGCTACATTATAATCTTTATACCTACCTAAAAGCCAAACATTAAGCAAAAAAAGAAGAACATTTCTTTACACTAATAGAAAGCTTAAGTGATTATCACCATGCCCCAGAGTCTAGACAAAGAAAATAATGCAATATATATATATATATATGCATATATATATATACACACATATATATATATAAATATATATATAGATATAGATATTTATCTATTATTCCTTATATGCTGTTCAGCCTTTTTTTCAACTTCAACTTTACCAATTTCTAATGAAGTCCTAAAAAAAAAAAAACTATGCCTTCAAAATGAAAATGTGTCATGCCAATATGATGTATGAAAAATATTATGTAAAGTAGTAAGCAATCTGGGGTAAAAAAAAAAAGGTCACATGGCCAGGTTGGAGGGCTCCCATTTCTCATGGCCTGTTAGGAACAGTTATTTTAATTGCTTACTGTTAACATAACAAAAGTGACAACATAAGTCACTCTCATACAAACGAAATTTTTGGTAGCACTTCTTTGGGGAATGAGAAAGGATAAAATCCTTTTTACTCATTCTCCTTAGCTAAGGAGTAATGGTATGATGATAGTATACCCACTCCTCTCCATAGTCTCAAAGGTTAGAATGTGTGAAAATACTAAACAACCTGAGACCACACACATGCTGGGCTGCCAACTCCTGATCTACACTCACTAAGGCCTGAAAATGTTAGCGTTGTCCCTCAGTACTGATTTAAAATGTACAAAAAGGAATGAAAAAGTAATGGTTAAAATTCTGGTACCAAAACAGATGTGGGAGGTGTGTTCAGTCGGTAACGCTCTTATAGGATTAATATTTATCATACACCAGTCTGTTCCGTGGCCAGAGGGTACCAGCTGTTGGGCTATAACTAGTAAGAATGAAAGGGTAAAGGAGAGTTATGGAACATACGAAAACTGGGAAATAATGCTAAAGAGCAAAGTATATTCTTGATCTGATATTAATGTAAAACTTTAATTTCTGTAAGTAGACATTTTACCTACATTAAAGTTATTTTCTAAATGTCTAAGATTTATAAGTTAGTCTACAAACCTGAAAATAGTTAAGGAATTTCCTTAAACTACAAAACTAAGTATTTAAAAGGCATATTTTGAAATCACCAAGAAATATGGTAATTTACTCACCAACCATAACTTTTTTCTGGCTTAGGAATGGGATCATCAAAGAAGGAATCTCCATCCATGTCATCTTCATGGGAACATCGATCTGCTTTGTCTTTGTCATCCAAAGCTCTATTATTTAAGGAAGAACCAAGTTTTGTTTCACTGGCTAAAAGATGAAGACTTTTGCTCTTTATTTCTGACGAGGAGATACTTGTATCACTCTGATTTGTTTCAGTGGCCTTCTAAAAAGAAGAAAAAAAAACGCCATTCACATACATCTTCCTCCTGAGTAAAATCAAGCATTTTCAGATATTTTAAATTCAGTTAAGATTACAAATATCTAACTTTCTATTTACCCAGTATATATAACATGTGCTTAATAAATATTTATTTGAACCAACAGCAAGCAAAGCACTGAACAGGATTTAAAAATATTTACTCTATCTCTTCTTGCTTCTAGATAGGACTGCTTATAATAATACAGAACAAAAAGACTTTTCTCAAATACTTGCAAGATTTGCAGGGAAAGAAGTACATCATAACTCTTTTTTTACACATATAAATAACACAACATATACACACAAATATATATATATGCGCAGACACAATGTTATATTTTGTGACTCCATCTTAAAACATCCTAAGTAGGTTTTTACTTCTACTTAGAAAAGATTAAATGTAATCAATAATAAATGCAGAAAAAGCAAGCTTCTCCACTTTAATGATGACAAAAGAACTCTCCATAAGCACAAATAGTGGTTTTCATCCAACATCTAAATACACAATACAGAGAATCCCGAAAGTCTTAAGTGCAGTTTCAAGCTTTGAAATTGCACTAAAGACTTTTGGGATATCCTGTATAGCATACCATTGAGGATAAAGGAGTGCCATTTGTTCCACCATCTTGCTATTAAAACTGATTAAAATTATGGGGAAAAAACTCAAAAAACTTAATATCCTAGCTAGGATAATTTTATGGCTGGCACAAAACATCAGCAGACCAATAAAGTATAGTACTAATGCTATGGAGTGTGTTTTCAATTATTTAAAGCCCTAATTACAGACAGCCTTAATTTTCCTAGTCATGGATAACATTCCTTTATGCCCTTTCCCTATTTTAGTTTAGAGAAAGCAGTATACTATAGCAGCAAAAACACTGAACTGCCTGGCAGTTCAGGAAACCTGGGTTCTAACTCCCATTCTGCCACTAACCAATTTTGACCTTAGACAATACCTAAATTCTTATGTCATTAACTTCCATCATCTGTAAAAAAGAAGGAGCTAGACTAGATAACCTTCGGATTCTATACAAACACTAAGATTTATGTTGACTTGGACATATCTGGATTTTGACACATTATACAGTACCATTAAGGCAGCAAAATGAAAAGGATACTTATATATCTTTGCATCAACTGTATCTTCTCCAACAGATTATAAATTACTTGAGCTAAGAGAATTTATAGTCCAAAATGTCAGGACTTTGTACAGAAAGAACTCAGTGAATTATCAACATATGTAAAAAATAAAACCAGATATGATAAAACATACAATGGATAAAACCCAATGAAAAGTTATTGTTTTTCCACAAAATGTTTTCAAAAAAATTGAAGCTCATTTTATAACATCCTTCTTTACAACACACAATTGGTACCGAAAAAGAAGTATTACCATACTTCTGAAGAGAAATTCATGTCAAGTTACTATTTTTAATACTGGAAGAGTGCATGCTTCCTCAACAACCTTTATAAGAGTTAGATATGTAAGACTTTTTTTATGAAGATGAAAGTGAATCTTTCAAATCAAACTTAAAATCTTTGCAAAATTAAACTGTAAAGAATATTAGTTTTATGAAACAATGCAACTGTACAGCTAATGAGGGGACAGATTATTGGAAATAGAAGATCTCCGAGTGACATGATAAAAAATTAAAAGGAAAAGAGCAAAGTTATTGATGTTAAGAAATAGTAAAAAGCAATAATAAATCATTTAGGTGACTAAAATCCAATCCCTCTCCTCAAATTCCTTTCATTAAAATCTATGCAAAAGAGAAAGTAAAGGATGTGAAGTTAATACTTAGCAAGAAGCCAGAAATTTTTGTTTCAGAGCGAAGAAAGAGGATATGGTAAAGGGCTAGCATTGGCAATATTTTAGTAATGAGATAAAAATGAAGTCTAACAATACTGCAGAAATAACTTATTTTGCATTAAAATACATAGAAAATGTTTTTAATGGCATTCTATCACTAAATCAACTTAAATCTTCCAAGATTCTTAATCTTGCCCACATGAAAAGAAAACAATTATTTCCCATTCTTAGATACATAAACTCAGACTATAAACTGTATTGGATTTACTGTACTGGAATAATATTTTAATAAATAGCATTCTCTTGGGCTGAAAAAAAAGTAAGTCCTCCAAAATTGCTATAATTTATCATTAACATAATTTTTTATCGTAGTTATATAAATATTCCAGATAAAGATACACCAAATTCAACTACAAAAATGAGTAGTTAAAAACATGCATACAGAACTTAATACACCAAAATGTGTACAGAACATTTCAAAGGAGCCATGTTGATATCTCAATACTTTGATGGATCTGTGATCACATGAAATTCATTCACTCAATTCCACCAATATGTTAGTAGAGTGAAAAGAACATTAGAGCACACACACAGAAGTGCATATAAAATATATATATAAAGTAAGTACAAGGCAAATACAAAGTATTTATGAGGGTAGGAAAAACATTAAAGGCTAGGGGGATCGGGAAAGGCTTCATGTATAAGGTGGTCTATGAAATGACCTTTGAAGGTAGGGGTTCTAAAAGGTGAAGAAGATGAAATGCATTCTAATCCTGGAGGACAGCCTGTGCAAAAGCAGAAACAGACAATAAAATGTTGCCTGTGAGAAAGATAAAATAGGCCACTCTGGATAAAACAAGGTATGTGAACAGGAATAATGTTAAATATCTTAAAAGGTAGGCTAGAGATGGATTATGAAGGGTTCTGAGGAGCAAAAAGAAGAATTTGTATGAGAGATCCTAGTGGTGAATAAGGGAGTGACACTGTCAGAACTGTGCTTTAGTATGAATCAGTTTGTTAGTTGTATGGAAGAAGATAGACTGGAGAAGAGAGAAACAATTAGGAGCAACAGTCCAACACAGAGGTAAGGGAAATCCTTAACTAGGTTAGTGATTGCAGAGAAGTAAACCTATCAGGGAGGTATAATTTTAAAATGTGGAAAGTGATTAAATGTGGGTGTCAAGAACAGTAAATAATATAGGACAGGAAATTCTTAACCTAGGGTCTATATACAGATTTCAAGGGAGTCCCTGACCTTAGATAGGGGGAAAAACTATATTTTAATATAATTAGTTTTCTTTGTAATACTAGGCAGCTGGTGGTCCAGTAGATAAAGAACTAGGACTGAAGTCAGGAAGACGTGAGTTCAAATCTAGCCTTGGATACTTACTGGCTGAATAAACCTGGGATAAGTTACTCAACTTCTGTTTGCCTCAGTTTCCTCAACCGTAAAATGAGGATATTAATAGGAGGGTTGTTGTGAGGATCAAATGGGATATTGGTGAATGTGCTTAAACAGAGTGACTAGCATATAGTAGGCACTATATAAATGCTTATTGCTGATTAATTTTGAGCATTTAATAACACTCTGAGAAACAGTCCACAGACTTCATCAGAATGCTGAAAGGGTCTACAACACAAAAAAGATTACAAACAAGTGGATAGGCTCACACCAGGGTAGCAGACCAGAATGAATGGAAGGGTGGTGGTACCCACCGTCGATATACATTAAGTTAAAAAGAGAGGTAGGTTTTGGAGAGAAGATAATGAGTTCCATTATGAACATACTGAGTTTAAGATCCTTATGAGAGCACCAAAAACGTCCAGCAGGCAATTGCTGAAGTGAGACTGGAGCCTAAGATGAAAAGGAGGGCTGGATATAGATTTGGGGAATCATCCGAGCAGAGTTGATAAATAGACTAATGGGAACTGATAAAATCATGAAGTGAGAGTGGAAAAAGGTCCACATTCCTGAACTGTCCTTTTTAAATGTCTCTCTTCAGTCTCCTCATTTAAGAAGCATTATCTTTTTGCATGAAGACATCTTTCCAGATTCCCCCAAATATGATATTGCCCTCCCCCTCCAAACTACCCTGCATCTAACTATTTTGAGTTTATTCATTTCATATATATGCTGTATGAATTTATAAACGTATGTGCTGTCTTTCCCATTAGAACATAAGTTCCTCGCTAGTAGAAATTGTTTTATTCTTTATACTCCTATCTCCAGCTCTAGCACAGCATCCAACATATAATTGGTGTTTAGTAAAATGTTTGTTGATTGAGAGCACTGTTAAGAAAACCCAGAGGGGAGAGAGCATCCAGGAGAAGAGCATCATATTATGCAGAAAAGTAAAGAAGGATCAGAGGGCGAAGGGGGCACAGGATTTACTGTAAAAAAAAGATTTCCAGTAACCTCAGAAACCAGCTTGGGCTCACTAGTAAGATCGGTAGTCAGACTGTAAAGGGTTAAGTGAATGCGTTATAGAGGTATATAAACAGCTTTTTCTAAGAGTTAAAAGCAACCCCCTGTTGATTGTTAGCTTTTGGTGATATACATATTTGTTAGACTCAACCAAGTTCATAAAAACATTTAGCCATACAAGCATTTCCACTAAAGTTTTCTTAAAATGCATTTGTTGCATTTATTTCTAAGCTGGATATCAGTTGAACTTTTTTTGTGAAATGGACAAGATGTATAAAGGGATAGTTTGAGGGGAGAGTAGTCAAGTATAAATTTTTTTTAAAGGCTGGAGAACTGGGCAAGTTTTCAAGTAAAAGAGAAGGAGTCAGTGAATATAAATTATGTATCAAGATTAGAAAGATGGCAATGATGAACAAAGGTAAAAGCTCCCAAAGGAGATGAGAGGAAATGAGATCAAAGACACAAGGAAGAGGATTGGCACCGGCAAGGAGAAGACCCACATCTTAATTAACCATAGCATGATTTTAAAGAGAAGAATATTAGGCCAGAATAATGATGATGCAAAAGAGATTATGGTCACAGAGAAATTTCAAAATTTTAGGTGGCAGAGATGGAACAAATGTGGGTGATGACGAAAACAATGATACAACCATATGGTGTTCGCCAAAGTGAAGATGCAGGTTATGGGAGGTAGATACTCTCTCCCAATGATGATAATTGCAACCCATCCATGCCTGCTCAGTCTGTGTGCCTCTTGTCCATACCCTCCTCGAAATCTGGGCTTCTTAAACCTTTTCCCCCTGCAAGGTCTCAACCCACACTTTAAGAAGTGCTGCTAAATCCTCAAAAAAATGTGCTCTACTTAATGTGCTGGGAAGCTTTCCCCGAGATCCCTTGACTTCATATGGACACCAAAAGAGAACAAAGGCTGTTTATGGGTTAGCTCTTACTCTTCACAAGATGCCAGCTCATTCTTTACAGTTTCTCCCATGTAATTCTTCATTGGCAATATGTCGCTGCCTTCTCACACCCATCACTGTCCTTTGGGTGCTCCTGAACTTTAATTCTTAAGAGGCTGTTACTGTATGATTCAGCATCAAACACTGCTATCGTGGTAATAAAGACTATACTTACTCCAGTGAAATTTAAGCTGCTAAAAATGTTTTTGGAACTGCCTTTAAGACAAATTTAAAGGCTACATGAGCAAAACATTCTCAATGTCCTAAAGTAACACCTAGTTTTTAACTAAAAATGGAACTATCCACCTCAATCACTCACCAGCCTTAGCTACCAATAATTTTCGGTTATTTCCAAAAAACTGAATCCATCCCCAAAAGAATGAAGATTTATTCCTAATGATAACATAATCAAAAGATTATTCCATGGAGCTCGAAAGGCAATTCCATGGGTAGAGTTCTAAAAATATTTAGAAGAATGTCATCCCACTGGAATAAATGTATTCTTACCAAGATAACTACTTTGATTTGAAATGACTGCCACCCATTTGAATCAGTAATTTATAGTATTATTGTTTTAAAAATCAATTACAGTATTTGAATGATTCCCCAATTCTCTTCTGTCTTTAACAATTTATGAATCTACTTTAGTCTCACTCCTCATATACCAAAAATTGCCAATCTTTTAAATAATCCAAACATGATACACAAAACAAAAATATACTAAATATATTTTAATATTTCTTCAATGAAGCTGACACTTGACATAGTTTAAGATTCTGTAGGACATCAGGGTCATCATTCTGATTTTATCTATTTTATCCAATCTCTCCCGTATACTCCTAAAAGCAACGTAGTATCATGGTGTGGTGATGACCCAGGGTTCTTGATGGCAACAGAACACAAGCTCTGACAGAACCAACATAATCTGAAAAGGCTTTAACTACAGGCCTGCCAAAATACATTTATGACCATTATCCATTAAGTTGTGGAAGGACTTGTCAGGGGAGAAAATGCCTACACTAGAGGAAAAAAACAAACACATTCTTGAAATACAGGAAGAAAATAATAGTACTGACAGAAAGTGTAAGGCAATTAGGCTAGATCCATGTTGACTTTATGATATATTCCTTAGAAACTGTTTTTTACTTCAAAAGACTCATAATGGAAAAAGATATCCATGTCTAGAGAAAGAATTATGGAGTCTGAATGCAGACTGAAGCAAACAATTTGCTCTTTTTCTCTTTTTCTTCTTTTTTGGTTTTGTTTCTTCTTTCTCATGCTTCATTCCACTAGTTATAATTCCTCTTTACAACTTGACTATTGTGTAAAAGAAACCAAGCTGTTTTTTAGAATAGAGATTTGCTTATTTGTCATTTACTCTCATCAAAGCAGCGAGAAAGGAAAAACCTCCCTTTTGGGGGTCAGAGAAGGAAGGGACAGATTCCCAATTGTTTGGGAATCACAGTGACATTTCAGGATAAATTATTTCATTACACTGATGGGTTTTAACCAATAATTGGTTATTATGGGCATTAGGTTTTACTATAATGCTTTAGAACTTATGCCTTAACACTAAACTTTAGGCAAAATAAAATAATTAAGTACTTCAGTAAATAAACTCCCTCAGAAGAGACCCAAAAGAACCTTATTCTGATTATCCAACCATAGTAAATAGTATTTCTTCATCAGTATTCCAAGATTTATTGACATTTACACAAATAACATAATCACTGATTTAATCAACAGTTCCATTATTGCCTGGCACTATCTTAATGGCCATAAGCACTGTGATAACGTTATCTCATTTTTCAATAGGGAATTGTACTACTGTTGCTAGAATTAGGATTAGGTTAAAATCAGGTAAACTAAGTTTTGTTTTCTAACTGAATTTCTTAATCTGCACTAAAACAAAGGAGTTTCAGATTAAAGAAACAATACTATTATTACTGAAAATCATTTATGACATCTTTTTAGATTTTCTCAAACAGAGCAAAAAAATCAACTTTTTGCCCATCATTTGCAAAGACATTCTTAATCTCCACAAGGCAAACTGTTTCATGGTTTAAGATTTAACTCTCTGAAAGTCATAGCCCAAATGTACCTAAAAAACAGTACAAGTGAAAATAAATTTTTTTAATGTGAAAATCCACTACCAAAAAGGGGGAAAAAAAAAACAATACTCTCGGGAAACATCTTGTTCTAAATAAAAAAAAATAACCAATAACACCAATTAAAGAAACCCACCTAATTTTTTTTCTTAAACTGAAAGGGGAGAAATCTGATGCAAATCAATAGTTCAGCTATATGTATTAACTTTTTTAGAACAATTTATCATAGAACAATTTACTCCAAAAGAAACCTCTATGGTCTTCAATAAGTAATCAAAGTGTTTAACTTAACCAAAAGTTAAAGTTATTCGGTAAGCTCAAAATACCAATAAACTGCCAATTTTCTCACTAAATGAATTTCTAATGGCTGAAACTCTCCAAAAAATTAGGTCCTGTCTATTTTAGATTGGAGCTATCAAGAAATAGTGTACTTAAGCCCCCCAAAATTCCCCTAGCTAAAACAAGAGGATATATCCTAGTTTGTTACATCAAAGAATCTACAGTAAAGAGTTCTGCAAAGTACCATCTGTTATCATTACTGACCAATACATACAGTCAATACATGTACAATTCTAATTTGAAACAGTTTCCAAAGTGAACAAAACAGCATTTTCCCAGACATCTGTGCTAGCTCTCTAGCTTTTACCTGTTCTTCATTCACATTCAGTGCTCTCTTCAATTTGTCCTTACAATCATTCCTTACAATTCTTACAATCAGTAAGTATGTATTAAGTGCCTACTGTGATCCTAGCACTATGTGAAGGTCTGAGGATAGAAAGGGAAGTCTCTGTCCTCAAGGAACTTACTCTCTATCCAGGGAGATTTATAAAAAAAAAAAAAAAGGAGCTCAAGACAAACCAAAGAGGATAAATAGATCTGGGTATCGTCTGTATGAAGATAACCAAAACCCATAGGACATGAGGTCCCCAAGGGAGCAAAGAAAAAGATCAAAGAGTCCCAGGATAGAGTCTTGAAGCAAACCCACAGTTAGAAAGCAGGACATGTGATGATGATTCAAAAAAGGAGAATGAGATGAGGTCGAGGGAGAAGAGCATTACAAAAACCAAAGGGGAAGTACAGTAAAGCTGCTGAGATCAATAAAGATAAGGATTAAGAAAAGTCCATTAGATTTGGCAATTAACAAATCACTAGCTGTAGGAGTCAAAGGTCAATCCTCACTAACAAAAAAAAAAGAAAGAAAAAAACCACCCCAAAAGAGAAATTAAGCATCTGAAATAGAGCAGTTACTGAAGAATCCATACATATAAAAAGAAAGAACAATGATAAGGTAAAATCTTTTGGAATTAATACCAGAGAACACTAATCCTTTAAAAAAAAAATCACTCAGTACCCCTGCCACTCAGGCTTCACACTTTCAGCAAGACCCAAGGCCTAGAGCCATAGTAGCATCCTCTCTTTCAAATTTGGAATACTCTCCTGCTACAAAGACTTAGCAAACCTGGTATCCTTCTCCTCTCCCCTCAGTATATAACAACCAGACAGTGATTGTGTGAGAAGTTAATATGCTGTTCTCTGTCTGGAGTAGCCCCTAGATTAGAAGATATGCCCACACCCCACAGACTGCAGAAACTATTCAAAACACATTTCCTGCTCTCTTTCAAACCTATGAAATATGACAGGTAATGATTCAAACCAAGGAGAAAATTAAAGAAAATCCAAGGTAGGGCAGGGGAAGACTGAGTTATTGCGTCAGGCCTGAAGGAAAGGAGACTGAAATCTACCTGGAGCCAGTCCTATGCCTCTCAGATATTACTTAGGGCAACAACTAGGCCAATGAATGACAAATTCCCAAAGCTGAGATCACTTTGCAGCCTAGCTCTGTCTGGTGAGGTTACTCACCAACAAAGTGAGGAGTTACAAATCAAATGACAGGAATGGTTGAAACATCAAAGATTTCAAAAAGAAGAAAACTCAATAAAAATCTAGAGTACAAGCAAGTAAATTAAGAAATTTTAAAACTAGAACAATTAATACAAAATCTGCAAAGAGATTACAAAGATCTCTTAAATATTACAAGACAAAGGAAAATGAAGCGATGAGATAAAACTCTATGCAAATACCAAGAGTGTACTTGAAGAATAAATTCCAGTCATTCAAAGAGAAATAAATTAATAGAAGAAATTAAGAATGAAAATATGTCAAAAGTTATAGCTCTCAATGCAGTAATAAAATACTCAACAGGTGTTTCAACAATCTGGCTAGCAGCTGCTGTGGGGGTGAGAGACCAACACAAGCCCAACAACAACAACGCTGCCAGCATTGGTTCTTTTGATCTGCTTTACTAAGGAAAGCAACATTAAGGGGTTAACAAGCTTACTTTAATTCGCCATACAAATACTATTCACTTAGTTCAGGGGAAAAAAGCCAGCACCCTGAACTTCAGAGCAAAATACAAACAAATTACAAACATCAACAGACAGACCAAATACAATTTATAGTTTCCAACATCTGAGTTCAGCCCAGAAGCTCATAACAAGGGCTGGCCCAGAGTCACCTGCACCACCATGGCTGTGGGTAAGAGTTCCAAAAAAAAAAAAAGAAAACCAACCCCTGGTTTTATATCTTTTTCAGGGTCAAGGGTGAGTCACACATTCAACTCACCCACGTGACCTAAAATCGTCACAAAGAGACAACTTATACCCACATGGTCTAAAAGCCTCTGATGTCCCAGATGTGTCACTCAAACCCATGTAAATTAGGCTTTCCCTTGAGGAAAGGAGGTCACCAAGGACTCCCAATCTAATCAATGAAACAAAGGCCAAACTCTTCAAGGGCAGTTGGTTGAACTGAGTGCTAAGACCCCATTTTGATTGCCAACACAACAGGTTAGGAAAAAAAAATAACTCAATGGTGGAAAATTTCAAAAAAGAAAGTAAAGAGTAATGAACAGATTTGTAATACAAAAAAATGGAGAAAGTTGACAGAAAAGCAAAAGCTAACAGTTTAAAAGTTATAATGAGCAAGCCCAAGAGATGAGAGGACATCTCTCCCTACATTTCTAGAGAGGTGTGGATGTGGAAAACTGTACATAATTACTTTTTCACCATAGTGGTTAGCTTTGATAAAACTTTTTTTTCCATCCTTTTAAAAAAATTCTTTATTATAAGGCATGATTTTCTAGGAGGAGATAGGAGATGGATAATATAGAAAATATAAAAGATTTCAATAAAAATTTATTTTTTAAAAAGAGATCTTTAATAACTTTGGAGAGTAGTTTCAGTTAGGTGATGAATTTATAACATACAATATAAGCCTGGAAAGCTGGGTCAGAACAAAGCTGTGAAAAATTTTAAAGGCTTAACAAAGCAGACTATATGATTCTGAAATGGGTCTTACTCTCTCAACTTTTCCTACTGCATTTCTTATATTTTACAGAAAGCTCAGGGATATTTTATGTGTGTGTGTGTATGTGTATGTGTGTGTGTGTATAAATTATATATATAGTATATTCAGAAAACAGCAGAAGTGGCAACAAGTATAAAGGCCTAAACAATGACATCACCTATGAATCTAAAGACAGGCAACACTGAGGTACCAACTGTGGTTATGGCAGAGGTATAACATGTGTACGAAAATGGAATTCAAAAACTGGTGGTCATGTTCAAAAATGCTAGTAACTAAATAATAGACCAGAGCCCCAAAGTACTACGCATCAGTTAACATGCTCAACGCTATGCTGGTTAATTTGACAAAAATCAAGTTTGAGTGTCTGTTCAGATGTCTTATCCATCTTATCCAGAAGCACAGTGATAACCCTAATATGCTTCTTAAGGACATGTTCATAAAATACATTGCCCCAAAAAGGTTTCGGGATTTTTGGTTTTTTGATGTAGGAACATGAAATTCACCTCTTTGTACTAGATTTTATTTGTCAACTCATTTCTCTATACTTGTAAAACCAATTTGATTAAAAGACTTGATCCTGGAAAGTACTAGCTTATCTTGAAAGAGTTTGTAAATCAGTACAAAAATATTAAGAGTCAATAAGAACATAGTACAGAGATGACTTTTGCAAAATAAAATAAATATATTTTAAACAGTTGAAAAATCTATTTACAATGCTTCCTTTTATACTCCCAATTTTTAAATTAAAAAAAAAAAAAGGTAGCTGAAGTCTTAGTATCTGTGATTTAAGGGGATTAGAGTATAGCAATTAAGTTACTCATTATCTCACCTCTAGTCACATGCTACTCCCTAGTTTACTAATCAGGGGTTTTATAAGTAAATAACATGAGGTGTAAAGTGGAATGTGACAGAGAAACTATATAAAATTAAGTTTTAACTTACTGCAACTAAGCAGTAAGTTCTTAAAGAGAAAAAAATTAAATATATACATATGTATATTTATGTGTATGTAAATATATGCACATGTATATAAACTTTGTTATATGGAATGGCTTGTGGGCAAAAAGAAAGGATACAGTGAGATATAAGATGATAAAAAATTAAGAGAACTTTAATTTTTTAAATTTAATATCCTAAATATCTGTACAACAGAAACTAAATGGTATATATTCACAAGGCTTTATATTCATTTTAAAAAAGAAAAAGTTCTAAATCTATATTTACCTGCTAATAAAAACCTAAAAACAGGGACGTTTATAGTTTATCTTTAACCTGTACATTTGTAATTTTTTTTTTCAGTAAGAATAGAACTTTAAAATGGTTATGCCAACTAAAATTCATTTTTATACAAACCATCATCTAAGTTCTTAGGTTCTCTAATTACAAATGACTCTAACGTTTCCAAAAAAAACCACTAAGTTTGTGTTTAAACTCAATGATAAGCACATCATGACGCCAATGCAAATGTACTACCAGGGACTTTTCAGCATAGGCTGCTTTTCCCTAAAGAATCTAAAAGCACTTGCCGGCCTTTTTGTTCTCATGCATTTTACCTTTTCACCAGACTTCTCCCCGCTTTTCTTCTTTTTACCTTGTCCTTTATACCTTGGTATCTGAGCATGAGAATAAAATGACATCTTTTACCACAAAATATATATCCTTCTATGTACAATATCAAGAAATAATGGATTGCTCATAAACCACTTACAAAAACTAATGGAAATTTCTAAATAAATGGAAAACTCTACTTAAAAGTAATTTCTTGTCTCCCTTTCTGTTTACGTGGTGGTATAAATCATATTCTTAGCAATTGTTTTCCAACCTAGCAATTGTTGCTTAGCCAGATGTGGATAATATATAACTTTAATTTGTGATGACCCAGAAATAGCCATACTTCTCCTGGGCAATCCAAAAGATAAGCTGGATAGTCATTATCCTTTTAATTTCAGGAGCAGCATTTAAGATGTTAAATTTTTTGGTTCAAGGAGTCTGATTTGGGGCTCACTTCCATCTACAGGGAGACCACTCTACCCAAATAATTTCAGAGTATCTGGTTATTTGAATAGCTTAAGGTCAGGGAAACAGACAAAAAAAAGTAAAAAAAGAGAAGATCATAAAACAACATTCTCAATGACCAGGTTAGAACTAATTGGAATGAGGGTGGGCTTGAGCTTAAAGTAAATCCTTTAGGCATTAGGGGATTTCTAGACTTATTACAGAACTATTAGACTCATAATGTACATTTAGAAGCCCCTATATTCCAGAGCTAAAGGGTAAATCAGAAGTATAACCTCCTTTTGGAAAACAAAATAGGGGAAGGGAAAAACATAATGCTTCTCAGAGTACAGCTTATGGGACAAGCCAATTTCCTATGAAAATATTTTTCAGACTTATTTCCTAGGTGACTAACTCCAAATTTTAAGTTCCTTAATTCCTTAAGGCTCAAGAAACAAAAATAAAGAAAAATACATTTCACTTTAATGATACAATAAATTTTGAAGGCTGAAAGACTATATTCTATAAAGTGCTCAGAGGCCTCATTTGTAGTATGGAGATGACCTTGAGTCTCAAAGTCTATGCCTATGAAGCATGAGCTCTGCCAAGTCTTAACCAAGCTGAACAGGTTTGCAAAAGAGCTGACCCAGTGAGAGACTGTATATCTATCATTCAAGGACCAGCCTAGCTAAGTCTGGAGAGGCTCACTAAGTTGGCTGCAAGATGATGGCTTCTGTGGTCACAGCAACCCTTAAAGATCATCTACCAAGTAGCAGAAGGGTTGCAATCTGCATTTGAGGAAGGATAGCCCTTACAGATGACATCACAGACCCTTAAAGTACTGAAGTAAAAGGGAGATTTATACTTGGGATTCTGGTTCTCTAAAATAAAATAGTTATTAAAAAGTTATACTACAAGTGCCCATATAAATTTAAGAGCAGAGATACTTCAACAGCTCTGTGATCATCTCTAAACTAAAATATTATTTCTATGTAGAAGGAAACTGACCTTTTACATAGAAGACATTTGATTTGAGTACATAATTTTAAAAACCAATTGAAGATTTATTAAATTGAATCTATGTGTTTCACTTCCACTATAATGTGGTATAAATATTTTGATTAATATGAAAAATCAAGTTTAAAGAAATGTCCAATAGGTAAGAAATCTAACAAAGAGAATCTCTCATCCTGCTATTTCCTGCCTCACTGGTATAGAAAACTACAAATAAAACAGTAGGTTTTTTTTGCCTATTTAGAAATAAAATTATTTCAAGATTTCCATTCTCCCTACCTCAAAATTAAAAAACAAAAAAAACAGCCACTAAACTAACAATTCACCCCAAAGTAATGGGTTTTTTTTGCTTCCAAATTTCTGTGCATGGAATAGTCAAGCAGTGACTACTTTCATCTGATTGATAAGCTACATATTTAGAAACTCTTTACAAAAAAGAACTGAAAAGAAAACAGTGAAATACACACAAAGCAGAAAGTAGATACAAATTATCGTGGATAGGTTGTGATACTACGTCCTTTACTATAGCTGAAAATCTAACTACTATGAAGAATCAACAATGATCCACAACCCTAACAGATGCTGCCCTGAATTTAAACTATAGTGTTCATCCAATTTTTCCTTCTATTAGCAAAAAACATTTTAACCCATGGGTGCAGTAGGAAAAACAATAGCTGTAGGTTCTGGGTTAAAATTCAGCTTCTGATGCTGATTGTGAGAACTTGAGCAAATCACTTAGCCTCCCTAAATTTATTTTTTTCAGTACAACATAAAAAATACAGGAGAATGTAACCAGAAAACACAGACAACCAATGATTTTAAAAGCAAAATGCAAAGCAAGCCTCAACAAGACAACAAATCAAATTTTGCTCCTAGTTCCAAATGTGACCATCTCTCTAAAGAAAGCTGAAAGAAACACAAGCTAACAGTATTTAATTTAACAACACTGCATTCTAAAGTCAGACTATTATTCCCAGGCAGAATCTTTAAGAGAAAAACCATGTAAAATTTTCTTTCAACTTGATGGAAAAAACTAGCACCCCAAACCGCACCAGATGAAAACATACAAATACTTAACAAATCTAGCTGTAACTATCACAACAAATTCACATCCATGAAGCAGGATTTAAAGCACTACTGACAAATCACAGTAGACAGACACAAAATGCCTTCATAATTGATAAAGGAAAAAATGGACTTTTCCAGCCAACTACAGAACACAGCTGTATCCAATAATATCATTTCAATAAAAATAAAATATCAAAAGCAGCTTTTGTATAATTTCTTAATCCCAGAAATGCTTTTCATTCTGGCAATGTAAATGACTTACCTTACTTGGTACTGTATGAGAGTTTGTCATCTTTCCTTCTGGGGATTTTGGTGGAGAATGTATATCAGATAGATCCAGTACTCCCTAAATATAAACGCATCATTTAAAACATTTCATGTTTTACAAAAATAAAAGCATACTTAAAAGTTGTACTTTGAATAGTTTTAGTATATTTAAAACTAAAGAGACAATCTTGATATTTGAATTAATTCTGATGCAAATATTCTTACTCATTTCCTCTCTAATAGTAACAAAAGGCTTTAACTTTGATATTATTAATCATCTCTTATAAATGAATCAACAAGCATTTATTAAATTTCTATTTTGTAGTAGGCACTAAATATACAAATATACAAAGACAAAACAATCCTTGCCCTCAAACTTACATTTGGTATGGGAAAGTAATATGCACACAGATAAGTATATATGAAAAAGATACCAAAAAGACTGGGGAGATGAAGGGTATAACTAAAAAATGACTAGAGAAATCAAGAAAGGACTTAGAAGCAGCACCTCAGCTGGGCTTTCAAAGCTTAGAGTTAGAGGTGATAAAGGACTGCATTTCAGATATAGTCTATACAAAGGCACAGAAATATGAGATAGAACTGTGGACAAGAACAACAAGCAGGCCAATCTAGCTGGAATATAGTGTGTTCAAAAGGGAGTAATGCATAAGTAGCCCAGGATGGTAGACTGGAATTGATTAAAAAGGACTTTAAATGCCACAAAGAATAATTTTATTTGTAGACAATAGGAAAATACTGGGTATTTCTGAGCAGCATAGCAACAAAAAAAAAGTCACACCTGTTTTTTAGGAATATCACACTAGCAGAATTCAGAAAGCTGAATATAATAAAGTATAATTCACTTGTTACCAGAGTATAAATTAAGTAATTCCTCATCAGGAAAATGCTTCAGTGACTTTTCATTCAGGAAAACAAAATGACTATAAATGCCTCTGATACTCTCATTAATTTCTCTATTTTTATTAGTGGTAGTATCATTTTCACCACATCTGAATTATTTTAAAAGTTTTACTCTTCAGAAACATCCTGGAGCTTCTTGCTGTTCTACAATCTCTGGGGGATTTTTGGTTCATTTTTCTTTCACAATAAACATTTGTTCAACATATGATTGTCTTTTTAAAATGTTTTATTCATTTTTTCTTCTTTAACTTTCAATGTTTGATTTATCAGATTGAAAGCAGGCCGGCTGACAGTCACAGACCCACTCTCCTGGACCCTTTGTTTTTTCCAGCCGTTTCTTTTGTATTCCTAGTACTTCTGTCTCCTCCTCACTCTTTGGCAAGTACCCCTTGAACCGCCACACACAGTTAATGCCATGCATTTTTAGCTTAAGTTGGAGAATTTGGGAGCCAGGTGAGTACCTGACAAAATAGGATCATCATCTTTTTTGGTAACCAGATGTATAATTGTACTGGATGAGAAACTTTATCAAGGCAGAGTGGCAAAATATAGAGCTGCCTGAAGCACTGAAAAGGTTAAAATTAAATGACTCAGGCATTGCTCTCCAACTTCCACCCCTCAACCACATACACATCAAAGGCCAATCAAAACCTAAGGCTTCCTGACTTTAAAGCCAGCTCTCTAATCACTATTATTATATCTATGCTACTTTTCTATGATCACAGGACAACTGATTTGAAGAATGGAACACCAGGTGCCATCCAAGTTTGACCCCCTTGATTTTATAGATGAGAAAACCAAAACCTTGGGAGGTTCAGTGATTTGCCCAAAGTCAAAAAGGCAGGAAACATCAGAAGCTGAAGCAGAACCTAGGATTCTAGAGCTAGTGTTTTCCATAGTACCATATGGGCAAAGGACTGACGTCAGCTATGTTTCTATTCCTCTCTTCCCTCAGTCATGATTTCGTGATTATCTCTATCTAACAGATAAGGAAACCAAGGCAGAGATCCACGATCACACAGCTAGTAAGTGTCTGGGGCAGCATCAGAACGTGGGCACTCCTGGCTCCAAATCCACTAGTACACCATCTACATGCCAAGGGTGGAACTAGCGGTCAGGGACACTCTGAGGCAGATCCTGAAATACAAGCCTGAGAGGTGGCTTGCACTGGCCACTCCAGGCAGACTCTTTGGAGCGATAACTCAAGGCATTCTCCATCATCTGATCCCACCATATCTTTCCAGCTTCATCACAACGTACTCATGTTCCTAAACTCTTCATTCCAATCAAACCTGCTTAACCTGGTTTTCCAGAAACCAAGGGAAACAATTAAATATGAAAAGCCAACAGGTATATGGGCAAGTCCTCAGAATACACCTCACTTTCTATACTTTGCTCTTTTACTGTTCACTCTACATGGCATCTCTAACCATCACAATCCTAGCCAACATTCAAAAACTCAACTCAGGTTCATTGTTAGTTTTCCATTCTCTTTAACTTTTATTAAAAACACCATTACCTAGCACTTATAAAGCACTTTAAGATTTTGCAAAGTGCTTAACATACATTATCTCAATTGATTCTCTATGAGGCAGATGTCATTAGTATTCCCATTTTACAGATGAGAAAACTGAGGCCAAGGGGTTTTGACTAGCCTAGGGTCAAAGAGCAGGATTTGAACTTAGGTATTCCTGACATCAAAGTCAATAGTCTATCCACGTTCTCACTCACCTCTGGCTAAATTACTAAGCTCTGTGGGAGCAGAGTCTTCTTGTGTTACTCATCTTCATACTCCCATAACACCGTGTATGGTAGTAACAAGTAATCAATATTTAACAATCTGATTTACAAAGCTACCAACATGCCACCAGCAGGAAATGCACACTAAGATATTTCCAAAAGTGCTGATGGTTCTGTGAGATGCACAATCTTATCTAATAACAGTTGTGATTAACCACACATTTGCAAGCCATCTGGTAAGGGTTAAGGATACTATCTTTGGTTATTAGATAGATTTTCTTTATGTTAAACTAAATGGTCTATGTGGTAATCCAATATGCAACCATGGTCTCATTAGTAACATTTCCAGCCAATGAACTAACAGACAGACAAGAATGATTTTAGTGAGTTGCTTTAGTAAATATCGTACTCTGAAAATATAGGGCAAGTGAGATCAACAGGACCAATAACCCTGGCAATTTAAAATCTTGAGGAAATTTAAAAACACCACTTAAGTTCACAAGCATACTTTCCAACCTTCAAAATGTATTGGTCCTTTTGTATTCCTTTTTAAAAATATTACTTTATTTTTTCCCCAAATTCAGAGTTCCAAATTCTCTCCTCTTTCATTCTCATCCCCTCTCGAGATGGCAAGTAATTTGATATAGATTACATACATACAATAATGCAAAATATATTTCCATATTAGTTATATGGTGTGGGGAAAAAAAAACACAGAACAAAAAGAAAACCCACAAAAAAAATTAAGAAAGTGAAAAAGAGTATGCTTCGATCTTCATTCATACTCTATCAGTTCTTTCTCTAGAGGTATATAACATTTTTCATCGAGTCCTTTAGGATTGTTTTGGAATTGGTATTACTGAGAAAAGCTTAAGTCATTCCCAGTAAATCATCATACAATATTACCATTACTGTGTACAGTGTTCTCCTGGTTCTATGCACTTCACTTTGCATCCATTCATAAGTTTTTCCAGGCTTTTCTGAAAGCATCTTGCTCATCATTTCTTATAGCACAATAGTATTCCACTACAATCACATACCACAACTTGTTGAGTCATTTCCCAACTGATGGGCATTCCCTCAATTTCTAATTCTTTGCAACCACAAAAACAGCTGCTATAAATATTTTTGTACATTTAGGTACTTTTCATTTTCTTTTAAATCTCTTTGGGATACAGAGCTAGTAGTGGTATTGCTGGGTCAAAGAGTATGCAACAGATTTATAGCCCTTTGGGCATAGTTGCAAATTGCTCTCCAGAATGGTACAATCGGTTCACAACTTCAACAGTGCATTAGTGTCCCAATTTTCCCACATTCCCTCCAACATTTATAATTTCCTTTTCTGTCATATTAGCTACTCTTGATAGGTGTGAAGTGGTACCTCAGAGTTGTTTTAATTTGCATTTCCCTAACCAATAGTGACAGAGCATTTTTTCATGATTACAGATGGCTTTGATTTCTTCTTTTGAAAATTATCTGTTCTAAAAACTCTGAATAACAGCCTTGATCAAGTAGCATTTATATGTTTCAAGTAATTTTAATAGTTATTTCTGGTTTTATATCTACACATAAAATGTTACAGATTAGGATAGAATCATTTATCTCAGTGCATTACCACCTATCAACTGGGGAATGACTTGTAGTCTTATAAATTTGACTCTCTTTTCTATGTATTTGAGAAATGAGGCCTTGATAAGAAAAACTTGCTACAGAGATTTTTTCCCCCAGTTTTCTGCTTTCCTTCTAATCTTAGCTGCATTGGTTTTGTTTATGCAAAACCTTTTTAATGTAATCAAAACTATCCATTTTATATCTTGCAATCTTATCTCATTTGGTCATAAATTCTTCCCTTACCCATAGATCTGACAGGTAAATTATTCCATGCCATCCTATTTGCTAATGGCATCACCTATATTCCTTTTTTAAAGGAGGCATTAGGAGGAATGAGAACAATAAGCATGTTATTGTAGAATTCCTACTGTAGAAACTCCTTGCAACAGAAAATGGCAGCACATCAATAACTTACAGTCTAAGGGGTGTCTAAGATACTGAGGGGCCAAATGACTTTCTCACAGCCCCCTATCAGGATGTGTTAGAAACAGAACTGATACCAAGACTGACTTTTGATCCACTCCCACCCCTCCCAAGCTACGTTGTCTTTCCTTCTATATTAACTAAAAATAAAATGTTACATGTTACGGAAGTGAATGTCAGTGATCTGAATAAGTGTATTTGCGACGATATGTTGTATTTTTTCCATAGTTTTCCATATGTTTTAAACTTAGTAACAATCACCAAGAATATAAAACTTATGATACCAAAACAAGTTAAATGCACATACATATATGTATATTTAAACTTTAAAATAGCTTTCAAAAATAATCTTTTACTATTGCTATAAAACTGTTAGCTAAGTACTTTATAGTTATTGTCTCATTTGAGCCTCACAACAGCTCTGCAAAGCAGCTACTATTATTATCCCTTTTTTATAGAGGAGGACACTAAGGCAAATAGAGGTTAAGTGACTCTCCCGAGGTCAAACAATTAATGTCTGATAACCAGACTTGAACTCAAGTCTTCTAGTGGTTTACCTTCCCAAAACCAGTTGTTTGCTTCTGCATCCCCTTTTTGAACATTCTTTTATGTATTTTTCTGCTTTCTTCATTCTGAATAACACCACATACAAGGCTTCAAGATCTTCATGTTCGTCATTTAATACATTCATTTATCTTGATGTGGTCAACATTTCCCCAACTGTTGTGAATTGCTTTTTGCTACAGAAGCTATTTTTAGAAAATTAAATCAATATATCTTGCCTCTTATAATTATATTTCTTGGATAAGAGTATTCTTCCCTGTGTTATAATTATTCTATTTTCTTCCATTTAAAAAAATTATTTTAAAATATATACACCATTGATCTATTTGGAATTTATTGTGGAATGTCATGTGAGAGAGACTTATCCCATTTTTCTTATCTAGATGATGTATTATGGTGACTCTTTCCCAAAGTCAAACTAACATTTCTTATATAAATCCTACTGGTTATAAGGAATAATTTGGAGAAAACAATGCTATATTCTCTTTGTCAGTTATTTTATTTTAAATGTTTGCAATCATTTACATCTCTTTTTATCAGAATTTTATTGCATTGACTCCTAAATGTATTGAAATTTCCACTAAATTTATCTGTTTCTGTGTTCCAGAACATAATGAATTTTGGTGAATGGCCCATGCATCTACTTCATGTATATATGTTTGTTTACATGTATGTGAATACATTTATGGGTCATAATGCAATAAAAATATAATTATGTATATGGACAGCTAAGTGGCTAATGAACTGAGGAAGATATGAGTTCAAAATCCAACCTCAGATACTTACTATCTCTCTGTGACCTTAAGCAAGTCACTTAACCTGTCTGCTTCAATTTCCTCATCTATAAAACCAGGATCATAATAGCACCTACCTTTCAGGACTGTTATAAAGACAAAATGAAATAGTATTTGTAAAATACTTTGCAAACCTTAAAGTACTATATGGTGGGGCTGGGGAGGGGAGGATAAAATCTCTACTTTATCCGTTTATTTCCCTCCATATAAACTATCAAATAATAATTCAATCAGCATGCTATTCAGGTATGCAATGTACTTATATTTTTGCCTGAGTTATACCATTCCATTACTGGGATACTGAAATTTAATTATGCTATAAATTGACCTAATTATTTTTGCAACTCTTAACCTTTACTTTATAAAATTAGTTGTTACATCACTATAGAAGCTAAGAAATTAGGACCTGAAATTGAAGCCAGGTTCCACTGAAGCTTGAGCTAATAAAGCAGGAGGCTGAGATGATTAAACAGAAGCCAAAAGATGTTTCCTCTGAAAATGTAATTAAGAAACTAAAAATACAAATTTTTAACTCTTAAAACTCTCACATGAATGCAGGGTACTGGAATTTATATCCTACGTCCTGTCTTCATAATCTACAAAGATGGTCCTTGATTTGGTTTCACTGAGATAAATGGTTCTATCCTAATCTATAACATTTTACACGTAGATGTAAAACCAGAAAGAGCTATTAAAATTAAAATGATCAAGTCTGTTATTCAGAATTCTTAGAAATGTATAAAGATATTGTGCCAATCTGATAACTCTTTTTAAAATTACATGAAATCTAATAAAATGTGTCCCAAATAGATCTGATTCATAACACAGACAGAATTTTCACTGACATCATTAAGTTAAAGATATTTAATACTGGTATTCTCTCAGTGTCAATAGGTCATGAAACACAGACCACACCCCACTTTGGAATCTGTGAACTCCCAGGTTAAGAACACCAGCTTTAAACAAAGTTTTTATATTTTACATAGTAAATTTTGAATTTTTTTAAACCCAAACATCTTAAATGTCCCTCATTTTTTTGGGAGCTTTATTCTATAACTGCTCCTTTTAACTATCATCATTAGTCAGTCAGTAAAACAAACATTTATTAAGCACTTAGTATATAGCAAATAAATGCACTCCCTGCCCTCACAGGTTACATTCTAATGGGGAAAACAATATAGAAAAAAGTATGCATATAACGTATATAGGTGGGAAAAGAAACCAGAATTTATTAAGCATTTAATTTGTGCCAGGCACTATGACACAAATATCATCTCATTTGTCCCTTACAACCACCCTGCAAAGCACTATCATACAGACATATATGTGGATCTATGTATGTACTTGCATAAGCCTAGAAGTGCCGCACGCGCACGCACACACGCACACACACACACACACAGAGTACATGGAAGGTCATTCAAAGAAGGAAAGGTACTAGCAGCTGACAAGACTTCTTGCAGGAGGTGGGATTTAAGTTGTTTTAAAGGAAGCCAGGAAGTGGAGGTAATGATGAAGGGCATTCAGGCACAGAGGACTACCAATGAAAAAGCAGAGACAAGAGACAGAAAATCACTTTGGCAGCTAAGAGAATAGAGAGGACTAAGGAGAGACTTGATGCAAGGAGACCAATTAAAAGTCTATTATAATATTCCAAGCATAACGTGATGAAAGGTTGTATCAAGATGGTGGCTATGTGAGTAGAAAGACGAGAAGAAGATATGAGAGAGGTTACAAAGGAAGAAATGAAAAGACGTGTCAACAATTGGCCACGTGGAACATATCAGACTGAGAAATTGAGGATGACACTGACATGAGTCCTGCTGATTAGGAGGATGGTAATGTCTTCAACGGTGATAGGGATTCTGTTCTAAATAGGGAAGGACATTAGAAACAGATAATAAGTTTATTAAGTTTAAGATGTTTATGGGTTTTCCAATTTGGGATGTCCAGGAAGAAGTTGGTGACTCAAGCCTCGAACTCCATCTCAGATGAGATCACCAAACAAGAAAAGTACAGAAGCGAAGAGGTACCAAGACACAACCTTGGGGAAATATCATCATATTTTTTTTCTCATTTTCTTTATGAGTGATACCTCAAATCAATTTATTCTTCTATAGTCCTTCAAGTCTCTCATTCAGCATTTAACCAAAATAATATTCCTGTTACTGTTAATGCCACAATGGTAACTGCATTAAGAAAATTACCAGTTATAGACACAATTGTAAATATCTTAATCAAAGTATTCTATCTAATCTGAAGGCTCTGTGCTCTTGTTGCTTTTGCATATCAAAAGCTTCTTTAATGTTGGCTTTCCCCGAATAAATTTCTCAAATTCATGAAGTTTTTTTTAAATGATTTTTTTTCATCTCTGAAAAGAATGCTTAAATGATGCAAAGATGACAGAGATTAAGTCTTATTTCCTCATTTTTATATCATACTCTGGCATTTGTTGTCATTTCTCTTTTTTATAGGAATCTTGTACAATTCAAATGAATATTTTTAATCTAACCATTTTCTTGGCTACTTGCAAAATCATCTCCTTGCCACTGTACTTAAGAAGCTTGGCGAAAGATGTGTGAGGCATTGTTAGAGTCTACTGCTGTTATTTCCCCAAAATTCTACCAATTACTGATGATGATGATGATGATAATGACCAAGACAATATTTTGTATTTACATAGTATTTTGAAGTTTATAGAACTCTTTACAAACATTTTTACATAACTTAAAGACCTTCATGATCTGGTCCCAATTTACCTTTCTAGCTTTATTACACATCACTAGTATTGAAAGGGTAATTAAAAAAATTCTTGTTGATTTAGTGATCTCATTTAAGCCTCACAACTTTGTGAGATGATACCTTAATAATATGAGATTTCTTATTTTCAAGCTTTCTGGAAATTTTTTTTTTACTGAAATGTAATGGTTTTGAGTTTTAAGGGAGACTAATAATTTTGAAAAATTTTCCTCTCCTTGCTCAGTCTGCCCAATTTATCACTGTTGTATACAGTGATTAATTTTTTTGCCTGGAGGGTGGGAGGTAGAGTGGGTGAAGTTTTTCAGCTTATGTTGTTTGCTATATTCTGTGTTTAAATAGTTGTCTCCATCAAATATATTTTGTTTATACTTTCTAGTGATTTCTGTATGATTATATTTCACTACCATCATGTCCTAAAATTCTTTAAGTCACAATCAGTTCCTTCTTTAGTTTTTCACATATCTCTTCCAGAATCATAGAATGATAGGTAGGAAGGACCTCAGTGGCCATCCAGTCTAACCCATACAAGAGGAAATCCCCATTACATCCAGTCTTTCACCTATGGAGGCAAGACTTTCCACTTTTGAACAACTCTTAATTATTGTATAATTTTTCCTTGACATTAAGCCTAAATTGGCCTCTTGGCAATTTCTGTGCATCATTCCTGGTCTGACCTAAGGCCAAACACAATAACCCCTCCTCCACATTACAGCCTTTCAAATACTTGAACACAACTATCATGAGCCCTATGAATCTTCTTTTATAAGAGCAAAGCAAATCTATTTCCTTCAAATGATGTCAATTTCATGACTTCCTTTAATTCACTGAACTGTGTTTCCTGCATTCTGTTATTATCTGGTATCATCTCCATCCATTTTGAGAGGTGTTTTTGTACCTCAGCGTCTTTTAGGACAGAACATCTTTTCATTGTGTTGAATCCATTTTTTTTTGTTTCCTCATGATTTTCATTTCTTTGTTTTAGGCAGGGCAATTGGGGTTAAGTGACTTGCCCAAGGTCACACAGCTAGTACATGTGTCAAGTGTCTGAGGCCAGATTTCAACTCAGGTCCTCCTGACTCTAGAGCTGGTGCTCTACTCACTGCACCACCTAGCATCTCAATTTTTATTCCTTTTAAAATTTCTTTTGAGAATTTCTGATATTGTTTGCTTCCTCTTTATATCTTTATTGCTGTTTTCAGGGGGAACGAGGAGACAGGTTCCTAGGAATATCTCACTCCTTTATCTTCTCAGAGCCACAGGCACTGTCGACGTATTTTCAAATATCACCAAAACTCTTACAACCTAATTCTTTCAAACCCTGGACCTAGGAGCCTAAGCTAACTTACATGTTTGACCTAACTTATGATTAACACAGAAGCTGAGAAACTCAATAGCACATTTCTGCCACCAAAAAACAAAAACCAAAAATAAAAATCATACTTACCTCCCCACTAAGTGAACCTTTTTCTTTCTGCTGACATCGTCTGATTACCTCTAATAGTAATGGTCCACCTACAGTGCCTTCTGCTTCAATAATTCCTAAATCTCGGGCTAAATTCTCTCGAGCTTCAAGCCCATGAACCTGGGGGAAAAAAATATTAAAATGCACTATAATGAAGCAAAAACAGTATTTGCATCATAAAAGGAAAAAGAACAAAAAAGATAAGTTTGGCTTAACAATGAAATGAAATTTTCTTTCTGGTATATAATATGTACTTAAAATGTTATGTGTATATTGTTTAAAAAAAATCACACAAAGTTTAAATCATCTAGTACACAAAAACTAAACAGTGGATAGAACTCATTTGAGAGCAACCTATTCAACTGCCAATTATCCACCAGACAATCTAAATTGGAAAGATAATTCACAACAATTTATCCAGATTAAGACTTCTAACTCAATTTTTCTTGGCAGTTTTCAGAAGCTGCTTTTTTGAAAGTGGCTTTTTCTCTAAATTAGAACACTGGGTAATAAAAGGTCTAGTTAACCATTAAGGATTTGCCTCATTAATGTACCATGCATATCTGAAGAAGTGACAATTCCAAAACTGTTCTTAAAATTTCTGAGCCTCAATTTTCTTACCTTGAAAAAAAGATAATATACTACCTATTTCTCATAACTGTTGAGAAAAGCATTTTTTGTAAACCTTGTAGTTTGAGTTTTTATCGTGACTCACATATGATAAAGATATACACATGTGGTGTTCGCATGTACACGCTAAATACAAACTGTCCCAAAAGTCTCCATGCCGTTTTAAGTTTTAATAGCTTAAAAAACATCTCAAAATCGCTAAAGACTCTTGGGACACCCTAAACATTGACATGATGTAGGTAGTGTGATACAGTAGAGAGAATGCTAAGAATTAAAAAGTATAGGTTCAAATTGTGGTCATGCAACTGTGGTCAAGTCATTTCAAATAAGGGGATTCTGTTTTTTATCTGTAAAAAGAGAGAACTAGATAAACTTTAAAGTCCCTTTAAGTGCTAAACATCCTGTAGTTCTACGCTACAATTAGTAAATAAGTATTTGTTAAGCAGCCACTATGTGCCAGGCACTGTGCAAAGCACAGGAGACACAATGGCAAAGACAGACCTTGCTTTCAAGGAGTTCACAATTTAATGGGAGAGCCAACACGCAGACAACTATCTACAAATAAGCTATATACAGGGTAGAGTGGAGATAATCAACAGAGGAAAGAGACTAGAATTAAAGGAGAGTCAGTAGAAACTTCCTATAGAAGTTGAGATTTATAACTTTAAGGAGGCCAAAGCAGGAAGCAGAGGTAACAGAATTCCAGGTACAGAGGACAGCCAAGGTCATGTACGTTTCTCTAGAGAAGCTAAAATGGAAACCAGAAAATATTTACCCATGTGATATTAAGAATTAAAGAGATAAGGTGAAGGAATGCCACACGTAATATGACATTTACTACAAATATTAGGAAATGTGAGAAAAGATTAATTCCACACATATATTACATAAATAAATATCAATTCTACAAAATACAAAGCACCTACTATGGGCAAGGTACCATGGACAGAAAGACAAAAAACGAGAGGGAATTACATTCTCCTGAACTTGAACCAGTAAGCTCTAAAGCAAAAGAAAATCTGATGTAATCACAAATGATTTCAGTAAGAAATGGGGAAGAGAGGCAGGGCAGCTAAGTGACGCAATGAACAGAGCACTGGCCCTGGAGTTAAGAGGATCCAAGTTCAAATATGGTCTCAAGTACTTACTAGCTGTGTGACCCTGGGCAAGTCATTAACCCAGATTGCCACCCCCGCCCCTTCTCCTCCCACCCCCCCACCACACGCACACACACATAAAAAATGAAAAGAAATGGGGAAGGTATCTAAAGAATGGTGAAGCTATAAGAACTACTCAACAATATTTTTTTGAAATATTGTTCATGAAGCTATGAAATGGTCTAGCCATTCCAGAAAGCAATTTGGAACTCTGCCCCAAAAGTTACCAAACTGTACAAAAACCTTTGACCCAGCTGTAGCATCTAGCCTATAGGTAAAAGTGATTTTTTTAAGAGGATTTATATGTAGAAAAATATTTACAGCAGCTCTTTTAATAGTAGTCAAAAATTAGAACTAAGGGACTGCCCTTTTTTTAGGAATGGCTAAACAAATTATGACATATGAACATAATAGAATATTACTGATAATGAATATAATGGATTATTATTGTACTATGAGAAATGACAAAATTGGGTTTCACAGAAAACTGAGAAGACCTCTGTGAACTGATACAGAGAGAAGTGGGCAGAAGTAGGAGAATGATTTATACAATAACAACATCGTAGAGAAAAATAACTTAGAACTCTGATCAACATAATGGTTAACCATAAGACCAGAAGACTGAGGATGAATCAAACCACTAACCTCCTGCCAGAGAGACGATCAACTTAGAATGCAGAGAAGCATGTGGGCCAATGTAGGAATTTGTTTTCCTAGACTATGCATTTTTAGGATGAAAGATCTGTTGTTTATTTTTAATTCAGGTTGGGAGGAAATAAAAAGGAAGGAAGAAGAGATGGAAGGGCATATTAAAATGCATATAAAAACAAACATATTTAGTTTTAAAATAATATTCATAGAATTTGGCAGGAAGTAGAGGTGACAAATACAAAAGAATTGCTTGGTACTGTAATAACTGTATCAGGAATGCTGAAGTGCAAAAACAAGGCTCAGTTTGGAGAAACTCCAAATGACAACACCAACTGAAAAGCAAACTAATTAGCTGGAAGAAATCAGAACAATTCAATATCTATTTTGATTCTCTTATTTCTACAGAAGATGATGATATCCAGACTATGGAATTTATCATTTTGAGAAAAAGTCTAGTTTAATGAAAGGATTGTATCATATAACGTGGCTTTGCCAATTACTAGTTACACAATTTTGAAGAAGGCATTTAGTGTCATAAGCTCCATTTCTTCATGTATATCATCACCTACTTTAAATTGCATGCTACTGAGAAGAAAAGAAATTAGATCAGCTCATGTATATCAAAGTGATTTGGAAATAATACAAATATATTTATCACTACTTAAAAAGAGAAGACTTAAGTCACCTACTTTCAGGCTCTTGTAGCCTAGTTAATAACAGAAACTTCACTTAGAATAAAAATGATGTTACCAAAAAAGTCCCTAATGGTTTAGTTTGGCACATTTTACATAAATGTAAATAAAGAACTGATTACAATTTTTTAAAAGTTATTTCCTTTCAGTATACATGGTAAAAAAAAAAAAAAACCCAAAATAAATCCCTTAACCTAACCTAGCCTATGGGTTTTAAGGGAATCGTCGGGATTAGGACAGCAAGTGGTTAATTGTAAGGACTGAGTGAACCACACTGACTCCATCTTGTGACTCAATTCTGGAGCTAGCTTAGTTTCTATTCAATTATTCTAGTCCAATTTCTGTCCTATGAGAAAACCGTATGCAATTGTGGGAATTGGGAGAAAACTATGTTGCGTTGTTTGAACCTAGCCTTGCATGTCTAAGAAGCTGGGTCATCCCTACCCGTTGCTCTAGAGACCTTTAACTAAGGTCCTAAGTTGTAATGACCAAAAACCCAGTCAGACCCTAAGAGTGAGGAAAGGAGTTTTCTCACAATTATTCATCTTAAAAAACTCATATGGTCTTATCTGAAAACAGGCCCTCATACTGATCAATTATCATTTCCATATTTCTTTGATTGTTTAGAGATACTTGGTAGGAGTGGAATACTGTTCTTCTGAATTTAGAGCACTGCAACTGTTAACTCTCCCTCTCCTAACTCAAAGTTCCTAATCTTTCCTCCAATTAGAAATCAGATTACCTAATGTTGTTTTGTTTCTTTTTAATTAAATGACTTTATTTGGTTGTTTTTAATATAGAAAGATCTTCCTCCCCCAGTATTCAGGGATCCCTAAGGTGAGGAAGGGGCCTGATCCCGATTTGTTAGGCAATTGGCATACATTGCTAATTAATCAAATGCTTGGATATTACTGAACCTGTTTCTTCAGTCATTTCATCTTTTACCTACCACAATTTACAGGCAACTCTTGATATTTTAGCAGTTAACATTAAGTTCGCAGATGATTAATTTTGCTTTTATAATAACTTTCCAATTATTTCCATTTATTCATAACACCCATTTTTGTTATTTGTTTTTTACTCCAAACCTGTTTTGTCAGTGGTATAGGCAACTCCCAGTATAGAAATATCCTTCATCGATGAAAATCAGCAACTCATCTATAAACTTTATCTCACTTAGTCATTGAAAGGTTAATTGAGCCCTCTTGTCAATCAGCTGGTACAAGTCAGAGATCAAATGTGAACCTAGTTCTTCCCAAGTCTAAGGCTAGCCCTAAAGATCCACTATTCCTCAATGCCTCTCTGAGGAAAGGAAAGATGTATAAATGTGCACTAAGGCCACATAAAAACAGTCTCTTATAGGCTACTTACTGATGACGTCTATCTTAAGGGATTTTTCTTTTTTGCTATCCAAGTAAATAAATCCCTAGGTATGGGCAAATTGGCTCAAGGAACCACTTTATATCAAATGACATTTTATAATCAAAAATTGTAAAAATTTAGTATCAATAGAGTATATAAGAACCATGTGCCATCCTGTAAAAAGAATGGTATGAGTTGGAAGCAAATTTTAAGAGCATCTGGCATTCTTAATCCGGAGTCCACAGATCCCCAACTTCAAGGGATCTGTGAAACTAGATGGGAAAAAAAGTGTAACTTTATTTTCACTAACCTCTAACTGAAACTTAGCATTTCTTTCAATTATGAATGTAGACAGCAAGCATTATTCTAAGGCTTTCCACACTGCCAAAGGGATTCATGATCCCAAAAAAGTTAAGAACTCCCAACATAGATGAAGATGAACCCTTTCGTTTTACAAATGAAGAATTAAAAGCCTAATGGGGGTAAGACAACTAAGTCAAAGACACGTGCAGTGGCAGAGTTCAATATTACTGTCTTAGCAAATCTAATAAATATTAACTAAGTATTGATTTTTAATTTATGAAGACAGCTAATTTGAAAGGGTTCAAGGAAATGAAGACAAAGGTTAGAACCTAAGATCAAAAACTAAAATAAAATGAAAACTAAAGGAACCAGTTAAAGAGCTGATATTGTTAACTGACTCAGTAAGAGTATCAAACAGAAGACAACAATTTACTGAGTGAATCTGTTTGAAGACAATCCCTTCAAAGTCTCTCTCAGTCCTGTGGTTTTATTATAAACAATTTAATCTATTACCAAATAACCAGAAATCCTACATGGGTGGCTACCTACCTCTCCTAAAATCTTCCTCTGACTGATGCCCCATCAATGGCAGGTAGGCGAACTGGATTCTTGAAGACAATGCCAATAGAACACAAGCTCTGATATATTTTATCAAGTTGAAAAGATTTCAAATAAAGCTCCACGAACAGGTTATATTAATAAGACTAATCTAGAGAAGTTTAAAAATATTGATCACCAAAAAATTAACTGCCAGATGATAATTTTTTTCCTACCAGAATCATAAAGCCTAAGTCCAACTAAGGCATAGAGAAGTTGCCATCTCCCTTCAGCAGACAGACAACCCACACCAATGAAATAAAAAGCTTTAAAGTTAAGAATACTGAGGACCACAAGAAATAAAAAATCAACAAAGTGACAATTAGGAAAACAGTGAAATGTATTTTTCCTATTTTTATTTTTCTCCCTTAAAAACAAAACAAACAAACAAAAAACCTCCCTCAATTGCTCTAATCTAGTCTAAAATCAGAAATCAGAAAGGTAAATTTCTTTCAGTATTTTAGGTCATATGCTACCATTAACTGACCTCTATAACTATATATATTTTAGTTTCACCAGGTCTTAATCTAAACATACCAAAACCTACTGCTTAATATGCTGTTTTTGTAACAGAACATGAAGTTTCACCTCTCAGTACTTGCTGAAACTAAGCTGGAAATAGGCCTGGGGATATCCACACTGCTCTAGGCTCAGTGCATTTGTGGCAGCAGAACTAGCCCCAATAAAAACAAAATCTAGAGAAAATCCAAAAACAAAGCAAGAAAAATTCAACTTCCTTTTCTGTCCTCAATTATTACATAGAAGTCAATAGCTGTAAGTTTTCACGCATTTGTAACTTGACATGCCTATAAACTAGTTTTCTATTAATGATTTCATGATAGGTGACAGCTAATAAAAATGAAATTAAAGGAAATTCATGTTTAACACATGAAATCAACAAACTATCCTACCTCTAACCAAAAAAATAAACATATAAACAAACCAAAAATAACAAATTTCAGCATCACTTTACGTGCTGTTGAAGCACTCAGTGAAAGGTACAGGATCCAAACATAGCTGGCCTGGTCACCCTGATCTTCTGCCAACTCTTCCTTTGATGCTTAACCCAAGGGGTTTCCATCCTCCTCTCTGGAAGTTCTCAGGGTTTCTTAGGATTCTCTCTTCCCTGCCACCCTCTTCTGTTTACTGACCAGGAATTTCAATGTACCCCAAATTATTTTTCCCTCTCTGGGCATTCATTCCATTAGAGGCAGTTAGATGACACAGTGGATAGAACACTAGACTGGGAGTCTAAAAGACAGGAATTCCAATCCAGCCGCAGATACTTCCTAAACTGTGTGATCCTAGGCAAGTCACTTACCTTGCCTGACTCAGTTTCCTCAACTGTAAAATGGAGATTCTAATAGCACTTACCTCACGGAGTTGTTGTGAGGATCAAATTAAACAATATCTTAGCACAGTACCTGGGGCACAGTAAGCACCTAATAAATGCTTGTCTCCTTTCCTTTTAATTTTATCCTACCTTTTATTCTCTTGTGAAAGTTTAAGCCCATTTTTTAAAATTATGATTTGTTCTGGAAGAGCTCAACTATTTTATCAACACTGAAGGATGCTCTGGAAAGAAGTTAACAGTTTGTCTTGCATGAAAGTAAAGTCTTTTATCTCCAGTGCCTCCATTTGACCCCTAAACAAGATGTAGCGGCTCTGAAACCTCTGGCCTTTGCCTTCTATTCTTCTTCTCAGACTTCTTTCCAAGCCCTTTCTTTCCCCCCCTCATTCTTTCATCCTCCCCTGCTTGCCACCCCCTGGCTCACTGCATAACTTCTAAAAAGATGTTTTCTGTTCAGTGCTTCCATTTCCTCTCCATTCACTTGCTCGTCAGTGCCCCACACTGATTTCTGTCCACACTGTCTAGAATGAGTTCCTATGACTGCTAAGTGCAAACTCACCTACCTCACCATATCAAGCTGGCCCCAGGTTTCATATGCCTGTGACCATTTACCCAATATCTTGTCATTTGCTGTTATTACTGCCTTGGCTCTCCCTGAAGATCTTCAGAAACCACATGGGCTGCCACCACCACCACCTTTCTACCTCAATTTCATCAGTTATCAACTCAATACTACTACTTCTGAAAAAGATGTTAACTATCCTGTGGATCAACTCACCATTTCTGTGACTCTCTCAGATAAAATCTCTCCTCCTTAGCTATCACCCCGCATAGGAATTGTCTCTCCCTATTAGAATGTAAACTCCCCGTTAGAATGTAAGGGTAAGGACTGTCTCACTTAGCACTGTGCCAATACACAGTAAATGCTTAATAAGTGTTTTTTCATTCATTCTTTGCACACTACTCAACTAAAATGTCTTTCACGAAGGACTTCGTGACCTCTGCAATCTAGCCCCAAGCTACCTTGCTTGCCTTATGTACCATTCATTAATTGCCTAATATGTGCATAGCGAAGAAATGATCTATGTTCTCATGAAACTTACATTCGTGGGGAGTTAAGGAGCAGGGCAGAGTACATCATGTGCCTCCTCTGTTGAGGATGCACTATGGGGACTGGCTTCAAGACTATTATTTCCTGTGTAAAGCAAGTAAATTGTTAAACTAACTACCCTAAATTTCTAAAACAAGCTGAATTTTCTTGGAGCTAAAAGTTCCCTTAAGAAATCTATATTTTAGGGGGCGGAGCCAAGATGGCGACTGGAAAGCAGTAACTGGCGTGAGCTCCCCTCCAAGACCCTCCAAAAACCTATGAAAAAATGGCTCTGAACCAATTCTAGAACTACAGAACCCACAAAGGGGCAGAGGGAAGCA
>CM053627.1:78107240-78160647 GCA_028646595.1 Phalanger gymnotis
ACTCCGATCCCCTCCCGCTGCTTTCCCCACTAACCTTTTGCTGTTTGTGGGTTGTGAGGTCTGGTACATGCCACAGCGCGAGCTAGAGCACCCTCCGCTCCACTCCAGGTCTCGTCAGTCTGCGGTCTGCTGGCCCGCGCCGTGCCGCCTCGCGCACTGGGCTCTGCTTGGCTCAGCTCCGCTCCCCTCGGCTGGGGGCTGGGAGTTCTGTTCGGGACAGACCTTACCCCGAGACCATCCAGGCAGACCTGGGCTGGAGTCCTGCTTCCCTCTGCCCCTTTGTGGGTTCTGTAGTTCTAGATTTGGTTCAGAGCCATTTTTTCATAGGTTTTTGGAGGGACTTGGTGGGGAGCTCACGCCAGTTACTGCTTTCCAGTCGCCATCTTCGATGAGATAGTAATTGTAAAGCATGTGGCACATTGTAAGCATTCTATAAATCTCAGTTACGGTTATGGTCATCTGTGGCACTTTCTATACATCTTTCTCACCCATTGCTTTTTCTTTGTATTCCCAGTGCTCAATACAGTGCCTGGCACATAGTAGGTGCTTAATAAATGCCTACTGATTCGCTGCTTGAAAATCTGACTCATTCTAACTGTTGCCCATTGGGTTTAGCACCTCGTGTGATTTATACGGCAGTCTGAGGGTGGGGCAGAAGAAGTCAGTGACCGTTGGATTGAATTCTCAGTTCTAGCTCCATGTCCTTTACCCTGGCAGAGTCAGACCAGTGTTTGGTGGGTCCTGGACGGAACCGCATTCCCAGGTACTGGGGTGCACTAGTTGGCTATGTACTTAGAAGATCAGTAACCATCCCCGCTTAGGAGCTGTGTGACATGAGCAAGTCACCTAGCCTTTCTGAGGGCCAGCAATGGCCAGAGTAAGGCTTTGATCATCATGGTTATGAGAATAGAAATGTGAATTCCCCTTGTTATTAAGAATCCAGCAGAAGCTGGGTGGTGCAGTGGATAGAGCACCAGCCCTGGAAGTCAGGAGCACCTGAATTCAAATCCAGCCTCAGATATTACTAGCAGTGTGACCCTGGGCATGTTACTTCATCCCTATTGCCTCCCCAACCTCCCCCACGAAAAAAGAGAGAACCCAAATCCTAGAAACCCTCCAGTCTCAACCTGGTCTTCCCAGGATTCTCATGACCAGCCTAAGGATCCTAAACTGTTAGAGCTGGACAAGACTAGGAAGAGCAGGCTCTCAAGAAATTTACACAGAATATAAATTTCTTGAGAGTTGAGATTATTTTTCATTATTTTGCACATATTAGGCAATAAATGTTTGAACTGAATTGCATCTGTAAAATGAAGGAGTTGGACTAAATTATCATTCAGGCCCCTTCGATACCTCAGAATATCAGTATTCACTGATTCTGTGGTAATACCTGGAAGCATGTGCATGGATTTAAATCCCATTTAGCTCACTACTTCTGGATGTTCTTCAAATTATACAAAAATACATGCCTTACAACTAGGATAAGAAAAGTAATTGTCAATTACGGGAAAGAATCTTTGTGTCAGATATCTCTAATACTGTAACATCTCAAACGTATAGGAAACTACCCACATACGTTAAGACCAAGAGCCATTCTTAAAATAAGAATTGCAAGCCATTGGCAACCACCTGAAAGATTCCTACAAATCACTACCAGCTAGAGAAATGCACATCAAAAAGACAAAGGTTTTATCTCACATCTTTCCAGGTGGCAAAAAGGAAAAAAAAAATGATGAGAATAGTTGATATTCAAAGCACTGTGGAAAGTCAGGCACACAAATGCATTGTTGAAGTTGTGAACTGGTCCAACCATTCTGGAAAGTAATTTGGAATTATGCTAAGAAAGTGATTCAAATGTCTGTTCTCTTTAACCTGGAACTGCCATTGCTAGGCACATGCCCCAAGAAGATAAAACCTAGAAAGGCCCTCATGTATGCTGAAATACTTATAGCAACACTTTTTATAGTGACAAAAGAATGGAAACAAAATAAATGCCCCTTGGTTTTGGAATTGCTAAAGAAATTTTGGTGTATGATGTGTATTGTAAATGGAATAACGAGATTGTAAATGGCATTTAGTAAATGGTAAATTTAGTAAATGGCAATGTGTAACGGGATGTTGCTATAAGAAATGTTGATATGAAGAATGGAAGGACTTCTGGGAACTTGTACAAAGTGAAACAAATCAAAAAAAAATAATGGGCACAATGACTACAACAATGTTAATGAGAGGGAAAAAAATAATAACTGAATGCTGTCTTAGAATGACTAAGGTTGGCCCTGATAAAGAGATGAGAAAGTGCCCCTCCCACTTCTTTTCATAGGTGGAGAACTGTGGGTGTACAATGTTACACATACTTTCAGACTTGAAGGGTTGATATGTTGGTTTGTTTTGTTGAATGTTTCATTTTATTCTTCGTTATATAAGAGACAGCTCTTCAGGTAAAAGATAGGTAAGGATATATTTTGAAGTAAAAGTGATATGGAAACAAAAGATCAAAAATATTTTTTAATACACTGATGGTATTAAATTGATGGAAAATACATTGATGGTCAGTAAAATACACGATACTAGATTACTATTTATAAGCCCATTTGAAGGTCTTTTCATTTTCAACCCATTTTGACAAAATGGCAAACTAGCCATTTTACTAAATACCATCAGGTCATATTGTATCGTAGGTCAAATGTGTCAGCTATTTAAATTTGCAAAATTGTTTTACATTTTTTTTCTCTTTTGTAAAATGAGGTGGTTTGGGCTAGAAGGCCTCCTTGGTCCCTGTCAGCTTTAAATTTGTGATTGCATGGACAAAGGGTGATAAACTTTACAAAAATAGGCATAGCAGCATTATTCATAATAACCCTCCCCCACCAAAAAAAAAACAAACCTGGAAATAGTTCATATATCCACCTATTTGGAAATGATAGATCAAATTATAGTATATGAATATAATGGGACACACCCTGCCAAACGATCTCACAGATGTGCGCCAATACTGCAGATGAGAGAATTGACCCGTATGCAATACTTTCCAGTGCCTGCCCTTAAAAGGAGCCCACCCAGCATGGGGATGTTGAGGGAAGATGACAGTAGTGGTGGTTATAGAAAAGCAGTTTTTAATTTGCTTTTCCGTCTCTGTCCTCCGAGACAGCTGAGCCCAATTATACAAATTGTCCTGCTGTGCTTCTTGAAAGGGGGAAGAGTAAGAGGAGGACCCCAGGAACTTAGCCCAGTCTTCTTTGGTTCTTGCCTCTTCCTAGACTGCCTGTGTCCTCTCGGGTCTCTCTCCACACTACCTCTCATGTCCTTCTCTCCACTCATACTGCTGCAAGAGAAATTCAGACTCCCTGGTTTTTTAAAAACCAAGCAACTGCCTGTGACACAGTGGATTGAGATCTGGGTCTGGAGTCAGGAATTCCTGAGTTCAAATCCAGCCTACCAAGGGGACCATCACATAACCTTTGTCTGCCTCATTTTCCTCAGCTGTAAAATAGGAGTACCAATAGCCTCCACCTCACAGGGTTGTTATGAGGATGAAATGAGATTATATTTGTAAAGCCTCCCTGCTTGGCACAGAATGGGTATTTAAAAAATGTTTGTTCCTCTTCTTCCATCATATTTGGAGTGTTGGAATAACCTCCTATTTAGCTTCTCATCTCCCCAAACTCCCCTTTTCAATCTAACCTTCCCAGAATTTCTAAAATAATCTTCTGAAGGCACAGGTCTCAGCCTCTCACTCTACAGTACTGTTGACAACCTTTACACGGCTCTGACACAGTCTTCCACAGTTTGTCTCTGACCTCCCTTTCCATCTTTGTTTCGAATTACTCCTCATTCAGTACTCTCTGTTGTGTTTGTCCTTTGTTTTCGAAGAGGACTGGCATCAGGGAAATGATGACATGACTTGCGGTTGACTTTGATTTGAGGGAGGGAGGGCTGTGCAAGGTCACCAGCCTCTGTACTCTCACCAAAATGAACTACTAGCCGTTCTCTGAACTCAACATTCCATCTCCTTCTATACATTCTCACAAGCCCTCCCCCTGGAGTACCTGGTGTGCCCTCTATTCTCATTTCCACCTCTCGGATTTCTTCTCCTCTTTCAAGATGGCCTTGGGTGCCACCTCCTCCATGTAGACTTTCTGGATCCCCAAAACCAAGTGCTTTCTTCTTGTAGTATCCCTAGACCACTTTGTCTAGATCTCACCTTTGCCTCTTTCATTTATTGCTTTGAAATTTTACTTAACTGTCCAGTTAAATATCAGCTCTTTGAGAGCAAGGACTGTGTCACTGTCATCTTCGTGTTTCCATTACCCAGCACAGTTCCTTGTACATAGTTGGCCCTTGTTAAGCATTTGTTAAATTTTCGTTTGAGATATATTTTGCAATTAACAAAGGGCAAGAAATCCTTTACTTGGGAGCTCAGAATTTATTTATTATATTGAATAAATGTTAAACCTTTCATGATTATAGATACACATATACATATATACATACATACATACACATATATAAAAGAATCTTTTAGTCCCTCACACCTCACATCTCTTCAGATAGGAATCTCTGGGGCCTTTGCCCTAACCCATTATCATTTGGAACATATAAAAGAATCCTTTATGTTTCTTTGAAGAGGAATCTTCCAAGCTCTCCTACTTTCCCTATCTCAGCAGGAGTTTGAGGGAAGGAGAGTTAGAGCAGAGAAATATATGGTTCATCCTACCAATACTCAGGAATGAAAGAAAGTACAAACATGGAAAGCTGGGTGCTCAAAACAAGAAAAAAGTGGTTGCAGACAGGTTGCTACAGAATTGTGGTACCAACAGAGAGCAGTGTGCACCAAGACAAACCAACATTAGTTTCTTTTTCCTTTGCTTCATAAGATAAAGAAGTGACAAACTATCAAATTGGCTGTCCGAGGTTCCCAAAGTGGGCAATTCCGCCCCTGGGGGGAGCTGGACCTATGGTGGGGGGTAGTAGCCTCGGACACAATTGGGGGGCATTGAATAAAAATAAAGGCGCCATGGAAGCATAAGGAAAGAAGAGAAGAACACTTTTTGAAAAACCATTCATATGTTTGATCTGTTGTGTCGTAGTGATTACATTATTTTCCAAATAAATACACAAAATGCAAGTTATAACCGATAAGTGGTCAAGTCTGCCAACAGGTCTTAACAAGCAAATGTTAGCAGGCAAGCATGTCGCCCATTGTTGGGAAATCCAGCATGCATCGGCTGGAATATATGTAAGTAATGACTTGTTTATAATATGATACTCAGCGGTTACATGACACAACATTACATCATCAAAATTCCAATGCAGGAAAAACAACCCCACAAATTGATAATAACTAATTAAATTTAAGATGTGTCATTTTTTTAAAAAATTATTTTTTTTGAAATGCCACAATTTAAAAAAAAACTGTTAAAGGGTTAAAGAAAATAGATTCCCAGCTGAATAATTTTTTTGGAAAAGGGAGTGGTAGGCCAAATCAGTTTGGGAATCTCTGACAGAGAATTTAGAATAACGTTCAAGTTATATCTTTTTTGTTTTGTTTTGTTTTTTGGAGGGGGGAAGACAGGGCAATTGGGGTTAAGTGACTTGCCCAAGGTAACACAGTTACAAGGTAACACAGTAAGTGTGTCAAGTATCTGAGGCTGCATTTGAATTCATGTCCTCCGAACTCCAGGGCTGGTGCTCTACTCACTGCGCCACCTAGCTGGTCCCTCAAGTTATGTCTTAAAGATAAAAATTCCAAAGTCTAGAGATGGATATAAATAGATTCTTTTCTTTCTCCTTCAATTTATAGAACAAGACAACTTAAAACTATTTTAAAACTATAATTTTTGAAATCATCAAATCCAATTTCTTCTTTTCTCCTTTCCCCTTCCCTCCCTACCCCACCCCAGTTTATATTGGAGGAAACTAAGGTAAAGCTAAGTCAGAGAGCTTACTCAGAGTCACCCAGGGCACTTGTTGCAGAGCCAGAATAATCTTAGAGCCTCTGACTCTGAAGCCCAAGTACCTCCCACTACACCACCAGCCCTCTGCTACTACATTTATTTCCTCATGTTGCTAGGCTCATTTCTAAGTTGCAGAAACATAGAAACCCAACAGCTACAACAGCAGACTAAGAAACCTAGAAAGTAAAAACTGCTAGTATTTTTAGCCATTACTCACACAGTAACTCATGTGCATAGCTTAGAAGTATGATGCTGCTTTTAACAATACAGATTAATATTGGTACTTCTTTTAACCAGAAAAAGCCTCTTAGAAAGTCTGCTCTTCAAAATTTCTTCCTCTCCTCATTCCCTTCCTTTTCTCTGCTTCTCATCATGTTAAAATGTGGCTTCTTAGCCTTTTTTTGTATCATGGAGGTCTTTGGCAGCCTGGTGAAAAATAGACTCCTCAGAATAATGTTTTTAAATGCATAAAATAAGACACATAAGATGACAAAGAAAACCAATTATATTGAAATCAAGTTAATCAAAATTTAAAAGAAAATTCATAAATGCCAGGTTAAGAACTTTCCCTAGAGGCAAGTTTAGGGCCAGATATGTAGAATCAAGAACAACAGAGAATAAGGAGAAAGAGAACAGGAGGGCAAATGCCCACTCACTCTGGAATTGGTCACAGTAATGTTTTTATCTGCATCTTATCCCCCCTTTCCACTCAAGGGACTAGTCTGGCTCTTCACTCTAGACTCCTTGCTCCTACCCCAGATCCAATGCTGAAGCATCTCCAATAGCCTGAGATGCTAGTGCATCTCTGTCCGCAAAAGGACTAAATTGAGATATAGACATATGGCATCCCAAATGTCTTAGTGCAGTTATGTATAAATCTTCAAAAAGATATAATATGAAATACATATTCCTTTTGCTTCAAACATTTGTTTTGCATAATTTGGCATTGAGTTCACAGTTAAGGTTTTCAATAAAATCTAAATCAGATGAGTTCCCAGGACATTGAAGCATATTTGTCTCTATCTTTTGGATACATTTCTGTCTTTCATGACATGTGGCCTGACGTGAGGCCATGTTACAGTATTCCATCTCCATTTGGGAATTGCTATCATACTGAAGAAATTGTCAATATTTCACTACATGTACATATTCATATATGTTCATAATTCCTTTAATAAGGCAAGACTTTCAGGCCCACTAGAACATCCTCAAAATATTTTTTGGTGGTGGATGTTTTGTGGTCTCATGAAGATGCCCAGATCCTACAGATTAGGCTGGATTTCTTCTGATAACAGCTTTGATATAAGCTGGAATGAAAACGGTGAGCTTAATCAGTAAAAATAACCTTTTCCCCCCTATATCCAGTGCTTTAATTTTTGTATTGTCCTATTCACTGACAAGCTTTTTTAAAAATTTATAGCAACAGTTAAATTTTTAATTGATTTATTTTTTTTTTACTGGTACTGTCTCTGTTCTTCACACTTCAAGAGCGCTCCATCCCACTGGAGAAGAATCAGTAGCAACAACCCCTCTAACTGCCAGGCGCCTCTGAAAGTCTTTATTTATACTTGGCATGGTTTTTTTCACTTAGGCAAGTAGATAACATAGTGGATAGGGTACTATATAAAAACAGGAAGATCTGATTTTTGAATCCTAGCTCAGACACTTATTAACTGTGTGACCCTGGGCAAGTCACTTAAGATTTAGCTAAGATACAAGCAAAGACAAGCAAAGATCCAAGATAATCCCAAAGGACTCATGATGAGTCTTTGATGTCATGATGGGTCCATCTGCCTCCAAAGAAAGAACTGATGGAGTCTGAATACAGACCGAAACATACTATTGGGAACAGTTTATATGAGGCTAACCTCATTTCTGTTTTTATTTTGACAGGGTAACTGAATCAATATAGATCAAGGGAAAATTGTAGACAGTGTATACTTAAAATTCAGCAAAACTTGTGACAGTCTCTCATACTTTTATTGTGATCTAGATGGAGAAAGATAGTACAGTTAAAGATGCTATGGAAATAATCAAACAACTGAGCCCATAAGCCAACTCAGTGGATCAGTGTTAACCTGGAGGGAGGTCACAACTAGAGGACCCCAGAGATTTGTCCCTAGACCGGAGCTCTCCATTCTACTAATCAGTTACTTGGATGAAGGCATAGTTAGCATACATGTCAAGTTTTCAGACAGCACAAAGCTTAGGTGGGTGACAAACTCTCAATGACACAGAGTATCTCCAGAAAGACATCGACATGCTAGAATAATGAGCCAAGTCACATATAACGAACTTTAACAGGGGCAGTTGCCAAGGTTTAACCATAAGATCAGAAGCTCAAGCTCATAAATGTAGAATTAGGGAAAAGTAACAAGACAAGATTTCCTGTGAAGAAGATCTGGGGATTTTGTGGCCTACAAGTTCCATGTGAGTCAGTAGTACCACATGGCAGCCAACAACCTCCTAATGCTAATCTTCACTAAGAGGCATAGTGCACATACTGGGAAATGCACTGATTCCATTCTTTGCTTTCTTGGTATGGATTGTTTATAGATTATTGTGTCCATTTCCATACCTCATCTTAAGAAAGGCATAGATTAATTGGAATGTTAAAAAAAAGGCAACCAGTATATTGAGAAGTCTACGGAAGATATCGTGAGAAAATATATTGAATGAACTAGAGATGCTTAGGGGAGAAGAGACTTGGGGGCAGGAAGAGCTGGGGAAGAAGCGATAATAGCTGTCTTCAAGTATCTGAAGACCTATCACCCAGAAGATGTTTGAATTATTCTACACTGCCTCAATGGACAGAACTAAAAGCTTTTGGGTGGAAGGTGCAGAGAGGCAGATTTTGGTCTTGTGCAGTCAACCAGTTGATAAAGGAAACGGCAAACCACTCCAGTATCTTTGTCAAGAAAACCCCCAATGGGGTCATGAAGAGTCAGACATGACTGAAACAACTGAACTACAACAGTCAATCAATAAGCATTTATTAAGCACCTACTATGTGCCAGCCATTGTGCTAAGGACTGGGGTTTCAAAAAGAGGCAACAATTAGAACTCTCCAAAATTCAAGGAATTAATGGACTAGGAAGTAATGGATTTCCCCTTTTTGGAGATCTTCAATCAGAGGTTAAATGACCATTTATCAAGAATGTTGTAGAAGAGATTTTACTCAGGATGAAGTGCCAGAGATCATGGGTGAGGAACCTGTGGCCTTAAGGTCACATTCAGCCTTCTAAATCCTTAAGTGCAGCCTTTTGACTGAATCCAGATTTTACAGAACAAAAATTTGGATTCAGTCAAAAGGCCACACTTAAGGCTTTAGGTTCCACACCCCTGAACTAGATGGTCCCCTAAGCTCCCTTATGTATCTAAGACCCATCTTGAGCACCTAACCTGCATTATTTCTGAGAAAATGAATACTTTTTCTAACAACCAAATTAATAATAGCTCACATTTATACAGTTCTTTAAGGTTTGCAAAGTACTTAACTTCCATTATCTTACTTGATCTTTATAGTCAACCATTCAATTATTTATTGAGCCCTTGTTATGTGCCAGACACTGGAGATAAAAAGAAAGGCAAAAATATCCCTTGCCCTCAAGAAGCTCACGTACTAAAATGAAGTAGATATGCGTATTATACCCATTTGTAAGGAAACTGAAGTTGGGAGAGTTTCAATGCTTGCTTAGCTAAGGTCATGCATCTATCTAATGAGTGTGTGAAATTAGATTTGAACCCAGAACTTCCTAACTCACAGTCTAGCATTATGTCGCCTAAGCCTGTTCACCCCTTGGTGGCTCTGCCTCCCAAGTCACTCACAACGGTGGCCTTGCCTCCTGGTGGCCCTTTACTTCTCCCTGTAGCCTCTGTCCAACTCTACTTTTTTAACAGTTGCTCCTTCTCCCCAGGAGATGGTGCCAGCTGTCAAGCATCAAGATGCCTAATGCTCAGTATTACACAGATCCTTCACAGCTGTTTCATGGCAGGGGCCCAATTGACTCCTGGCCATGGACTCCTTTTGTCCTTTTACCTTGAGTCCTGTGGTTCCTGCCCTCTCCTACAAAGAAGCTCTTTAAGTATTATGGGAACCCCTCTTTCACTTGTCCAGCTCAACTACTGAGTTTGCATTTTCTACTTCTCTGAGTCAAGATGAGTCGATCCCACATGCTCTTTCTCTCCAACTCCTAGAGATCCTCTTGCTCACTAAGCAGGGTGTACCTGCTACTGAGTCTAAGGGTTCAAAGGCACTTTTCTGCTCCTTCACCTCACCTGGACTCTTGCTCCCCATATTCATCCCGAATGACTGGGCTAGGTCATGCAGAATGGCCTAGCATTGGCTGCCCTGGAAGAAAAGACAGGAAGAAGCAGAGTGTTTGGCTAGTTGCACGCAGGAGAAATGCCTTTCATAGAAAGGGGAGCAGCCCTTTGCTATGCTAATGTTGCGCAGTCAAATCTTGTTTGTGTAAAATTCCACCAAGGCATTTGCCTTCTTTCCTCCCAGTTAACTGGCAAGGATCTACCACTTGAGATTTCATTCACTTCACTGACCTGTTGTCCAAATAAAGACATTCTACAAAATTGAAATACGTCATCCAATCAGTGGACTTTAGGATTTGAAAGACCAATTATGGCTTGCTATTGTCTCTTTAAAAAAAGAAAACTATAAAAACTGAGCTCTGGAGCAGTTGATGGAACTCTCTTGCCAGTGATCACTGGAATATGTGATACCTAGATTTGAAGCCTAGCTGAAGCAAAGCCAATGGCACCTCCTGGGACAGTTGGGAAAAAGCCCAAGATAGTTATACAAAAAAATTTCCATTTAAGGACTATCTGAGAAAGAGTGAGATCAACACCCTAGACAAGAGAGTAGCTACCTTACAATCCTATGTGAGAAGTATCTTTTCAATACCACATGGTCTGTATACTTTTTGTTTTATGGTAAGCTTAGAAATAAAAATGTATATATACATATAATTTAAATGTGTGTATATGTGTATAAATATGTATTTACATCTATATATTTATATGTATATACATAAACATTTTCATACATACTATATATATATTTACATCTATATGTTGGTTTGGTTTTAACCTCGTCTGTTAAATGTTTTGGGGATTTAAAGGTGAGTGTATGTATTATTTTCAGTGTCAGAAATCTGAAGGAGAATTCATAAACCAAGACAGGCATATTCTAAAAACCAGTGAAATACACATGGCAATAATTATTTTGAAGATATGAAACACAAAAATTCACAAAATAAAACTAAGTGGTGCACCAAATGTTTCCATTTCCTCACCACCTACTTTCCCCAGCCTCTTACAATCTGCCTTCTTCTTACAATCTACCAAAACTATTGAAACCGCTTTCTCAGAGTTTACTCTTAATTTCCAAATTAAATGGCAGGGGTGTTTTCCAGCCCTCAATCCCCATGGCCTCTCTATAGCATCTAGGGCTGTTCAGTGCATCCTCCTTTGGCTTCAAAGACACCATGCTCTCTCCCCTGGTTTTCCTCTTGCATCTGAAACTGTTCACTCTTTATCTCCTTCCCTGCAGTGCTGCTTGTTTTCATCCTTAGTCCTCCTGTATCTCTCTCTCTCCACACCCTTTCCCTCAGCCACGTCAGTCATTCTGTGCAGATGATCTCCAGGTCTACATCTCCAGTCTACCTATCTTCTGAACTTCAGAGCTGCATCTCCAGATGTCTTACCAGGCATCTCCACCTGTATGTCCTACCAGCACCTCAGAGTCAACATTTCCAAGACTGAATTTATTACATTTTCTGTATTTGTCAAATCAACAAGCATCTATTAAGCACCCACTATGTCCCAGGTACTGGGCTAAGCACCAAGGATATGCAAAGGGAAAAAGTTAGTGGCATCACCATTTATTCAATCTACCATATCTGTAACCTTGGAATTTTCCTTCCCTGTTCCTTCTCCCTTTCCTGTGAAATCCAGTCAGATGCCAAAATTTGTCAATTTTACCTACAAATATCTCACATCCATCCTGTCTATCCTTTATTCCCACTACCACTGGCCATGTCTACAGTTACCACAGAATCACAGAATTTCAGAGTTGGAAGAGACTTCTGTGGCCATCTGGTCTAACTCGCGCCTAAAAGGAATCCCCCACTGTAGCACACGAGTGGTAATGCAGCCTCTGCTTGGAAGATCTCCAATGAGAGGAATCCATTATCTCCCAAGGCAGATCATTCTACTTTGGATTGTTCCAATTGTTAGGATGCTTTTCTTTCAATCAAGCTTAAATTTGTCTCTGTAGCTTCCACTTGTTGCTCCTAGCTCTACCCTCTGGGGCCAAACAGAATGAGTCTAATTGCCTCCTTCCACAAAACAGCCCTTCAAACAATGGAAGACAACTATCATGTATCCCATGAGTATCTCTTCTGTGGGATACACAGGCCCAGCTCCTTTAACGAGCCCTCGTGAATTCAAAGTTCTTCACTCTCCTGGTTAACTTTCTGTTAATAGCTTATCAATATCCTTCTTAGACTGTGGTGTCCCAAATTGAATATAGTATTTCCATTTGTAATCTGACCTGGGCAAAGTACAAGGCTATTTTATCTTTATTCCTAAAAGTTATGCCTCTTTTAATAAAACCTAAGATCACATTAATTTAGAGTAGCTTCCTAACAACTTTCTGCCTTTTATTTCCTCTCCCAAATTTATCCTTCACACTTCTCTCAGACTAGTCTTTATTCCTGTATCTAGTGATACTATTCCTTTACTCAAAACCCTGCTATGGTTCTAATGGCCTTTAATGCTACCATATCTTCCTAACCTTATCTCATGCTATTCCCTTCCACATCCTTGCTTCAGCTACACACACACGTAAACACACACACACACACAGACACACACACACACCCTAGACAGGTGGTTCATATTGTTCACTGTGCATGGAAAGACCCGTTTCTTGCCCTGTCTCTTCTCCTTCTTGGTTTGTTTTTTTTATTCTTTTACCTTTCAGTCAGTTGTGCGATGGTGAAGATGTCTGCTTTAGCATATGTTCCAATCTCACACCTTCTTCAAGGGTGCCTTTTATTAGTATAGATCATTCTTGTAAAGATGTTATAGAGATTGGAAAGTAGGTTTATGCATCAGCAGTTATTCATGGAATAATAGCTTTAGAGCTAGAAGGGGTTTTAGAGGACTTCCATTTTATGGATAAGGAAAATGAGACCCAGGTTAAGTAACTTGCCTAAGGTTAAACAAGTAAGTGTTAGAACCAGAATTCAAACCCAGGTCCTCAAATTTGAAATCCAGCGGGTTTTATTTAAACCAAGCTTCCTCCCACGAGGCGGATAGAGATGCCAGAGATCACACCTAGAGTCTCAGATGTGGAAAGATTGCACCCTACTACTGAGTGCATCCCCTATAATGGGGAGCATCACATAATTAACTGGGATAAAATATAATAAGTTTCTCTGATAAAAGTCTCATTTCCAAAACACGTAAGGAATTGATTAAAAACTATAGGAGCTGTTCCCTAACTAATATGTGACCAAATAATATGAACAGACAGCCAGGTGGCATAGTGGCTTAGAGCACTGGACCTGGAGTCAAGAAGACCCGAATTCAAATCCAGCCTCACTTACTAGCTGTGTGACCCTGGGCAAGTCACATAATCTGCTTGCCTCAGTTTCTTCATTTATAAAATGGAGATAAAAATAGCACCTACCTTGCAAGATTGTTATAAGGATCCAATGAGATATTTGTAAATTGTTATGCACAGGGCCAGGTATAGTGCTATGTAAATACAGTAGGCACTATATAAATGCTTATTCCCCTCCTTTCCCTTTTAAAAGAAATCCAAGTTATGAACAGCTATATGAAAAAAAATTTTTTTGGAAAATTTTCCAAGTCACTAATGAGAGAAATGCAAATTAAAGTAACTCTAAGGTTCTACTCACATACATCAAATTGACAAAGATGACCAAAAAAAAAAAAGAAAAGAAAATGACATGTTAGAGGGGCTTTAGAAAAACCAGCACAATAATGACTTGGTAGAACTACAAAATAGTACAGGCATTTTAGAAAGCAATTTGGAACCATGCCCCAAGCCACTAAACTCTTTAATCCCCCTACTATGTCTGTATACCTAAAAAGGCCAAAGAAAGGGGAGAAAAAAATGCAAGAAGTGTACAAATACATTTATAGCAACTCCTTTTGTGAGGAAAAGAACTGGGAAGTTGAGGGCTGCCCATCAGTTGGGCAGTAACTGAAGAAATTATGGCAGATGAATATAATAGACGATTGTGCTACGACAAATTTCAAAAGACATGGTTTCAGAAAAAAAGTGGAAGATTTGCATGAATTGTTGAAAAACAAAGAAACCAGGGAAACAATTTATATAATAACAGCAGTGTTTTAAAGACAAACAACTTCGAAAGATGTTAAGAACTCTAATCAGTGTGATGGCCAACAGCAATTCCAGGGGACCTGGATACTTATCTCTTGAAAAAGAAGTGAACTAAATATGCAGAATGAGATAGACATTTTTAGACATCACCAATCTGTGAAATTCTTTCGCTTAATTGTACATATGTGTTACAAGGGTTTTCATTTTCTTTTCTTCCCTCTCCCGCCCACCCCCCCCCTCGCCCCAGTGGATGGGATGAAATGGCAGGGGAAAAAATAAATATTTTTAATTTAAAATTTTTAACAATTTAAAAAGAATAAAGGCACAGGTCCTAAATGATTGTTCAGTGAGTAAATAAATGAAAACAGAAATTTTTTCCTCCAAACCCTATTTGATTTTGAGAAATTTTAAGTAATCTGGATTTTTAAAATTATTTTAGTGGTCTTCAGAATTACGTAACTTCCCTAATGACACATTTTGCCAATGGGCTCAGTAATCACAGATTGAATTCTGATGGTGACAGCACAGCATTGGTCATCACAATGCAAATAGGGCCCTTTAACTTTTCTGCTGAAGCACATCTCTGGCCACTTCTTTCATCTTCCTCCATGCTCCTCTATCCCCAGAAGGCCAATCATAAAGCGAAGATTGTAAAGTCCATTAAGGACCCTATAGGGCTAGCGATCAGTTGCTGCAACTGTGGGATGTGTCATTGCCAGTAAGGCAGAATATTGCCTTCCCTTGTTGCAACAGCTGCTGCAGCTTCAGAAAATACTTTTCCTGAATGCAGTCTCTGCTACTGAAATCCTCCCTCTCCCCACTCCTCTGTGCTACTCCAGATTTCTTGGATGGAAGGCATTGTGTGCCAGGCACTGTGCTAAGCACTGGAGATTCAAATACCAGCGAAAAGAAAGACAGTTTTCAATTAACGAGGACCATTGTCTCTCTTTCCCACTCTTCAACTTTACCTGCAGACACTGGGGGTGGGGGGGAGCAGGGAGAGGGGAAAAACAAAACTCTTGCAACTAGTATGCATAACCAAGCAAAACAAATCCTCACGTTGGCCATGTACAAAATACATGTGTATATGTGTGTGGGTGGATGGGTGTGTGTAGCATATTTCGTCATGGGCCGTGCTTACCTGACTTTTCTATTTGTTCATCAGGACCAAATGGTTTTCATTATTACTGCCTTATCGTTCAGTTTGAGATCTTACAGATAACCTGTTCTTGGTAAAACCATGCTAGTCCTTTGTGTTCACTGCTTCCTTTTGTAGATGTTCACTTAATCTCTCTTTAATGACATATTTCCTAGGCATCAAAGTCAAGTTCACTAACAGATAATTTGCTGACTCTCTTCTTTTTCCCTTATTCAGAAACCAAGGTCAGAAGGTATGCAACGTTGAGATGCACACCGAAGTGAACACAAGGAAGACAACAATGACAACTGCTACAACAACTTTGTAAAAATGAATGTCTCTTTAATGCAATGACCAACCATGGTTCCACAAAACCTATGAAGCACACCACCCACCTCCTGCCAGAGAAGTAATGGACCAAATATGCAGAATGAGGCACACATTTTTTTTTAATGCAATCAATTAAGAGTTTGTTTTGCTCAACTATGAATATTTGTTCTAGGGTTCTCCTATCCCTGAAAAAAAAATGAAAGAAGGGAGAAAAGAAATGTTTGCTAATTTAAAAAATAATAAAATTTAATTTTAAAACTACCAAAAGAAATAAAAAAGAAAATCAGGATAACACTTACCCTTTCCCAGGGCTTCAATACCTCTTCATTCTCCATGGCCTTTCAGTCACCCAGCAATCATATCTGCTAGTTCTTTCAATATACAGAGATCTAGTTCATCTGGGCTAGTTGTCCTGAATTCATCCAAGTTCCTTCTTGCTATTTATTGTGGGTATAAACTCCCATTAGACATTTTTGTTCCACTTCCAGGACTCTATCCATGACTTCCCTCATTTTACAGAAAAAAGATCCATTGAGGCTAAATGAGCATCCCAAGATCACACAGATAGTAAGTAACAGAACCAGGATGCAAAGAAGGGCCCCCTGACTCCATATTCAGTGTGCCTTGCACAACAGCATTTCATCTACATAATGTATTTGATACAATCAACCAACATTTCTTGAGCTCCTACTACGTGGATAGTGCTCTCCTGGTAAAGTACAGTAATACTGCATTCTAAAACTTAAAAGACTTTGGCTATGAAAGGAAGCAATAGCCATAAATTCTAGAAGGCAAAAACTTTATTTTTCTAAAAAATATAATATTTTATTATATATAGTATATAATATATATTTTTCCAATGTTTGGTTCACGTGCTTCACTAGGATAATCCTTCTATATGACACATTAACCTGCTTCATAAATATCCTAAATATCAGTCATTTGTTTTGATTTCTGATATAATTTCAAGAAGCTACTGCCATACTATAATTTAGTGTGGGACTCCTGCCAGTCCTGATGAGAAGCACTGTGATTAAGAGACAGCAATAGCTTTTGACAATCAGCATCCAAGTACCACCAACTCTATCACCCTACAGAATCTATGAAGCAATTCTCTTTGAAATAGTGGCCTTATGCAGGCTTCAAATCCCTCATTACAAGTGTGGGAAGCAGTCATTTAAATTGCACAAAACTGCCATAAAGCATCCCATGTAAAAAAAATTTCTTACCCTGCTTAATGAGCAGGTAAAAATGTACATAAGAACTGCTCAAATGTCCACATACAAACCTCTTGAATTGCTTATTAATTACACCAAAAAAATTTTCAATTTGGCAAGACTAATGGATTGACAAAGCCCTATCCAACCCTCAACATTCATTTTAAACATTTGAAAGTTAAGTAGCAATACATATGCTCTCTGAATGTAATTGAACTTTGACTCAGATTGACAACTATAATATACTGCATTTACTTATCCATTCCTTTCCCCCACCCCCACCCCCTTCCCCCTGTACATTTAGGCAGCTTCTTTCCCCAGAAGGTATAGAAACTGCCCCCAAGACTTGATTAGTTCAGGGGGTATGAGGTTCAGATCTTGTCTTTCCTGATGGCTTCTGGCAGTGTTGACTTTTCAGTCATTCTGCATGTGTCTGTCTACATCCTCCCAGCCTCCCTGTTAGGTGACAGGGCCCAGTCTAGCCAGACTGCATTACCACTCATTAATATAGCTGCTTATTCTCTTCTTGGTGATCTCTATGAATGACATTACTACAAGTTTTCTTAGTTTTAGTATCTGATGACCTTTACTATCAAGTCATTTCTATTTTTATCCAATCTAAATCCTTTCCCTTGATGGCTTTACTTCTGCCTTTCTTAGGTGGTGGTTGTTGTTTGTCCTTCATTCTCAAAGAAGACCATGACATCAGGGAACGGATGCTATGACATACAAGTGAATTGGATGTAAGTGAGGGAGGGCTATGTAAAGTCACCAGGCCTACTTTCTCTTCCAGAGCTGTCTGGGTCCAGTGACAAGATACAGACCAGGATGACTGGAGATGGTCCCAGTGCAATGGGAGACCTTTTTAAGCTAAGGGCTTTCCCAGGTCTCAGTCTGACTGAGGCAATGCCCATTCAGTGGTTAAGGCTCCGTATGAAATGAAGCAGAGAATGTTCTCTTTACCAAAAAAATAAAAATAAAAATAAAAATCAGCCTGGGAGGGGAAGACCCTCTTGGTTTCTGGCCAAAACAGACACAATTCCTATTTACATCCACTCTGAGCCAATCAGGGCCCAAACTATGACCAAGTGGGGCTTGTCCTGAAACCTATTGTTGGCCAATCAATGAGAGCCAGAGTGATTTGGGTTTAAGGGATGATCCTTAAGAAAAAGAAAGTTTCAGAGATCAAAATTTACGTTCCCTCAGGCCGAGCACCCTCAGGTAAGGGTATGATACCCTATGTGGATAGAGACAAGAAAAGAAGCTATGTTGCCCAAACTGGTCAGCTCCAGTTGGGTCTCCAGTGGAACAGCTCCTCTTTCTACTTACAGAGGTTGTTGTTTGTCTTTTGTTCTCAAAGAGTACCATGACATCAGGGACACAATGCCATGACATGCAAGTGAATTGGATTTAAGTGAGGGAGGGCTGTGCAAAGTCACCAGCCTCCCTTCTGTAAAGTAGGTGCTGTAGCAACACCAGTAGCCACGAAGACTGCATAGTGTGTGACGTACTAATCTCTCTCATGTAGAAATTGCAACCTTTTATGGCTACAGTGTGTCATTTTTCTTGTTTTGTGTGTTAAGTAAATGTGATCAGAATTATTAAAAATAAAGGTTTATGGTGCAGACTTATTATTATGCTGTTATTTGCAGTTTTTCACTTTCTTGGGAGTCCTGCGCCCCTAACTCCTGCAAATATCGAGAGACGACTGTATGACCAAAAATGTCAAGACAAACAGGAACAATGTTGTGCAGTAGAAAGAGCACTGCGAGCTCTAGAAACGGACCTGATTCAAATACTGCCCCTCTGACGTGTGACGTTGGGCTAGTCATTCACTTTTGGAAGCCTCTCTGGAAATGAGTGGCTTATTCCAAATAATCTCTGCAGTGCCTTCTGTATCAAGATCTATGATCCTTTAACTTGTCATTCAAGATCATTCTGTGCATTTAAGTCACAATGCTGATAAATACAAGTAAGTTATATTGGATTTTCTGATGTTAATTCTGATGTTTCCTATATCTATATTTATCTATATCCATATACATACGTGTGGGGGGGTGTGTGTGTGTGTGTGTAGACCCTTATGGTACTCGTAATTTTAAATATAACTTAGAAAAAATGGCCAATCCGTCTGCTACAGATCTAAGGACCCACAAATCGAATGCAACCCACGATGCATCCTGTCCCAGACGCATTCTGAAAATAAAAGCCTGCACCCCGTGCCAGGAACTCTTTCTTTCAGGGAAGTCTCTCCCTCCTCATCCCTACCCGCAGAAATTGCGAAGGTGTACTGAAAAGCAGGTGAAGGTGAAGAGCTGTGATTAAGAAGCTTCTTTTACTTCCAACCACAGACGTCATCCACGCCTCTTCAGCTGCTTCATGAGGCTTTTAAAGCGGCTCCTGCTATTGCTAACAACCAAAGCAGCCTTGAATCTCCAAAGGTGATTTAGGCGTTCAGGTGAAAAGCTGCATAGTACGTTCTTAAAATGGAGGGAAGGAAGGAAAGACATGTTTGTTGTGTGCATATGTTTGTATGTATACCTCCAAATATAACAGACACACTGAAGTCAACAACCTGTGTGCAAATGGAATTGAGATCATCCGTAAAATATAGAATTGGAAAAGAAGGTAGGTGAGCCACGTAGCAAGAGTAGGTAGATGGGCAGCCTTAGTGCTGCACCCAGGGATCTGCTGGTAAATGTTTAACAACGAGCTCACTTCCTCCCCGCCAAAAGTAGCTAAATACATTTAAAAATTTAATCGACATTATTAGCGTCTCCTCAACCACTTTCTTAAGTCTAGAGAATCAACAAAACAATAAATACCCCCTGATTTGTCGTTTGCTGATTTCTGAGGTGTAAATGCTCATTCAGAAAATTAAACCATCTGCTCTACTCAGCTAGCTGGCTTTAGCCTATCTCTAACCCATAGGATATTAAAGCCTCCAGTACACTTGGAGGGTCTGTGAGAGACTTTGGATAAAGTCCCAAAGGATGAGAAGAGGTGGGTAGGTGGGTAGGTGGGTAGGTGGGTAGGTGAGTTGCAATCTGTTCCTTTTAAGGGAATACCCATCTCAGTGAGACCATGAATCCATTGAACGGAGTGCTGGTACTCAAAACAGCCTAACAAAACAGGAAGGCTGAGTTAATCCTCTCCCCTGACTATTAGCTTTATGAAGGGATTCTATGGTATTGACGTCAATTGTTCTTTACAGTTCGGAGCTTTTATTGTTGTTGTTTTTTAAATGTATAAAGTGTCAACATTTACCTGGAGCACTTAAGAAAGAATTTATACTAGAGTTAAATAATCAAATTCAGTAAAGAGCAGGATATTTAGCTAGAAGACGACTAAGTTGTCTTGTAATACTGGAAATGTTTTTGTACAGAAAAAGCAGAACTGCTTTGAACTCTTCCTGGGGGCAGAACCAGTACCAGTTCTTCCTATTCTATCCTAAAAATATTTATTGAGTTGTTAGTATGGCAGGCAATATGGTAGAATAGAAAGAACTGTTTCTGGTATCAGAGGACCAGGGTTCAAATATTGCCTCTGATTTTTATTACCAGTATGACCTTGGGCAAGTCATTTAAACTCCTTTGTCCTTACCCTAATGCATTATTGGTGGAGCTGTAAAATAGACATTTTGGAAAGCAGTTTTGAATTATGTAAATAAAGTAACTAATATGTCCATGCCCTTTGCATATACCTCAAGAAACTCATTGATAAAAAGAAAAAAAAATCTTCATACACACCAAAATACTTAGAGTAGCAATTTTTCTGGTAACAAAGAGTTAGAAACGAAGTAGATGTTCATCTATTGGGGAATGGCTAATGATACTGTGGTATGTGAACATGATAAAATACTATTATGCTATGAGAAATGCTAAATATGATGACTAGAGACAAGAATGAAAAGACTAACCTGAATCCACGCGAAGTGCAGTTAGCAGAGCCAAGAAAACAAACAGTAAGTACAATAATGTAAAGGTAAAGAACCAAAAAATAATTTAAAATTAATGTTGCAAAATTACAAATTTGAAAATAAGAAAATTAGATGACAAGACATGTCATCTTCACTCCTTTGCAAAGGTGGAGTGGCCGCAGGTGTGAAATATTGCTTATAATGTCAGGGTGTATTTATGTGTGTGTGTGTGTATATATGTATGTGTGTGTATGTTTGTGTGCGTGTGTGTATGTGTGTACATATACATATACATTATATACACGTGTATATAATGTATGTATACATGTGTACGTATATACAATGTACATATATTGTGTATATATACACAATAACATACATGCATATATACATACATATGCATTTTACTTAATTTTTTCTCTTAAAAATACAAGGAGTGGATCTTTGGGAGGAGAAATGGGAGGGTTTCAGAGGGAAGTTGAGGTAATAGAAAACAAAACATTTTAATAAGGTGCATTTTAAAATCTACCCTGGACACCAATTTCTTCATCTGAAAATGAAGGAGCTGGGCTAGAGGACCAACCATCTTCACTACCAACACTGACTGCTGACCAATTATCACCAATAGGCAGGTAAGCCCAAGAAAGAGCAGCAGCAGCACCACCTAAAGACCACTAACCCTGCTTCCAGTGCAGGAAGAGCAGCCATTATCCAGGAAAACAACCCCTATGAAGAAGAAGCCACCAGTCATTCCCACCAATACCCACCTATGAAGCAGACAAGTAAATCTAAAATAGCTAGCACCTTTAAGGAGAGATGGTAGGCAGCATGTGCCACACTAGTCAAAACACTACCTAAATTAACCACCATGACCATCATCTCTTCTCATACCCTGATGGAGATAACCTAAGACCCTGAACCCAGAAGCCCTAGGATAGGAGTGCCCCCCAGACCACTGGCCCTGTTTCCAACCTAGTCCCAGCAGCCATCATTCAGGGAAACGACCTTGATGACAACTCTAAGCACTACAGAACTTCTCTCCTTAGCAGTCAAAGCTACTGAAGAGCCAGGGGAAAAAATGTTCTCACCACCAAAGTCCTTGGCACTATCAAATGGCTCAACTTCAGAAGTGGATATAATTTTACCAGTGAAAATGAAAAGGAAGGTGCATTACTCTCAGCTTTGTCACTGCCTCCTGAAGACCACAGGCCTTTTCATTTTGACTTGTGATTTGACTTGCAACTGAAACTTCTCACATGCAATGTCTTTCCAGTTCGAATGAGTTCATGGGAAGGATCAGCAAAGGCCTTCTATAGCAATTAGCTCCTGAGCTGAAAAGTACTTCAGTAATATTCAATTCACAATATTCAATTTACAAACATGCCAAGCAACAGAAACATAAAGGTAAATAAGTACAATTGTCATAGAAAAATAAGTAATCTAATCAGTTATCTCCACGTGTAGAGGTTATCAGACAGACACACAAACACACTGACCTGTGAGGTTTAAAAGGAATGATCAAGAGATTTTTTGAAAGTACACAAGGAGTAAAAGATCTAAATGAAGGAGAAAATGGAGGAGTGCAAGAGAAGTGCCCTTGATGAAACACCTGGTTCCTTCTGTTGGTGAATCAGTGCATTTTGTGATATAGAATTGCGAGTAAGAGCATACATAGATACAGAGAGAGGAGAAGAGGAACAGAAGGTAAAGGATTATGCATCCCTAACTAGTCCATGGATGAACAGCATTGATGATAAGCATCTCATCAAGAAGTGGGGTGGGAAATAAAAAAATTTAAAAATAAATAAAAATTTTTAAAAAGAAGCAGGGTAGAAGAAAGATACAAGAAAATAGGAGTCTAGAAGACTGAAAAGCAGGGAGAATTTCTCCCTGAAGAGAACTCCATGGAGGAAGAGTATACCTGAAATGAGAGATGGGGACTACGTGATGGGTTCAAGCCTGGACCAGTTGTCTTACAGGGAGAACACCTTCACAGACAACAAACCTGATCCAGGAGAAGGGAAATGTGAACTCTTAAGAGCTGCTAGAATGTGAGATCACCATTTACCTAGAGATGAGATGGCACAGCCTTTGAGAAGGAATAAATCATAGGGATGGTGGCGGTGGGGGGGGGGGTAGAATTGAACAGTACAATCTGTAATCGTCTAGGCATTCTTCCCTCATGAAATAAGAATTCTAAGACTGAAGCACTGCAGAAAATAAAAGGGAAAAAGAGGTAAGATCTATAAAGGCAATAACATTGAAATTGGTGAGAAGACAGAACTTGAACCTAGTAAGCTGGAAGTTTTAACCCTCTAGAAACACAAAAATCAGAGAAGGAAAAAAATTATATATATATGATATATATGACATATATATCATATATATTGTTGATATATTTAATGTATAATATTACATATAGATATATATTTATATATAAAATATATATAGATATATAAATATAGCCCATAAATAGGAGAATACACTTTCAAAGTAGACAAGAAAAAAAGTAATAATGAAAAGGAAGTAAAAAAAAACTTCAAAAAAGGAAGAGCAAAAGAAAATAACAAATATAAGAAGTTGGAAAGAAGAATCTGGCTATAAAATCATTTAACTGAAAAGTTAAAGAAGTGAAGCAGAGGAGGGGAAGTAAATAACTAGAAACAAGAAAAATAATCGAGGTAAATAGAGGTGGGGGTGGTGGGGCGGAGAAGAGACCTTTTGGGAAACAGAATTGCATCAAAGTAGTTAATGCAAAACTTAATTCCAGGAACAAAAGGGTTGACTTAAAAGATGAAAGGAGTTTGAAAAAAATAAAAATAAAGCAACCTTCCCACCAAAGAAATAATACTCAAAGAGCAATTAGTGGAAATCACAAACTTAACTAGTATCTTTAAATGTGACTGGAATAAATAATCCAACAAAATGAGAGAGGCAGAATGAATGAGAATAAATCCTACAATCTGTTGTTTATTAAAAAAACATGTCTAATAATATTAATATTGGTAATAATAGCATACATATATAGCACTTCAAAGTTTGCAAAGTACTTTTCTTGTGTTAAATCTCATTTTATCTAAAAAAACAAAAAAAAGAGAAGCTTGGAAAATATGTATTATGCATCAAGTGAAAGCTCCCTCTGAATTTCAATAATGCTGTCAGATTTACAATATCAATAGAGATAAAGAAAAGACAATAAATATGCTTAAAGGAATTGAACATTGAGTGAATAAGCATCAATGTATTAAACACATATGCACTAAATGGCAGAGCATTCAAAATAAAAAAAATCAACTGAATTGCAAGGACATCGACATATAATAAATTCTAAATGAGCACAAAAGAAAGCTTGAAAGTTAATGGAGAAATAAGATAATAATTAAGAAATAAGATAAGTTGGAAGCCAAAAAAATGAAACTAATTCCTTGAAAGACAAACAAAACTGATAAATCATTATCTCACCTAATTAAAAAGGAGAGGGAAAAATTCAAATTAACAAAATAAGAATGAATAAGGTATAATCACAGCCAACGTGAAAGAAATAGAAAGAAGTATCTGATCCTACTGCACAAAATTACATGCCAAAACTGAGAATCCAAAATAGAGGATTAACTACAAAAATATAAAATGCCTAAATTAACAGAACGCTAAATGGAGATTTTAAATAATACAATTACAGAGTAGATAAACTAGCTATAAAAGAACTACCAAAGAGAAAAAAAAAACACTTGGTCCAAATAGGCTTACAAAAGAATTCTATCCAGCTTTAAAATAGCAATTAGTATCTCTAGTAAACAAGTTATCCTCAAAAAACTGAAAAAGAAAATACTTTACTAAACTTCTTTTACTAAAAAATGGAATCTTAATACTTAAAATAAAGAAGGATAGACCAAAGAAACAGCAACTTAAGTAAATATTATAAATGAACAATGGTCCAAACATTTCAAATAAAATCAAATCAAGAATTTATTAAACCCTTAAGTGTTAGGGATACAAAAAAAAAAAACCAACTCCCATCCTCAAGGAGCTTTTATTCTAATAGTGCACAGAACATATACATAGCTATATAAAAGATACATCTAGAATAGATGGAGGACAACCTTAGAAGTCAGGGCACTATTAATAACTGTGGAGATCAGAAAAGGCCTCCTGCAGAAGGCTGGATTTGAACTGGATTTTGAAGGAAGCCAGGGATTATAAGAGATAGAGATGGTGAAGAAGAGCATTTCAGGCTAGATGGACAGCCAGTGCAAATGTGCAGAGATGGGAAATGGAAAATTGTGTATAAGGAAGAGCAAGTCGACCAATATGGCATGCTGTCCATTCCAATATAATAAAAATGACACTACTGAAATTTATTTTCTGATTTAGTGTTATACCAATCCAGTCACCAAGAGAGTATTTTTGTAGCAAATAAAATTGCAATGAAGGCAATTTTTTTTCCAGAACAAGATATGTTAATAACAGATGTGTTAATTGGTAGGACAATGGGTTATGCTGGTACCTCTGCAAAAGCCAGGGAACTGGGCATGATCAATTTATTAGGATAGCAGTAACTAATAAGTTAGGCCAGTGATCTCTTGATGACCAAAGACCCAGAATGAGGGTGGACAGGATCTTTTAAACCTAGGTATGTCTTCCTTCTGAATGACCAGACAGTACATCATTTGGACCTTCCCTGGCAAAGTCCAGGCAATCCCAATCTTTAATAAGGGGGTGGGTTAAGAGTTCTCAGCTCCTTCCTATTCATCATAGAGAGAGAAGTAAGGGGAAAGCAGGACTAATCCTTAGGTGATGGGATTAGTTGGGGAGTGGGGTTGAGGAGGGAAAGTGGGCTGGCCTTCAGACATGGCTGATTATGCCCTCTCTGATATTTAAGGAGTACTAGTTGCTTTATGAGACCAGTTGCCTCTAGCAAGAAATTAGAAAACTAGAAAAAAAAAGCCTTCTCAGTCGGGTTCCACCCTTCCTTTGGTCTTCCTCACCTCTCACTTTGTTGAAGGAAAAGGGCAAGAGACTTGAGCCATTGGAAGGTCCTAACCAAGCTGGTTCTCAGTTTACTTGTAAACAGAAGCTAGGGTCCCACTTGAGAGGGGCCCAACTCAGGCTGGTTAACAAGTAGATACCTTGGGGGCTGAGAGTCTTCCCATTACCCAGTCATGCCCTTCAGAAACTGCTGGTTGAGCTTAGTCTTAAAAAAAAAATGAAGTCTGACTAATAGGGAAAAGGATGGATTTCAGATTAATAAGATATTTCTTATTGTTCAGTCATGTCTGACTCATTAAGTTGAAATCTGGCCTCAGACACTAGCTGTGTGACCCTGGACAAGTCACTTAACCCTGTTTGCCTCAGTTTCCTCATCTGTAAAATAAGCTGGAAAAGGAAGTGGGAAATCACTCTAGTATCTCTGCCAAGAAAACTCCAAATGGGGTCACGAAGAGTTGGATACAACTGAAACAAGTGAACAACAAAACAAGAATACTTTGCTACAGCTTTGGTATGTCTATAGTTCTCAAATGTAACAATCTACTCTTTCTTTTCCTCCTCCTATTCAATTCCCAATCTAGTCTGTTGTCCATTCCCAGTGTATGTTGCAGATGGATGCACTAGTAGACCAGCCTTAATTTAGTTCAACAAGCATTTAGTAAATCCTCCCTATTTGGAGAACCCTAAAAATATAAGGAAATTCTCCCATTGAAATAAATAGGATTCAGACCATGCCAGTTAAGCAGCTGCTTCTGAACATCAAGGAAGTAATAGTATGATGTGACTGTAACCTGGGTACGTTTGGGCATGCCCAGTTTGCCTAACATAGAGGTGCCCTTGAGGGGCCTTTTAATCATGTCTAGATTGGCCAACATGCAGGTGCCTTCATATCCTATCACATGGGTAGGGATGCTTTATCCAGGGCACGAAGATCAGAGTTCACCCACAGAACAGAGTGAGAGGAAAAGATCTTTCCTTCCCCTCCTACCCCTCTTTTACCTCTACTTCAAGAAATGGGTCTGAAATGAGTCCAAACAAATGATCTTGTTTCTATTCTGTGTTGTTTGTATTCCTCTGTTTCAGGTGTCTGAGGTGACTGATCCTCTCAGAAATAGAAGTTCAAACCATGGTGACCTGTAGCCAGGATTGCAGGCAGAATAGTGCAGCCAGCTAGACCCACGTGGAAGCCTTGAGAAGCCAGGGTGCTTGAGACTTGAGCACCAGAGAGTTTTGGACTGGGAACTGTGACTGTGCTCCATAGGGACTGCACTTTCTCCTGCTTTGAGATTGAGATAGTACTGCTGGGGGGAGGGGGAAGCGCAGGGATTATGCCTTCCATGTGTTGAGTAAATACATATATTTGTGATTAATCTGTTAGTGACCAATAGAACTGGGGTACATAGAATCTCCCCTACGTTTGAGGGAACAAATCCTTTAAAGGTGACAGAGAACCCTGAGAGTAGAGTAAAATCTAATCTACCTAGCCTTCCAGGAGGTAGGAGCAAGGGTGCGGGTAGTAAATGTATAAAAAAAGCACTGAATTTGGATTCTGAAGATGCAGATCTGGGGTCCTGGATCCCTTGGGACCCTGGATAGGCTGCTAAATGTTTAACAACCAGGAATCTGAAAAAGAAAAAAAATATAGCCAGGATACACTATTTAGTTTAATCTGCATCATTAAGATTTTCTCCATTACTTTTCTTAATTCTAGACAATCAACAAAACAGTCAATCAAGCCCTGATTTGTAACAGATTTCTGAGGTGTAAATGCTGACACTGAAAATTTAGCAATGGGAAGTTCTCCAGCACACTCCAGCTACTTTTGGTTTTACTTACTGCCTATCTGACAATTGAGGGAGAGGCATTTACCTTTACTATGCTTCTATTTCTTTATAAAATGGAGTTGAGCAGGAGCGGGGAGTTAGATTTTCTCTAAGATACCTTTAAGTCTTACATTCTATAGTCATAGACTAGGTCTAACTATTTATCCCTAGTCTTAATTTGCAGTTTGCACTGGATAAGAGGAAAAGTGCCACTTCTTCATCTGTAGAGTCTAACACCTTTTGACGAGAGTCCTTAGATGGTAGGTGGTTTGCATAAAATCAGCAAGGTTCCTTCCTCCAGGAATAACAACCCTTTTAAAAGAAGCTAGAATTGAAACTACACAGGCGAGTGCTCAGGGGGTTAACTTCTGCTGACCTTGGGACAGAGTCATCATTTCCTTAGTGGTTTCTGTGCCCCAAACCTTAAATACGTGAGAGTACAGTACTAAGGAACAGATTTGCACAGCAGAGAGGAACAGACAAAAACAAAGGAAAACCACCCAAGAATTCTAGACATCTATATATAGCCACCACAAAATAGTCTAATGGTCTTGCATAGTTCAGTCTCTGTTTCTCGCTCATTTTCCTTTAGAGGTAGAGTTATCTGACTTGCCCAGGGTCACACAGCTAGTAAATGTCTAAGGGCCAGATCTGAACTCAGGTGCAACTGACTCCAAGGCCAGTGTTCTATTCACTGTGCCACCTAGCTGCCCTCTTCTCTGCTTTTTCAACTACATTACAATTACCTTGCTGTTGTTCAGTAATGTCCAACACTTCATGACCCCATGGACCATAGCAAACTAGCAAGATAGGCCCACTATTTGCTGAAGTTTGTCCAAGCTCATGATACTGTCCATGGAGTTTTCTTGGTAAAGGTACCAGAGTGGCTTGTCACTTCCTTCTCCAACGTATCACCTTTTGTCAGAACTCTCCACTTCGATCTGTCCATCTTGGGGTAACCCAAGCTCAGAGTTCCATTGAGCTACACAAGCCCCTCCACCATGACAAAGCAGTGATCCAGGAGGGGTATAATTACCTATTTCTAGCCTATAATAAACACCAGTCCAGAGGTACTGATTATCCTTGACTTTTATATACTGACTTCAGGCAATCTGCCTTCAAAAAAGAGGTTGGTGCTCTCATTAAGGTTTAGTGGTAGCTTCTGTTGGCTTCTTGTCCTTTTAGCTTAGTTGTCCTACTTCCCTGAGAACAAGAAATCCAAAACATATTAGGGAGATTTCTGAGGATCTGGGTACAAGTTGTTTAAAAACTAAATAATCTCTGTTATCCTGAAACAAAAGTAGCAATCATGTTTTATCTAACAAAGGGAAATAAGGACTGGCTTGTGATTTTATGGGCATAGGCAACCTCCCAGGTGAGGAAACTCTCTCCCAATATAGGCTGGTACCTTCTTGGCTATTTTTAGTCCTAGACATCTGAGACATTTAGTAACTTGTCCAGGGTCACACACGCAGTGTGTGTCGGAGGCTGTAGCTGAGCCCTGTTCTTCTTGGCTTCAAAACCAGCTTCATGATACTGACTCTCAGATGCTATCTGGTCAGAATTTAATATACCTCTATGATTTATGTCAAATAAAAAGGGCGACCTTAGGAAATGAAATCCTTCTTTTCCTAGGGTAGCCTGCCTTGGAGGTGGGAAAGTTTACGTAAAAGACAGACCTTGAGTCTACCTACTAGTTACTTAGTTAGATAGATAGATAGATGGATAGGTAGATAGATAGATAGATGGATAGATGAATGGATGGATAGATAGATAGATAGATAGATAGATAGATAGATAGATAGATAGATAGATAGATAGATAGATAGATAGATAGATAGATGGACAAATAAACAAGTGAATGTATAGATAGATGAACAAATGAATGAATAAATAGATGGATAGATGAATGAATAGATGGATAGATAAACAAACAAATGGATGAATAAATAGATGAATAGATAGATGAACAAATGAATGAATGAAGAGATGGATGGATGGATGGATAGATAGATAGATAAATGTAGTAATCAGTAGAAGGAATCAGATTGCAGCCAAGAGGTAAGCCATTAGAAATTTACAGAGACAAATCTGGTGTTCCAGTATAGTGGGAACAAGCCCAGCAGGGATCAACAGCTCCTGGGTAGTAAGAACTGGACTATAGTAGGCCAGGCCTGACTCAGGCTGGTCAGTCAGGCTCAGTATTGGAATGAAATGAGAAACAAACCATCTAGCAATTAACAAGAAAGTCTTAATTAATCATAGCATGGAAAGGATATTCAACAAGGATACAGTATTGATTGAGCACAATTTTCCTGTCTCTCTGTGTTGGCCATTCTAATGATCTAGTCAAGCCTGAGAGAGGAGTTCCTGACTCCTCATGCCCTGGATTTTATGGGTGGGCCACTAAGAAGTCATATCAGTGGTTTAGAGCCTTAGTCCCCTGGGCCAATTAAGATTCAATGATGGTTTTAATATTTTTCATGGAAAAATTCACATTACCTGCAAATGATAGGGCCCTAGGAAAGGCTAGTCCAGATCCATGGGAGGATTCTATCAGATATTACTCATACCCCATGGCCCAGAGGATGGAAATCATCTGGGTGCCCATTCTGTCCCTTACAAAGTTGCTTCCCTTCCCGCTCTTCCAATTAGCTGGGTAGTCAAACATGTTGGTTATTCATCTGTTGGTTTAAATGTAATTTACCTACCAGAAAACCCTGTAGACCAATGCTCACTTACTTGGGTATTTTATTTAAGGTTTACAAATAGAGAGGATAGGGGAAAATCTATTCCTTAATCTAGGGAAACTAGAGATTTGATCAGCAGGACCTACTTTGGGGGCTCTGAGCTGCTAGGACAAAGTGGGAGAGCACCATTAGACACGCAATTCTAACTTATGAATTGGGGATTCATCTACTTTTATTTTATTTTTTTCCTTTTTTATTTTTCATAATGAAAAAAAATTTAAACTTAAATACAAAATGGGGGGGGGGGGAAACCATTGCAATGTACACAGCAGACCATAAGAGAGTATTCAGTATAAAACAATAAATTTCCATTTCAAGAAAACCTATATAATAAATACTACACAATTTTCAAAGCTGCCTAGCTTTTCTTTGCTTCCTTGTTGGTTTTCTTTTGTGCTCTGCTGTGCACTTTTTACTTTATTTTTCCCCTCCCTCCCCCTCACCCTAAAGAAGGCTACAATTAAATACAGATATATATATATATGTATACGTAGGTATACACATATAGATGTCTATAAACATACACATATATGCATATATGCTCACACACATATGTGGGGATCATACTATGCTTATTTCCTCCCGTCATCTGTTTCTCCAAAAGTGAATAGCATCTTCCTTCATATGTCCAAATCTTTCCATGTTTTTCTAAATCAACGAACTCATCATTTCCTACACTACAGCAATATTCCAACCAATCACATCCTATCTAAGAGATTGTCTACGAAAATTTTTTCCCCAATTTTCTGCATTCCTTCTGTTCTTGGCTGCATAGGTTTTATTTATACAGAAAATTTTAATTTAAAATAATTTAAATTATCCTTTTTGTACTTCAGCAGTGCTCTTGTCTTATAGTTAAAGGTCTGACACTACTGAATTTACTTCCTTTACATCTTTTTTCCCTGGTTTCTTTGAAGTTCCTGACTTTCTGTTCATCCAAATGAACTTTGTTACTATTTTTCTAACTCAGTAAAATATTTTAGTAATTTAATTGGAATGACATCAAATAAAGAGATTAGTTAGGTTAAACTGTCATTTAAAAAATTTTTTTTGGCTTTACGTGCCCATGAACAATAAATATTACTTCAATTATTTAGATCTTAGTTTATTTGTATAAAAACATTTTATGTTTATATTCATATAGTTCCTGTGTCTGGCAGGTATAAACTTAGGTATTTTATACTGTCTAGGTATTTTAAATGGCCTACTGAATAATATTGCTGACACATAGAGTAGCTTCTCTATTTTTCACTTTTGATTAAATCCATTTTAACTTTAACTTTGAGATCATGTTTACCATCCCTGTTTTCTTTACATAAAATTTACATTAAATTCTGTTTCTGCCCTTTATTTTATCTTTATGTATATCTCTCATTTTTATACTGTTTCCTGAAAGCAACATATTGTTGAATTCAAATTTTTAATCTGCCATCCATTTCCTTTTTATGGGTAAATTCATTCCATTCACATTTTAAGCCACAATTACATTTGTGTTTTCTTCCTTCTTATTTTTCCTTCCTATCCTTCTCAACCTATTTACCCTATCCCTGCTCTGCTTTACTTCTACCTGTTACCTTTCACCTACTTTTAGAAATAAGTCAGGAGCCAGTGAAATGTCAGTATAAATAAAGAGCGTGGGTAGCTTACTTTCATTTTTAAATCACTGGCCACTATTAGGTTCAAATGAAAGGTCATTCTCCTAAAGGGGAACATCTGAAAAAATACCAAGCCCCAACAAAGGAGAGGCAGTTTTCTTCTACACCCTTTCTCCAACCAACCCACAGGCAGCCAACCACTTTGACAGCACCACCTGCTTCCCATACCAGGATACCTCCCTTTCTCCCTAATGCTGTCTCAAAACTTAGAGCCACTCACTCATCATTTCATGTGGGAAAGCTATTTCTGTAGTTTTGTAAACTTGTGGTACCTTTTCATTGATAACTTGCATTTGAGAAGTATCCAAGATACCATCAAGGACATTTATAACTGGAAAATGAAGTGATTTGTTTTTCTATTCAAATGAGAGATAAAAGATGGAGGCCAAGGGCTCTGCTGGTACCCATGACTTGCTAAAAGAACTAGAAGAAAGCCTCCAGTGTATTGAGTGGACCCTTTAAAGGTGGCACCATGGATAGAACTCTGGACAGGGAGTCAGGAAGATCGGAGTTCAAATCCAGCCTCAGATAATAGCTATATGACCCTGGGCAAATGACTTAATTGGTCTGCCTCAGTTTCTTCATCTGTAAAATGAGGATAGTAATAAATGGGGGATCGTTGTGAGGATCAAATGAGATATTTGTAAAGGTGATTTGCAAACCTTAAAATACTATAAAACTGCTAGCCCGTATTAGTAATGACTCAGCCTAAGAAAGTGTAGGGAGGTTTAGAAAACTGGCAGAGCAATATTACTTCAATGAGGTAAGAATCATTGAACTATTAAAAAATAACAACACTGTTTCTGAGCTATTCAGTCTTTTTAGCTTACTTATTAGTTTTCCACATGTGGTAGTCAGCCTGCTCTCTATGAAAAAAATACAGCAGGTTCTGCTTCATTTTTTGTCTTTGCATTGGCAGAATCTAGAACAGTGTTTGGCATAGAATAAGGAATTAATAAATGCTTGTTGATTGATCGAGTGCCCATTATGTACAAAGAACCGTGCCAGGAATTGCAAATTATCATCTATATCATAGAGACTATGGCCTGAAGAAAGGCCACACACAACTTTGGTAAATATTAACTACTGGTAGATTTACTTCTAAAAAAATAAAGAAACAATAATTTAGAGTTTGAAGAGATCAGCTTTTTCCCAGAAGTAGAAGAATTGAATTCTATGTTGAAGATTTTTTTTTAAAGTATAACATTTCAGACACCAAGACAGGCTATTTAGAAAAATCTTTTTAGATAATGAAGTCTTTTCTGCCACTTCTAAAACCATGGCCTAGGTGGCTTCTCACTGTGTACAAAGCTGATCCTACCTGGGATGTACATTCTAGATTTTATTTAATAAGAAGTTCTTTCAGGCTTTAAAATAAAGCCTTCTAACTATGAAGTTAAAGTAAGATGATTTATAAGTCCCACGTTACATGATTTCTCACCAAGGAGCAAAACGAATCTGATGTTTATTGAACATTGAACATTCTATGCTGTTTGTTTTATTTTTGTTCTATGTTCCAAAAAATTTCTTCCTTGTGATTCCAAATATAAAATGTGACATCTTCCCGAAAAACAATCACTTTTCAAGAAAACACTTGACTGTTCTTTTCAGCTCCTTTCCTGGCCAAGTTTAGGCAAAACCATAATTCAAATAAAAACAGGCCCTGAAGGACAGGTGCAGTTTTCATAATAGCATTTCAGACTGTGGTAAAGCTCAAATGTGCTAGTCAGAAAAGTGGTGATTAAAATACAAGGAAGCACATAAGCATACTTAAAATGTGCCACTTTCTCCATTTTTTGTTATGTATCTATCCATTATATGTATGTATACCGGCATATATATACCCATTTTCCATTATAATTTTCCACTCCATTCCTTATAAGGAATTTTTTAAATTAAATTTTACAATTTTTGAATTTTTAAATTATAAATATTGTAGCAAGTGAATACAGTACTATATTATATGCATATGAATACATGCTTCTTCAATTAGCTAGCTAATTGAGGGGCAGCGTAGAGTGGAATGGATATAGTGTTGCTTCATATTTCATTTCTAATACTAACTGTGAGACTGTGGGCAAGTCATTTAACATCTCTGAACCTCAATTTCCCCAACTGTAAAATGAGAGAATTGGACAGGATGACCTCTAGGGTCCCTTCCATGATCTTAACTTCTAGAATCACAGAATCCTAAAGTTGAAAGGAACTAGAAAAATCCTCTAAATAATCCCTTACCCAAAGTATGGATTTTCCCTACAATATTCCACACAAGAAGTTAGCTCATTCTCTGCTAGAATATTTCCAATGACAGAGAACTCATCACTGAAGGCAGCTCATTTTGTTTGGGGACAGTTCTAATTCTTATTCATTCTATTGATAATTCATACACACATGCACACACACACACACACACACACACAACTTTAAATTATACATCTATCCCTCTTAAAATGTAGAAGCCAATAACCCACATGTTGCTGGACCAATGGAAAGTAGAATTTGGTCTAGACATTATCCTTTTGTCAATGTAGCCAAAAATTGCAATAACTTTTTTACTATCACATTTCTGTTGAGTTTTCAGGCAACCATAACACTAAATGCCACATATGATTTTCTATGTGGTCACATTTTTCCTTGCTCTCTACCAAGATCATAGTGTCATAGATTAAGAGCTTGGAAGTCAATGAGTCCAACCCTATCAGTATACAAACGGAGAAACTAAAACTTAGAGAAGCTAACTGATTTACCTAGGGTCACATGACTAGTAAGTGTTGGAGGAAGGATCTGAACTCTGGTCTTCCTGACTCCACTTTTTTTTTTCAACTTAACTATGGAGTTTTACATTTATTCCTATTATTTATCAACTTGTTAGATTTGGTCCTGTCAAATTCTCGGTATTGCCATCCACTGTTTTTCCTCCCAGCTTAGTTCTATATGCAAATTTAGTAGGCATGCCAACTCTACTTTCACTCAAGAGTTTGATTAAAATGCTGAAGAAAATATGACCAAGAACAGTGCCTTGCCAGTAGAGATAGTCCCTGAAGATGGCCATTGATCATTTATCAACATATTTTGTGTGTAATCTTTCTACTGTTCCAAATCCACTGAATTGCACATTGAAACATCATCTTAAATAAATTCTAAAATACACTTTTCAGTTAGGCTCAGCTTTGTATGTAGACAGAGAGTAAGAAATCACCAATGTCATAAGGTTTTAGAAGTTGCTAACAGGGCTTAGTTACCAAAAAAACGGTCTCCTGAACAGCTCATTTTGATATCTGAAAATTTGACATTAGAGCTTCATTCCTTTGGGTTATAGAATTATCTCTTATTAAAATAATGATAGCACCATTAGACCTAGACAAAACTGGGAAATTTTATTTTAATACCCTTCCATCTTACCTTCAATGCTCTTTTCTTCCCTCCTTCTTTTTCTACTTCTCTACAGCATTTAACACTATTGATCAGGAAAGCCTCTCCTCCTCAGATTTTTTTCTGTCTATCCAACCCCTCCTCAGTCTCCTTTGCTGATTCTTCATCTGTGGTGTGTCCATTCATTTGGGGTAGTGGGGCAGAGTGTCCTCCAGGGCTCTGTCTTGCTCCTTTTTCTTCTCATTTGATGATCCATCAGCATGAGTTCAATGATCGTCTCTAGACAGATGATTCTCAAAGATCTATATAATCAGCCTAAATCCCTCTCCTAAGATACAGTTCCATATCACCAGCTGCTTTTTTGGGAATCACAAACTGGATGGTGCATATGTACCCTAAACTCAATGTGTTCAAAACAGAGCTAATTATCTTCCCCCTTCTTCCCCATTCAAGCCTCATTTCTTCCAAACTTCCCTATTTCAAAGGATGTGAACAGGCAATTTTTGAAAGAAGAAATCAAAGCTTTACATAGTTAGGAGAAAATTGTTCTAAATCATTATTGATTAGAGAAATGCAAATCAACTGCAAAAGACTTATGAAGGAAGATGCTACATACCTCCAGAGAAAGAAATGATATATAGAGTTATGTGTTGTGTGTATGTATGTATATATGTATACATACATACATGCATATGTGTATATATATACATACATACACGTGTGTGTGTGTGAAATGCTGGCCTTCTCTACTGCAGGGTTGGGAGGGAGGAAAGGAAACATCTTGGAACTTAAATGTAACAAAAAATATGTATTTTTAAAGATTAAAACCCCCCTCATAAACTTTTCTGTACTTGTCACGGATATTGCCATTACCTGAGCCTTCCAAGACTTTAACCTGAGTGTCATTCTCAACTTCTCACCCTCACTCCTCCTCACTCACCCTCACTCCTCCTCACTCTCACTTCCTTTCCTCTCCAATCACCTTCCTAGTTCTGGTCCTCATCACCTCTCTTCTGGACTATTGCAATAGCCTTCTAATAGGCTATTGCCTATCTTCAGTCTTTGTTCACTGTAATCCATCCTCCACTCATCTGCCAAGGTGATTTTTTTTTCTAAATCCTAGGCCTGACCATGAAACCCCCTGCTCGGTTAGCCCCAGTGGCTCCCTATTACTTCCAGGATCAAATATAAACACCTTTATTAGGCATTAAAACTTTTTTAATACCTCCCTCCCCCTTTCTACATTTTTAATATTCTTATACTCCACTCCTCCTCTCCCTCCATATACTCTATGATTTAGTTTAGTTAGGCTTACTTGATGTCCCTTTGCACGTAACAGCTGTCTTCCATTTTTGTGCTTTTGATTATCCAAGTCCGAAAGGCTTGGGCCCCCTCATCTCCACTTCGTGGTTTCTCCAGATTTCTTCAACTCATTCCAAATTCCATCTCCCATAGAAATCTTTCCTGGTCCCCTAAGGTGATATTACGTTCCATTCTCGGATTATTTTATATTTATACTGTATTAATGTTATATATACCCAATTATTTATATGTTATTTTCTCCATTCAAATGTGAATTGCATGAGGCTGGGATTGTTTTAGCCCTTTTTTTGTATCCCCATTGCTTAGAACAATGCCTGTTACATAGTAACAATAAATTAAGAAATGCTTGCCAACTGAATGACTGACAGCCTGTATGCCACTTCCACTTAGACTTTCAACTCTCATCTAGCTTTCAACTCATTTTTCCCAACGTGTTATCATGATAAGGTAGGAATACTTTGTAGGGATATTTACATTTTAATAAAAAATTGAATTGAATTGAATTTGAATTGAAATTTCTGCTGCCTTGATAAATTGTAAGGGAGATGTTTGGGGGCTGATCTATACCCCTTAGCCAATTGATACCCTACTAGGAAAGGTAAGCTCCTATATTTACACATCAGTTCAACTCATTAGATTAGGTGCCTACTATGTGCAAGGCATTGGGCTAGACTCTCAGGATACAAAGAAGAAAAATACCTCAGCTCCCAACCTTCAGGGATGTTCAGTTCAACAAGGGAATGAGACATGCACATATAAACACAGTCTAAGTTGAATAAGAAATGCACCTAGGAGGAGTGAGATCACTTCTTGCAATGTGAATTCATTCATCAGATTCCTTCCAACTTGACAGGAATAGGTTTTGGTATGCTGAAGAGGGGAGAGGAAGGAGGGAAGTTTAATAAACGTGGACAGTGGTTTGGAAGACAAAGTTGGAGCACACCTGAAGAAAAGTTTCTTTGTCTTAATCTTTTTTTTTTAATCTTGCTTCCAGAATATAACAAAATATCTTCCTCCTGACTGTTCCATATTCTCTTTTTTTCAAACCTGCCAAAGATAGCAACCTTATATTGACTCTAATGCTTTGTCTACTAGTAAGTGCATTCTCCAAGATCAGTCTCATAATCACCCTTGAAGCAAGCCAGACAAGTTCCAATATATCTATTTGGGAGAGCAGCAGTTACGCCGCAACAGAGGTCTTTGGTTCCCAGAACATCATTGATGTCTTTCATTTTCATCTCTCAGGCAAATTCAATAGAAATTGAGGTGTATTTTCCTTCAATAAAAGACTTTTGGAATTGTTTGTATTGCTGGAGTACTTGTTTGTAACTGCTAAATACAGTTCTCAGGGTTTCCATTCTGGTTATTATTCAGTAGCACCTAGGGAATATTTTTTGAAAAGAAAATGAAAATGTCATAGAAATGGCGATAGTTGTTTTAAAGTCTACGCTCTGACCCTTGAAAATGCAGCATTTACAAGTTCTTGTTAATTATTTTGCATCTGTCTAATCCGCAGCTGAAGATGCAGCTATACTTTGTCAGTCAAGTTGGCATTTGTTTTATAATTCCTATTACCATATCAAGCAAAAATACCTTGGGTCTGAAGTTCTTCATGAGGGAGAGGGTCCATTGTCTGTTGAGATCTTTTTGTATCTCATTATTGCCATCCAGCGTTTTTAATCCGTTCCTCCCAGCTCTGTGTCATATGCAAATTTGGGAGTCATGCATCTATACTTTCATTCAAGAGTTTAATTAAAACCCTGAAGAGAACATGGTCAGGAACAGAACCCTGTACCTTTTCCAGGCAGTCCCCAACTTATAATCGTAGACTCTTGAGAGCTGGAAAAGCCATCAGAGGGCATCTAGTTTGGCCCCCTACCTGAAACACAAGGCCATTTCACCATATCCCTGACAAATGGCCATCCAGATTCTGAGTAATATCCCTCTTGATATGATCCTAGGATGGCATAGTTTGGGGTTCCCTCACATTCCTGGTCATTCTTCTTTCAGTGAGTTCCATTTTGGTGTATGTGATTCATACTTTAGAAGTGTTTTACACCTTTTCCTCTATACAGGTCTTGCATATTCTCTCTTCTGTCCTCTGACACTGCCTTCAGCCTGGTGTAGGTCCTCAGCACTTCATGCCTAGACTATTAGATTAGACTGCTGCGGGGGTCTGCCTGACTCTTCTCTTCCTGCTCCAGTCCAGCTTCCACTCGGCCCTCAAAGTAATCTTCCTAAAGCCTGGGTCTGTTCACTTCACCTCCCCTCCTCAATAAACTCTAGTGGCTCTCTATCACCTCCAGATCAAATATAAAATCTTCTATTTGGCATTCAAAGTCCTTTATCACTTCCTCCTACCCAAATTTTCCAGTTTTCTTACGCTATCTCCATGCCCTCTTCCATCTAGTAGGGAGCAGAAGGGAGCAGACCAATCCTTTCTCTGAAGGGAGGTACTGAGCTGATGGTGCATCATTCTATGTCAGTCTAACATAATAAAGTTGGTCTCACTCCTGTACCCCTTACTCCCCCTTCCTAGAGAAGGGTGGAGTCTGCTCCTGGCCAGGAACGTTTATCAATTCCTTTGAATTCCTCAATAATAATAAATTGCCCTTGATACCTGAATTTCAGTGCCAAGCATATTTCTAACAGTAAGGAGTCAAGCGTGACACCTAGGTCATGAGCCTGGGTGACTGGGAAGATGGTGATGCCTGGGACAGTAAGATGAAAGTTCGGAAGAGGGGAGGGCTTGGGAGGAATGATAAGGAGTTTTATTTCGAACCTGTTGAGTTTAAGATGTCTAAAGGACAAACTGGAAGCTAGGTGGTACGGTGGATAGAGCACTGGGCCTGGAGTCAGGAAGACTCCTATTCCTGAGTTCAAATTTCAACCCTCAGATATATACTAGCTGTGTGACCCTGGGCTAGTCACTTAACCCTGTTTGTCTCCATTTCCTCATCATAAAATGAGCGGGAGAAGGAAATGGTAAACCATTCTTGTCTCTTTGCCAAGAAAACACCAAATGGGGCCATGAAGAGTTGAACAGGACTGAAAAATGACTGAACAATGGGACATTTGAGATGTTCAATGGACAGTTGGAGATGTTAGGCTGGAGGTCAACAGAGAGGTTAGGGCTGAATAAGGAGATCTGAGCATTTTATCAGTATGGAGATGTAGAGGGAGAAATGAACCCAGGGATGCAGAAATCCCAAAACAAAATTCCCAAGGCCGCCTGGAATGAATTCGCGGACCCAAGCATTCTTAAAGTCAAGGAGGCAAAGATTAATTACGCTTTAATAAAGCGAGCAAGAGTTCTTAGGGAACCTGCAACCATACAGGGCTACAGGGAAAGTTTAAGTACAAGATTTAGAGATGAAACCTGTCAATCAGGTGTTTTGGGGTGGGATTAGGGATTGATCAGGGCGTGATTAGGGGTTGGTCAGTTCTTAAAGGAACATGCACTTTTTGCATCTACTGCGCAGGTATCTTACACGGAGTTCACTGGGAAATAGCCCAAAGTGGGTCTAGGAGGAGGTGTGGTTTTGCCTGTGAAACATAATAAAGTCACCAGGAGTTCAGGGCTAGCTGGAGATACTGGCTAGGTTCCATCAAGTACCTTTTTAGTCAAGATTAATGTAAGGGAGTATACATTTGAACTATGTCTAGGCTACGTGTTAGACTCAGTATATGGTCAGTTATCAACGCTTGGGAATCAAACGATAATTGGGCATAGCTGCTTACTAAGGAAGAAAAGAAGAGATAATTTTGGGGCACACTGCTCTTTTAGCTAGAGAGGCTGCCTGGGAAAGAATATTTGAGACCTAGATGTGTTCTGAAATTGGAATTCTGCCACAGGCACAGGCACCCAGGCAGAGGCTAAGGGGAAATGTGATGTTAGAATTAGGGTCCAAGCACAAGCACCCCATCAGAGACGCTAAGGAATCCACCAGAGTTAATGAGATCTCCAAATGAAAAAGTATAGAGAGAAAAGAAGAGGGTTCTGGGGATACCCAGGGTTAGCTAGCATGACTTGGATAAAGTTTCAGCAAAGGAGCCCAAGAATAGGTAAGAGAATCATGAGAAATAAGGTCATGAAAACCTTAAGAGTCTTCAGGAGAAATAAGGGTAATCAACAGTACCAAAAGCTGCAGAGAAATCAAGAAGAATTAAAAAGTCTATCAGAATCGGAAATCAAGAGATCTTATTAACTTTGGAGAGAGCATTTCCATCGAATGATGAGGACCCAGTCTATGAATCTTGAACAGCTAGGGATGTGGCACACACAAACTCCATAATGTAGGCCACCATAATTGCTAGCAGAAAACGTGGTTCGAGAGGGATGAGAATGAAATTCCACTAATAAAATTACAAATGATATCAACAGGCAAGAAAAGGTGGAAGCTTCTAAAGACAGAATCCAAGAATTAGATATTTTCTCTCTCTCTCTCTCTCTCTCTCTCTCTCTCTCTCACACACACACACACACACACACACACACTCAGATTTTCGACCTCCAGCGTCAAAAGGATCACCACTAAGCCTTTCCCAACCTACTCCCTTGAATCACAAGAAATATATTAGATTTGAAGTTCAATGGATTAAGATTCAAATCAACAAATCAAGCCCTGTGGCACCACGATCCATTATTAAACAGCACTGCCCTAATTAAGACAAGATCTTGCAACTGCGACAAAACTTTGTATGGATTGCCGAAGGCGTTGTTTCTTAACCAAAGGCTGTATCTTAACCACCCAACCCAGAGTTCTGGGGAACGTCGCTTTCCGGGCTGGCGAAGAAAGAAGTATATTCAGCAAACTAGAAGGAAAACAAGCGGGGTAGAAGGTTTTTTGTTTTTGTTTCTGCCCCGGGGCAAAAAGGAACCGAGGAAGAAGGAGGAGCCGAAACCCCAGCTGTCATAGCCCGTCAGAATCACGTGTACGAAATGGCTCAGGGGGCGGGCTGGAGTCCTGACAGTCCGGACTGTTTACGGAAACCTGGTTGTCTGGAGTCCGGCGCTGCTGCTTCAAGTTTCAGGCTGTGCGTCCACGTAAGCCAGGTATGCAGGGCGTGGGGCGGAGGCCCGGGCTCTGACGAGTCCCTGGTACTGTGGATGCTTCGGAGCTGCTGGAGATCTGGGGTCCAGGTGGAAGCAGGACGCCAACCCGGGCCACTGAGTCTTCCCCAGCCAGCTGGCGTTGGGATCCCATGTTCCAGCTCTCTGGAAACCCTGGGGAAGAGGTAGAGCCCGGCTCTGGCTCCTGCGGGCCCTTCTCAGCCCCTCTTCTCCAAAAGGCTAAAGTCGGGGGGAGGTAGGGCAATATTCAAAACAGCTGCTCTGAGAACTTCTGCTGTGTTTGCGAAGGGCATGGTGGGGTGGAGGTGGGGGGAAGTGAGTTTGAGCTGTAATCTTACTTTTTTAACTTTTCTTGTTTTGCTAGTCAAGAAGATTAAAACAACGGGGATTTGAGGGTGGGGTTAGGGGGATTTCTAACTACTAAGTATAGTTCGGGAGTTTGGAGTTCTTAATGGCCGGTTCTTTGTTGCTTTTGAGGGGTGGCGTATGGGAGAGGGAGCACGGACCAGTAATTCCATCAAACTCCTGGGAGAACTCCAGGGGTGGAAACTTCCTACAACAATGCAGATTGGCAAAACTATATATCTGTAAGTTATAGTGTTAGAAGCGCTGAGAGTTTAAAGGAACACAATTTATGTTGGCGGGGTGAGGACGTAGGGAAGGGGACTTCAATCCGGGTCTTGCTGGTTTTAAGTATCCACTTCCCAGGCTGTCTTTAGTACTCAGTCAGAAATAAAAGGTGTCTTTCACTATTTCAGAAAAAAAAGCAGAAAGTGCATGCTCTAATAATTTTAGTGGTCTTACCTGGAAAGAGCACTGTTTTTTAGTCAGAAGAAATGAGTTAAAATCTTTCACCTATTACTTAACTGGCTGTGTAATTTTGCACAAGTTAACTTAATCTCTTCAGCCTTCAGTATTCTCATCACTAAAATGAAGAGGTGGAATATGTGATTTCTGATATCCCTTCCAGAGATATAGTTTGTACTTCAAATGGAAAAGGCTAATTGTAATGCTTCTATTTAGAAGTTAGCTGTGACTCTTAACTGCATTTTTGGAATAATTGCATGGAAAGATCTCTGCCTCTGGAGTGAAGTTTATATCCCAGCTCTGAATGCCCAGATTTCTATCCCGGCTCTGCTCTTCATGCCTTGTGAAGTTCTTGGGTCATCTCTTCATTCATTTATTTTTTAGAAAACTGGGCCTCTGTATCTCACCCTGGCTGCTCACCTGCAGATTCCACTGCTGATATGCTTGAGAACCTTGACCTGTTCCATTTCTTACCTGGGCCACTTTATCAAAACCTCCTTAGGCCATCCCTCCTTCCCCTTCCCGGAGGCCACCCATATTAATGTCCAAGGATATGTGATAGGTTTAGCTCTTGGCAATCTGGTACCCCCAATTTGAGAGATATGCCTGCCTCAGCCTCCCTAGCCTATGGGAATCCAACCCTGTACCATCACACCCAATTACTTAATCTTTTGGAGGCTTGGTTTTCTCATCCCTAAAATGGAGTGGTTTCGCTAGACCTCTGAGGTCCCTTCCACTTCTATATTTAAGGTTCTACAAAGTAAGCCTCAAAAAGAACTCTAGATATGTCAGGAAGAAGTTGCTAAATGGACATTTGAAACAGGACCCGTTAAGTTGCTTCTCCATTTTTTTAAATTAAAACAATATTTTCATTTATCTTTTTCTGTGCTGTCACCTAGAAATCCTAATCCCAGTTTGTTCTAAGTGTGTTCTAAGAAGAGCTTGAACATAATACCAGTGCCTTATATTTGTACCATGTATTTTTGTATTTTTCTAAGTATTTCTCAGAGGTTTTTAAACCCTTAACTTTTAACATGACTAATCTTCTCACATGTCTTTTTCTCTTTTTAGAATTTAATACAATGAAGCCAACAACAACTTGCGTTTTTGTTCTGAGTTCCCTTTGTTTAGCTTTTTATTGTTTGTGCACTGCTGACAAATTCTACAATCGGTAAGTTATTTGTGGAACTAAAATTTCAAGTCAACTTTCCAAGATAATTTAATTGTATAACTAACATTGATGCGTGTAAAGAGTGCAAGGATTTGGAGTCAGAGGGGTTGGTTTCAAATCCTGGCTCTTCTACATTCTACCAGAGTCACTTTAACTTTCTAGGCCTCAGTGCAATCACATGAAAAATGGCAAGGGGGGAGGGGGTGGGGCGGTGAACTAGGTAGTGCATTGGAATAGATGACTTGTAGAGGCAGCTCCAAATCTCCGATTCTGTGCAGACACATGAGATAGTTAAGTGACAAGACAGGTTTCTGTCCTAAGTGAAAGCACTAAAGTAATTACTATACAAACTGAGAAGATACACATTGTTGGTGGGAGCCTTACTCATTTCTAGATTCTTTTCACTGACCACACAAATAGCCGTTTCACCAGGTAGTTTCATGGAAATTCTTAACCTTCTTGAAAATTGTTGTCTCCTCCATATTTTCTCCCCTCTCAAAGCCCCATTTAAAAAAAAAACACTAAGCAAATTCATTTATGTACTTGTTACAAAAAAGAATTCTAACTTTCAAAATCCAAATTTTATTTGAATAACTAAAGATTAGAACCCATGGGATATAATTTTATTCTAAAATAATAATTGCAAAGCAATTGGAAGGAAGATTTTATTTCATATTTTAAGTAGTTATTTCTTTATATGTGATATTTAACTTTTGAATTTCAGTATCTCTGCAAGTAGGTTGTTACTTCCTAATAATTCCACATTACAAAGATTCACATGGTCTCCTTTTTCTCTCCAAGTTGTTAAAAATATGGCTCCAGGGTGATTTTTCTACTTTTTTTTTATCACTGGTTAGAGTTCAGGTACTTTAGAATTTATGATGGGCTTTTTTTCCTCTCCTCCTTAGCTAGACTCCCTCTTGAATATCACTGCTCAACTTCCTCATTATTGTCTTGACTTTGTACTGCTTCTTTAGTGGGGGATGGGGGGTAGAGGTGGTTCCTCTCAGAGTAATTTACTTTTTTATTAATATTAATTAATATTTGAAGAGAATAACAGGTCATATATGTATATATGTATACATACACATATATACATACACATATGTGTGTATTTGCATATACACACATGAATTCCTATATAGAGAGGGCGTACATGTATACAGACATACACATACACACGTATATATACACACAGAGGATAGCCCTAAAGTCTCAGTGCATTTTTAAGATATTAAAGCTTTGTATATTTATTGCAGCTGGTATCACGGAAGACCTGAGCTCAAATCCAGCCTCAGAAACTTACTAGCTGGGTAACCCTAGGCAAGACACTCAACTTCTGTCTTCCTCGTTTTCCTCTACTGTAAAATCAGATTAATGATAGCAGCTATCTTTCAGGGTTGTGGTGAGGATCAAACGTAAAGGGCTTAGCACAGTGCTTGGCATATAGTAGGTGCTATGTAAATGATTATTTCCTCCCCCCTCCTTTAGTATATACAAAATGCTTTCCTCCCAGAACACTGTGAGATAAGTAGGGCAGGCATCATTCTACTCATTTTCACGATGATAATAATGACTAACATTTATATATCATTTACTGTGTGCTGGGCACTATGCTAAGCACTTTACAATTATTGCCTCCTTTGATCTCACAACTGCCCTGGGAGGTAGGTGGTATCATTATTCCCATTTTACAGATGAGGAAGCTGGGGCAAACAGAGGTTTAGGTGATTCATCTAGGGGCACAGAGCTAGTAAATATCTGAGACTGGATTTGAACTCAGGTCTTCCTGACTCCAGGCCCAGCTCACTCTCCACTGCACCGCTCAGCTTAGAGGTATGAAGAGTTTTCAAACTAGTATGTGTTAGAAATGAATTTGAACTCAGCCTTCTTGACTCTCTGAAACCAGGGCAGGAGCATTTCCCTTATATTTATTTTAAACCTCTCAACTCAACTAGTTTATTCTTGTTAGATATCACCATCAGTTCCAACCTATAATTAATTTTCTCATAACACTTTAATTGTGAATCCTACACTTACTCATAATCTAATTATTTGAACAGCTATTTATGGAGGAACTTGAAATGAGGATGAAGCTCAAAATTTTAATGAAAACTGTGCGTAGGGTTCTAAATTTCCCAATTTGCCCCACACTATCTCAATTTGAGTTTTAATCCCAGTTCCACTGGTCACTGTTTCTCCATTATTTAGCTTTTTTTTTTTTTTTCCAAAAAGAATATTATGATTTTTTTCCCTGGGATACCGACTTTTACTGTATGATCTGCTCCAGTCTCCATATCTGTAAAACAGGGTTTGAGGGATCTGTCAGGGAAACCTTGAGCATGAATAAAATGTTTGTTAAGTACTTAAGAGGGTTCAAGAAAAAGGTGTATAAATATGAACTATTTTTAATGTGTTTTTCATATTTCATTCCCATTAGTCACTGGTGACAAACTTTTTTTGGTTTGTTTTGGTTTTTGGGTGAAAGCCATCATTTAGGCTCATGGCAGCTTTAAAATAAAAAAGAATTATTGAGAAATAAATTCCCTATCTTTTCATAGTGGCAACCATGAGTGGACTAAGCTGTTTATGGTTCAGCACTGGCCTACAACTGTGTGCAAGGTGAGTTTTTTTTGACCAGGTGAGCAAAACCACTCTTCCCCAATCAAGTAATAAAATGTTGAAGTATTTTCACAACTAGAATCATGGCTGATGTGGATACAATTGGGCAGTTGGTTTTTTGGTCTCTCCTTAGTATTATCCTACTTTTCTATCACATGGAATTATTGTCTTGATATGGAATTACCCCAGGAAAGCTTTGTTCTCCCTTCATCTGTCATCCCCATTCATCGTAGGAAAAAAACCAAGGTATATACTCATACTTCTTCCCTTCACATTCTTTGTGGTTCACTCTTGGTACTACTACCTTTTCCATGAGGCACTCTCTGTGAATGAAAGTGAGAAGATGACCTTTCCCCATCCCTCATTCTTATTCTTGCTCATCCATCTTTCATTCATTCAGCAAACATTCATTAAAAACTGTGTGTAAGGTATTGTGGTAGTTATTAGAGGGATGCATGGGTAGATTAGATAGGAGTCTTGCCCTCATGGACTTCCAGTCTAGTAGGGAAGTTAAGACTTGTAGGCTAAATTAATTCAAAATAGAATAATGATAAACTACAAGAGAGGTACAACCAAAAGACTATGAGAGTTAATAGGTGGAATAAATCAGCTCAGGAATGAAGGAATTAGGAAAGATCTCCTGAAGGTGAAATTTGAACCAGTTCTCAGAAGGATAGTTTGAATTTCAGTAGTGGAAATAGGAAGAGAGGTACGCATCCCATACCTAAGGAACAAGGTGAGGAAAAACAGAAATGGAAAGCAGTTGATGCTTGGGAGAGGATAAATAGTTTAGTTTGGCTGAGTCATAGCATATGGGTGAGGTTAGAGCGAGATTGAGTAGATCCTTTGATTGCCAAGTTGAGGGAACAACAACATGATGGAGTACAAAGAGCATTGGATGTAGAGTTAAAAGATGTAGGTTCAGATCGTACCTCTAAGATTTACATAAGTACTGAAAAACCTCATGCAAGTCACTTCTCTTCCTCTTCTATCAAAAGAGGTCATTGGACTAGGCGATCTCTAAAGTCACTTCTAGTACTAAAATCCTAGACACTAAGACCCAAACTTTATTTAGTAGGCAGTATGATTATGACTGACATTTGTATGGAGCTTCCAGGTTTTCAAAGTGGGCTCATTTGAGTCTCACACTCTTTGAGATAAATACTGAAGACATTATCCCCATTTTACAGATGAGAGAACTGAAGATTAGAGAGTTTAAGTGGCTTGCCCATGGTTGTACAGCCAGTAAGTCTTAGAGACAAGAAACGAGCCCAGTCTTTCCTGACTATAGGTCCAGCATTCTACTAGCTAGCTAGCCTATGCTGCCTTCACTAGAGATTTTTGAGCAGGGCAGTAACGTGATAAAAATATATGTTCTAGGAAGGTTGATGTAGCAGCTCTGGCTAGGTCGAAGTGTAGGGAGAGACGGTTTAGGAAGTTGTTTACAGTAAGTCCATGTGAGAGATGGTTTGAGCCTGAAAAGGGGGTTGGAGGTATAAGAAGAAAAAGGAGGGAGAATAGCCTAGATATATTCCAGTGATAGGATCAATAGGATTTTATAATACATTCCAAGCCAAGAAGTCATTTATTGAAGCAGGTTTTGTATTAGGCATTAAGGATCCAAACAACTCCAGTGACAAAGTTGTTTAGATCACTGGTTTATGCCTTTTGGCTCCCAACCCACTATAAGGGCCAGAATAGCAGTCAGTAATCCAAGTTAAACTATTGTGATATTAACATTTGGCATTAGGAGGTAGGCGGGCAACAAGTATTTAGTAAGTGTAACCGGGGCTTCTTTCAGTGTTAATACTCTGTATAGCCTTCTCTGTTGTTGTTCATTCTTCATTCTCGAAGAGGACCAATGATGTCACAAGGGTGATGTCTTGACTTCCTTGTGAATTGGATTTAAGTGAGGCAGAGCTAAGCATAGTTGTCAGCCTCACTCTCTCCTCCAGAGTCATTGAAGTCCAGGGGCAAGACAAAAGTTAGGATGACTGGCGATGGCCCAGGATGTAGTAGATAACCTTGGCCTTTCTAAATTAAGGGTCTAAAAATTAAGCCTAAAAAAAGGCCTTTCTAAACTAAGAACAATAGTATTAAAAGCTGCAAATGAAAGTATTCTCTTCCTCAACAACCTTACACATTGTAATGTTTGGATCTCTTCTTTGATGATATCACTCCCTACCTTATATTTTTTTTTTAGTCCAAACTTGGGATTTCATTGTACTTGGCCCATAATAGGCACTTAAATGTTTGTTGATTGATTGAAGGGAACATCTGGTATAGAAACATCCTCTGCCATTGCAGATCAGTAAGTGCTCTGTAATGGTTTTGAGGCTTGTCTAATCACACAGTTGACATGTATTAAAGGCAGGCCTTAACTTAGGCCTTCCCACCACCAGGGCCAGCTCTCTATCCACTGCGCCTTATTGCTTCTCACCTTGTTTTATACTTGCCTGTATACATCTAGGGGCAGCTATGTGGCACAGTGGATAGAGTTCTGGACCTGGAGTCAGGAAGACTCATTTTCATGAGTTCAAATGTGGCCTCAGACACTAGCTGTGTGACCCTGGGCAAGTCACTTAACTGTTTGCCTCAGTTTCCTCATCTGTACAATGAGCTGGAGAAGGAAAGGGTAAAGCACTCCAGGATCTTTTCCAAAAAAACCCAAATGAGATCACAAAGACTTAGACATAACTGAAAATGACTGAACAACAAATATGCATATTGAATTTTCCCCAATAGACTATAAGCTCAGTTACTTCAAAGACTGTCTTTTTTTATATTTGCATCTCTGGTGCCTAGCACAGTACCATTCACATGGTAAAAGATTCATAAATGTTTGTGAAGTTTTTGGTAAAGCCTTGGGGAATTTGGTATGTGCTTGGTTATGCCAAGTCTGGCTTTATGTTCAGTGTAAGGCCATATGTTCAGTGAGACATGTGTCGAATGGGCTGTGGGATTTTTGTGGGTTAAGTGTAAAGATAATTAATTGAAGTGCTAGTGAGTAATAGCTTATTTGTCAGTGCACCTGGGTTGTACATTAAAGCTTTAGAAATATATGCCTTTTAAAAACCAATTACAGGTAAAATTCTACTGCAGGAATACAACTTCTAGAGAGTGTATAGCAGAGCTAATTCTGTGCCCCACCCATAGCTTATTGTCAACATTCTGGACAGAAAGGTTTATTGTCTATATATAGATAATGTGTGACCTTGGGCAGATAATTTAACTTCTCTGGATCTTGGTTTCCCCAGCTATAAAATAGAAGCATTGAACAAAACGATTTCCATGTTCCCCTTCAGCTCCAAATCCTGTGGTAACAAGTGCTTTCTGTGATTTTCAGTCTCCAGGAAAAAGCCTTTAATTTGTGGTGTTTGTATTATACCTGGGAAGTTGGGGCAGAGCTGAACTGCAGCTAAATTTCTCATTAGACTTTGGTCCTGCCATCCAATAGCAATTACCCTCAATTTCCCTCCTGTCAAATCTAATAAAGGTCACCTAAAGGGAAATTAGAAACCTATTGCATTAACAAAAGAGAGAGAACATGGTGCTCAGGAGAAAAAGGGAGGGGTCATGAAGCCCCTCTTCTGTCCCTACTGAGATCATAGCTCTACCTTTCCTCTTGTTTCACTGCAAGTAGTTGGATCACTTAATCAACAAATATTTATTAAGTGCCTACTATGCTCCAGGTAAAGCTAAAAACAAAAGAGTGTCTGCCCTCAAGGAGTGTACATTCTATGAAGGAATCAATATATACACAAATAAGTAAATACAGACTAAGTAAATACAAATAAGGGAGGTTAAGCACTAGCCATGGGGTATCAAGAAAGACATAAGTAGGATGCAGTGCTTGAGCTGAGCTAGGGATTCTAAGATAGAGAAGTAAGGTGGCAATGCATTCCCATTAAGGAGGCTACTATCCTATGCAAAGGCCAATTTGGCAATGCTATACAATGTATGAAGGGGAGTAATGTGTGTTATGTCTAGAAAGGTATGCTAAAGCTGGCTTCAGAAGAGATTTAGATATCAAGAGTAGAAGTTTACATTTGATATGGAAATAATAGGGAGCCACCGAATATTGTTGTGGGGAGAGGGAGAGAAGAGAGGGTAAAATGATCAGATTTGTGCTTTAGGAATAAGTGAATAAATGAGAAAAGCATTTTTGATGTCTTTACACTGTGCATAAAAGTTAGAAAAACAAGACGGTGCCTGCTCTCAAGGAGCTCACGTTCTAACAAGGGGAGAAAATACACATGAAAGGTTTTAGCTACAACTTACTTTGGTGACTATGTGGAGTATGGATTGGAAGAAACTAAATGCAGGGAGACTAATTTAGGAGGTTATTGTAGTAATCCAGATGACAGGTAGTGATGGCCTGCAGTAGGGTGGCAGCAGTGTGAAATAGAGACTGAGAGATGAATGTGGAGGTAGAACTGACTAGAATTGGCCACTAAGTGGATGTGGGTCCAGAGAAGTAAAAAGGAATCTGGAATGTTCTAGGAAATGAGGAGTCAAAGATGTTCCCTAGTTGGGGAATTTGGGAGACTGGAAGGATAGTGGTGCCCTTGACAGAAAAAAGGATGTTAGCAAAGTGTCTTGGCTTACAGTTAATTGGACTCAGAACTGCATAGGAAAAGGAAATAGGGCTAGAATTACGTTTGGGGAACTATGCAGCACTTTCCATGACTCTAAATTGTTATTTGAAATAAAAACTTAATAGTTTTAACAGCAGCGTCCTGGTGATGCTATACATGCATGAAAAAAAAAGTATCACTGTCTCCAGGGAGTCAAAATTACAGGTCACCCAGTGGGCAATGGGAGAGATTCATGGTTGATGTAAAAAGCCTGCAGTGTATTGCCAATGACTGGCCACATAAAGCAGAATGAAATATATCATCAAAGACATATATTGAACAAAAAATGAAATGGGCCAGTCATTCAGCAAAAGTGAAGGAAGACAGATTAGCTATCATGCCGCCTTGGTTCCCATATAATGTCGAGAGTGAGATGAACGCTTGTCGACTAGCAAATGGACCCCTGGTAGAGGATTTACATGAAGGCATAGAGAAGACATATCCCTTACTGGAATAAAGTATACAATTTTTGACACAGAATGGGTCTTAGATGACATCCAGTTTAGCCTCTTTATTTTATAGCTAGGGAAATTGGGGTCCAGAGAAGAAAAATTACTATTCTGAGGCTATACAAATAGTTATTTAAATACATACATACACATGTATACGTGTACATATATACACATACATTTAAAAATATATGTATACAAATGTGTGTGTGTAAAAATCTCAGACTTTAAGGCTTAAAAATGAAATAGCCAATAAAAAAAATAACCCCCACTTCATCAAGTTCCTCTCTTTAAGATATAGCTCAGGAATCATCTTCTACACAAAACCTTTCCGGATTTCAACTACTTTGTATATTCATTTATTTATTAATTTTATGCTGTTTATATTTTATACATGCTCGTCTCCCGCATTAAAATTTAAGCTTCTTTCATGTGTTTCATTCTTTAAATATTTGTCTCTCCAGTACCTATTGGAGTATCTGGCACATAGTAGGCATTAATACAACAAATATCAATAAATATTTGTTAATCTATCAGTTAATTGGGGATTTTATGTATATGCGTATATGTATCTATAGCCATATCTTTATCTGGATTATCCTTAGAGCTGCATACCGTTGTCTAATTCATAGGCTTGTCCATCCACTGCATTTTCTTTGTGTGGATGGTTGAGCAGAACTCTTTTGAATAGTTGATTCTAGATCTCATTTAGGAAGTTCTGTAGTGTACAATGCAATAAGTAGTCCCATTCTCAAATAGGAGCACCTAAAGGACCTCACCATGTAGAGGAGAATTCTCTTTAGCTCTCCACTGGACATTTTGTATGCCAGGAGTGTACACTCTGGGCAAGCATCTGCTTTCCTGTTTTATGCTGTATTCGATTTTAATAATCAGAGGGTGACTGAAAAAAATCACCTTTCAAGGAATCTCCTATGCTTTTAACATGGGCATGTTATACTTCATTCAGATGTCTTTAAATTGAAGTGGCATTTTGCCCTACTGAGTGAATCCTATGATCTAATAAAGTTCCATGAAGACCTAACTACAGAGTTGTTACATCTTTAGACACAGAGACACGTGGCAGTAATTATTTTTTACTTTTATTATTTTTTTATGAATTTTATTTAATATATTTAGTTTTTAGCATTGATTTTCACAGGAGTTTGAATTACAAATTTTCTCCCCATTTCTACCCTCCCTTCCACTCCAAGATGGTGTATATTCTGGTTTCCCTGTTCCCCAGTCTGCCCTCCCATCTGTCACCCCACTACCCTCTCATCCCCTTTTCCTTTCCTTTCTTGTAGGGCAAGATAAATTTCTATGCCCCATTGCCTGTGTATCTTATTTCCTTGTTGCCTGCAAAAAATTTTTTGTTTTTGTTTTTGAACATCTTCTTTTTAAAACTTTGAGTTCCAAATTCTCTCCTCTCTTCCCTTCCCAGCCACCCTCCCTAAGAAGTCCAGCAATTCAACATGGGCCACATACGTATCATTATGTATAACCCTTCCACAATACTCATGTTGTGAAAGACTAACTATATTTTGCTTCTTCCTAACCTATCCCCCTTTATTGAATTTTCTCCCTTGACCCTGTCCCTTTTCAAAAGTGTTTTTTTTTAATTACCTTCATCCCCATCTGCCCTCCCTTCCATCATCCCCCTTTTTTTTTATCTTCTTCCTCCTTCTTTCCTGTGTGGTAAGATACCCAATTGAGTATGTATGGTATTCCCTCTTCAGGTCAAATCTGATGAGGGCAAGATTCACTCATTCCCCCTCACCTGCCTTC
>CM053627.1:78161147-78185898 GCA_028646595.1 Phalanger gymnotis
GAAGGGTTATACATAATGATAGGCATGTGGCCCATGTTGAATTGCTTGACTTCTTAGGGAGGGTGGCTGGGAAGGGAAGAGAGGAGAGAATTTGGAACTCAAGGTTTTAAAAAATAGATGTTCAAAAGTAAAAAAAAAAACAAAAACAAAAAAAAATAATGAATCAAACCCTACTTTCAAAGCTCTTACATTCTAATGAGGGAGAGAAGTTCATATATACACATATATATAGTGAATAAAATACAGTATAAATGTAATGTGAATAAATGCAAATCTGTACAAATACAAATCTCACACTTTAATGAGGGACATATGTTCATATATATACAGTATAAATATAATGTGAATAAAATACAGTATAAATATAATGTGAATAAAAAAATATTTCCAAATTAGTCATGTTGTGAAGAAGAATTAGAACCAAAGGAGGGAAAAGAGAAAATAGTGTATAAAATGCTTCGATCTGCATTCAGACTCCATAGGTCTTTCTCTGGATGTTGATAACATTTTCCATCATGAGTCTTTTGGGATTGTTTTAGTTCATTGCATTGCCAAGAAGAGAAAAGTCTATCAAAGTTGGTTATCACACAATGATACATTGTTACTGTGTACGATGTTTTCCTGGTTCCGCTCACTTCACTCAGCATCAGTTCATTTAAGTCTTTCTAGGTTTCTCTGAATTCTGCCTGCTCATCATTTCTTAAGGAACAATAGTATTCCATTACATTCATATACCACAGCTTGTTCAGCCACTTCCCAGTTGATGGGCATCCCCTCAATATCCAATTCTTGGCCACCGCAAAAAGAGCTGCTATAAATATTTTTGTCCATGTGGGTCCTTTTTGCATTTTTATGGTCTCTTTAGGTTACAGACATAGAAGTGATATTGCCGGTTCCAAGGGTATGCATAGTTTTAATAGCCCTTTGGGCATAGTTCCAAATTGTGGAGCAGTATATCTTAAAGTTTACTCCAATCAATCAGTAATTCCACAAGCACTTATTAGGCAGCTATCATTTTTGCCATGCTAGGGGCTGGGAATACAAAGACAGTCTCTGCCCTGAAGAGGTTTATATTCTGGAATTATAAAATAGAAAGCACCCTGGCCATCCAGTCAGAAAAACTAGGTTTAGATTTCACCTCTGGTGAAATTACTTGTGTGACTTTGGGAGGGTCACTCCAGCTCCTCAGGCCTCAATTTCCTTATCTCTAAAATGAGAAAGTTGAACTGGATGGCTTCTGATATCCTTTCCATCTCAAAATTTATGCTCATGGTCCTATGCTAAGTGGATTGTGTGTTGTAGAAAAAATGGTGGACTTTGAGTCATATGTAACCAGACTTCATCCTCTGTTATTACTATGACATTTGGGGTGTAGATAAGGACAGCTTTTCCATCCTCATATAACCAGCCCAAATCTTATTTCTTTACTCCTGTTTCCATGGTACGAACTCTAAAAGTTGCTCTCTTGAACTTTTGTTTTTCATTTGATGTCCAGAGGTTGATCATCGTTTATTCGTGCAGCTGTGGTTACTGGTTGTGGCTGTTAACAGAACTAAATTGGGAAGTAGCATTTTGAAATCTAGTTTTGGTTACTACTTCAATTTAGCATTCAGAGAACTCTTCCTAGATACTAGGTGGGAGGAATAATCAGAAACCCTTTTTTATACCTTAATGGAAGTAGCTATATTAAGGTACCCATTTACCAAATTTCCCTTCTTGATTTTGTGTCACTAAAATATGCATGGATTTTTCTCTTCTTTAATTGAACAGGATCTTTTGCCTGACATGAGGCATTTCTGGCCTGATGTAATCCATCCATCTCCTAATCGAAGCCAATTCTGGTGAGTCAGGTACTTTAGGATATCTTCTTGCCTCTTAGAAAACAAGTTAGGACTAATGTTATTAATGAGGTATTAAATAAAATTTTTGTGAGAAGCACAGATAGAAGATTCTCTCTGCTTCTAAAGTTGAGAACTTTGAAAACACACTGTATAGAAATGATTCTGTCATGTAACTGTTTGAGTGACTTTCTCCCATGTAAAAACAAATAGAGAAATGGAATTTTCTTTTTATAATCTTTTTTGCTTGAGTTTCTGATATTGGATATGAATATGGATGCAATGTATATTATGTGGTTTATGTGTGTGCATATGGTCTAGACCTGTGATTGCATCTGTGTAGGGAGCTAATGTGGAAACTCCTTCCTCCTAATGCAGATTGCCACCTCATCTTAATCAGTCAATCAGCAGTCTTCCATGTGTTAAGAATACAAAGACATAAATGTGACAGTTCTCTGCCCTCATGCATCTTGTAGGAGATAAATTGTAAACAGAGACATGTATTCAAAATATAGACACTATAAATAGGCAGTTTTGGTGGTTAGATATTAGAAACTGGAGTAATTAATTAGGAAGGGCCTCAGAAGGTAGTTCTTAAGCTGAGCAGTAGAGTTGAGTGTGGTGATTAAAATAATTTCAAGGGACATAGTTTCTGGGTAAATTAATCATTTTATTAATAAGGCCAGCACATTATTAATAAAATGATGGTCACTTGTTCATCTCTCTTAGACCAAAGACATTGGCAGAGCTTATATGTTCTTTTAGAAGAGGAGTGACAATTAACTCTTATTGGCTAACACAATAGGAGGTGAGCTATATTAAAGTGAGGGGCTGAGAGTGACATCATGTCACCCTTGAGAGAGAGAATGTGGAGATGGAGAAACTATTTCTATACTCAGACTAGCCTTGGGCTATCTTGACCAAAGGATCTGTCTCCACCAAACCTTGATTCAATGGAATTCACCTGAGACTAGAGATTCCTTGTAGGGTTGGGTTGGGTCAGATAGAGGAGAAGTTTAACTCGACCATCAGAGACTGAGGTCTTGAAAATAGAAAAGAAAGGTGGAAATCTCAACCTCCTTGAATCATTAGTTATTAATAATCATTTCTTTCATGAGGAGGGAGACAGTCTGTGGGTAGAGGCCCAGGGATGGGAACGAAGTGTTGTGTGGGAGGAAGTGCAAGAAGTCTAGTCGGTCTGGACCTAGGAGTGCATCGAGGGAATTATATACATAGGGTTGAAAAGATAGGTTGGAGACAAGCAGTGAAGATTTTTTAATGACGGAGGAGTTTATATTTGATCCTATGTATATTATGGAAGCTCTAAAGTTTTATCATAGAATGACTTGGTTTCTGTGCTTTAAGAATATTTCTTTGGTAGCTAGGAGAAGGATTGGTTGGAGAGGAGAAAGATGTGGAGATAGGAAAGCCAATTAGGAGGTCATTATTACCTATCACCTTGACTATGGCCTTTACAATTGGGAAGTTTTTGTCACAGTCAGGTGATAGGTGATGGCGGAGAAAAGCACTGTTGTGGAGGTAAAATTGATAATACCTGAAAACTGACTTTTATATGTGAGGTAATGGACAATGATAGAATTACGCAAGGTTCTCAGTGATTAAGGTACTTACCCAACAGGGGTTAGTGGTAGGATTTGAAACTGGGTTTTCCTGACTCTGGGAACAGCCTAGCTGCTGCTGCTGCTTCTTCTTCGCAGGGCAATTGGGGTTAAGTGACTTGCCCAAGGTCACACAGCTAGTACATGTGTCAAGTGTCTGAGGCCAGATTTGAACTCAGGTGCTCCTGACTCCAGGGCCGGTGTTCTACTCACTGAGCCACCTAGCTGCCCCAGCAGCAGCCTAGCTTCTATCTGCTGTGCTGTCTCTCACTACTGGATATTAGTGTCATACATTAATTACATTGTTTTTATTTCTTTCACTGAAATTTTTGCTTGTGAAGTCATAGTGTAAAATATTTGAATGACGACAAAAAAATTTGACTTCCTATTAGATAGGAAAGAGCTTATTCTGAAAAAGGATGTTGCTTTCTTGAACTTCTCTTGGGAAAAAGATAAAATGAGCTCATGAAAAATAAATGCTCTCATATTTGAATAACCGGAAAAAATGTGGCCCGGCTTAATATCTACCATGAAAAAAAAAATTAGTTTGTTTCAATTAAACCCCTTAATGTTTAGAAAAAGCTGAGTTTTGCTAAAAGTGGGAAAGGCCCTATGTTACAGTTAAATGAATGTTTTGTTTTGGAGTGAGAGATGGCTGGGTTTGAAACTTGACTCTTCCACTAGCTACTTTGTTACTTTGGACAAATCGTATCGCTCTTCTGGGCCTCAGTTTCCTCACATGCAGAATGAAGGTGGTCAGACTAGTTTGCTTCTAAGTTCCTTTCCGGTGCTACATCTTTGGTCTATGCCTTTAATATCTGCTAATTTCAAGATAACTTTAAAAATAATTGCTTTAATAAAATCATGCCAAACCTTTAATATTCATTAGAAGTTAAACCTAATATTCCCTTTGTTAAATTAGATTGGCTAAAGGCAAGATGCCTTTTTTTCCCCCCATTCTAAGTTTCATAATACACATAACAGTGAAACTAGGTTTTGCTTTTTTTTTTCCCCAAGATAAAGTCTCTGACTTTTCTCAGAGACGAGTTTAACCTGAAAGTATTTCTATGGAGGGTTGTCAGGAAAAGCTTTGTGTTGGAAAGAAATGATGCGGAAGTCACTTTGACTTCAATAGTGTTGTAGGGTTCAGGTGGGAAATTTCCCCCTAAGTATGTATGTTTTGCTGTAATAGCTTTACAATGAAGAGGCTCATGACTGTAGCTTGAAATTTTCCTTTACATAGGAGTAATTTTGAAAAGAAAATCAGGTTTGATAACAGTTTAGAAACAGCTAATTCAGGTATAGAATACAGCTAGGCTAGTCCTATTGTATAGTACAGCATCTGGTTTTAGAATATGGAATGACAAGAGATAAAAAGCCTTATGCATTGACATGGGATGGCACCAAGAAAAAGCATTTCATACACACTAAAGAACAAAGAAACTATGATAACCAGTTCAACTGTTAAAAATATGAACGCTGTAGTGATTATACTGTTCATTTCAGAGACCAATGAGATGTTAACTCATGTTAAAGTAGCAATCAGTAAACATAAATAGAATGCCTACTGTGTTCCAAACACCATGGTAGGCCCAGTTATGTTTAATGAAAAATAGGTAATGATCCAGAGTAATGATTTCTGACAAGGTCAAAATGACTTTTAATCTCCTAGGATTCAGTGGTAAATTACAGTTTTCTTAGCTTTTGTTTTTTTCTTGTATTAAGTGAAAAAAGTAATTCTGAAAATTAGTAATTCTGTCCCCCAAAATCTTACAATCCAAAGTCATGGATTTCTTAATGTTACTGGCAAGAGGCATAATTTTGTGAAAGCTACCTTGCAAAAATTTTGTTCTACTGTAAAATATTTTCCTACTTAATTTCACTTGGCTTTATTGAGAAAGAAAGCTATCTTTTGTTCAAATTATATCTTTATTTTTAAGGTTCTTTAAAAATATATTAAAGAGTGGCAGTTCTTCAGCACAGGGACAGCTAATCAGGAAAATAATGTTTCTCTTTGGAAAGATTTTGTTTTGTTTTTTTTTCCACTTTCCACCTCAAGTGACAGTGTTTGTAAAATATAAATAAGATTATGTAGAATATAATAATAATATAATAATGCAGTGTCATTCAGAACAGGCAGAATGATTGGGTCCAAAGATTAGTCTTTAATGGCTCAATTTCAGCTTGACATCAGGTCTCTAGTGGAGTGCCTCAGTGGTCTGTTCTTGGGCCTGTATGGCTTAACATTCTTATTAATGACTTAGATAAAGGTATTGGTGGCATTCTTATCAATTTTTTTTTGTATAGCTCTTGTTAGGAAGATAAGGTAATAAACCCAGATAATAGAGGGCAGATCCAAAAAGACCTTGACAGGCTACAGCATTGAGTCAACACTAATAGTAAATAATAATTATTGGGCACTTTCTGTGTGCCAGGCACTGAGCTAAGGGGATACAAAAAGAGTCAAAAGACAGTAGTTCCTGCCCTCAGGGAGCTCAGGATCTAATGGGGGAGACAGCAAGCAAACAGATATATGCACACAAGCTATCTACATGATAAATTGGAGATAATTAAAAGAGGGAAGGCACTAAGAGTTAAGAGATTGGAAAAGGCTTCTGGTAGAAAATGAGATTTTGATTGGGAGTTGAAGGAAACCTGGGAAATCTGGAGGCAAGATACGGAAGAACCTTAATCTATAATAAAATGAAATTCAGTGGGAATAATTCTAATTGTAACCTCTTGCTCTTGGGTTCAAAACGTCAAACCTCACAAGTAACCTGGGGAGATGTGTTTAGATAAGTTTGGGAGTTTTGGTGTCTTGCAAGCTGTTTGATTTAGCATCAAAAAAGGTAGTGTTATGCTAGGGCAGGTAGCCTAGCCGTGCCAGAGCTTCAACTGTATTACAAAGCAGCGGTCATTAAAACTGCTTGGTTCTGCCTAAGAATTAAAGTGGTGGATCAGTGGAATAGGTTAGGTCCACAAGACAAAGTAGTCAATGACTGTAGTAATCTACTGTTTGATAAACCCAAAGACTCCAGCTTCTGGGATAAGAACTCACTATTTGACAAAAATTGCTGGGAAAATTGGGAAATGGTAGGACAGAAACTGGGCATAGACCAATATCTCACACCATATACCAAAATAAAGTCAAAAAGGGTTCACGATTTAGATATAAAGGCTGATACTATAATCAGTCTGGGAGAGCAGTGAATGGTTTACCTGTCAGATTTATGAGGAAGGGAAGGATTTATGACCAAACAAGAGATAGAGAGCATTATGAAATGCAGAAATGATAATTTTGATTACATTAAATTGAAAAGGTTTTGTACAAACAAAGCCAATGCAACAAAGATTAAGAAGAAAACAGAAAACTGGGAAAGAATTTTTACAACCGGTGTCTCTGATAAAGGTCTCGTTTCTAAAATATACAGAGAACTGAGTCAAATTTACAAGAATACAAATCATTCCCCAATTGATAAATGGTCGAAGGATATGAACAGGCAGTTTCCAGAGGAAGAAATTAAAGATATCTATAGGCATGTGAAAAAAATGCTCTAAATCACTGTTGATTGGAGAAATGAAAATCAAGACAACTCTCAGATACCACATCTCACTTGTCAGATTGGCTAACATGATAAAACAGTAAAATCATAAATGCTGGAGAGGATGTGGGAAAATTGAAACACTAATGCGTTGTCGGTGAAGTTGTGAGCTGATCCAACCATTCTGGAGAGCAATTTGGAACTTTGCCCAAGGGGCTATAAAAATGTGCATACCCATTGACCCAGCAATACCACTCCCAGGGCTGTATCCCAAAGAAATCATACAAGTGGGAAAAAGACCTGTATGTTCAAAAATATTTATAGCAGCTCTTTTTGTGGTGGCAAAGAACTGGAAATCAAGGGGATGCCCATCAATTGAAGAATGGCTAAACAAATTGTGGTATATGACTGTAATGGAATACTATTGTGCTATAAGAAATGAGGAGCAGATGGACTTCATAATAACCTAGAAAGACTTACATGATCTGATGCTGAGTGAGGAGAGCAGAACCAGGAGAACACTATACACAGTTACAGACACACTGTATCTGTGATGACTAACTTTGATAGACTTGGCTCTTAGCAATGCAAGGTTCTAAGACAACTCCAAAAGACTCATGATGAAAAAAGGGATTCACGTCCAGAGAAAGAATTACAGAATCTGAATGTAGACTGAGGCAAACTATTAGCTCTCTTTTTTTGTTTTCGTTTTTGTTTTCTGTTTTGTTTCTGCTTTCTCATGGTTCATTCCATTGGTTATAGTTCTTCTTTACAACTTGACTATTGTGAAAATATGTTTAGTGTGAAGGTATATGTAGAACTTATATTGGATTGCATGAAGTCTTGGGTGGAGCGGGGAGGAGAGGAAGGGAGAGAAAATTAGAAACTCAAAAACTTGAGGAACTGAATGTTGTAAACTAAAACTAAAAATATATAAATTAAAAAAAAATAAAAAGGTAGTGTTGGGTTGCATTAAGAGAGGCCTAGCTTCTAAGAATAAGGAAACCGTTCTTTATTCTATCCTGGACAAATGTGTTCAGTTCTGGGTCCACAGAAATCAGTTTCATAAGAACATTATTAAACTGGAGAGTTTCCAAAGGAGATTAATCCAAAATGATGAAAGGCCTTGAGTCAATGTCCTAAGAGAATTGTTTGAAGGAACTGACATTGTTTAGATGAGGAGAGCCAAGTGGAGCATGGTAGCCATGTTTAAGTATTTGAAGGGCTGTCTTTTGGAAAAGGCATTAATGATTATTGTTTGGCCCTCAGAACTACAAGCAGTGGGTTGAAGTTGCAAGGAGACCAATGTAGGCTTGATGTCAGAAAAAGCTTCCTAATAATTAGAACTGTCCAAAACTGCCTTGGCTTCTCCTTCCCTGGAAGTCTTCAAGCAGAGATTGGATGATTATGTATTGGGTAATTTATAGTGGGAATTCTTTTTAATTATGGAATCAACTAGATGGCCATTGAAGGCCCTTCCAACTCTTACAATTCTGCAATTTTGTAATTCATTGAGTTACCTTTTACTCCTTCCCTAGTGGAGGCAGTCGTTGCTTGTTGGGGTGTGACCCTGGCTTGAGAGTCATCAGGTAGCGCAAGAGAAAAACAAGTCTTTAAAGTTAGCAAATACAGGGTATCTCAAAAGTCTTTGTGTAGTTTTAAGCTTTAAATAGCTTAAAGATGTTAGATTAAATCGCTTAAAAATGCTCTAAGACTTTTGAGACACCATGTATTGTGCCTGCTACTGGTTTGGGTTTACAATTTGAACTCTTTTCAGCCTGACTAGACATCATTGACCTCACACTATCTAATTCAGCTGTCCTGCCTATCTGGCTCACTTGCTGTTCTCCATAGACAACATTCATTCCATTTTCTATTTCTTTGCTTTTATTCAGATTGTTCCCTATACTTGGAATGTTCTCCCTCCTTACTGACACCTTTTGCAATATCCCTAGCTTCCCAAGTCCCATCCCTTTTAAGAATCTGTTCATAATTTTCAGTTATTAGTGTGTCCAGGCAGCTAGGTGGCACAGTGGATAGAGTGCCAGGCTTGGAGTCAGGAAGACTCATCTTCGGAAGTTCAAATCTGGCCTCAGACACTTACTAGCTATGTGACTCTGGGCAAGTCACTTAATCCTGTTTGCCTCAGTTTTGTCATCTGGAAAATGAGCTAGAGAAGGAAATGACAGACCACTCCAGTATGTTTGCCAAGAATAGGTCACAAAGAGTTAGATACAAATGAAAAGCAATAATTAGTGTGTCCATTCTCCGCCTGTGCCCAGCACTATGTGTTTATTTTGTGTACACATCTATATACATATCTGTAAATAAGTCGTATCTCACCAGTAGAACATGAAGTCCACAAGGGAGGAGATTTTGGTATTTGTATCTCTGGTGCCTAGCACCCAGACTTTACACTCAGCAGGTCCTAAATAGATGCTTTATGGATTGATTGATTGCCAAGCTGCCTGGAACAATGGCTACCTTCCTTCATTGTGTCTCTAAGATTACTGGTAAGGGGAAGGGATGTAACTATATAAACAGATAAATGAAAAAGTATTTATTAAATACTTGTGATGTGCCAACCAGTGGGTGCTAAGGTCTGATGATACAAATGAAAAATTAACCAGTCTCTGCTCTTAAGAAGCTTCCATTCTAATGAAGGGACACAACTATTATAGGGGAGTGGTGTCTAGGAAGGGATGTTTTGGTTGAAAAGTCATAGGAATGGTGCGTGGAGTCACCAGGAAGTACACTAACACAGTCTTCCCAGTGGCAATGGCAGTATTTTCTGGATTATGGTTTCAGGGCTGGAAAGCAGGGAAGGTTATCTACAGCCACAGTCAAGGCTATAGTCAAGTGTATCTAGAAAGAGGGGGGATCATGGGAGATATTCAGCAGACCTGGGTTTGAACTTGGGCTGTGCCAGGTGCCACTGTTGTGACTTGGGCAAAGTCCCGAAACCTCCGCTTCCTCTTCAGTTACATGAGGGGCATAAACTAAGTGATTCTGAAGTCCCTTCCAGCTCTAAATTTATGAATTAGCTAGTAACTACTTTTACTTCTTTGGATTCGAGGTTCCTTAAATAGGAATAGCAGCCATTTATGTGGTGCCTTACCTGTATTACCTGCTTTGCGGCTCACAACAACCTTGGGAAGTAAATACTATGGTATATACCCATTCGGCTGTCTTGTACCTTCTTTTTACCTGGACTGTGTTCTTGAATGCTGCTATGAATAACCTTCCCTCCTTTCCTGCTCCTACTTTCCAATTTTGAAACCATAATCAAATAAATATTCAAATAAATATTGCCATTGCTGCTGGGAAGAGTGTTAATTACTCCCCAGTGACTCCATTCACTATTTCTGTGACTTTTTAACCTATTATTATCCCCATTTTACAGACTAAGAAACTGGGGCTCAAGTGACTGGCCTTTGGTCACACTGTTATTAGGTGTTATAGGTGGGATTCAAACATGTCCTTGGTGACTCCAGTGACTGCAGATCTTTGTAGAAAGATTTGTTTACAATCCTTGTGAAACAGAAAGGGGTGGGTTGGATGCTAAGGTCTCATCTATCACCAACATCTTTTGATTCTTTAAGCTGCTATGGAAACTGTTTTATATTATGCAGTCTAGTCATGCATCTTTTCTTCTACCTGTCCTTCAAAGTGACATTTTCTCTTTAAGGTTAAAGAAATTTTTAAAACCAATGGCAACCATAACAAGTTGGGTGACATTTGGATTAATTCCAACCTTGAATTCATTTTTATTTTAGACTTTTTATTGTGGTTACTTCATGATGTGATGTTGAATAAACCTGAGGTGACAGTGTCTGGCGCATGCTCTGTTTATTTCAAATGAGAATTTGTGCTAAGACTTGAAGTTTGCACAGAGCCAGATACATTTTGATTGTTGAGCTGATGATGCAAAACTGGTTTTGTTTCTGCGCATAATATTGGGCTTAGCCTAAGTCACAAGAGTAGCACCTGGCAGAGCCCGAGTTCAAACCCATTTGTAGAGATGGTCTCTCCCTATGGAGTGGTATCTCGTTGAGGTCAGGGACTGTTTCATCTTCCTTGCTTTGAATTCTTCTCTTTTGTCATTTTTTATAGCACAGTTCTATTCCATTATATTCGTATGCCATAATTAGTACAGTCATTCCCCAGTTGACTGGCACCTATTTGGTTTCTAGTTCTTTTTTTTTCTTTTGATCCCTCCCTTCAGGTTCAGCAAATTTATTTTGATTATAACTATAGTTTCCTCAATATCCTCCCTTTTAATTTCTTCTTTCTTCCTTTTCTGTGACCACGCTCTACAGTATGTAACTTGGGATATTGATATGCGGATGTTCGTGTGTGTATAGATAGACACACATACAGACATGTACATACATGCATACATATGTGTATGTATTTTATATGTATACACATATATTCTCTACTTCCTCTATCCTTTTAAAAAATTTGTTTTTAACTTATAAAATAAAACAAGCATTTTCATAACATAGTAGAATAAAAAAATGATTGCACATGAAACTGCAAATCTGTTATGTACAACTTGCTATTCATTTTAAAAATATAATAAAATTATCATGTACGTTTGGTTTTTTTTCCAACCCCCCACCCAAATCTATAAGAATATGAGTCATTCCTCTATCTTTTTTAAAACCCTTTTGCCGGAATATGTCAAAAATCTGTGAACTTAACACCAACTCATATAAAACAAGTGGTTGCAGCAAGAGGAGGAAACACTGCACAGTGAAAGCTTTTAAAAATGTAAACAGTTGGGAGATTAATTGTATGTCAATAAATTGAATTATTATCAGATTTTCAATGAGGTTATCGATACGTTTCAGAAGAGTGATGGGGAGAAAAGTCATTTTTCAAGAGCTTGAGAAATGAGTAGGTGCTATAGAGGTAGTGTTGACAACGCAGAATCCCCCTTATTACTGTATGTAGCCAAGTAATTTTCAGTCAGCTGTTTTCCTTATTCATCTGCATTCATTTATCCTTCCTGGGCATCTAGAGGTAGCTAGGTGGTACAGTAGATAAAACCCTAGACTTGGATTTAGAAAAACCTGAGATCAAATCCGGACTCAGACGTTTAGTAGCTGTGTGACTCTGGATAGATCACTTACCTTCTGTCTGCCTCAGTTTCCTTATCTGTAAAATTAGCACCTCCCTCCCATGTTTTTTGTGAGGATCAAATGAGGTAATATTTGCAAAAACAAAACAAAAACAAAATCCTAAGCACAGTGCCTGGTAGATAGTAGGTGCTTGATCGATACTTGTTAATTTTAACTTAATTCTTGATGACCCGATAAACTTTTTCTGCCCTCATGGAACTAGACATACCAAAGCTCATGACTTATCAAAGCCATGATTTAAGTTGTTGAATCAAGTTTTCTTGAAGAAAAATTGTAGTGCAAGTTTGAAGACAGTTTAGGTGATAGGTGGGTGGATTTTCTCCCTCTTCTTTTGAATTACCATTATTGTGTTTCTGGGCAATAAGCTATCTGTGAGGAGGAGAGGCTGAGACTAAATAATTCTAAAGCATTTTTTCTTAGGAATTAGTTATCTATTCATGCCTAGTTGCTGAGAAATGACTGTCTATCCTTACTGTCTCTGTAAAACGCTCTGACTGTAAAATACTAGCTATCTGCATGAGAACACACGACTCACATCTCCTAGTGAACATGTGGGTGTTTGAACAATGGCATTTTCATATTTCTCACCCTTAGTCTATTGCAAATTGAACAGGCTGTAATCGTAGAAATGAATCGGAACTGAGTAGCAATGAAAGGAGGGAAGGGAATGGAGAGAGCATTCTATGGGGGCTGTCAAATGTTATGCCAAGTAGCTCATGCCTGTGTTTTAGGGGACTTCAGAATCGTACACGTTGTGAGTATTCTCATCTCTTGCTTTGCTGGAGAAATAACCTGTCTGAAAGGGCAGTAGGATAAAATGGGTTTATTTTGTGGAAACAAATATAAATGTTCTCATTATGTATCTGTTTCAATTTTCATGTCACACAGAGACTTTTTAATATTCTAAATTTTTCTTTGTTTCTTCTAGGAAGCATGAGTGGGAAAAACATGGAACATGTGCAGCCCAGCTGGATGTTCTGAATTCTCAAAAAAAATATTTTGGTAAATGTCTGGAATTTTATAAGAATCTTGACCTCAACAGGTATGTTCTCTCTTCACTTTATATTTGTGTTGTCACCTTTAATAACCGTGATGGCTCTTGCTGAGGCCTGACTATCTGTAGTTGTATCGTCCTTTTGGTGACTGATGTGCTCTAGAGATCTAAAACAAGATGGCATTTCCTGTTCCTGTTGTGTATGACTCTCTCTAATGGTATTGGATTTGATATGGAAGCCCTCTCTATCAAGTGATACAAAGAAATCAAGCCACACCTTGGGGATTGAGTCTCCTCCCCTTCTCCTTTCCCCCATTCAGCAAGTATATTTTCAGCTAGGTTGTCAGAATCTTTAGGCATTCATCCTTTGGTCTGTCTTATTCTGCATTTCTGGAAATTTTAGTTTGAAGCTTTGTCATTGTTTTATGGCTATGAAAAGAGTGTAACAAAATCGATACTGTTTATGGGCTTTTGACACTTAAAAACTTTTGAGATGAAAAAATTTCATAGTAATGATTTGCAAGAAAAAGAAAGATGAATCCATTTTTGACTTCTACAGTTAAAAAAAATTCATGATGCTGAGGTACATTTTGTCCTTGAGGAAAAAAGTACATTGTTTTCCTGTAGAGTATTAAAGAAACATTTTCCATGGAGGATCCCAGCAGTACAGCATTTCACCTTGTTCATGTGCTACAACTTTACAACAGCTCACGTCATTTTCCATTTTTTCATCTCAAAAGCTACCAAGGTGTATTTATTTAGTTGGTCCTTTGAAGGACATAACGTTTCAAAGCAAGAATCAGAGGATCATGAATGAAGTATAAGACCCACAGTGCTTCATCTTGATCTTATATCTAACTTGCAACACCATTTCCTGGTACTGCAGTTGCCTCTTAAAAAAACTGGCACCGCCATATTTGAAATCCTACTTTGTATAATAAATAATTTATGCAAAGTGGCTTTCGCTTTCCAGAATAAAGACTCCATACAAACTGCCCTCCTCCAATGAAATGGTTGCATTCAAATATCTTCATAAATTGGGCATTTGGAACTCCCATTTTCCATTTTCATTTATTTCTATTTTCCAACGGAAATAATGTTATTGGTAGTACTTAGAGTCTCAGTCCAGAAAAACTTCCAGGTATAGCTGCATTCTAATATGTATTGTAAAACCTAAACATTTATAACCTTGTTTCTCCAGGAAAATATGGTCCACATTCCAACTTGGAATACTAATAACACATCTACTTTACACCCTCACTTCCGTTTGTTGCAGCCCCATGTACAAGAAGGGATAGATCCTGCTTGTCCAACCTATCTCTCTTTTCTCCCCACCCTCTCTTCTTTCAGGAAAAGGATGGTATTCCACCTGAGTGTTTATGTCTGGATATTCATATCTGGGGAGTTGTGGTAATAAATAAAGTGCTATATTTTATCATAAATTCTACCAAAATGCTGCATCTTATACCCTCCCGAATCCAATTACGGTTACTTTAGTATGTAATATACTTATTTGAAAACACCTCTATGCTTTTCTTTTGATATTTAGTTAAATAATGCCAACTTGCCTGTCAGTTCAGTCAGCATTTGTTGAGTAGCCACTGTGGGCAGTATCAGCAGTAAGGTGCCACAGTAAAAGATTTGAAGTCAGGTAGACCTGGGTTCAGATGTGACCTCAGAATTTTGCTAGCTCACTGTGTGACCCTGGGCAAGTCACTTAAATTCTGTATTTCTCATTTTCCTCAACTGTAAAATGGGGATAATAATGGTACCTACCTCCCAAAGTTGTTGAAAGGATCAAATGAAACAGTCACTTGTAAACGTAGCAGCACGGTGCCTGGCACATAGTAGGAGCTTAATAAATGAATGTTTCCTTCCTTCCTTCCTTCCTTCCTTCCTTCCTTCCTTCCTTCCTTCCTTCCTTCCTTCCTTCCTTCCTTCCTTCCTTCCTTCCTTCCCTTCCTTCCCTTCCTTCCTTTTTTCCTTCTTTCCTTCCTTTCTTCCTTCAAGGTAAAGTAGAAAGAGCTCTGGATTTGAAGTCAAAGTATTGAGGTTGGCATCCCAGCTTTGATATTTATTATTCATGTGATCTTGGGTGAATTATTTAACCTCTCTAGGCCTCAGTTTCTTCATTTGTTAATAAATGGGCGGGGTTGGAGTAGATGACAAGTGCTTCATTCTGTTATCCTGTATCAGGTACTATGGGAGAATAAAAATAAAATATAGAACAGTTGCCTGCTCTCAGTAACCTTGTAAAATAATTGGTGTCCCATGATATCAGCCTTATAAAAACCATTTGCATAGTATGCATGGCAACTTATGTTTGGAATGGAATGCAAATTATAATTTTATTTATTTTTATTCTATTGTGTACTTTTTGGAGGGAAGGGGAAACCTAAAAACATCCTTGTAGATTAAAGAGTTTTTTGAAAGCTTATTTCTGAAGTTGTCTTTTATGGAACCTCTCATCTACTGTAAAAGGCACCCTGCCCCTTTTGTATTCTAGCAAGTACAGTCACCTCTATCAATATGAATCCCAGCTGTTACATGGCTTTTGATTAAGTTTAAATGGAATATCCATCTGTATGAAATTGGATGAAATATTCATTTATGGATGCTTTTATCTGGCAAGGGATTGGAACACATGCTTAGGGATCTGATGTAAGTTTATTCATCGTTTAAACAGATTTGAATCACATAAGTTAAATATGGTTGATTAGCAAAAGATTACTTCATATTATTCTCATTTGTCAGGGAATTGCTGTGACTAAGACAAGCTGTTTGAATTACAAATAGTCTAACAATGGCTGGTAAACCACAGTCTTCTCTCAAATATTTTAAAAACCATTTCACTATGATAAAAGCATTTATAATGAAAGAAACTAAGAACCTTGCATGCTGTCTGGGCTAGAAATGAGGCCAAAATAGAAGCATCAAGGGCTAAGAAGCCACTTGCATTTGCTGTGTCCCCTGCAAATCTGACAGTTGAGGACCAGCCTGGTCAGTTGAACTAAGGTCAAGGAGAGATTATTTATTTTTTCTCAATTTTAAGAGGACAGACCATCTCCTCCATCGTTTGCATGCCCTCCTGCATTCAAAACTGAGGTAAAGACAGGCAGAAAACATAACAGGTGTCTGAGGGAGCCTCACTTTACCCTAGGTCAGACTGGATCCAGTGATGACAGAAAGAACAGTGCCTTTTTCCACTGTCCTAGCTTTAATATAGGGCTATTAGGATAGCCAAGTAGAACTGTGTTTTTAGCCCTTCGGGAAATGACCTCGTTATGAAATTACATTTCTGACAGAAAGTACCAGAGATATAAAAATGTGGCTATAGCCTGCGTGTTTCACAGACTCTGATTCATTGTATACATATTGGGTGATCAGAGAGGCACCGTAACTCTGAGTCTATTAGATAACAGTGTTATAGATTTGCATCTGGAAAGGATATAAATCATTTGGCTATCTAGGTCAATCCCCTCATTTCATAGATGAGGAAACTGAAGAAAAGGGAGTTGTAGTGACTATCCCCTGATCACACAACTAATGAATATCAGAGGCACGATTTGAACCTGGCTCTTCCCAACTCTTGGTGCAAATCTCTAACCATTATACCACTCAAATGTAGCCTCTTCATTTTACAGATGGGGGATGAAAATAAGGCCCAGAGAAGGGAAGGGATTGGTTAAAGGTAGCACAGCTAAGTAAATTGCAGAGCCAAGATTCAAAACCAGGTCTTTAGACTCTAGCTTCAGTATTCTTTCCTCTGCCATACTATCCTGTTTGTCTCAGAGTGACTGACTACCAGAAGTGATTGAGATACTGTGGAAAATAAAGCTGTGTGGGTAAGAAGGAGATGGGTATACCTACCTATAATCTCAGCTACTAGGAAGGCTGAGGCTGGTGGAACGCTTGAGGATAGGAATTCTGAGCTGTAGTGGAAACAAAGGGAGGGAGGATAGAAGGAAGGAAGGGGAAGAGGGAGTGAGGAAGGGAGGATGGAGAGAGGAAGGAAGGAAAAGAAGGAGGGAGGAAGGAAAAGAAAACATAGTTATTAATATTTGCCTTTTTGTAAATAACTTCATGTGACTACAAATATAATATTCTTGTGTAGTCTTCATTCGTTTAAGGCATTCATGGTTAAATGACTTGGCCAGTCACATAGTTAATAAGTATCTGAGACTGGATTTAAACTCAAATTCTCCTCACTCCAGAGTTGGCGTTCTGTCAGCTGCACCACCTAGCTATCCCAACATTTGTTAAACTTTATTGATTCTGGGGGGATACCCCGAACTGTGACATACAGTTCTCTTTCCTTGAGTATCTTTTACTCTAAGGGAATCAGACCTGCATACAGAGTGAACTCAGTGGGCAAAGCAGCACAGACAGTCAATGTGAAATGAGTAGCACAGATAGTAAGAATTCATGGGGGGAGGTTGCAGAGGGACCCCTCTGGGCTGGAGTGGTCAGAGGAAGGCTTCATGGAAAATGTGCAAATTACTTTCTTTGGGATGGTGAATCTGAGAAATCAATGAAATAGTCTATGGTTGACTACCTCCATAGTCCAGGGAAGAAATTAATTATATGGTGTTTTAATAAGATTTCTTAGAACAGGCTAAAACCTGATGCTTTGGAAAATATTTCAAGGCTGAAGGTGCTTCAACCATTGACCAAATGAGGTTGTCTTAAATCAATCTTAAATTGCAAATAATTTCTTCTGCACTTTTAAAGGTCTTGTTTCTTCGTAAAGGTCTTGTTCACTTCATAAAGTGATTTCAAAGAAAAAGTAATCCCGTTCACAGCTGGGTGGGTGCAGTGGATGGAGCTTCAGGCTTGGTTCAAATTTGGCCTCAGATACTAGCTGACTGACCCCGGGCAAGTCACTTAACCCTGGTTGCCTCAGTTTCTCCATCTGTCAAATGAGCTAGAGAAGGAAATGGCAAACCCCTCCAGTATCTTTGCCAAGAAAACCCCAGATGGGGTCTTGAAGAATCAGGCACAGGACTGAAACAACTCAACAACAACAGTCTCATTAAGAGCATTTATTCGTGTAGGATTGAGTCAGTAAACATTTATGAAGGGCCTACTATGTGCCAAGCATTATGCAAAGCGCTAGGGATACAAAGAAAGGCAAAAACCGAGCTCACTGTCTAGTGGAGTGCTAGACCTGGAGTTAGGCCCTAGGTGTGCATTAGGGCCCAACTACTTGCTACTTCTGTGACCATGGAAAACCCATTTTATGTCTTCAGGCCTCAGTTTCCTCAGTTATAATATGTCTTTGATTAGATTATCTCTACTATATCTATTATATCTTCTAGCCCTAATTCTTATGATCTATTTTAGACTTTTTTTTATTTGTATATCTTGCAGATATTTTGAGTGAACAAAAGAAAATGTATCTGAATTTTAAAGATGTGTAGCACTGTTATTTTGTTTTTGTTTTTTAGTGTGCTCCTGAAGTTGGGGATAGAGCCATCTATTTCATACTACCAGGTGAGTTTCTGACTTTTAAGCTTCATAGTTAACTAACATGCCAAGTAAGGAGACCAACGGCCCCGAAAACCATGTCAGCCTTAACCAAGCAAGAATTGTGTTTTCTGAGCTGTTCCTCTCAAACTAGCCTTCATCTCCTCTTACGTTTACATGCAAATTTTCATTTTTAGTGCTTCTTTTCCAGTGGATGCTGAATACAAAATCAAGACTGTTTAAATGATTCAGTGATTACAAACATTTAACTCCTAGGGTTTCGCTGGCTTAGATGGAAAGACTCTGACAGTTATTTAGCTTTGCGAAATGAGTCAGCTCTTTTGGCTTTATTTCTAGCGGTTGCCTTCCAATTTATAACTACATTCCACTCCAATACAATCCAGCAAGTAATTAGCAAGTGCCTTCCATGTGCAAGACATCATCCTAGGTGCTGGGGATGCAAAATGGGAAACAGTCCTTCTTACTTTCTACTGGAGGGATTCCAGTTGACATTCTCAGTGCCGGTGAAAAACAAAAGAAATACAGTTGTCCTTTAAATGATTCTGTCTGGGTATTGCTGATTGTGAGCTTTACAAGACTCTCCACTATGATTTGCACCTGTGTCCAGAACCTGGAAATGCCATCACCATCATCACCATCATCATCATCATCATCATCACCATCATCATCATCATCATCATCACAGCTAACAAGGCTTATCATGTGCTAGGCACTGTGCCAAACATTTTAGAATTATACTCTCATTTGAGCCTCACAACAACCGTGGGAGGTAGGTGCTGTTATCCTCATTTTACAGATGAGGAAACTGAGGTAAACAACTTAAGTAACAAATCTTAAATGAGTTAATTGATAAGCATTTATTAAACACCTATGTAGTAGCCATTGAGAGAGATGATGGGGACAGAAAGACAAAAATGAAAGTCCATTCTATCAAGTAATTTACATATGCAAAAATAAATATGTTAAAATAAGTACCAGGCATTTTTGAGGGAGACACTAAGAGCTACGGGTGGGAGAGAAGAAAACCAGGAAAGGTCTGGTAGAGGAAGTGGTGTTTGAGCTGAGCTTTGAAGATAACTTCATTCTCAGAGGCAGAAGTAAGGAAGGAGTATATTCCGAGGAAAGAAGGTAACCTGTGCAAAAAATTAGAAGCAAGAGATCAAATAGGGGGATGAATATGGGTATGGGTGGGTATGTGGGGGCATGGGTGTGGGACAGCCAGAAGGCCATTTTAGCTGAATAGGCAAGTGGATGAAGGGCAAATGATATCTAATAAGGCTGAAAAAGTGGTGAAGGACCTTAAAGTCCAGATAGAGGAGTTTGTGTGAGATCCTACAGGTAATAGGCAGCCAGGAGAGCATCCCGAGCAAGGTGGCCACATGGTCAGATGTGTGCTATAGAATGATCCCCTTGGCAGATAGGTGGAAGATCAGTTCCCTGGCAGGGGAAACCCAATTAGGAAGTTATTTCAGTAGTCCAGGAGAGAGGTGATGGGGGCCTGTCCTAGTGAGAGGGTTGTTTGAGTAGAGAGAAGGGAGCGGATACAATTGTCAAGACTTGATGATTGATTGGATTTGTGGGATCATAGGACCATAGCTGCAGAGCTAGAAAAGAACCCAAAGGCCATTTAGTCTAGCCCTCTTATGTTAGAGATGAGGAAACAGGCTCAGAAATTTTAAGTGATTTGATCAAGGTGATACAGGGAGTAAGGAGCAAAGATGGGATTTGAAGATACAAGGTGTGTGTAGGCTGAAAGTTCAACACAAGTTAACAGAGGGACATGCCAAAAAAAAAGTGATTTTAGGCTGCATTAAGAGAGAGAGGCATGGTATCCAGAATGAAGGAAGTCATGGTGCTGTTTTACTGCGCTCTGGTCAAGCCACATTTTGAGTACTACATTAAGATTTGAGCACCGAAATATAGAATTGTTTGAAAGAGCTAGGGCCGTTTAGCCAGGAGAAGATTTTGGGAGTCCTTGATACGTATTTTCAAATATTTGAAAAGCTCATCATGCTGAAAAGGGATTAGATTTATTTTGCCTGGTCCTCGAGGATAAAACTAGAAACAAAACCTGCTGATAGGTTGGTTCGGGCTTGATGTGAGGAAAAACTCCCTACTGGCTAGATCTGGTGGGCTGTGCCAAATGCAATAGCGTCTCATTCACTCTGAGTTGTACAGCAGAGGCCGGCTGAGCGCTTATGTTGGTTATTGTCATTGTGGTGATAATGTTTCAGAGGGGGTGCTTGTTCATGTGCATCCTGGATTAGCTAGTCTCTAAAGTCCTCACCACCTTTGAGATTCTCTAACTCTGGAGTTAGGAGGTTAGGATTCCAGAAAGATGGGAGGAAGGGAAGAGAGCTTGTAGGAATGAGAGAGGCTTCCTGGTTGTAGGGCAGGGAAAAGGGAGGCAACGGAAGCAGAATTAGCAACAACGATTTGTGGCAGAGCAGCAAGATGGGCTTGAGGAAAGACAGTGAGAAACTCTGAACTTGTGAGACTTCTCTGGGAAGACAAGTCCCTAATAAATGGATCCTTGGGACAGTGATGGTTGAGGATGTAAATACTTTCTCTTCTAGAATCCCTTTAATTTCTTTGCCTTCCTCTTTCCTCATCGTAACCAGGCAGCTCGGTGGCACAGTGGATAGAGTACTTGGTCTCAGGAAGACCTGAGGTCAAAATCAGCCCCATACAGTTACTATCTGTGTGACCTTGGAAAGGTCATGTTACCTTTGTTTGCCTCAACTTCATCATCTGTAAAACAGGTATAATAACAACGCCTACCACTCACAGTTGTCACGAAGATCAATTAAATAATATTTGAATAGTGTTTGGCGCAGTGCCTAGCACATGGCGGGCACTGTGTGAATTCTAGTCGTTGCTGTTGTTAGAAGTTACAGTCAAGTGTAATTGTTCTCTCTCCTTGGCCTGCTATCTCCCACCTCTGTGCACTTGTCTGGCATACACATCTTCATTGCCACTCGTCAAAAAGCCTTCCCTTCCTTGGAGGGTCAGCTGAAGTACCACCCACTCCATGAGTGTTTCCCTAATACTCCTCGCTAAGTGTTTTTTTTTTTATCCTTATGTTTTTCTTAAAACACAAGATCTCTCCTTTACCTTACTCATGTTCTGGGTCATATTATACTTGGAACAAAGGTTTGAGGTCGATCACATTCACATGACTGTCTCTCTCCTCTTGCTGTTAGTGCATTTTCCTTATTCACTCTCATTATGCCAGATTCTAAGGAAAAAAAGAATGTTCTGATATTTCCACATTAATTGCTAAAATGGCAAGATCTCTCATTAATCAATCAAGTAACCAAGCCATTCAGCCTCAGTTTATTAAATCCTCCTAAAAGATGCAATAACAACACTTACACTGTGAGAAAATCTATTAAAGCTGGTATTTATCTGTGTTCTTTTTTGATCAAAGAAACCATGGTTCATTTTTCCTTTTGTAAGCTAAGCAGCAAGCACAGTTCTAGGCACATGGTAGACACTTTAATAAACAGTAATTGATTTGAGATGAAGGTCTGTTGGTAGTATAACCGTTTATCCTGTCATTGATAATTGTATGTATGTCTCATAGACATACAGTTCATGCTACAGTATAATGAAGAATTTCAGAGTCAAATGGGTCTGAATCCAAAGAATGTAAATAGTTACATTAACTCTAATGATTTATTTAATTTCAGCTTGCAGACATTAGGAATGCCCTTACAAGCGTGTATGGAGTAATACCAAAAATTCAGTGCCTTCCACCAGAACAGGTAGAATATGTTGTTTTTTTCCTCTTTTTCATCTCTACAGTGGAAAATCATGTTGACTCTTTCGTTGAGCTACATAACACTCCTTTAGAGACTAAAGAACATTAAGCCATATTTTTTTTTCAGCTTAGTCACTCTTGTAATGGAGGAGTGGGGGTCAGGTGGGGTGTGTGTGTTTTAAAAAAATAATTTCTCTTCCCCTGCCATGCTGGTGAAAAGTTTCATTAGTCTCTTCTCCCACTCAGAAGGATATAGAACTCCTTAAAGAAGGATTGGAATGGGAGAACCATCAAACAGGGATCAAGCCCAGTCATTGGAAGGCACCTGCAGTTTTTAAATTGCTGAACTTTTAACTTTAACCTTTAATTCTTAGATTAGAGGAATGAAAGTGACAATTGATAAGTGGCAAATAGTACTTTTTCCCCCACAGTTGTGTGGTTTTCAGTTTTGCTATGTCTCTGAGACAAATGTGCCCTTTCATATGGGTTAGGAAGTTTTGGTTTCTCATAGGAACTGAACTAAGACAAGCTGTTATATGCAATTGACACCACTAAACAATAATACATTTGTTTTTAAATGTTTTCAAAACATAGTGTTGAAATTCTAATAGTTCTAATATCAAATATCAATAGTTCTAATATGTCTAATATGTATAACAATAGTCTATGTACAATAATAGTCTAATATGTCTAATATGTCCAAATATCAAATAGTTCTAATAACATTCTAATGATTCTATTGACATCTTTTGGTTTTATATTGCCTTAATTTTCCCTTGTATCTCACTACTTTAAATATCTAGTAAGTAGATTATTTCTTTCTATTTCAACCTAAGTTACAGAAGTTTTGAAATACAAAAATATTTTACAAAAACCTCCTAGATTCTGTATTAAGATGATAAATAATGGCTTGAGGAAACAAGGTTATCGTTTTTAATGGCAATAATTGCTTAAAACGCATGTAGCAACAATTGCCATGCAGGTCTGTAGTTTTATACTTTTAAAAGTAGTTTCACGTATGTTATTACTTTATAGCTTCCTGGAAGGAAAGGCAAATATAATTGTCTTGATTTTATTGATGAAGAAACAGATTTGCAGAAATTAAGTCCATGGTCCAAGGTCTCACTGATAAGTTAATGAAAATGGAATTAGAATCTTTTCCAATTCCTGGCCCAGCATTATTCCCCCCCTCATATATCTATATCTATATAATTTCACAGTATATAAATGTATTGTGTATATGTACTATATATGGATATACTAATATATATATATATATACATATGTATGTCCATTGATATATTTGTATATACTGATACTTTTGTGTTACTTATGCATATAGGTATATATTGATATATATTAGTTTATACTGATATATGTTCTATATAGTATATAGAGCTATAACTGGGACTTATTATACTTTGGGACGTGAACTGCACCTGAAGGAAGTGTACACGACAAGGCTTCCTTAATTGATGATTCTGGACAAAGATTCCAGCACATCAGCACAGGGCTGCTTCTGCTCAGGGAGTTTTATAAAGGGGAAGGATGGTGGAGAAAGAGTCCCCCCCACCCCAGACTTCTGGGAGGGAGCTTACAATTTTGTCTCTTTCCCCCCACAATTAGGCACTAAGTTCTGTTGTTTCTCTTCCCAAGGATGTTCTGCAAATTTGACAGATTAAGTCCATGTCCAAGGTCTCACTGATAAGTCAAAGTGAAAATAGAATTAGAATCTTTGAGGTTCCTCTTCCTAGGTATGATTGTGGGCATTACCTTTTTTGGAGGCTAAAATGACAAAAGTCTTTAGTAGGATAAAAAAAAAATTCTCCTAAGTCAAGAACACCATTTATGATGAAAGAAAGAGAAGTTCCTTAGGGGATATGATTTGCTAAGCATCTACTTCTAATGTGTGAAGTAAGTCAAATAACAAGTGCTTTTGCATTTGATTTTTGAAAGCTTTTATTTTAGAAGGGGGAGTGGTTTGATAGTGGGTTTAATATCTTTTCTTCCTCATAATTATTCCATGGAATCAAATTAGAATCCTGATTTCCCAAGTAATTTGAGTAGTAAATGTTTCATGAAGGGCTTGTTTAGCTACGTGGTCCAAGAAAAAAAAAATTGGACGTGTGGTGGGTGGGTGTGTCTGTGTGTTTCAGTGCCTAGCTGAATGTATTTATGTGTATATAAACTTTACTTTTTTGTGATAGGATTTTTTTCATTTTTATTTTTTTTTATTTTAATTTATTTTTGACATGTTTGGTTTTCAGCATTGATTTTCACAGGCGTTTGAATTACAAATTTTCTCCCCATTTCCTCCCCCCCCACTCCAAGATGGCGTACACTCTGGTTGCCCTGTTCCCC
>CM053627.1:78186398-78218849 GCA_028646595.1 Phalanger gymnotis
CTGGGGCCCTGCTTCCCTCTGCCACTTTGTGGGTTCTGCAGCTCTAGAATTGGTTCAGAGCCATTGTTTTATAGGTTTTTTGGAGGGACTTGGTGGGGAGCTCAAGCCAGTCACTGCTTCCCAGCCGCCATCTTGGCTCCGCCCCCGTGATAGGATTTTAATGAACCCAAAATTTTAACGAACCAGAAAAATATAAATTTTAATGAACCAGAAATTTTAATGAACCAGAAAAATAAAAATTTCAATTCAAAATATGGCTTTGGTGCTTCAATTTTAGTATTTATTCAAAAAAAGGCCAACAGGTGCATTCTAACCTCACCCCCAAACCATTGGCTGCCTTCTGGTGATGAGCCTCTCTCCACTAACCCGGGGTAGTCCTTAACGGTCAGGCACTGTAGTGATAGATGTTCTTCCAGCTTGATTTAGGACCTGCCCACATTCTTTGCAGGTGTAACTTTGGAGGCATCAGGATGCAGCTTTAGTGGATGATATCTACGCATTTTACAGCCAAGTAGTAATAGTAAAAAATGAAGAGGATTTGTCATTAGCGAGATGTAGGTTCTACTTCTGGTTCTGCCACCAAGTAACTGAATAATTGGGGGATGTCAGTCAGTAAACATTTATTGTGTTTACTATGTGCCCGGCCCTGTGCTAAGTGCTGGAGAGACAAGAAGAGGCAAAGGACAGCTCCTGCCCTCAAGGTGTCCACAGTCTAATGAGAGAGACAACAAGCAAATAAATATGTACAAATAAACTATATATAGGATAAATAAGAAATAATTAAAGGAGAGCAGGCACTAGAAGTAATAGGGGTTGGGAAAGACTTTGTGTAGAAGATGGGATTTTCTTTAGAAGGTAACTAGGGATAGGCAGAGATGAGAAGAGAGAAAGAATTCCAGGCATGGGGACAGTTAGAGAAAAGGCCCAGAGATGAAGAGATAGAGTGTCTTGTTCATGGAACAGCGAGGAGGTCACCGAATCAAAGAGAGTAAAGTATACGATGCCTAGAAAGGTAAGGGGGGGCCTAGATTATGAAGGACATTGAATGCCAAACAGAGGGTTTTATGTTTGGTCCTGGAGGTGCTAGGGAGCCACTGGAGTTTACTGAGTAGGCAGGTGACATGAGTTTTAGGAAGATCACTTGGGTGGCTGAATGGAGTATGAATTGGAGTGGGGAGAGACTTGAGCCAGCAGGCTATTGCAATAATCTCAGCTTGAGGTGATGAAGATCTGCAGACGAGATGCTGCAAAGAGGAAATAAGCAAGGCATGGCAACATTAGTTATGGGAGGCTAAGAGGCTGACTCCTAGATTGTGAACATGGGAGAATGGTGGTGTCCTCTACTATACTTGGGAAGGGAGGACAGAGGAAAGGCATAGAGAGGAAAACAATGAGCTCTGCTATGGACGTACCGCGTTTATAAGCTGTCTACTGGATGTGCAGTTTGAGGATGTCAGAAAGGCAGGTGGCAGTGCAAGAGTAGAGGTCGGCAAAATTTGGAGCAGGATAGGTAGATTTGAGGATCATCAGCCTACAGATAGTATTTAAGTCCATGGGAGATGATGAGATCACCAAGTGAAGTTGTATAGAAGGAGGAGAAAAGAAGGCCTGAGGCCTAAAACCTCTGGAGGAAGATCCATCAAGGGAGACTGAGCAGGAACAATCTGATAAGGAGAACCAGGGCAGAGTGGTGTCCCAAAAAACCTAGAGAGAAGAGAGTGTCGAGGAGAAGAGGGTGATTAATGGTATATGTTAGGCTGCAGAGAGGTTACAAAGAATGAGGATTGAGAAAAGGCCGTTGGTCAGTGGGGTATAGAACTCTATCTTGCCCTACAAGAAAGTAAGAGGGAAGGGAATGGGGGACAGGGTGATAGAAGGGAGGGCAGATAGGGGAAAGGGGTAATCAGAATGCATGCCATCTTGGGGTGGTGGAGAGGGCAGATATGGGGAGAAAATTTGGAACTCAAAATCTTGTAGAAATGAAAGTTGAAAGCTAAAAATAAATAAATTAATTGTTAAAAAAGGGCCATTGAATTTGGCAGTGAAGAGGTCATCAGTGACTCTGGAAATCACTTAGTTACTTGGCTTCTATTTCCTCACCTTGAAAATCAAGTAATCGAACTGCATAATCTTTAAGATCGCTTTCGGGTCTAACATTCGTGGGATCATAGATTTAGAAGTGGAGGGGATGTTACACAACCATGAAGGATCACACAGCTATTAAGTGTTCAAACCAGATTGTTCTGATTCCAAGTCCAATGACCTCTCTACTGTACCATGCTGCTTCTAGTGATTCCATGTGATTTTTTTGCAGGGGGCGGGGGGGGAAGAAAAACAAGGACATGTTTTCTGAAAAGAAAGTTTTTTTTTTTTAATTTCTAGGAAGAAGAAATACAAACTCTTGGTCAAATTGAATTCTGTTTCACCAAAGACCTACATTTGAGAAATTGTACTGAGCCAGAGGTATACTCCCCCTTCCTGCAAGATGCTTTGTTGACTGATGAGACTTCCATGAGTCATGGGCTCTCTGTCTGTGAAGATGGCCCAGTTTTCTATCCCCCTTCAGAAAAGATGTACCGTTGATATCTGGATGATCAGAAATATTTTGTGTCAGATGGCCTGTGTTTGGGGAAGCAAGAAACTTTCATGAAACAGTTCAAATACATGTTTACTTTTTAAAATTTAATTTTGGTAGATATTTGCAATGTTTTATAAAAGTAGTAGAGAAGAAGGAGTACATCACAAATCTAAAAAGCTAGGGTTTTTTTGTATTTTTGTTTTTAAATAAAGTGTGCAGAGTTTGTTTTCTAAACAAGAAGAATGGTTAAGGAAACAAAAAGGTTTTATGTAAATCTTAGTAATTTGTTTTTAACATTTGCTGTATGATGACTTGTACAGTTCATAGGGAATTTGTGTTCCTCCCGTGGTGGATGGGGCCTTTGGATGTCTGGAGTCTCTTCCTGTCTGTGCATGATAGAAGGACCACAATGTAGGTACCCAGGCCAATTTCTCAGATAGAATGTTGGGGTACCAACCTTGTTCTATATGACTTGTGGTCAACATTTGTTGTTCCATGACTTACCCCAAGGAATAAATATTTCAATCTGTTCACTTTGCCTGTTTCTCTTGTCAAAGCAACCTGTATAACACATACTGTATTCTCACCAGTTCTCCTTGCTGGAGAAGAGAATACTGAGGTAACGGGTATTTCTTCTTCCTTTCTCTACTCAGAAGTAATATAGATGCCAAAAAACAAGCCTTTTTTGCCAGAAAAGAATAGAACATTTCATATTATTTTAGTTTGTGATTTTTTTTTAAAGGTTGTCTTGCTGGAAAAGTAAATAATTCAGTCTGGTCATTCATTAAGGTGACATTTCTCTCTCTGAAGGTAATTAGGGCACGATGGAGGACTTGGGCACATTGACAAGTAGGGTAAAATATTGTGTTCCAAAACGTGCCACTTCTATTATTTTGGATCCTCTATCCAGCAGGAATTATTATACATCATCTTTATTTGGTTTCACAATAACATAGTGTTCTTGTTAATGACCCCAAACACTCCGGGCTACAAATAGATAACTGTGGTGTGAGAACCTGTATCCACTCTGTGCTGATTTCATTTTTTAAAAATGGGGATTTCTAATGATCTGCGGAATCATCTGCTTTCCCATGCTTTATTAAAAGTATCATTTTACACTGGCATGTCCTTCCTCGTTTCTCTACCCTTATTAATCCTGTCCTGTTTAGAGAGGTTTTGTGATGTGAACCACTTCTTTGAACTAATCATGCAAAGGACTAAATTAGATTACTGTTAACAGGTTTTGTTTTGTATTTTTTAAAGCTTATTTCAGGATCCTAAAGGGGGTAATCTTGAGTTCTGGTTCTCAGCGTTTTATTTATGTTGCCTGTGAATTGGTAGATATTATTACCTATCCTCCCATGATGAATGGTGCCTTTGGATATCTGGAGTCTCTTCCTGCCTGTGCATGATAGAAGGACCATAATCTAGGTACCCCAGGCTAATTTCTCAGATAGAATGTTGGATTACCAACAGGTATTACCAACCAACAGGTATTAATATTCTATAGCCTTTAAAACTTGGCAGTCTGTACTTCATCAGAGCATATCTTATGTGTACTACTTTTCCCACGGAATGGATCATAATAAATTCAAGTTTAGGCTTTGTCCTGGCTCATTTTAGCAAGCACATGTCAAAGAGCAGGAGATAGAAAGTCAAAAATGATAGGAAGAAAGTTCCCTACCTTCAAGAAAGCTTTATTCTTTTGGTTGAAGGTTTAGACTGTCTAGTATCACCTTGTCCTATTTGTTTAAATTCATTGAACGGGTGGGATTTGTGTGAGCTCATCATCTTTCCATTTTTTATCTCTTTATTGAGAGTGTTAGCTAGTGGTTCTCTCTAACTAGAGAATACTCATAAATTCCAGCATCCTTCCAAGAAGTCTCAGTCAAAGAGACTCTGAACAAAAGAGAATTTTCATTTTGAACTTAAGTTTAATCCTGGAGCAGAGGAATCTTTGTTCTTTGCGAAACGATAGAGAAGAGAGCATTTCTGAATGTGAGCTTTCTCTGTAACTGCTTCACGCTCATTTTCAAGCAAGCGAAGCATTATTGTTCGTAATTAGTGCCATTTTGGAAGTTGGGTTTAAAGATGATAACGCCTGGCTTTTACACACAGTAAAGGATCAATAAGTGGATGATCATGAAAATTAGAATAGACCTTCCTTAGAGGCCATCTGGGCCAACTCATTTATCAAGTGAGGAAACTGAGGCTCAGAAAATTAAATGGCTTACCCCAGGTCACACAGATAGTAGCCAAGCTGGGATTTGAACCCAGGTTCTAAAATCCCAATTAAATACTTTTTGCCCTGCCTTATGGTACACCTAGTGAAGGAATGAAGGAAAGCCCCTCTATTATTCCACATCTTCAGAATTTAACTTTGCAGCGGCATATAGCAGAATGACTACCAGGTTAACATCAGTATTCTAAATTCTAGGCCTAGATGTGTGAGCTTGGGAAAATTGCCCTCCCTGGGCTTTAATTTTCTGATCTGTAAAATGAAGAAGTTGAGCTGAATTACAGGATCATAGATTTAGAGCTGGAAAGGATCTTAGAGATTGAGTCTGGCCTTTTCGTTATATATACGAGGAAAATAAGGACCCACAATGTAGTAAGGAGAACTGGAATTTAAACTCAGGCTCTCTGAGTCTAAATCTAGTGTATTTTTCCTGACAGTATTCCCTTCTGGTTTTCACATTCAGTGCTTTTGGCTAACATAAGGCAGACGGGTGGTGCAGCGGCTGGAGTGCCAACCCTGGCGTCAGGAAGACCTGAATTCAAATCCAGCCTTGGATGCTAGCTTCCTGACTCTGGGTAAGTCACTTGACCCCTGTTTGCCTCAGTTTCCTTATCTGCAAAATGGGGATAACAATAGTACCTACTGTTGCACCGGGTTGTTGCGAGGACTAATGAGATAATTATAAAGCACTTAGCAGAGTGCCTGGTGCATAGTATATGCATGTTAGCTAATACTGTTATTTTAGCAGTTTTTCAAAGATCCAGAAAGCTGTTACCCAGTAAATATTGACTTCTGCATTCGGGCTCTCTGAGTCTACTATATCCATTTCATTAGCCATACACATCTTTAGACATTTGTGGACAGTTCTAAATAATAATGATGAGGTTTAGAGTTGGTAGAGCTGGTTCAGGTGTGAAAGAATTCACTTAGGGGCAGCTAGGTGGCACAGTGAGTAGAGCATCGGCCTTGGAGTCAGGAGGACCTGAGTTCAAATTCGGCCACAGACACTTGGCACACTTACTAGCTGTGTGAGTTTGGGCAAGTCACTTAACCCCAATTGCCTTGCCTTCTCTCCTCCAAATAAAAAATGAATTCACTCAGACCTTCTCTGTAGCCACTGGGAGCTTTATTGATGCAAAAGCAGTAGGGGTTTCCTAGCAAGACAGCTAAGTGAGACCGGTATTTGGGGGAGTTATGCTTATATAAAGGTTTCAGAATGATGTTGTAGTTTTAGAGGTTTTCATGGGGGTTGGAGATTAGGGACAGGATGAGGAAGATGGATGACAGAATAGGAGACACGAGATAAGGGAGATGGGAAATTTTGTGACCCAGGGTGGGGAGAGACAAGGAATTTTATGTTCCAGGATATGGTATTTCAAAATAAGGGGAAGAGACCTTAGGACACTTTCAGGTTAGAGAATGAACTAGCTGCTTCACGAAGTACTGCAAAAGCAACTCCTTAACCCTTAGGGCACCATTTGTATCCTCATCAATAAAATCTACCTTTTATGTAGTGCTTTAATGTTTGCAGAATGTTTTATATGTATAATCTCGTTTTATTTCCATAATCTTAGGAAGTATAATTATCCCCATTTTACAGATGAGAAAACTGAGAGAAGTTAAGAGCCTCACCCAGAGTCATACAGCTAGTATTTGAACTTGGGTCTTCTGGACTCTCAAATCTATCAGTTATCCATTATACCACCTAGCTGCCTCATGTAAAAGTGGAAGGGGAGCTATAGTTCACTAACGGAAAAGTTAGTAAAGCTTTAGCTCCAAGTTCCAGAGGAGGAATCTCATTCCCATCATCTTCGTTGTTTATTAACCTTACCTACATTAGTTCCTTCCTTCCTCCTTTCCTCCCTTCCTCCCTTCTTTCCTCAGCTATTACCCTGCCTGTTTGTTTCACAGTATTCTCCCATTGTCTGCCAACTCAGTGTACTGGTTCATTCTGCAGCACAGATGATTTATATTTATGTTTTGGGGAAGGTTGAAAATGCAGATCAGTTTTCTTTTTCAAGAGACTGCCTTTATGGATCTCAGTAATTGTTTCTGCAGAGCTGGAGGTGGAACTCTGTGTCCCCTGAGTAGAGCCTTTCTCAGTAAGGCGCTGATATCTCCTGGAGCTGTTTAAAAGTGGGAATGATTATCATTTCATTCTAATTGCTCTGCAAATAAATGATGCCCTAGACTAGAATCTTATCTCCATTATCTTAGGGAGAGTGTAGCAATTTACAGAAACTAGATTCCCATTTATCCTATAGCTGAGATACCTAGGTAGTTAAGGAAAACAGAATCTGGTTTGGCATCTTTGTATAAACTCTAGTGGTTTAAGGATAAAAAATTAGAATAACCTTGCTTATATAATCTTCAAAAACACATCAGATGGTGCATGCCTTTTGATCCAGCAATACCACTGCTAGGTCTGTATCCTAAAGACATCCAAAAAAAAGGGAAAAGCACCTATGTGTACAAAAATATTTGTAGCAGCTCTTTACGTGGTGGCTAAGAATTGGAAATTGAAGGGATGTCCATCAATTGGGGAATGGCTAAACAAGCTGTGGTATGTGATTGTAATGGAATATTATTGTGCTATAAGAAATGGCAAGCAGGATGATTTCAGAAAAACCTGGGAAGACTTACATGAACTGATGCATAGTGAAGTAACCAGAACCAGGAGAATGTTGTACATAGTAACAGCAATATTATTCGATGAAGAACTGTGAGTGACTTAGCTATTCTCAGCAATACAGTGATCCAAGCCAATCCCAAAAGTCTAATGATGAAGCATACTATGTGCCACCAGAGAAAGAACTTACATTGTTCGAATATAGACTGAAGCATGCTATTTTCACATTCTTTCATTTTTTGTTTTAAGTCTTACAAAATAACTAATATGGAAATATTATTCATAATTGCACATGCATAACTTATATCTGATTGCTTACCATCTCAGGGAGGGGAAGGAAGGATAGAATTTGGAACTCAAAGTTTTAAATAAAATTTTTTTTTAAAAGAAGCCTCAGATGCTCATAGAGCTCTCACTAGGTGCAAAACACTGTCTTGGGTGTCTTGGAAGAAATTTTTTAAAAGTATAGGACATGTCTTCTACCCTCAGTGAACCAAAAACCTAGTTCAGAAGATTGATCGCTTTAACTCAACAAGCATTTATTAAACATTGGCTGCATTCCAGGCAGAACCATATGTAACAGGTAATATTACACAAATAGTAGATAAGTGAGTCCCAAGTCACAGCCTCAGACACATGTTGGTTGTGTGACCCTGGGCAAGTCACTTAACTTTTCAGTGTCCTAAGGAAGGCTTAGTCTAAGACTGTTCATTTCAGAGCAGGACCCAATCTGCACTGATAGAGGGAGTTTTGTCATCCGCAATTCTCTAAAAAAAATGAAATCACAAGTTCACTCAAAGGAAATTTAAAAAGTTCCGGGCACAGTGTTGAATTGTGGGAACTATCAAGTCAAAAATGAAAGTAAAATAGCTTATGTCTTTCTGAGGGAAAACAATGTGGATGTAGGTAAATAAGTACAAAATATGTTCAATATAAATACAAAATTATGGAGTGGGAGCAGTATTTATAATTGTGGAGGAGCAGGACAGACCATTTTTTTCAGAGGTGGCATTTGGGCTGAAAGTTGCAAAAAGTTGGAGATTTCTTTTTAAAAAAATTTAATAGTATTTTATTTTTTCCAATTACATCTAAAGACAATTTTCAACATTCATATTTTGGAAAGATATTTGAGTTCCAGATATTTTTCCCCTCTCTCTCCTCCCCCCCCTTCAAGACAGCAAATAATCTGAAATAGGTTATATATGTGCAATCAGGTAAGACATTTCCACATTAGTCATGTTGTGAAAGAAGAAACAGAACAACAGGAAAAAAAAACCACAGGGGAGAAAAACAAAAAAAGTGAAAATAGTATGCTTTGTTCTGCATTCCATCGGTTATTTCTCTGGATGTGGATAGCATTTTCCATAATGAGTCTTTTGAAATTGTCTTGAATCATTGTATTGCTGAGAAGAGCTAAGTCAATCATAGTTGGTCATCACACAATGTTACTTTTGCTGCGTACAATGTTCTCCTGGTTCTGTTCACTTCTCTAAGCATCAGTCCGTGTAAGTCTTCCCAGGTTTTTTTTTGAAAACCACCTGCTCATCATTTCTTATAGCACAATAGTATTCCATTATATTCATATACCAAACTTGTTCAGCCATTCCGTCCTTGGTGGGCATCCCTTCAATTTCCAATTCTTTGCCACCACAAAAGGAGAAAAGCTGGAGATTTCTAAGTGGTGAGGTGACCAGGGAGAGCATCCTAGCCCTGGAGTGCAAAGGAAGGAGAGCAAGGGCTGAAATACTGAGTCACTTTGACTGGAATGTAGAGTGCTGGATGTGTTGTAGAGGTTGAAATGCCAAGACTTGGCAACTGACTGGGATGGGCAGGAGGGAATGAGGGAGAGAAAAGAGTTGAGAATGACCCCCAAGATTGTAAAACTAGGTAAGTAGAAGGATTATATGAAGTTTAGGAAGAGGGATGAATTTAGGGAAGGGATTTCTTAACTTTTTTGGTGTCATGGATCCCTTTGGCAGTCTGGAGAAGCCTATGGACCTCTACTCAAAATAATGTTTTTAAATGCATGCAATAAAATATGTAAAGTTGCAAAGGAAACCCATTATATTAAAATATGATTATCTACTACAACCGTGTATTTATAGCTATAGATATATCTATGTATGCCTATTATCTATCCACCAAGTTCACAGACCCTAGTTTAAGGACTCCTGGTATAGGAAAAAGATGAGTACTGAAAGCAGTAAAATACTAATTCAGGGCAAAAATATGAATAATCATTCAAAAGGAGCACATGATTAATAACCAAATGATGGTTTAGGAAAAGCAAAAACTATTAACAATCTCTAGGAATTCAGAGAACTTAGTCATTTTGCCCCACCTCCCAATTTTTTTTAGTAGCTAGTGGCCAGTCTGCTAAAGTTACATGGCCAATATGCAGTAGGACATGGATTCAAAACCCGTACTCTCCACTACTGCTAAGGCGTTCCTTATTAAAATCTATCTTCTCTTACAGTAATGAAACAGGTGGGATTTTGGTCAGTTACTGTAAAATGGGTAGGGCTGTAATATGGGGAAATACTCCAGAGGAGCTGGATTCATATTCAGGTTGTGACGTTTATTACCTGTGTAACCTTGAGCAAATCTTAACCTATTTACAACTCAGATTTTTCATCCCTTAAAAAAAAGTGTTTGGACTGATTGACCTCCAAGGTCTCTTCTAGTTGTAAATCTGTGATTCTATAATTAAAGCAAAGAGAACAGATATTGGGAAATAGAAACCCAAGCCTATAAAGCAATTTGGCTAGAACAGACAAGGCTCTCAAGAATAAGCAGTTTTTACATTTTGCATTTTTGTTTCATGTGTTGCCGTGGCCGAAAGACATCATCACTGAGTTGAGTGCCCAGGCTGTTGATGACTTATTTACCTCTAAATACTTAGCTAGGTTGGTACTTGGAAAAGTGACGTGGTCTGTTCCCATGGCCATACTTACATATTCTGGTAAAAGCTAGAAAGCAATTCTTCAGCCCCTTCCACCTACACTCTTTCATTAAGTAAAGGAAGTAATAAGTACTGTTAGTTGTTCCACTGCCTAATGTGGATTATCAAAGAACAACGTAATTGAGACTACTAATCCACTGTGTTTAGTGTAAGCCCACAGAAAAGAGGAATATCTCTTAATATTTGCTTCCATTTTGTGAAATGGTTGGGAAAAGGATTTAATCCAGGGCCCCGTGAGTATTTGAGCACTGCATTGTAAATAAATGCTTGAAATTCAATTATAATAGTTTTATTCCTTACTGAAGCCTGATGAAAAACACGAACATGAAAGCAAGGAAGCCATTTTCTTCATGAGTAATTGCCAGCTCACAAATTGAAATTAGTGAAATATTATCCCAGTCAGTGCTTCAAAAGAACTGTAATTCCATTCTATGCCTTAATAGATACTCTTCATGAGCTGATGTGGTCAAAAAATCATAACTTCATAGACAACCTTCTTGGGATGGGCCTCTCGAAAGCTGGTGAGACTGGTCCTTATTTGGTAGATGTCTCTGGAACTATACTGGAAGATTTTCCAGCTAGTTGGAACCTCTCAGATCTTGTGATCCTCAAATATAGCCTTCTAGAGCCCAGGGTCACCATAATTGACATAATGAGGTATCAGAATAGGATTTCACTTACACTAAGGTAATATAATAAATTACTTGGCAATGCTAGTGGAATAAACTACATTTTCCATAGAAGAGAATGTATCTAGGATTTTTTAAAATATAAGCAAATTGTTCTTTGACTAGCAATGATAAATACTATAATTTCATGTAATTTTTTGACAGTCATTCTCTCTGAGTGACTGTAATGAGTCTCCCATTTATCTTATAGACAAAGTAAAAATTACTATATCGTGTTCAAAAGATATTAGGTTATTAGCATGTTAAGATGTATGAAGGAGAGATCTGTTAAGTGCCTTATTGACTTTAAGCTGAAATGTCTTTAATACTTCAGACTTATGAAGTATTAATAATACTCTTTGACACCTTTTGTTCAAGGATCGAGCTTCACAGCATAACTTTTGTCCATTCATCCTGAGATGCTGAGGGAGGAAAGAGTGGAAGACCTCTTTTTTTTGTCAACAAATTTAGGAAAGACATTCAGGGATGGTTTAATTACTGTACATAAATGCCAATTGTCAAGCAAGTCAATGTCTAACTGATACCAAGTACCTACATAACAAATTGGAAAATTCTATCAACCACGCTGCTGTTTCTAAGTATCCAGAAGCTTGGCATTGTGTAAACTAATTACCTAGGATATCTGACTTTTTCAGTTTTCATCTGGATTTTTTAGCATCAATAGGCACAGAGTCTCTTGGATGACATGCCAGTAAGCTACTTACCAGACAGGTCCTAACATCTCTCATAAACAGAAGCTTTCTGGGAATTCATAGACAAAAGTTACGTTGTCTTTTTGATGTAGGTGGTTGACTGGGTGGAACCACCATACTTGGAACCACCATATGTTGTTGGTATATTGAAGGTAGCACAGTAGGAGAATTCATTGTTTGCCTGTCTTCAAAGACAAGCTTAGTGGCACAATAGATAGAATTAGAGGCTTGGTTTCAGGAAGACCAGAGTTCGAATCCAACTTCAGATTGTGTGACCCTGGGCAAGTCACTTAACCTCTGCCTCAGTTCCCTCAACTGTAAAATGGAGTTGATAATAGCATCCAATCCTTAGGGTTGTTGGGAGGATCCAATGAGATATTTGTAAAGTGCCTGGCACATAGTTAATGCTTAGTAAATGCTCATTTCATTTTGTCCTTTAACACACGTCTACTTTCATTCCCATGTAAAAAGAGTGGATACCAATGTATGCATATGTGTCCAAACCTGTGACTTCATTGGTAAAGGGAATTCTGGGTGAGGAACCTTTTCTACCAGTGGAGATAAACAGTTGTTCTGCAATTTATAGTCAATTAAAGCTTCCTGGGACAGCTAGATGGCACAGTGGATGGGAGGGCTGGTCCTGGAGTCAGAGAAACTCATCTTCCTGAGTTAAAATCTGGCCTCAGATACTAGTTGTGTGACTCTGGGCAAGTCACTTAACCCTGTTTGCCTCAGTTTCTTCATCTGCAAAATAAGCTGGAGAAGAAAATGGCAAGCCACTCCAGTATCTTTGCCAAGAAAACCCCAAATAGGGTCATGAAGTCAGACAGGACATGAGTAAAATGACTAGACAACAACAAAAATGTTACCTGGTGCATGAAGAGTTTAAGTGATTTGCCCAGGACCATGCAACTGACAGGATTCGAACTCAGAACTTCTGTCCTCTAAGGTCAGGTCTCTATTCACTATGCTCTCTTGCCTCTCCACCCATGAGTTGTTACCATAGTACTAAGTGCTCTCCAGCCTCACTCTCCCTGAGAGAGGCAAGAACTCCCTCAGTAGTAACCTTGAGGGGCTGGGGGAGCCGCTGTCTAATGCTGTCATCTCAAGTCCCAATTCTGGATCTGTTCCCCTCTCTCACACACACAGAAAGATGCTGTCAACCTCCAGTGACTAGGACCCCAGTTCCTTTTAACATTAGCTTTTGTAAAGTGATATTTACTTTGAAGTTAAAGCAAGAACAAATATAAATATTTCCTTTCCCACCACCCTCAAACACTTCACCATACAATCTTGGTTTCCTGGGAGAATGAACTCAGAATTAACATAATTTCTACATAGCATTGGTCCCACAAATTCATGTCTAAAGTTGTCATCACCATTGGATGAGTCCTTTTCTCTGTGATTGCTGGCCTCGGTCCTGAAGGTTGCTTCTTGCTCCAGTGCCTCCACGAGGCATTGATATTGGGCAACCTGAAAAACCTATCACCGACTCAACTCTCAGATTACTAAACCTCGAGTGTCTTCATGTCTTGACTTTTCAAAATTAACAAGATCATAACCTCTAGATTAATCCCCTTCACTTAAAATAAAAAAGCAAATGATGAGGCAAAAACCTGATGGCCGTTTTCACAAGCCACATGTCAGTGTCAGATGGAGAGGTACCAATACCTCTAAGTATCTCGAGACCATCATTCATATCATTCATTCTCTCTGTCTCTGTCTCTGTCTCTGTCTCTCTCTCTCTCTGTCTTTCTGTCTCTGTCTCTGTCTCTCTGTCTCTCTCCATGATGTCATCCAAGAAAAAGTCACAAGAAGAAAGGAGGTCAAACCAAGAGAGAAAAAGCCAGTGCTCTGTTCAGTTAGGGTATTTTGAACACACACCAATGGAGCCAAAGGGGTTCCTTTCTGTTAGGAGATAGAAACCAATTACAGAATGTCTACCTAATCTCCAAGTTGTAAGTTCACACCTCATTGGCAAGCTCATATCTTCGATAGGACTGCCTCTTGTTTGTGTCTTCTGTATTTTGATACAGGGCTTCGTAAAATCTTAAAAGGTAGCTGGCATCTTCCCCTCTTGCTGGGCATCTTAGAGTGGGCTGTTGAGAGATTGGATGAGAGGGAAAGAGCTGCTCACAGGGAGAGAAACCACTAGAATAAAAGAGCCTGTTAGGCTGTTCTCAGTGGAGGTAAAATGCAAAATACCTAATGAGCAGTCCTGCTACAAAGCCTGAATGCTAGTCTCCCAATTATAATCATACTTTGATAATTTACTGCTTAGCATTCCCTTTCCTTGTGTGTGAGTATAAAGCTACCTTTTCCATACCTGATTTTTGCTTGTATTCTGGGTAGCCTTTTTACTTTTCCCTCCTACTCCCTGCTGAAAAGGACCCCTTAGACTAAAACCAAAAATAAAACCATTCCTTGGAATCAGAGCTGGGATGGAATTGAAAAACTGGGAGCCTGGTTCCCCTAGTGAGGAGATAGGCAACCCCAGAAAATCTCTGAAGGCGGGTAAAGGATTAATTGAAGATCACCAGAATCCTTAGCCTTCTTTAAAGCTCAGCTCGTGTCACTTCCTATAGGAAACCTGTCTTTATTCACTTAATTGCTAGTGCCACCCTCCCCAAATTATTTTGTATAGTATACTCATTGTGTCTCCTAATAGAACATAAACTCTTTGAGGGCAGACATATAACCCTTGGACATGTAACACATGATAGGTCCTTTAAAAACTCTTGTGGAATAAATGAATGCATGAGCCTCAGTTTCCTCATCTGTAAAATGATTATCATAATATGCATATTGCCTCACAAGGCTGTTATACGCAGAGTACTTCGTAAACCTTAAAGTATTATGTAAGTGTAAGTTATTGAAGTGCTTTGCACTTTAGGTTTCAGGTCTATCAGGAGTTAAGAGCAAAGTACTTTGTAAACCTTAAAGTATTATGTAAATGTAAGCCATTATTACTAAACTGGTTCATGGAAGATGTAAAGCGAATGGCATTAAAATGAAATAGAGGAAGAATGAAATATGTTTTATGAGAAGGGTGTTTTGCAATCTAAAAGGTTCTTCCTTGATGTTAATTGATCACTTCCCATATCCCAGTTAAGGGATGCTAGGTAGTTAAGTGGCAAGGGTATCTTTTGATGGCACAGATTTAAGAAAACCATGGCAAAGGTTTCTGTGCATGGGTCAAAGAGAGAGAGAAAGAGAAACAGACAGAGACACTCAGACAGGCTTCCCTCTTCTTTCTGTAAAATCCAAACTGCCTCTAGGCTCTCTAGCATCACTGAACACTTTCTACACGTCTCTAATGTGCTAGCTGGTAAAGGCTGCATTTTCACTAAGTTGCATTCTCCTCTTTCCTCTGCTTCTTTAGAATAACAGCTCTGTTTGTCTTTTTCCTATAATTTCTTGATGCTGTGATAACACTTGTTAAAAATACTTCATTTTCCCACATACCCTGCTTTTTATGCCTCACGGGTGCAAAGGGGAGCAGGGCATTTTCATTAACTGTGTCTGCTTCTCACAGGAGGGAAAATGTCCTCTAGCAGCCTCAGCGTTGCAGATCCCTGCAGGAAGCTGGAGATTCAGCTGAGCAAAGCAGAGAGCAAGTCACACAGATGAAAAGGAGCAGAATTTGTTTCCAGGGAAAGGTGAATGAAGAATGGTGTTCTCTTTTGAAGAAGCGAGCTCAAAAAATACCCTTGTGTCACTAGGTCAAAAAAAATCGAATTAGGGTAATTATATTAGAGTTTATAAAGTACTTGGAGGATGGAGAAGCTCATAAATGTATGTGCATATTTCTTTTTTTTTTTTTTTACTTTTGTGAGGAGGGAAGGCAGGACAATTGGGGTTAAATGACTTGCCCAAGGTCACACAGCTAGTAATTGTGTCAAGTGTATGAGGCCACATTTGAACTCAGGTCTTCCTGACTCCAGGGCCAGTGCTCTACTCACTGGTGCCACCTAGCTGTCCCTATGTGCATATTTATGACCTAAATGAAGTTGTCTTTTTGCAAACATTATTATGGAGAACCCCAGCTCTGCTTTGACATGTTCTAGCTGCTATCTTAGAAGGGCTTGTCACCAGTTCCTCTTTGTCTTGGGTCCCCAGCCAACATGTTCCCTGGAAACATCAGATGTCAGAGAGATGATATCTAGGTCTCTACAGATGTGAGCACTCACGTAGAAGCAGTCAAGCTAACAATATATTTGTGTAGGGGATTAGTGAGGAACCAGGATAGAAGGATAGACTGGGGCCAACTTGTTGAGGACCTTAAATGCTCTTCTAAGAGGTCTGGATTTGGTAATCACTGAAGAGCCACTAAGTGCCTTTGAGCAGGGGAGTGACACGAAAGCAATGTTCTAGGAAAATTCCAATGGTGGCATTGTGCAAGATGCGTGAGAAAAGGTAGAAACCAGGAGCAGGATCACCATTTATTTAGGAATGTAGTATAGTAATCCAGGCTTGAGATAGTAGGGGACTTAACTAGGGTAGTAAAACTGGAACACAGAGGAAGGGACTGATGTGAGGCCCTGCCTGTATATCAGTCAATAAACATTTATTAGCCATCTAATATGTTCCAGGCACCGTGCCAAGTACTGGGGATACAAATAGAAATATAAGCAAATATAGGCCCTGCCCTCAAGGAGCAATGGGGGAACACAGCACACAAAAGGAAGCTGAAAATGGGATGGGGAAGGAAGAAGGTACCTGCTGTGGACCATGATGGACAGTTCCAAAGAAGTCCAAAAGAAAGTGAAGCTGGTGGGAAATGTGGAGAAAAACTGTATTGAGCCCCCTTATTAAAAAGAGGCCCCAGAGCCCATGGCCCTGCCCTCCAGTCAGAGGGTCTAATAGGAGGGACAGAGGGTACTGAGGAGATATGAGTACCAGACAGATTCAATCTTGCAAGACAATGAGATTTCCCAATGATGCATTTCCTGGGGAAGGAAGGTATCATGGAGAGGACCAAATAAGTCCAAAAGAAGGTAATGGGAAATGTGAGGGCAAATTGAGAGGACTTTGACTGAATATAGGAGGAGTCTGGGTAACTGATGATACCTTTAATACATTGTTTCTTAACCTTTTTTAAATGTATGTCATGGCCCCCTTTTGCCGGCTGAAGAAACCTTTAAGTGTATAAAATAAAATGCATAGGATTACATAAGATGCCAAAGATTAGTGAAAATAAAGATATAATTTTTTCCATTCAAGTTCCTAGAGCCCTTGAAGTCTTATCTACGAATCTATTGGGGGTGGACTGTGGTGCCCAGGTTTTTAATTTTTTTCAATGAATAAAAATCTGATTTTTTTCTCCATTCTACCTCTCCTCTCTGCCACTGAGAAAGAAAGAAAAATAAAGTCCTTGTAATAAATGTCTACAGTCAAGGAAAACATTTTTCCTTATGAGTTATGTAAAAAAAAAAACTATGTCTCAATCTGCATCCTGGGTGTTTCATCATGAGACCTCTGGAATCATGGACTGTAAGAACCCCTGCTATAAAAGAAAAGTGAGGAAGAAGATTTGGAATGAAGTTAAAGAGGAGAAATTTGGATTTATAATTGTTGAACAAGGTCACATCTAGCTCACAATGTCCCCTACCCAGTTGGATATGTAGAACTAAACCTGGGGTGGGGGGACGGTCGGAGTAACCAGCTTTTCCAAACAGGTGTTTTGGTTGTTTTTTTTTTTTTGCTATAAATCTTAAAAGAATAAAATTAAAAAGTCTTGGAGAGAGAAAAAACTATGGATTATGCTTTCATAATATGAGATTGAGTTTCTTTCTGTACAGGACCTGAAATGCTGTTATTATTTCCAATGAGCATTTAAGATTTTTCAGTGAACACCAAGAGAGCCCAGTCCCCATAACAACAGTGCTACACACACTGGTCTGTAGCCAGCCTACTTGTCCTCCACTCGGTATCACACATTACATTTAACATTTATTTCTTTCCTTCTGGGAAAAAGCAAAACCAGCCAACAAACAAAACATGTCTCCTTCTACCTGCTTTCTATCTCTCCTTCAGCCCCTGGCCAAAGGGAAAATCTGCTCTTTATCTATTTCTAGTAGACTATATGAGCTTTAGAAGGGAACTTCCTTGTGTTTATATAAAAGCGCCTGAAAATTCCACAAGAACATACCCTCTGGCTTCTTTCTGACCCTGTACTATGCCTTTCCCCGCCCTGGATTTTATCCTGGGTGTTATGCCACAGTAGTGGTGTGTGTGTGTGTGTGTGTGTGTTTGTGATGTTGATGATGGTGATGATGATGATGATGATGACTCTAGACTTGCCCCATTACCTTTCTTCTCGATCCCTTTCCCATAAAAACTCAGGACAGCTGCAAGGCTGTTGCAGTTTTCCTACCTGCCCTCACTTCCCTCTTCACTTCAGGAGAGAGTAGAATGATGAATAACAGCAAGTTGGAGCTTAATATTGTTTCTCTTTACTTAAAACAGGGAGGAACGGTGAAATGAGGGCTTACTTAGGGGATCAGAAAACATGGGTTCTAGTCCTCAACTGACCCCTTAATAGCTGTGTGACCTTCAGCCACTCAACAACCTCTTTGATTCTGTTTTCTTACTTATAAAACAGGGATGATAATGCTGACCTAACAGTGTCAGTGGTGAGAATCAAAGGTGACAGTGTTTGCGAAAGGATTTTGAAAATTATAAAGGATTATACAAAAGTAAGACATTTTAATTATGACCATCTGGGTCACTAAGTGACTATGATACAGAAGTTAATCAATCATGCCAGAAGATTAAAAAAAATATGGACCTATGATTTCATAAATGTGGGGGACTCTGAATTTGGAAACTCTCTATAATGGAGATTGACATATCTTCTATAACTTAGAATAGGAGTTCTTTTTTAAAAAATTATTTTTAGTTTGCAACATTCAGTTCCATAAGATTTTGAGTTTTATATTTTCTCCCCTTTCCTCTCCTCCCCCCTCCCCAAGATGGCATGCAATCTTATGTAGGCCCTACATATACATTCATATTAAACATTTTGATAATAGTCATGATGTAATGAAGAATTAGAACCAACGGCATGAACCATGAAAAAGAAGAAACAAAACAGCAAAAAAACAGAGCAAATAGTATGCTTCCATCTGCATTCAGACTCTGTAAGTCTTTCTCTGGATGTGGATAGCATTTTCCATCATGAGTCTTTTGGAATTGTCAGATCCTTGCATTGCTGAGAAGAGCCAAGTCTATCAAAGTTACTCATCATACAATGTGGCTGTTACTGTGTACAATGTTCTCCTGGTTCTCTGTTCACTTCAGTCAGAATCGGCTCATATAAGTCTTTCCAGGTTTTTCTGAAGTCCACCCGCTCATCATTTCTCATAACACAGTAGTTTTCCATTACATTCATAGACCACACTTATTCAGCCATTTCCCTGCTGATGGGCATTCCCTCAATTTCCAATCCTTGGCTACCACCAAAAGAGCTGCTCTAAATATTTTTGTACATGTGGGTCCTTTTCCCATTTTTATGATCTCTTTGGGATACAGCCCTAGAAGTGGTATTGATGGGTCAAAGGGAATGCACAGTTTTATAGCCCTTTGGGCATAGTTCCAAATTGCTCTCCAGAATAGTTCCATCACAGTTTACAACTCTGCCAACAATGCATCAGTGTTCCAATTTTCCCATATCTTCTCCAACATTTATCGTTTTCCTGTTTTGCCATGTTAGCCATTCTGATAGGTGTTATGTGGTACCTCAGAGTTGTTTTGATTTGGATTTCTCTCATCAATATCGATTTAGAACATTTTTTCATATGACTATAGATAGCTTTAATTTCTTCATCTGAAAACTGCCTAGAACAGGAGTTCTTAACCTAAAAGCCACAAATTTTTTAAAGAAAAAGCTGATTGGCTGTTGTCCTTTGTTCTCGAAGAAGACCAAAATGACTTCACTATGCCAGAGTCATGTCACAATATGTCCCACTGTGGCTGATTAGACCAATAAGAGCTCAGAATGCTCTACCACAGGTCAGGCACAAATAGGCCATGCGAACATTTGGGGTGGATTCTCTAAATTTGCACATCTCGTGTTTCTTTTGAGCTACTTCAATTCTTTTTTGCTCAAAGACCACAGCACCTTCCCTGATGAGGGCACACCATGCTGGGCGGTCTTGTCATGTCACACAATCAGTTCCAAAGTTTTTAAGAGAGACTTTGAGAATGTCCTTGTATCACTTTTGACCACCATGTGAATGCTTGCCCTGTGTGAGTTCTCCATAATAGAGTCTTTTAGGCTAGTGTTACATTTTGCATTCGAGCAATGTGGCCAGCCCATTGGAGCTGCACTCTCTACAGTAGAGTTTGAATACTCGGCAGTTTCAAGCAAGGACCTCAGTGTCTGGTACCTTATCCTGCCAGGTGATCTTTAGAATCTTCCTAAGACAATTCAAATGGAAGCGATTTGTTTCCTGGCATGCTGATGGTATTCATATGTCCAGGTTTCACAGGCACACGACAAGAATACTTGCATGTATTTGTATATATATATAAACATGCATATATACATACATACATATATATATATACATATTTGTGTCTAATGGTAGCCATGGGGGGGAGAAGGAAAAGGGAAAAAAATTTACATGAGAACTTTATTATATTTTTTAAAGGAATAGCAAGTTGTACATAATAGATTTGCAATTTCATGGGCAATCATCTTTTTTCTATTCTATGTTATAGAAATGCTTGTTTATTATTATTATTGTTATTCCATAAATTAAAAATAAATGTGAAAAAATATTGTGATAACTGCATTTCAATATAATTGGTTTCTGTTGTATCAGTGAGCATTTATTAAGTACCCACTATGTACCAGGCACTGTGCTAAGTGCTGGGGATAAAAAGAAAGGTAAAAGGCAGTCCCTGCTCTCAAGGAGCTCATAAATATGGGAGAGACAACATGTAAACAGTTATGTACAATCAAGTTATACACAGAATAAATTGGAAATAATAGAAGGGAGGACACTAGAATTAAAGGAGAAAATATATATTTTATGTCTTTATAAACATCATTCTGAGAAGGGGTACATAGGTTTCACCAGACTGCCACAGAGGTCCATGACACAATAATTTTAAAGAAGCCCTGTCTTAAAATCTTGGGGAGTTGCCAGGGGTACTGACAGACCAATAGACTTCCTGAGAATCACACAGCCAGTATATATCAGTGTGAGATTTGAACCCATGCCCTTGACTCTAAGGCCAGCCTTCTCTCTGTTACACTGTGCTGCTGCTCTATAACACATGTCAGAATGCATATGCATACTATATTAGACTTTTGCAAAAGTATAGACTGTAGCACTCTGACTCCATATTTTGATTATTCCATCAATTTTCTAATGTGACCTTCCTGACTCTCCATCCAGAACTCTGCTTATGCAGCTGTATGAGCCTGTCATTCAGATGACTCACCCTGAACAAGATACATTGACGAGTGTGCAGGATTCTTGGGCATCCCTACCCAGGAACCCGCCAGCTGATGTCCATTAAGTAGACATCCCTCCGATAGCTGGGAAAAGACTGCATGACCAAGGCACACGTTGGTCTCCCCTCCCCTTTGAGTTTCCTCCTGTCATAGATCCTTGTTTTGAATTTACCCAGCCTTTTTCCACTCCTGCACACCATAATAGAATGTGTCATTCTGAGACAATTTCATCTCTGCTCCAGAACGATGTAAAGGAGCTGTCAGACAAGGATGTTCACGCTGTTGCATGTTTGTCTCGCTCTGACTCGGCTGTCTTTCTTCTTTTCCGTGGCTGCCTGTGCCTGGTGGTAGGCTAGCCCCTCTGTTCCTGGCATACTTTTATCTGATTACACAGGCAGTGTCAGTTACTATTATCTCAGCCTAAGATATTTCAAAGGATGTACATATGCTGATTAAGAAAGTTGGCAACTGGCACCATAGGCTTGGCATTTGGAGCTCGGTGCTTTTCTGGAAGCCCCACTATGCCCTTGTCTACATGAGAGATCATGGAGACATGGCCTGGTCTCAAAGGGTCACAACCTCCCAGTGCTCAGTGGCGAAGAGTTTTAGCTTTGGTGCAAGAGAACCTGGTTTGAATCCTCTTTCTGTTCCTTGATACCTGTGTGATTCTGAGTTTAAAAAGCCTGAATTTTGTTGAAAGTTTAAAATTTCTAAAATTGTAGAAAAAAAAGATATGAAATTATTACAGTTATCATCCTAGAACTGAGAAGGTCATTCACTTAACATCTTTTGGGCCTCAGTTCCTTATCTGCTAAATAAGGAGGTTGGTCTACGTGGCCACTGAGGTCCCTTTCAGTCCCCAGGCTATGAATGAATACAAAGACAGTGACTTTACTAGGAAAAGACCTGAAGTAATGCAGTCCTAAACCTGGCCTTAATACAGCACCCCCTCCGCCAGACACCGGCCTTACTTCCAGCCCAGTCCCCAGCCACTATTTAGGAGCCCCTGTGGATTCTCCACAGCTGCCGCCGAAGCAGCGGTCTTGCTGGGTTGGCTCTATTACGGTGGCTAGATGGCTGAGCGGATAGAGTGCTGGGCCTGAAGTCAGGAAGAGTCACTCACTGAGCTCAAATCTGGCCTCAAACACCTATTTACTCTGTGACCCTGGCTGGAGAAGGAAATGGCAAACCACTCCAGCGTCTTTGCCAAGAAATACCCAAATGGGGTCACACAGAGTCAGACATGATTAAACATCAAAAGCAAGGCGCTTAGAGGGGAGGACAAAAGTTAGCATGTACCAGATGAATCCTACCACTGCAATGTTATTGACCACCACCTCTCTTCAGACTCCAATCAAGGTAGTCTAGGACCTTGAGCCCAGGAGACTTGGGAATAGCAGTGGCCCTCCCTCACCTAGGAGAGAGGGAGGGTGGGAGGAAGAGAGAGGGAGAGAGGGAGAGAAGGAGAGAGAGAGAGAGAGAGAGAGAGAGAGAGAGAGAGAGAGAGAGAGAGAGAGAGAGAGAGAGAGAGAATGTTTCTTGAATACTTTAAAAATCTATGATTTTATAGTTACAGGTATTCCTTTCGCTGACATAAACTTGCTATGCCTTAGACATTCTTCATGAATTGTTGTGGTGAAAAAAAGCATCACTGGATAGCCATCCTTCTGGTGATGCGTCTCTCGTCATTTAGCTAGGCTGATCTTTGGATGAAAGCTACATGGGCTTGTTTGGGTAAGATCTGATAGTATTTGTATTTCAACGATATAACCTTTGTGGGGTGTTCTCCATGCTCTGACGAGACATCAGAATAGGACTATGGGAGAGGACAGTAAGTGTTACCAAGAGTATTCTATAAGCCAGGAAACAAAGGCAGACTTTTTTTTTAAACAAAAGTATTCTTCTATTGATTCTATATGATTGAAGTTCATGGAATATCACAGTCATTAAAGAAATATAATTGAGGATCAGGAAAAGGGCAAAGGAGATGCACATGGTGTGCACAATCAGGCCGTGCTATGGTACAAATAAAGAATTACATAAGCAGTAGCAGAAAGGATGTCATCGGAGAGATGTGTGCCCAGAATAAATGAGTGGTCAAATAGGTAGGGAGAATGAAGGATAACCTGTGGATAACTCACAAGCTCCATTGGTATTCATGTGATGTCAAAAGATATAGGTAGGGATCCTTAATTTGGGGTCCACAGACTCCCCCCAGCCCAAGATATTCTTAGATTTCAAAGGGTCTGCCAACTTTCATAAAAAAATTGTTAACTTCTTTTTAATATAATTTCCTTTGTAATCTCATGCATTTTATTCCGTGTGATTAAGGCAAAGAAGCAAAAGAATGCATTAGGTATTTACTGTGTGCCAGGCACTATGCTAAATGCTGGTGAAACAAATACAGATAAAAAAGCCAGTTTCTGCCCTCGATGAATTTACATTCTAATGAGGGAAAACAATACACAAAAGGGAGCTGAAAAGGAGAGGGCTGATGAAGATGCCCAAATAAGAGGCAGAGCAGGATAGGGATGAAAGCAGGTTGTCCTGGACCCCGTCACAGCGGAGGGATATACTAAAGCTATAGCAGACATTGCAGGGAGACGAGACCTCAGGTGCGGAGGCGAGTTCCAGGTTGAGACAACAGCTGATTCACGGGGTTGTAGCTCTGAAAGTCAGGAGCCGAGCCAGAGGGAAATTTTAAAACACACCACTGTGAGAAAGAAAACAGAGGAATCACCCGACTGCCAGAGGCGTCCGTGACACAAAAATGGTTAAGAACCTGTGATCTAGAGGAATGCCCCAGACCAGAAAATGATGGCACGTCGTGGACTGGCTGTGGAGGCAGGCATGGGCTGCAGTCTTCATTGTGGGAAGAAGCATCCCCAGCCATAAGCTCACAGTTCTATTGAAGTATCCAAGGAAGCCGCCTTGTGTGCAGGTGTGCTACATCTTGTAACAACAGGTCTGGGAGGCAGCCGGTTGGTGTAGGCTGGCTTTCCTCCATTTCTTGTTCTCTTTCTCCCTCTCGTGCTCTCCCACTCAGATCTTCCCCTGGATACAATATTCCTGGTAAGTGGCTGCCTTCCACTGCTGATTTAGTTGAATTTCAGCTGTAGTGGGAAGGGAGTTGTTTGTTAAGCAGCATTCAGGGATCCTTCTGAATGAAAAAAGCTTCACTCTACAACCAGTCCCAACCGCGGCAGAGACAGTGTGTTGTGTAAACAAATTCACTTCTCTGCCTAACTTTAAAAGTCAGAGGGATGACCCGGCAACAACATTGGACGTAGCCCAAGACGGGTGGGTGAGAAAGGACTTAAGCCAGGGAATAAGGTTCAAACTGCGATAATAAAGAGCTTAATCAGAGCCACTTAATTTGTATGATAATGAAAAGGCCTGTTGGATAGATATTCCGCTAAACCAGAGGGCATGGAACCAAATCCTGTACCACCTTGTTAGGGTGTGAGTGCCCTGTGCTCTAGTCCTTTCCAAACTTTTCCAACCTTTACCTGTCCAGTGACCCTCAGGGCTCTGTTTCATGTGAAGGAAGTTGAACAAGGCTTTGAAAATGACAGGCCATTAGTGGTGGCACATCCTGGTGAATTGCTTGAGCTCCGGAGTACTGAGTTGTAGTGGGTTAAGCCTTTCAGGTTTTGTACTAAGTCTGAATCTTAATATGATGAGCCATTGGGAATGGGAATGAGAGGCACCAGGCTGCCTAAGAAGGGGTGTACCATCAGATTAAGATTAAAACAGATTAAGGCTCCCATCTTGATCAGTAGTGGCATTGGAACTATGAATGTCCCCTGGATTTCCAGCCTCGGTGAGATAGGGAGATTGAGTCTTTCCTACTCCTGTTCTCCTCAAAAAAGAGAAAAAAAGGACAATGTGTTGTCTTTCCCAAGTCACAGTCTGAATTTTATTTAATAGAGCATTAATCCAAAGAAATGACATATGACGGTTATTTCCAGTATTATGCCAGATCAGTTGGGGACAGTGTTTTTAGACAAGAGAGACTTTTGGCTCCCTTCATTCCTCACTAGGTGGCTACCTAGAAAAAGGAATCATTTTATATAGAGGAAGCAACATGGTAGAGTGAAAAGAACAATGGCTTTGGAGTCAGAGGACCTGGATTCAAATATTGCCTCTAATGTGTACTACCTTTTAACTTTAGACAAATCATTCAATTTCCATGGGCCTAAGTTTCCTCCCTTGGAAAATGAGAGGGTTGGACTAAATAGCCCCTCCCATGCCTTCCATATTTCAATGAAGTCCATTGCCTGATCATCAGTCTTTCTTAAAGAATTTTTTTCTCTCTCTCCTGAAACTCTTTTCTTTAAATTCGAGCTGACATCCAATATCTGTGTTCTTTGTGACAATAAGGGTTGCCTAATCAACAACAACAAAAAAGCCTTTTGAATGCAGTCCTCAGTTCAACAAATATTTATTAAGTGGTTAGTATATGCAAAGTACTGTGTTAAGAGATGTGGGTACAAAGAAATTCAGGACCTGGACCCAGCTGCCAAGGAGTTTATAATCCAGTGTGTGAGGAGAGAAGTGAATGGGACATATGCACAAAAATTGTACTAAAAATTAGAATATGATTAAGTGCACAAGAAATTATTATATTCCAGGGAGGAAGGAAGGGATTGATTTTAGTTGGAAGGATTAAGGAAGGCTTCATGGAGGAGGTGACGCTTCCGTTAAGCTGTGAAGAAAGGAAAGTGGGCGAAGGTGGGAGAGAGCAAGATGATTGATTATAATACTATCTGGTGTGTATTTCCTTTTTATTTTGTCTGATTGTTTTTTCAATGGTTAGGGGTTGAAGAGGTTTGCAGATAAGTGATTCTTCTGTCACTTAAACCTCAGGATAAGATCAAGAATTAATGTTAAGGATGCGTTGACTGTTTTGATTAAAGAAACTGATTACTTCAGTCTCCCAACTGGCTTGAGGTCATTTTGCCTCGGTGATGGTTGCATCGAACTCCTGAGGATTTACTAAACTGAATATTTGTTTTAGTGTTGCAATATAGCTTATGTTGCCCTCCAGCTTTCTTCCCCAGCTCTTCAGTACTCTACAAGTCATGAAACAGAAGCCAGATCATTGGAATCAGAATCAAGAGAACCCGGGTTCAAATCCGAGCTCTCTGTTCTTAGTGATTTGACCTTAGATGAGTCATTTAACATGTCTGAACCTCAGTTTCTTTATCTCAAATATGAGAGGTTAGACTAGGTGAGATCTGAGATTTCTTCTGGTTATGTCCTTTCTTGATAGAACCTAAAGTTTCCTCATAAGACCTATTTTTTATTCCCTTTTAACTTAAAAAAAGTTCTCTTCTAGATGTTCTGATTTTTCTACATCCTTCCTAAAACAAGGAGATAGAAATTGGACACAAAACTCTAATTAAGGCCTGACTAATGGCCTTCTTGGTCTCGACGTTTGACAAGGGATTTAGAAAAATTGAAAAGAGGCCAGAAAAGAACAGTAGAAATGATTAAAAGGGAAGGAAATAGGTCCTATGAGGAAGAGTTATGTATTTTTGAAAGAAGAAAGCTGATGAGCAACTTAATATGTCTTTAAGTGTTTGAAATTATTGTAAAGGAACGCACTGACGAGCAGTTCTCCATTTCCCCAGAGAATGGAACTGAAGGAAATGGATTTAAATGGCAGTAAGGGAAATTTGGGTTAGACCAAAGGAAAGACTTCGATTTTTGCACTGTAGTTTTAGGAGGAAAAAAAGGGCAATATATCTGTACCCTGAAGGTAATGAATGTATGTGACATATCCCAGAAAAGGTTATGTACACTCCCAGACATAGATAGGCTCAGAAAGGCTTCATATAAATTCTTGGATGTCAGATCTAGCCAGACTTATTTGTTAGCTTGCTTGGTAATAGTAGGCACTTAATGACTATTTGTTGATCGATGGATTAAAGAATCCATTGTGCAAATGGTGGGCATTAAGAGACTGTTCATCTTTCCTAGCATAAATAGGCATCTCTGTTGCCTGGGGATTAAATCAATCCAAGTGCCTGCTACTGTTCCACTGCAGACTCTCCAGCTATTAGCTCTTTCTTGAAAACTCTGATGGCTGATGGCTGTTAGAGTCTGGTCTTTGGAGCTATCCAACGGTTAATTTGTCTGGATTGATTGCTCACCTGATCCAACCCCTGCCTGCCTCTTCTGGCTTTCATCTGTACTTCTGTAGATAAATTGCTTCTATTCACCGGTTGGGTCATGCTGGGCTTCTTAACCCTGATCTCACAGACTGGAACAGGACGCTCTTGATTGACTTCCTCTGCCCTCTCTCTGCCAGTGCCTCTGTCCAGGCAGTTCTGGTGAAGAGAAGGGGAAACTGGACCAAAGCTAGGGTCATACTATCCCAGAAGCAAGGGCTGGCTGCCCAGAAAGCTCAGATGACTACCTTCCAGCAGCAGCTGGCTCAGCTCATGAGTAACAATGCCTCGCTGGCAACTGAGAATGCCATGCCCTTAGGGCATGATCATCTCTCTGAAATCAGAGTTTAACTGGCACAAGGGCCATGTGGAGACAGAATTGTTTCATGCAGACAGCATAAAGTCTGCTGGAAAAAAACAAAAGCAAAACCAAAAAATCTGTCCAGCCAGTTGACTGAATTTCCTAATTTCCTGACTTAAATTAACCTCTTTCTCTAAATTCTAGCTGACCAGAGTGACCTTCACGGTTCCTTGACTAGTAAGGTCCTGTACCTGCTGACCAGTTTCCTTCCTGATGGAAATCTGTTGGAATAAATGTGTGTAAGAGCTGTAGCAGGTTTTAAAAAAATTTACAGGCAGAAAACATTAACTTTTGAATTTATTGGTGGTCAGAAGGATGGGTATCGGTGCAAGATTATCTAGTTTCTTCCGTAGGGTAGCCCAGGACCTCCCTTGGAATAATTTTCCTTTTACTTAAAAATTCTTATTTGCTTACAAGATGAATTGGTGATATATTTGAAACAAATTAGCCTAGAATCCCCTTGAGTGCTCACCAGTGCACCAGAACCGAGATCCAGCTCGTCTTCTATGGTACCTTATAGATAGTGTCATTCTTCTTGGTTCCTTTCCAAATGCTCTTAGAGCCTAGACGCCATGGACCTCAGACAGCTCATTAGGAGTTCCTCTTAAAGCTCTGACTTACATGGTAAGCTTTTAAAGATCCCAAGGATTTCAAGTTCAGAAGGCACTGTAAAAAGTTACAGGGAAGCTAAACTAACTTACATGAATACCACAAAATACTTTAAAATGATAAAGAAATATGAAATCAGTAGAGAGTAAGCTCCTTCATCCAGTCTAGAATCATACCAAAAAATGGTTAGAAGAGGGCAGAGTTTGGTAAAGGGATCAAACTAGTGAAGCTACTGCTATCTCAGGTTAACTTGGAAATGACAGCCATCAGGAGAGAATCTTGCTGGGGTTGGGGTGGGAAGGGAGAGGGAGAGGAAGACCCAAACCCTGATTTCTGAGGGGAAAAAGTCTGATTTCAGAAAATGTTGATGAAAATTCTACCATTTGCTAAAATTTTCTTGTCTGCACATTGAAAAAGTTGGAAACAGAATTTTCTGACCTGGTTAAAAATTTTTCAAATTTGAATCCATTGGTTAAAATATATATATATATATATTATATATATGTATATAATTGAAATATAAAAACGTAATGCCTTCCATTTATTTTGGAAAAACACCTATCGGGGAAAATAGAAACTTGTTAGCCAAATTTCAACAAAAATTTCTGCATAATTGGTGGATGAGATTGAAAAATAAGATTGTTGATTTAGTAGTATAGCCAGTGATTTACTCCTTCCATTTGGATCTACATGTCTTCGCAAGATATTTTTAAATATATGATAATCACTAAAGAAAAATACCAAAATAAACTGGACTTAGAGACAGATCTTCAACTTGTTGTATCACAAAAATGTTAAACCAAGATTAAAAAAAGTGAAGTATAATTTTTAAAAATAGTATTTTTTTAACCAATTATATGTCAAGAACATTTTCAGCATTCATTTTTTACAAGATTTTGAGTTCCAGATTTTTCTGCCTTCCTCTCTCCCCTCCCTTCTTCTGAAAGTGGTAGGCAATTTGATAAAGATTATACATGTGCTATCTTGTAAAACATTTCCATATTAGTGATAGTTGTGAAAGAACAAACAGTTCAAAAGAAAAAAAAAACACATGAAAAAGAATAAAGTAAGTGAAAAAATTATGCTTTGATCTGCATTCAGAGTCCATCAGTTCTTTATCTGGACATAGATAGCCTTTTCCTTCGTGAGTCCTTTATAAACTTGTCTTGGATCATTGTGTTACTGAGAAGAGCTGAATCATTCATAGTTGATCATCACACAGTGTTGCAGATGCTGTGTACAATGTTTTCCTGGTTCTGCTCATTTTACGTTGCGACAGTTTGTACAAGTCTTTCCAGATTTTTTCTGAAATCTGCCTGCTTATCATTTCTTATTGCACAATATTATTCTATTACATTCGTATACCACAACTTGTTCAGCTATTTCCCAGCTGATGGACATCCCCTCAATTTCCAATATTTTTGCCACCACGAGAAGGGCTACTATAAATATTTTTGCACATGTGAATCCTTTTCCCTTTTTTATGATCTCTTTGGGATACAGACCTAGTAGTGGTATTGCTGGATCAAAGGATATGCACAGTTTTGTTGTCCTTTGTGCATAATTCCAAATTGCTCTCCAGAATGGCTCTATCAGTTCACAACTCCACTAACAGTGCATTAGTGCATTAATTTTCCCACATCCTCTCCAACATTTATCATTTTCCCTTTTTGTCATATTAGCCAATCTGATAGGTGTAAGGTGGTACCTCAGATTGTTTTAATTTGTGTTTCTCTAATCAAAAGTGATTTAGAACACTTCTTCATATGCCTATAGATAGCTTTGATTTCTTCATCTGAAAACAGCTGTTTACATTCTTTGGCCATTTATCAATTAGAAATGGCTTTTATTCTTATAGCATAATTTAATTGCATTGCTTTCATTGAAATATTAGTAATTTTTTAATAAGAATGAAAAAGTTTTTGTACTGCTAATATATTTTATAATGCTTATTTCATCTCTACCTCATCCTTTTAATTAATATTTTCATATATGTATCTTTTGCATTTTAAAAAGTAAACATTAAGTACAGAAACATATGTATGTAATATATAAATATAATATGTGGGGGAATTTTGAGAGGCAACATGGTACAGTGGATAGAGTTAGCCTTTGAGCCAAGAATACCTGAGTTCAGATTTTGAATTTCACTCATTCTGGCTCTATGACCCTAAATTGATAGAGGGAATTTCATCACCCTAGAGTTCCCTATTCCAATAAAATTATAGATCTAGTCCCCACAAGTATGTGGCTTCTATCTGCTCCAGGGCTATCCCTAGCACCACTGATGAGGATTACTCCTAGTCCAGCTTCAGAAGGATCCTACCCCAGGACCATCTCCAACTCTATGTGGCTCTTGGAGAAAAGAGGTCTTTCAAAGGGCCTTCTCTGGGGTAGGCAAGGCACCTTGGCTGTTGTTTGAATTCCTACAATTTTGCCTGTTCCTGTTGCTGTAAAGTGGACTTCCTGGGGCCTCACAGGATGTTTTTGTCACATTTTAAAGCATAATAACAAGTTTCTTTCTGGAAAGGTTAGACCAATTCATAGCCTCGACAATATATGTGTGTGTGTGTGTGTGTGTGTGTGTGTGTTTTTACTGTCTCCTCCCCTTCCCTCTATGCCTAGAAAGTACTGCCTCCTCCCTTGTGCCTCACAGACATCCTGTCTTCTATGTGAAGCCTGATCCCCTCAAATGCTAATTCTTTCTCTCTCAAACTACTATGCATTTAGTTTCTTTATGCTTAATTTAATTTTACATACACATATATGTATACACTTGCCTATCCCATTAGGTAATAAGATCATGTCAAAGCATAGTAAATCATAGTAAAGCAGAATTGCAGTAGCTCAAAAGAAACGTGAGATGCATACATTTAAGCACATCTCCATCCCAAATGTTCATATAGGTTATTTGCGCCTAACCTGCGGTAGAGCCTTCCACGGTTGTATAGTTGGACACACTGTATATTGACCCCGAGATAGTGATATCATTTTGGTCCTCTTTGAATACAAAGGACAGCAACCAACCAAGATCATCAAAAGTCAGGATTGTTTTATTCTTTGTATTTGTGCCTGTCACTTAATAGGGGCCTATTAAATGCTTGCTTACTTGTCTTCCTACAGTCCCTCCAAAATTGACTTCCCATCTTTTGTTATCCCTACCCATTTTCTGGGTGTGAAAGTAAACCCTTAGTTTGCTTTCCGATAAAAACAAACAAAATCTGTTGCTCACTTTTGTTTTTATATAATACCTAACATCCAGTGCTTTAAGATTTACAAAGTGGGGGGGGGGGTAGGGCCAAGATGGTGGCTGGAAAGCAGAGACTAGCGTGAGCTCCCTGCCAAGTCCCTCCAAAAACCTATAAAAAATGGCTTTGAACCAGTTCTAGAACTGCAGAACCCACAGGGTAGCAGAGGGAAGCAGGGCTCTAGCCCAGGACAGCCTGGATAGTCTCTGGGTAAGGTCTATTCCACACAGAGCTGGGAGCAGAGGGGAGCAGAGCTGAGTGGAGGAGAGCCCAGCGTGGGCTGCACGGACCAACCAGACCAGGAGTCGGGTGGAGTGTGCTCTAGCACCCTGAATCAGTGAGCTGCAGCAGTTACCAGACTTCTCAACCCACAAGCACCAAAGATAAGAGAGTAGGTTAGTGGGAAAAGCTTCTGGGAACAGGGAGTTTGCAGTTCAGCCACCTCCCCTGGGGCAGTGGAGCTGGGGCAGCTACAGAACTACAGCTGCAGTTGCTTCTGGCCCTAGGCCCACCTGGTGGGAGGAATTAAGTGGCCAATCAGAGCAGGAGTGTAGAGCCTGCTGAAGATATAAGTCCAGTCCAGGTTGGGGGTTCTTGGGGAAGGAGGAGTGCTGGTGAGGCAGAGCTGGCACATCCTCCCAAGCGTGGAACACAGAACTCTTTAGTCTACAAGCAGTCATACCCCGCTGAAAAACTCAAGGGTCAAGTAAGTTGGCTGGAAACATGGCCAGGCAGCGAAAATGCACCCAGATTCATTCTCAGACTTTGGAATCCTTCTTTGGTGACAAAGAAGACCAAAACA
>CM053627.1:78219349-78270509 GCA_028646595.1 Phalanger gymnotis
GATGAGAAATCAAGATATTATCAAACAGAACCAAAGGAATGAAAAAATGGAAGACAATGTGAAATATCTCATTGGAAAAACCACTGACCTGGAAAATAGATCCAGGAGAGAGAATTTAAAAATTATTGGACTACCTGAAAGCCATGATCAAAAAAAGAGCCTAGATATCATCTTTCAAGAAATTATCAAGGAGAACTGCTGTGATATTTTAGAGACACAGAGCAAAATAGAAATTGAAAGAATCCGCAGATTGCCTCCTGAAAAAGATCCCAAAAAGAAATCTCCTAGGAATATTGTCGCCAAATTCCAGAATTTCCAGGTCAAGGAGAAAATACTGCAAACAGCCAGAAAGAAACAATTTGAGTATTGTAGAAACACAATCAGAGTAACATGGGATCTAGCAGTTTCTACATTAAGATATCAAAGGGCTTGGAATTCGATATTCCGGAGGTCTATGGAGCCAGGATTAAAACCAAGAATCACCTACCCAGCAAAACTGAGTATCATGCTCCAAGGCAAAATATGGATTTTCAGTAAAATAGAGGACTTTCAAGCTTTCTCAGTGAAAAGACCAGAGCTGAATAGAAAATTTGACTTTCAAACACAAGAATCAAGAGAAGCATGAAAAGACTATGAGTCTCTGCTGAGGAAGTACTGAATGTCCATGAAGGCAGTATCAGCTAATCCCAGTCACCAGTTGCCATGGTGACTGGTCTATTTCCAAAGGAACTTCGAATGCTGAGTTTCTGGGCCTCATACTAAATAACTCCTTATCAGGACCTTGTCTGACCCCTCAGCCAAGAGGAGAGGAGGATGTCTTCACTGTTTTGTTCTGAACAGTCAGATGGGCACAGAATTGAATCCCTAGGTGCTGCAGAAGAGCAGGAGATATGCACACATATACGTGTACAGACATACCTATACAGAGATAGATTGGCAGAGCCACAGGGACATTAATAGAGAAGCCAACAGCAGCACAGGATGGATCAGCTTTGTAAACCAGCTGTGGCTCCAAGACTTGAGGCAGGAGAAAGAACAATCATGTCATTCATTATGCCATTAAAAACACAGTGATCACCCTCTAAAAAAAAGATTTACAGAAGGATTTAAATATGTTATCTCATGTGTTCCTCATGAAAACCGAATAAGGTAGGTCCTATTCTTATCCCTGAGAAAGGTTAAGTAACTTGTCCAATGCCATACAGAGAGGAGGTGCCTGAGAAAGGATTCCAACTCATCCTGACAGCAAGTCTAGTGTTCTCTCTGCTATGATGCCAGCTTTTCCAAATGTCTCCTTCCTCTTAAAGAGCCATCTCCTATAACAAAGAATAATTCTAGTTCCTTCTCTCTATGATTATTTCAAATTCATCCTCTGTATATCTTGGTTGTACATAGTTGTTTGCATGTGGGTTTCCCCGTAATACTTTGAGCTCCTTGAGACTAGGGACTCTTTATCTTTATTTGTATCCCCAGTTGCTAGCACATAGTAGGTGCTTAATAAATATTTATTGACTGACAAAATAAAGAAGAACCAAAAAACCCTTTTCTTAATATTCTTTTGCTCATTTCAATGGCTCCCAATCAGGAAGGGGCAGAGTTGAAGACCTCACAGACTTCTTGGTCACTATCTCTCTGGCTGGCTTGAGGTGGGGCTTTCTTCTCTAGTTCCCTTTCCTCACTCTCCCTTCCCTTTTTCTCTTCATTTCTCTTTCTTCAGGCTAAGGAGAAGGGAAGCACTTAGCAGGAACATATAGGGTCTATCTAGGAAGAACATGGGCGCTCAGACTCCTTCTTAAGATTCTCTGCTTCTTAAAAAAAAGATATATTGTTAGTAAAAGTAAAATAAAATCAATATTGACTCAATATTCCCCCACCCCCTGGTGAGTCTTACAACATCAATGTAAGAGAAGGAAGGATTCAAGCATTTTTTCCCTAATGAGAATTCCCCACTCCCATTCTCAGTGCATTTGAAATTATACATAATTAAATGTCCTTGTCTGATATCAGTCACACATGTTTATGTGAAGTGACAATCAGAATTTTTAAAATGCCAGATAAAATATCACCAGAAAACAGATCATAAAGGTTTGCTTGACACAGCAAATAGGTAGGTAAAAAGGGTATGGTGACTGAAAAAACTAAGCTGCATTGAGCTTCTCCAGGGAGGAAGGGTGAACACAATCAGTATTCTTTTGTTACCTAATGAGAGCCTGAGGTTGGCAGGGCAGCTCTATCTTTACTTTATTGTATATGTATATGTATATGTATATGTATATGTATATGTATATGTATATGTATATGTATATGTATATGTATATGTATATGTATATGTATATGTATATGCAGATATATACCTACATATACTTACATATATACCTACAGATATATATGTCTGTAGGTATATATGTAAGTATATGTAAGTATGTATGTATATATACATACACACACGCACACACACACGCACACACACACACACACACACACATATATATATATACCAGCAAATACTGGCATCTTCTAAGTATTTCACTATCAACTTAGTCCTTGGTTCTTTCTGTCTTTCTCATACCAGGTTGCATATTCCTTCCACAGACTCATGGGCTTGGCTAAGAAAACTAATCAAAAAACTTCAAGTCTCCTACAGTTTAGATAAAGGTCCACCCACTTCTTCCCACCTAGGGCAGAGGAAATGGTCTGAACCATAGAGCTTGTTATAGAATATAAAAAGTATTTCAGCTACTTTAGCCAATATATTGTATTTCACACCCAGAGTCCCCCACCTCTGCAAAGAAAGATAAGGAATATTCTCTTCTTTGCTACCAGGCTCAGTCATAATTTTAGAGTTCCATTTTGATTGATTTGTTAGTTTCCTTTGATCTGTGTTTTTCATGTATGTTATTTTCTTGGCTTAGCTTCACTTTGCTCATATACATCTTACTCTGCTTCTCTATATTCATTTCTTATCATACTTTATTATTCCACCATACTAATTTAGCATAACTTATTTAGATATGCCACAATTTGTGGGCGTCTATTTTGTTTCCAGTTCTTTGCTACTAAAAAAGTTCTAATATAAATATTTTGGTGCATGGCGTCTTTCCTCCTTGGTCCCCTTGCGGCATATGCCTAGTGCAGTGCCTGGCAGTAAGCATTAAGCTCATCGATGGGCTAACAATGGAATATCTGGGTAAAAATGTATGGACATTTTTTTGGTCACTTCCTTCGCATACTGCAGTTCCATATTGTTTTCCAGAATGAATGGACCAATTCAAAGCACCAACCATGTATTAGTGTTACAGTTTTTCCCACAACTCCTCTAGCATTGACTCTTCCCCTCATTTGTTACGTTTGCCAATTTCCTGGGAGTGCGGACAAATCTTAATGTCGTTTCGATTTGCATTTTTCTTATTATTGGTGATCTGGATCATTCTTTCATCTGGTTCCTAATAGTTTGGAATTCTTTTGAGAACTGTTTGTATCCTTTGACCACCTATCTATTGGGAAATGACTTTCTGCTGTCTGTATATCTTGTATATTCGTGCTTGCTTTTCAGCAACAGCATCACCTTTCCGAGTTTTTCCACTATACTTAAGCATTTTCAGCAATATGCTATCTTGTCCTTTGTACCAGAAACTATCTCTACCCAGGCAAAGTAGATAGTTGAGCAGTTTTTCAGATAATCTAATGAATGTTAATGATTCATCAGAATATTTCAGGCACCAATATCCCAAATCCTCTTTTCTCTTAATAGTAGATTTTTTGTTTGTTGGCATTAGTTATTTAGAAATTTCCCCCAATAATCTATTTTATTTTGTTTCTTGGTTCCCTCTTGTATTAGGACATATTGAAGATGATCCTGCTTTTATCAAATTTTCTGATTGACACAGACTAGTCCTGGTTCTACTCCTTTTTCTTTGGAGTTTGTTTAAATCCACCAAATTTGGGTTTGTCCCAACCATGAAAGAAAGTCTTTGAATATGTCCAGAAACTAAAATGGCTAGTCCTAATTGGGAAACCATTAAGCATAACATAAAATATATACATTATAATAAGGCATAATTTGGGTTTTTTCCTCCTTCCAGTTGGGAGGCTGTAGGACCCTGGACCACCTAGGTAAGATGGGCTTCCCATGGTTCCCGGACCCCTCAATCGCTTGGTTAGAGGCAGGAGGCCTGGATAGCTCCACTTCCCACCTTCCCAAATCAGTGTGTGAACTACTAAGAAGCAGTAGTCTGGTCCATCTCTGGACTTACATGAAGCTTAAAGGTGAAGGTGAAGGTGAAGGGAGAGAGAGGAGAGTGATCATTAGAGTCATTGGAACGTCTAGAATAGAAGTTTGGTATTTGAGAATATCACCCTGCTTTAGATGGGCTGTATATGGTCTTCCTCCCTCTGCTTCCTCCTGCCTCCTGCTCCACCTCCTAGACACCTAAAGTCCCCCATCCCTATCTCCTGCTTCTCTCTTGCTTTTAATTTAGCCTCTGGGGGCCTCAAAGGACACAGCCACCACTCAAACACTGCTTTCTGTAGGAGGCCTTTCCTAAGCCATCAGCTACAAGTGCCTTTTTCTTCATGATAGCTGGACTGATCTGTAGAACTCCTGTATGTATCCACTTATTTACATTTCATCTGTCCCATTAGAATGTAGGCTCCTTGAGGGCAGGGCCAATGTTTACCCTTGTTGGAATCCCCCCATTTAGCTTAAGTGCTTAATAAGTAAGTACTTAATAAATCATAAATTTATAGTAAGTACTTAATAAATAAGTGCTTAATAAAGGTTAATAAAAAAGATTGATTTTTTTTGAAGAATCTGCCTAAGTTGCTACCAAAGATTTAGACATAGTTCTTCCTAGGGTCTTGTAGAAAAGTGTTTGCTACTGGAACCGAAGCATACAGATAGATGAAAAGCCAATTATTTGTAGGGAAGGAAACATGATCCTCTTCTGAAGAGTCATTGAAGTGTAACTTCAAGAACTCACTTTTACTCACACATCTTGTCTGACAGAGCTGTAGCAAGGAATTTGGGGGTTAGAAGCAGAACAAACTATGCTCAGGGCAAGAGGCAAGAAACACACTTTTTGCCTCTGCAAAATCAGTTCTGCTGGGGAGGTCTTCATGGTGGGTGGAAGATTAGGGCATAGCTTGAGGAAATGCAGGCCAGCTGGTAGCTTCTTATTTTAACATTCTTCTTGCTACCTAGGTTGTAACATCATTGATTTGGAGCTAGAAGGGACCACAGAAACCATCTCATCCCACTCCCCCTTTTCTGTTTATCTACTGCTTTATTGCTTGGGTTGTTTGCTTGTTTTTTTTTTTGTTTTTTTTTTAGCACTTTTAAAATTTAGTTCCCAGAAGCAAAGGCCCAGTAGCACTGGTCTAGTTATGATGAATTGTAGTCAATGTTCTCTTCTTCTTTACCTTTTCCTTCCTCTTCCCTTTCTCTTTTCGTTCCCCCTTTCCTTCCCTTTTCTCTCTCATCCCTTTCCCTTCCTTCACTATCTATTCCTCTCCTTTACCCATCCCCTACTCCTTTTTCTTCCCCTCTCCATGCGCTCAGCATAACCATATCCCTTTCACAAAGCAGGGCGTGTCACAGAGGGATTTCAGGGAGAAGGATTAGTTTTCAGCAATAATTGACTGAAATGGCACAAATGCACTTCCTCAAACTATTCCTGAAAATGTAAATATATGAAATAATAATAAACTGCTAGGGGAACACATTATCACTTTGGGAATTGAGTGGTTTGTCCGGCTTAGCATGAGGAGATCAGAATCGAGCGGGATATATCAATACTAGTCTTCTATTAACATAGATCTCCATTTACCATAGAGAATTTCAAAAATAACTGTAGTCCTTGAAATATCTATTTATCTATCTGTCTGCCTCAAAGTCCCCAAGTAGGAGGGCTGAATTTTTTTAAAAAAATGTTACAAATGAAGCTAATCTCAAGCTACTTCCCCTGGCTTTGAATCTTTGTTCTCTCTGTATTTTAGTTGAAAAGACTGTTCTTTGTTGTTCTTAAATCTTTACACTTAATCAGTATGTTATAGCCTGATCTATCCCCTTAAAAGCCCAGCATGAGCAATTCAATTTTTAGGCTTGTTCACATCTATGAATGAATATATCAAAAGCCAGAGCCAATGAATAGCGTCTAGCAATTTTCCCCAGACATGGTGGGGTAGATTTAGCTTTGAGTTGTCACAGGCTAGAAATGGTCTAAGCCAGCATAATGCTTACTTGTCCTAAATGGTGTATGTTGAATGTAACCTCCTGGAACTGCTAAAGAGAAACAGATGCTGATCATTTGTTTTATTGTAGTCTCCTGGGCTAGAGATCTGGGGAACTGGCCTTAATTAAGCAAGGGTCTTTGGGATCCTTCTGGGAAAAGGACTTTTTCCATCTTCCCATCTGTCACTGCTCTCCTTAGGAAGAAACAATATGACCAGCCTCTTCTCAACGGGGTGAATCATTGATGAAATATCAGATTGGTTCTTCAGTGTTCTTTATGACTAAGCTTCTAGCTTTGTCACCGGGGTTTTGTGCAAATATATGAGATGATGGTTGTAAAGAACACTGAGCTATTTTGAAAGGTACTTCAGAAGCACCCATTTTTATTGTAGTCCTTTGGCCTTTAATTGTATATTCTAACCCGAAATTATTCTTCAGTTAACATTTTGAAACAGGTGAGACATCTGGAATAAAAAGTTAATGTTTATTGCCAGTAATTGACAAACCTTGGGTTATTTTGCCATTGTTGTCTTTCCTCCTAATCACATTTTGAGACTGCCAATTTTTCCCATTTCCCCTACCAAAACCCCCAAATCTTTCTCATCCCTCTTGGGCTCTGTTTCAGCTAAATCAGAGGGGACTGATGTAGGAGAAAATAGACTATAATGATGATGAAAGGTTGTTACATTTTAACAGTCATATTTTCATGTCATCTTTGAGAACTGGCCTCCAGGCCCGCGTTGTCAGAAATCTGTCAGTAAGGAGAAAAGTGTTAAGAGGGGGTGCAATAGAGGAAGGGGACATCGACTCCAGTCTCTTCCTTACCTCTTTTCCCCCTCAAACAGAGCAGATTGTGAACAAGCCTACAGACACTAAGTGAATTTAGTGCATGTAGTTATGCCATGATTCTGAGTTGTGTAGACAAACAGGATGAAGGAAGGAATGACTTATATATTAGCTTATTTATAACCCCTTTCCCTTTGGGGTTTTTCTTATTAGTTCCTTTTTATTTCCTGCTTTTATTTAGTTATTTAATTCTTCTCCTCTCTTTTTCCTCTCAATCAGGTAGATTTCCCCTTCCTCACCTTCCCTTCAACTAGTCCTGCTCATTAGTTTTTTAAATTTCAATTTTTGTGCCCCTTTGCAGAGATGATTTCTCTCACTCTCTCCATTATCTATACTCTTTCTGTCTGCTCTAGGTTCATGAAGCCTATAATTATCTATTCCTTCTCTATTTTCTATGTTTTTCATGGAATCATTCTACTTTTGCAGCTGCTGCTCTGCTTGGCTTTAACTCCACAGGACAAGATGTCCCTGTACCAGGTACCACCTGATGTGCCATCCCACCTGCCCCTGACCCCTGCTTTCCTGCTTCCTTTTGTGTGTTGCCTAGCTTTTTCAATTTTAAGCTCCTTGAGGGCAGGGACTATTTTTATTAACCGTGTCTCAGTATTTAATAAATGCCTGGCACATAGTAGGCACTTAATAAATGTTTACTGGATTAAGTGGATCAGATTGGAATCAAAACTTTTGAGGGATCCATTTTGGATTCTTCCCTTTAGGCAGCTTCTGCAGCTGCCTTGTAGCACTTTCCTCACAGATGTCCCCCCTTTCCACTGGACCTTACTCGCAGAACCATGCCAATTGCTGCAGGTGACAGAGAGGACATTGCCCTATGGTGGAACTCCTTCTCCCCCTATGTCTCTGCTTATGCAGCCCATTGAACTGTACCTTCTCCCTGGTTACCTTCTTTTCCCATTTACCTCAAAATCTCCTGCTCTCCTTCTCTCCCAGGTGTCAGTTGCTCCCAGAAGTTCCAACTCCCCTCCTCATGAGGTAAGATGAATGTTATTCTCCACCACAAATTCCTTAGACAACTCTCAGAACAAGGTTCCTATCTCCCTACAACAGAACATCTCTTCACCCACAGGAGCATTCATTGATGGAACCCACTCCTAACACCAAAACAAGGCCTTCCTCTTTCCCCCTCTTTTTCTATCCTTCCACCCTCACCCACTCCCCTGTAGGCTCTTCTCTTCCTGAGAAAACCCCTCATTGCTAGTCCTCAATTTGACTGGGGCTGATCCCACGCTCCTCTCAATTACCTTCCTCTCCTCCTCCCTATCATATACCCTCCCATTTTGTAATGTAGTCCCCCCAAAACTATTGATTCACCTGTAGGAAAAGTGTTGCAGGATACTTTCCATAATGCCCTAAGTCCACCTTTCAACCTCTACCTCCACCTGACATCCACCTTCACTCCTCTCTCCTTGTGTGTACTTAGAAATTCCTTACTGGTTTCTCTGCTGTCACTCTGTTGCTGTTACCAGTGGGTAGAGGAAGACCTGAGTCCACAATCCAGCGTCAGATACTCACTAGTTGTGTGATCCTGGGCGAGTCACTTAACTGCGGCTCGGTCTCAGTTTCGTAATCTGTAAAATGGGGAATGATAATAGTACCTATCTCCCAGGATAGTTATGAGGCTTAAATAAGATAATATAAAATGTTATATAAATGGTATTGTTGTCGTCATTCTTATTATCATCACAGTTCTGGTCTGAATAGAGGCTTTCTTTTCAGACCTGAAGACTGATAATGCAATTTCAAATATAAATAATTTTTTTTTCCTGGAGAATTTATCTCAGATGGAATCATTTAGACAACATTTCACGATATAAGAATAAACAAGTCTATAATTTCCCCAATCGCTACTTTCTCAATTTTTCAAAATAACTTTTTGAACAGATGGTTCATTAATAGTGCTACAGCTACATATGAAATGTATAGGGAATAATTAGAAACCATTTGTTTAATTTTGTTTTTTTAAAACAAAACACCATGCCAAGATATGTTCTAAAGCAGGTGGAAAAATGCAGGTTCTTGCTCTTTATTAAAAGAAAAGAGTTTTCATAAATAGATTCTGGCTCCCAAGGTTGTGATCAGCTCTTAATTTTTAGATTGAGTTTGTATAAGCAGATTTTTAAAAGGATCTTTGCTAACCTTTCTTGTTAATATGAAAACATCACTGTGAAGGTTGCTTTCTATAGTCAGTAGATATTTCAATTCAACAATCTTGTTAAATTCCTAAGAGTGAATCATAGTGACCCAGAATGTGGAAGAGTAAAACTGTACCTTGTATTTGTATTAAAAAATTAAATGTATACATAGATCAGAGTTAACAAAATTTTAAGTCACAGTGGAGCCTTTTGCAGAATATAAACACTTGTTAAAAATATACTACTGTGTTTTCCTAGCAATAGAAATACTGCTAGTGAAAATACTTTCTTTAATTCTCTGAAAAGAAAAATGAGTCATCTGTCCTTAGCCTTTGAGCTACTGACTCTTTGGATTTTGTCTCTGTATCCTCATGACCTGGCATGTAGTAGGTGTTTAATAAATGCTTGCTGATTGATTGATCCAGTGGGGTTTATGATCAAAAGAAAGAACCTGAATGGGCCAAAATATTAATAACAACACTTTCTTTTTAATTGAGAAAAAGTTGAAAACAAATGATATGCCCAACGATTGCAAAATGCCTGAACAAATTAGAATTGTGGTATGTGAATGGTGAAATATTCTTACATTTAAGAGAATGTGAAGACTTGTATGAAGAGTTGTAGAGACAAGAATGAAGAACCAAAAGAATGATATATGCAATGAGTAAAATGATGTAAATGAAGACAACCCTAAAAGACAATAGGGTTCAAGTCAAATATAGAGGCATGTGATGGTTCCAGATGATTGATGTTAAAATATTTATTTTCTTTCTGCTTAGGAATGGAAAACTGGGAGAGCAGTTTATCTATTCTCTCACTATATTAGAGGATTTGCTTGCCTATTTCTTTAATGGAAAGTTCAAGAGTTGTGTGTGTGAGCATGCATGTGTGTGTATGAAATGTAATTATTTTATCAAAAGAAAATGCACAAATATAAAAAATGCAATGCACCAAGTTAAGAGGAAAAGAAACAACCCAAAACAAAACAAAAGAGAAGAATCACTTTTAAGTGTTTTGGAAACTTTCACAATTAAGGAAGAACAAAAGTTCTACTTGTGGGATTCAGTTTTGATTTACAAAATAAAAGAGGTTTGTAGTCATCAAAAAGACCATTCCTGTTTCAATTAAATAGGTCTCTTGAAAAGCTCTCTTGAAAGAATAGTTCCAATAGTACTTACCCAAAGTTACATAGTCACTGTACTATTGATTTTCATTTCTGCATCTCTAAAAGTGTGATTAATGGTGTTTAATATTTTTTCCAGAAAAGATGTGAGAATAAAATGAATTAGTTAATGTTCATAATCTTCCTTGGAGAGGAAAAATATTATTTTCAAAGTACATTATTAGCTGAAAAGAGTAATGAATGTGATAAAAATTATAAAGACATAATGTACTTTGAGTGAATATATTTTTGTGACATATGTAATTCTTCTAGTTTAGAAGTGAAAAGAGAAACCAAAGGCTTATAAATTATACAGAATTTAGATATCTCCCTCTATATCATGAAACTTTATTCCAATCAGATGAATATACAGTTTCATGATTCAGTTAATTTACTGATTTATTTATTTTTGAAACAGTACTCATTTATTCATGGTAGATTTTCAAACTCGTCAGATCTTTTAGGGGAACAATCTGACCATACACAATAAAAATTACAACGATCACCATACTCTTTGATGATTCAGTTTATTTAGCACCTACTAGATGCAAAGTGTTATTCTAGGTGCTGACATATAAAGATGACAAATAGCAGAGTCCATTCCTTCAGGGAGCTTACAGTCAAATGGGGGTGGGGGTGGGGGTGGGGTGGGACAAGATATATAAGCAAGTAGAGGTGATATGAAGAATAATGCGTTAAGTACAAAGGAGAGAGCTAGACAAAATATTATATGAAATTTGAAGAAGGTGAGATTTCACCTCCATTTTATTAAGCCTCCTTTACCTCTTGCCTAGGCCATTGTGATGGTATATCCTATTTGGTCTCTCCACCTCTGCTCTCTTCCCACTCCAATCCATCCTAGATGCTGCTGCCAAAGTCACTATCCATAAGTACTGATCTGACCACGCCATTATCCTTACTTAATGAACTCCAGTGACTCCCTCTTATTTCTAGGAAAAATTTAAATTCTCTTATTTTCTTTTAAAACCCTTCACAATTTGGTCTCAATCTAACTTCTCAATTTCCTTATAAGTTACTTCCCTCCCTCCCCCTCACCCCTACAGGATCTCTCCAGTGTCTGTTTCTTTGCAGTGGCAATCCCCTGTGCCTGTACAAACTTCAAGGTTTTGGTCCGCTTTGGCCAGTCCTACCACCATAGTTGTTGATCTGTTGACTGCATGACCGTAAATATGATTGGACTTAGGTCTGGAGAGGGTCTTACTAAAGGCTAGTCTAAATTCTTCACTATGCATATGTAGAGATTGATGACAAAAAAAGATTGAATGGCTTGTCCAAAGAGCATAGGTAGCGGGATTCAAATTCGAGTCTTAACTCCAAATCCAGTTCTCTTTTCATTGCGTCTGATGTCTTTAAAAAACAAAGAAAAAAAGTTTGGGAGAAAATGCTAAGTTCTGGGGGTGTTGAGTTTGTATTACTCCTGGGACGTTCGCTGGGGGAGATGCATATCACCTAGTTGGATGTGCAGGACTGGAATTCAGAGGCGATGTCATAGTTGGATATGGAGCTCCTTGCCTAGAAGGAATGACTAAAGGCATGGGAGTTTACAGCTAAGCGATGCAGTCCACTGGACCCCTGTTCAAATCTGCCCTGAGATGTTCATTAGCTGTGTGACTCTGGGCAAGTTATGTAACCTCAGTCTGCCTCCATTTCTTTTATTGCTGCCCCTTCTGTTGTCCTTACTGTTTTTCCTCCTTCATTCTTGAAAAGGATTAATGATATCACGAGGGTGTCTTGACTTGCCTGTGAATTGGATTTTAGTGAGGCACAAAGTTGTCAGCCTTCCTCTCCACCAGAATCCTCCAAGTACAGTTCCTTTACTGTAAAATGGAAGTAATGATAATGCCTACCTTGCACGGGCAGCTAGGTTAGTACAGTGGATAAGAATGCCTGACCTGGAGTCAGGAAGACTTCTCTTCATCAGTTCAAATCTTGCCCTCAGACACTTATTAGCCATGTGACCCTGGGCAAGTCACTTAACCTTGTTTGCCCCAGTTTCCTCATCTGTAAAATGAGCCGTAGAAGGAAATGGCAGAACCACTCCAGCATCTCTACCAAGAAAGCCCCAAGTGGGGTCAAGAAGAGTCAGAAATGAATGAAAAATGATTGAACAAAACAACTCAAGGTTGTTATGAGGATCAAATGAGATAATATGTGCAAAACACCTAGTGCATAGTAGGTCCTTAACACATGCTTGTTAATTAATGACAGCTATAATATATGTGAACTCACCCAAGGAGAGTGTACAGAGGAAAGAGAAGAGGCCTTAGGATAGAGAATTTGGAGCTCTTTATACTTAGAGCATACGAGAAAGAAATAAGGCCACTTTTACACCTGTGGAGCAGGTAGTGCTATTGTACATTGTCCTGTTCAGTTGCAGGCATCACGTTCTAGGAAGATATTAATAATCCATTACAATCTAACAAGAAATTTGTTAAGCAGCTATGGTATCTTAGGCACTCTACTGGCTGCAGCAGATGCAGAGGGGAACAGAGGGGAATAAGCCCTGTCTTCAGAGTGCTTACATTCTCTCAGGAGATCCATCATGTACAGACGGGTAAAAGAAAAGTCATCTGAAGAGGGAGAGCATATTAACTCATTGTGTCTCCATAGCATTGCCATTGGACTTTGATGAGTCAGGAGGAAAGAGTGAAGTTGACAGCTTTGCACAGCTCTGCCCCGCTTGTATCCAATTCATGTGAGAGTCAAGACATCACCCTCGCGATGTCAATGGTTCTCTTCAAGAATAAAGGCCATATGACAAGGGGAGGGGGCAACTTAGCTGAGCCTTGAAGGAAAGAAAAGATTCTGAGAAGCTAAGGAAAGAGGGAGGAATAAACAGAAGATCATACGTAGGAGGACATGGTCAGATCTGTTTTAAGAAGAATCATCTTGGAGGATGGGGAGAGACTGGGGGCGGGGAGACCATTTTGAAGGCTGTCACAATAATTCAGGCAAAAGGTGATTAGGGCTTTAACTAGAGTTATGTCTGTGTGAGTAGAGAGAAGGGGGGGATGTCCATAGGAGCTGTTGCAAAGGTAGAAATGACATGATTTGGCAATGAGTTGGATGTATGGGAGGAGTGCAAATGAGGAGGAAGAAGGAGATCAGAGTAGTGGGTTTAGATTGGGGTGGCGGTGGTATTCTTAAAGTCATAGCAAAGTTTTGAAGAAAGGAGAGTTTTGGGGGAAAGATAACAAATTATGTTTTAGACAGGTTGAGTTTGAGATGCCTATTTAGTTCCAGAGGCAGCTGGTGATGTGTGATTGTATTTCAGAAGGAAGACTAGGACTGGACATACAGATCTGGGAATCATTCATGTAGAGAAAGATGGGAATTGAACTCATGGGAGGTGATAAGACGTCAAGTGAGACAGTATAGAGTGAAAAGGGAAGAATCCCAGGACGGAGCCCAGGGCAGGGCTGGTTGGGTGGTAGGAATGCCCATGGTTAGAGGACATGATATGAATGAACCAGATGCAGTGAGACACACAGGAGGAGCAGCAGAAGAGAGCAATGTTACAAAAATCTCAGGAGAGAATATCCAGGAGACGTGAGTGTCAAATGCTGCAGAGAGGTCAAGAAGAATAAGATTGAGAAAAGGGCCTTCTGTTTGACAATTAAGAGGTCATTGTCATCCATTTTTATTCCTTGTCACATTGGATAACATATTTATTACGGCTATGGGGAGGGATGTATCCAGAAAAGAGGGTGGTGGTATTATCATTTTTCAGTCACATTTGATGCTCTGGGACCCCATTTGGGGTTTTCTTGGCAGGGATACTAGAATGGTCTGCCATTTCCTTTTCTAGCTCATTTACCAGATGAGGAAACTGAGGCAAACAGGATTAAGTGACTTGCCCAAGATCACACATCTAGGAAGTATCTGAGGCTGGACATGAACTCATGAAGATGAGTCTTTCTGACTCTAGGACAGCTCTCAATTATTCTTTAAAGAGATCATGGGTACCCTTGGGGAATGTACTTTCTTTAGACTTGTGGAATCTGAAGCCAAGATTGCAAGGAGGTTGAATGAGTGGTCAGTGAGGAAGTATAGTATAGATTGTACTTTCTAGAAGTTTAGCAATTTAGGGGAGGCATTAAATATGATGATAGGTTGAGGCTTTAAAACTGAGTTAGAGGAAGGGTTTATTGTCATTGATTCTTTTCTTTTTGGGGGGAAGACAGTTGGGGTTAAGTGACTGGCCTAGGGTCACACAGCTAGTTAAGTGTCTGAGGCCACATTTGATCTTAGGTCAGTCTGACTTCAGGGCCAGCGCTCTATCCACTATGCCACCTAGCTACCCTTTTGTTGTCGTTTCTTTTAGAGCAGTGGAAACCTGAGCATTTTTATCAGCATAGAAAAGGATACAAAATAGAAGGAGGGAAACAAGATGAGAAAGGAGATAACAAATGGAACAAAGTCCTAGAAAGGGATGGGGATCAAAGGACCCGAGTAAAGGCATCAGCATTGGCAATAAGGGCCAGCTCCTTTTCTGAGAATAGATGAAAAGAAGAGATGATGGATAAAGACAGTTTTTTGAAGTGAGTGGGGTGAGGGGGAATGAAGGAACTCAAAAGGGATGGTTTCAGTCTTCTACGCTCCCCTGAGACAGACTGTAAACATTAAGGATAGGAGTGTCCAGAGTGCTCTCCATCAATTGGCTGCTGTGAAAAATCAGCTGGTGAGGGTGGATCTTGATATGAAAAGAATGAGAGCAGGAAGACCGCTAATGAGCTGGGCTCATATCACACCATGGAGTAAGGAAGCCTTTTACTAAACTTCATCTGAGAGTAATTAGTTTTTAATACTCTTAGCTAATACAAGTAGAGGGCAGCTAGGTACTTGCTGCTGCTTGCCCGCTGTTTGTCCTTCATTCTTGAAGAGGATCATGACATCAGGGAGGTGATGCCATAGCATGCAAGTGAATTGCATTTAAGTGAGGCAGGGCTGTGCAAAGTCACCAGCCTCACTTTTTCCTCTGGAGCCATCTGGGTCCAGTGGCCAAATATAGATCAGGGTAACTGAAAACGACGGAGGAAGGGGTGGCCCAGTATATAGAGCAACCGGCTTGGGATCAGGAAGACTCATCTTCAAGAGTTCAAATCTAGCCTCAGACATTTATTAGCTGTGTGACCCTGGGAAAGTCATTTAATCCTGTTTGCCTCAGTTTCCTCATCTGTAAAATGAGCTGGAGAAGGAAATGGCAAACTACTATGGTATCTCTGTCAAGAAAATCCCAAATGGGGTAGTGGAGACTCAGACACAGCCAAAAAAATGACTTAATGATACAATTAAAAAATGCCGGGGTGGAGTTGAACCTTAGTGATTGAGGAAAATAACATCTTGTTGCACCAAACCATTATAATATTTGGTCTTAGCCAGATTGTTATTAAAGCTGACAGTGTTCTTTCCAAGCTCATACCGTTCAATGGTTTCTGTCTTTTGAAGCCAGCCTCGTGTGAATCTTCCTATTCTGGACCAGCTACACGATTTCATTAACATTTTTCTCATGGATCTGTATTTCTTTAAAATAAAAATACCAAAAACTTGGCTATTAAAAATTAAGCCAAACATTACCACAACATGTTTGTTAGATCCAGTCTTTTTCTGGGTTGACTCTCTTTACAAAGTATCTTTTGTCTGGTGTTGTGAGTACTTCATCCTGACAGACGATTTAAGCAGGCTTGTAGACAACATTTCAGGCAGCCTGGAAGACCTTTTTCCAGCAAAAACAGGCACTTCCTAATTGGTACCAAGGGGAAAACATTTCATACACTTACTAGCAGCCACTGAGCTTTCACAAGAACAAATGAAAATACTTCTTAAATCTCTTCAAAGGGAACTTGTGGTAAATCAAAATTAAGGAAGGAAAAAAGTCTTATCTGTTCAAGACCATAGACGAAGGTAGCATTCATTTATAGGACTAGGGGTGGTGGGGAGATATTGAATAAGTGAGATGCTTTTGAACCTATTTTCCAAATATTTTATTTTAGAGACTTTTCCTCTAATGCTTCAGCTGCCCTTAAATCCTACTCCAATGTTTCATAGTGATATGGAGGTGACCCTGGCTTCTTGATAGCCCCAGGTCAAAAGGCATTTTGGTGGGCCTGGTGTAGATGATATATCTGTAGTCTGAAGAAGGAAATAGCTAGTGAAGCACAGGCAGGCTCATCGCCAGAAGAGTTGCCACCAGGTTATACTTCGGCCACTTATTTAAATTTTTTTTATTAAAGGTTTTTGCTTTTTTATGTGACAGTTTCTTGACAGATACCCACTCCCTTGAACCATCCTTTGTCACAAAGAAAAAAGTTAGGAAAAACTGACTGGCAACATGACAGAATCTGGCTGTATATACAGCCCTCTGTCCCTTTGGTCCGCTATCTCACTACCCAGAGGAAAGAATTGTGGTTTATCATCTCTTCTCTAGGAATAAGATGCCCCATTGCCATTAGATTTACTTTCATTTATGCTGTTTTAACTATTGTGGATACTGTTTTCAAGGTGTTTCTCTCTTTGCTTTGCTTCTGTTTGTATAAGTCCTTTCATATTTCTCCAATTTTCCAAATGTTCCTATCTAACATTTTTTTATGGCACAGTAATATTCTGTTATATCCATATAACACAAAACATAGTCCCACATGAAGAATGTTTACCAAAGTGTGAAGGAATTGTAATTTTATTGGTTGACAAAGACCCTATACGAATAAAGCATGTACCCTTGAAGTAAGTAGTTCATAGGTGATTGTTATTATAGAATGAATATGAATTGATCTCCCCTTTCTCCTCCCCTTCCTTCCTTTTTCCTTACCCACTTCTTTCCTTCCCTTCGTCTCCCCTCCCCGCTTCCCTCTTCCTCTTTTTTCTTATTTCCCTTCTTAAGAGGAAGGGATAAGAAGACAGCTGGAGGAAAAGTGCTCTAGTCTGCAGTTTGTCAGGGAATGTGAAGTCCTTTCTCATAGAATAGAAGAAATTTTCAAGGCAGAAAACAAAGGTGAAAAAGACTGTTGTGCTGGTTAAAGGAAAAGAGATATTGTAATGGTTGGTGACTCCTAGCAGAATGGTAGAGGCAGTCATGCATCACCCTGATAAGATTAATTAGAGAGTAACTTTGTCTTCCTAGGATAGGTGTTGGTATGTTGATATGGAGGTAAGAAACTAGTCATGACTACTACCTGTTTGTCATGACATACATGAGAAAGCTCTCTAGGGATAATTGTACCCAGGCAGACAGACAAAAAGACAGCACATTTATTAAGCACTGGACTCTGTTCTCCAGGAGCTTACATTCTAAGAGGGCAGCCAGACTAAGGTGGGTACCTGTTGGGCGTGGGGGGAAGAAAGCAGATGTGGTGATGAAACAGACCAGTAAAACCTCTGAGCAGGAAAGTGAAAGATTCGAAAGGCCTGCGTAGTGTTTTCATAAGCACTTTTTTGTCAGTAGGGATTTTATGGTAGAAAGAAAAATACTGGAAGTGAACAGCTAGTCAAGATAGTATGTCAGACGATGGGATTTAGTATCTATCATGTCAGTATTGGAGGGAGGTTAGGGGAGTGCAGAGCTCAGCAGAGGAAGAGAGGCAGCAATTACATGTGGAAAATTTTCCTGCGATGCTTCACCTGTACCAGGGCCATGGGAAACAGGAAGGCTGACTGAACCCAGAGTTCTACCAGAGCCTTTCAGGGGATCTAATAATGAGACAGCTACTTGTGTTTCTCTTGGATCAACACAACCTGTACTTGCTAGGAGAACATTTGGTGATAAGCTATGGACATGGTGCTTTGGAAGGAATGGGTTTAGTATGTATTAAGGAGGGACAGATTGAAGCTGGGATGTGGCCTGGGAGCCTTGTTTGATTCTGGACCTCTTCCTCTTTTGTCTTCCTTGTGTTGTATGGGCCTGTTTGTGTGTGTGTGTGTGTGTGTGGGTATGTGTGTGTAGATCCTAGCTCATGGCTAGTGCTATTAAGTAAACAATGAAAGCTGTGGTCAGATCCAACCTAGTTTCACTTGTCTGAATTGCAGAAGCTGAAATTACTTCTCATTTCCCATAGGCAGGGCAGGATGCCCTTCAAACAGCATTCAAGCATACATGACACCCTCATACCCCACAAAATGAGCTGCATGGTGTAAGCTCTTAATAAATGTTTAATTCCTGCAGTAGCTGCATAAAAGCCAGCACCATAACGACCGTTTCCAGCCTATGACAACTATTCTCCAGCCTTCCTTATCCATAGGACTGTTAACCATCCTGGTGCAGATAGAATGGGGCCAGACAAATAATAGGTGGGGACGTTCTTTCTTTATGCTTTATCTCCTTTAGTCAGATATAGAGAAGTGATTAAGTGGTGTGATTAGAATGATATCGAGCCTGCCACAAATATCTCTTACTGACTTGGCATGCTAATATAAAAAGTCATTCTTAATGAAAATACAAATGGAACATTAAGCCATTATTGGTTTTTGGAACCTCTCCTTTCATAGCTGCGCTCCTGACTGTTTGGATTTCTCCAGCAATGCTTCAGTTGCCTTCTCACCCTCGAAGATCCTTCTGTTCTTTTTGCCCCCTCCCTCCAGTGGTAAGTTCATCTTGGAACCTCCATTTTTGGGGAAATGCACAAGCCAGCCATGCCCACTCCTTCACTCCTTTCCATGCTCTGCTCCTGAATCTCCAGACTTCTCCGCTGTGTCCTAACATGGGTACTTTTTCATCCTCCGTCTTCTCTACTCCCCATGCTTTTCAGCTCTCTCATATGTACTGTCTTCTACCACTAGAACGTAAGCTTCTTGGGGAGAGGTTGTTTTTTGGTTTGTAATTGTATTACCAGGTTTTGCTGAACTTCTTTGTATCCCTGAGGCCATGAGTGGGAAGGTGTAGACCAGCCAACTAATGGTGGTGATGGAATTATTGAAAAACATTGACTTTTGAGTTACTCCCTCTTAGAAAAAACTAGCAAGAAACAGAATAGAATTCTTCTGTCCTAGACTTTGGTACAACATGGTAAAGTGGTATTAATAGTAATAGCAATAATAGTAGTTGACAGTTATATAGACAACTCGGTGGCACAGTGGATAGAGTGCCAGACCTGAAGTGAGTAATGCTGAGTTCAAATCAGGTTTCAAACACTTACTAGCTGTGCGACTCTGGGCAAGTCCCTTAACCTCTCACCTCTCTTTATCTATAAAACAGGGCTAATAATAACAACTATCTTCCAGTGTTGTTGTGTGAATCAAATGAGATAATATTTGTAAAGAGCTTATTACAGTCTCTGGCACATAGCAGGCATTATATAAATGTTAACTATATTATCATTATTAGTATTCAAGAATTACAAGGTTCTTTCACTTATCTTAACTCATGACTCTGTGATGTAGTGAAAATGTTATCATCTCTGTTTTATAGGTGAAAAAAATTGAGGTTCAAAATGGTTTAGTAATTTGCCCAAAGTCACACAGCTAAATAAACAACAGCAGCAGTGAGACAAAGCTGGGTGGTGGGCCAAGCGTTTGGCAGTTTTCTTGGGACGCAGTCTTGATGCCTACATATATTCATTAAAACCTTCCGTCTATTCGTTAAGCAAGCTGAGTATAAGTACCTTTGTGCCTGCCTGATACTGGATTAGTCTTATGAGAGATGTGAAAGGACTAGAAGACCTGGTGTCTTCACTTAAGGGACATCTGCGTAGAATATATATTATTCCAGTGTGAAAAAACGGAATAGCCAAAGGAAATGCTTGATAATTAACTGTAAACTATATGCAGAGTGCTGAGGAAATGAAAAATAGACAAGGAATCAATGATGATTGTGTTGGTCAGGGAAAGCTTCCTGGAGTAGGTGATTTATGAGGCAGAGCTTAAAGGAAACAATGGATTTGGCTGGAAGAATGGATTCAGAGGATACTCTCACTCTTATTCTTCTTCCTTTCTTCACACATTCTGCAAACATTCACTATTGCTTGTCTACAAAGCATTCCTGTAGGGAACTGGGGGCGCTACAAAGTTTAGAGAAAACATGGTCTTTGCTCTCATGGAGCTTGGGGTCTAACAAGGAAATAGAACACAAACATGGATGCACAGCATTTCATGATAAGTGCATTGGAGAGTTGGAAAACCAAGTACTTTGTGATCAATAACGTCAATCAGCTGAATAATGATTGGTTCTCCATTTGGAAAGATATCCGGCATTTTTGAGATATGTAGTTCTATACTGCCATAGAAGAAGAAAAAGTAATTGGCATTGCAGTAATTAATTTTTCACAAGCCGTAATTTATATGTATGTCTAATCATATGCTTAATCTCTTATCTTGAATACCATATTTGGGAGCAGTGTGGCACCTTGGCTTCTTGAACGACACTCTGTGGAGCATGGGCAATGTATTTCCTCTCAACTCTCAAAATACAGAATGGCAGGCAAGTAAATATGGGAGAGGGGGCTGAACAAAAGACCTATATGAAGCTGGCGGAGCTATTATCTTGGTTCTGTATGCCTGCCTCTATAAGGAATACCTGCCAGCAACAAAGTCCTTGGTTCCTTAACTAAAGGAGAAGATTGCTTCATTTCTGTTGCTTTTTTTATTTCTTCATTTAGTTAAGAATTCATTATATATGTTTGGGTGACGGACATAAACACATCATCTTTCTTTCAAAGGGAATTGGATTCGTCTAATTGGACAATTTTTTTTCTAGAGGTTTTTTATTTTTAAATAACTTTTAAGGCTCAGAGTCCTCTAGATTCCATTAGAACTGATTTTAGCATGTGATTTAAACATCTTTCACTAGAGATGGAGATTAGAAACAGTGCCATACCTTCCAAATAAGACTAAATATAGGATTTTTTTTATTGACTGGGACCTAGAAATATCACGAAACCTAGAAATGAGCCTGAATTAGACTATGCTATTGAGAGAGAAGACCACACTTTGATGCCATTTCTGACTCGTTAAGCAGTCAATCAACATCAGGTTAGCCAAAGATAATTTGAATTCTGTGTCTCTGTTGCTGGCTGATGTAATACTGATATTGATAGGTCAGGCAGCCTGTAAAGGATACAAAGGACACTAGAGACACTTCGTGGGTTAGCACTCACTCAAAACCATAGCTGATGGGCCCCAACTAGTGTGTTTACTTGTAACAGCCAGTCAGAGGAAACATTAAGTTTGAAATAAAGACATCAAACTGCTTTGTAAATAAAATGACAGTAATATATATATATAAACATGCATATATATACATACATATACACATGCATATACATACATGTACACACATACATGCACATACATATACATACACATATACATATACATACACATACACATATACATATATATACACACACACACACACACCCTCATGCTCACAGATTGCCATACTAGTGGAGAAGGGTATACATGTAGAAACACTCATGGCCAAAGAATGCATAAAGAACACATGATCAGGGAATATGTTTGAAGGATCACACAGCAGGAGCCAATGTTAACCTAGCATGTGCATGGAGGATACATGTGTCAATAATCCATTCATCTGGGATATAAGTGGAAGACACACATGTAGGTTCATGTATAGTCACTGCATATGCGTAGCCAGGGAATCTCATAACCCTATACTGCAGAGCTATCAATGTCCTTTGCTAATACCACCACACATCTCTCTGCCGGGTGTCACATTTTTACTCTCTTTTGTTATTCAGTTCTGACTCTTCATGACCCCATTTGGGGTTTTCTTGGCAGAGATATTGGAATGATTCACCATTTCCTTCTCCAGCCCATTTTACAGATGAGGAAACTGAGGCAAACAGAGTTAAGTGACTTGCCCAACCTCACATACCTAGCAAGTTTATGAGGTCAGATTTTAATTCACAAAGATGAGTCTTTCTGACTTCAGGCCAGGCACTCTAACCATTAAGCCACCTAGCTGCCTCTCTCCTTGCTCTGCTGGACACTGAAACATCACACTATTCATCGTATCTTTGCTATGATGCTTCTGCTAGCTTTCTCTTTGTCAGGTTTGTTATTGCTGAGCTCCTCTATACTGCTGTCTGTTGGGTTTCACCTCTTGAAGGCTTAACTATACTCTATTTTTGGGTATAGTATCTAAGAATCCTCTCCCTGACATGAGCAGGCTGATGCAAGTCTATGTAACATCAGACCCATTCATGGATTCACTTGACCAACAAGCATTTTTTTAAATGCTTACTAAAGTGTCAGGTCCTGGGGACAAACACACACATGGACAGACACATGTACACACACACACACACACACACACACACACATACACACACACACACTGAAAGCCTCTACCACTCAGCCAGGCAGCAGCCAACACAAGCCACCAGCATGTTAGGCTAAAGTTGAACATATCTTTTTTGACACTCTTTTCCATGGTCACAGGCATTCCTTTTAACTCCTGTTATATTCCATTGCAAACTTTTAAGGCCATTTCAAAAACTTTTCCCACAGAAGCTATATGAAACTTCACTCCCAAGATCTTTGGCATGCAAATGAAGCTATTTCTGATTTTGTTATGCATATCTACCAGCCACAGACCCTGCCTTTTGGTCTATATTTTGGCCATCACAGAACCTTGATGGTCTCCCTGTAAGAAATACCATAACAGCAACCCACATTTAGATAGTGCTAAATAGGAGGCTTACAGAGAGCCTTCCTTGTAACATCTCTGCAAGGTAGATAGGGCAAGTTGTATTTTCCAAGTGAGGAAAAGGGCTTGGAGAGGTGACATTCCCACAGCAGCAAGTGTTAGAACAGAGACTGAAATTCAGGTCTTCTGACTCTAAAGCTAAGGTTCTTTTTATTAAACCACATAGAATGTCCCAGGCAACATCCTGAAGATTAAAGTGTCCACCAGAGTTTTGGAAACACAAGAATAATAGCATGCTCTGCAGAATTATTAAGCTCCTGTTTAGTTTTTTTCTTTGGAATATTGTAAGGGAGCATAAGGAAGCACCGTGAAACCCAGAGGACTCACCTTTGGCAGACTTCCTCATTCTAAACGTGCCTCTTTTCTTGTATTTTTTTTTTTTGCTTTCCCTATGTGATCGACAAGCCTTTCTTAGTGTACCTGTGCCTATGGCATCAGATGGTGGAAAACCAGTCGGATTTACCTGAGCAAGAACCGGCCCCTTTCTGTAATAGCCGTGACCCCCACCTACCTAAGTGAGAAGCTCCCATGTGAAGGACACAGGACTTCAGCTATGCCTCATCTCTTCCCCTTCCATTAACTAGAAGAAGTGGCAGAAAGCTTGTGAAACTTAGAATTCTAAGTCCAACAACAGCCTATCAGATGGATCATTGATGAAGCCCCTTCCTTTTCCTATGGAAATCATCACACTCAAGTTTGTTCGTTTTTAATTCCACTGGTTGCTATCCGTCTTTCATTTTCTGTCTCCTTATCTCCAACCCTGTCTCATGTTGGGCTTCTCCTTGGTATGAAGTTGATTGCATGACATAGAGGTTCCCTGACTTTACTTTCTCAGTTCACTATAGCCTTATGTATCAATAAGGCAGTAATAACAATGTAGTTGATAATTGTCAAAATGCCCATGTGGTTCTGTATCGCAAAGTGTATGAGGCTCTCCACGTAGAAGGCAGAAGAAGCAAAGCATTGATTCAGACACTAGAGAACCACATCCCACAAGCCATTTACCCAATCTATCAGAGCAGTAAAACATTCCATACATAACATCACAACCTGGAGCCTCGCCATCCCAAAGCCTGTCTGACTCCCTGCTGGGGTCTTCCCCAAAACAGACTCACAGTACAGCTAAGTCAGCCTGTTCAGTTCTGACCATCAGGAGGGCGGCCATTAGCAGCCATTAGCAGCCATAACTGCTCCCTCTCTCAGCATTTCCTGTGACGTAACTTTCCTTTTCCTGTCAGGAAGCTCCTCCCACCACACACGACTTAGGCTTCCTGTGACATAAGCAGGTCACATGGCCTATTAATGTGTGGGAAAGATCTTCAGATCTAAATTGCTACTACACCTTAGTATCCCAGTAATTTTTTCATGACACCTCTAGGTCAAAATAAATGCTTGACAGTTGTATTTTTTAAATAGCTAGTTCCAAACAGCTTATTAAGTATTCGTATCCTAAAAACTTAATAGCCATTTGAAAAAATACATATATTGAAATTGGAAGGAAAACAATATTTTCTTTAATTCTTAAATAGCCACAGTTATAGCCTAAAAACTTAATAGCCATTAAAAAAATAAAACACATAAATTGGAAGAAAAAACAATATTTTTATTTAATTCTTGAATAACCACAGTTACTTACTGATAGGATCTCTGTGCCCATTGGGCCTTGTACAACTTTTCCAGTTTTGGAGTCAGATTGGACACTACCACCTTATTTCCTATTACACAATAATTTTTGCATAGTACTTTTTATCACAATAACTACCCAAAACTCAGCTGCACAAAGATGTGATGTCATAAATGAGAAGGTTTAAGAAGTTATTGGCATAACTGTAAGTACAAGTAAACAAAAACATATCTCAAATTGAAAAGGAATGTAGAGCAATCTAACATTAAAATGGAAACCATGAACTATGTTAAAGCAGTAATCGGCATAGTGCTCAACAGACTTAAGAGTATCCCTGTATCCCTTGAAAATTCAAAAGAATCCTATGGCACTCCTGAGAATTTGCTATGGTGCCCTAGGTTGTGGATGGAACATATTTCTGACAAATAAGACCTTTTCTGGAAAACTTCTTCTAAATTTCATAACTGCTGGATCAGCTGAGGACCTTGGGCTTCCTCATATGGGACGAGGTCCCAAATGATCTACTGTGAGATACTGAGATTTGGCAATAGAGTATAGGTTTACAGTGGCAAATTAAAAGCCAAGAAAAAGTTTTTAGAAGTATATTTTACTCGAGGTTAAATTCACAAGTTGTCACAGGGTAGGAAGTAGTTTCTGAGACCATTTAACCCATGTATGACTAATAATCTTATTTCTGACATCTCAATAAGTGGTTGTTAAGTCTTTTCTTGAAGACTTTTAGTGATGAGGAGCCTAGCCTTCTGCAGAAGAACTTTGGGATTGCTAGAAAAAATTTTTTTTCTTCCCTTGAAACTAAATCTACTTTGCTGTAACTTCCACTCATTACTTCTAGTTATATCCCCCAAATCAAGCAGAATAAGGCTAATCCCCCTTAGAAGGATAGTACTTCACATATTTGAAGAAAACTCTCACCCTATAAATCTTCTCTTTTTTCAAGCTAAATATCCATAGATCTATCAAATCAACTTTGGATGTCATGATCTCAGTCTGCTCTGGTGACCCTTCCACCCTTATCTGGAAACTCTCCAGTTTATCAATGCCCTTCCCCAGAATGTGGTGCCCAGGACTTAATGCAATGCTCCAGACGTGATCTGACCAGGTCAAGCTCAGTGGGACTGTTTCGTGGTATTCTAGATCTTTCTCAACACTGTGCTAGGCCCTGTGAATTTACCCCAGGGCAGGGCTGTCACTGTAATGCACTGAAGGATCAGAGGAAAGCGTCAAGTCCTCAGGTTATATCAGACTAACTTCTCTTGTTATTTCTCCCTCATTTTCAAAGAGGATTAATAACATCACCAGGTGAAGTCTTGACTCCTATGTGAATTGGATTTAAGTGAGGCAGAGTTGCATGAAATTGTCAGACTCACTCTCTCTTTCAGAGACAACCAAGTCCAGTAGCAAGACAAAACTCAGAATGACTGGTGATAGCTTGGGAAGTAGTGATAGACCTTGGCATCTGATGTCTGACCAACTGCAAGCATGTACACCAGAGGTGCTAGTTCTCCCTCAATGCCCCATACACCCCAACTTCTCTCATTGTAAGACATGAAGAAAGTAGTTGTAGTAATGCATACCCTTTCTTTGATTTTTTTCCTGCTAGCTTATAATTTATTTTTCATAATAAAATGCTATTCAGCTTGTTTATCTTGTGAATAATTCCTTTTGAAAAGATGTTGTAATTATGGCCATATTGTAGCACAACTCTGTTGTGCTGAGGAAGGTGCATTGGGTATGTCCTCAAAAGAAGGTTTCTTCCTGAACTCCAATTATGTTTCATATACTGCTGAAATGGTAGCAGATGCAGCTTACTAACTCCTGGTTTGATCTGAAAAATAATAGTCCCTGGTTTAACACCAATGAGAGGATAACGAAGGTCCTTGTGACTTTGTGGCTTGCTACAGTAGTAGGATTTCAGGCGAGATTATTACTCCGTTGTTTGATTTTTGCAATGCTTCTCTACCTTCATGTCCCCTCCTCAATTAAAGTGCCATATTTATTTTTAGAAGTCGAAGTGAAATAAAATTCACTTGGTCTTAAGATTTGGGTGAGAATGCTGTGACAGTTTTAGATATAACAAAACCATGAATGAGAACCACTAGATGAATGTGAATATGTAACTTTAACTCTCCAAATTCCTTTGCAGATTTCAACTGCAGAAAAAATGGAATAGCCAAAGGCTAAAACGTTTGGGCTCTAAAATATCAAAGTCAACTGTAAAAAGAACACGAGTTCCTCAATTAAATAAATTTAATCTCAATTAAAATAAATACCTAGGATTTAATTGTCATTCCTTCTCCAGATTTCAAAACAATGGTATACAAACTATCTTCGATCTTCATATCAGTTCTGAGATAGGAGTATAATAGATATTACTCTATGGTTTGATTTTCTCAATACTCTTTTCATTCCTTCTTCCCTTGATCTTCATTATATAGATGGAAAAGCTGAGCCATAGAGAAGTCAGGTACTAATGTCAAGGGTGCACTTGAGTCTAGGTCTTTTAAGCTTCTGACAAGTCCTCTTTACAATGGACTTAATGTGATACCAGATGTTCCACAGGGTTCTTTAAACTGTGAGATTCATTAAAGGGAAAATGGTCAAATAATGAGCAACTTACTTTCAATGGCAAACCACTGTAATAATTTTTAATAGGAACCAGGCTTGCTGTGTGTTTGAGGTTAATTCACATATCTAATTTCTCAATGATTTTTTGATTTAGAAGATCTGAAGTACTTCCTATTGCTTTTAGTCTGTAGAGTTTTTGGTCATTTTAAAGTCTGCCTTTCAGTAATTATATAGTACAAACAATAAAAATTAGATTTCTTCTTGGAAATGGATGTTTGTTGGGTGGGTTTCTTGGGAAACATGTTTTTCAGATGTGATCACTACTGAGAAAATTGAACCAGTCTTCTTGGGATTCATCTGAATGTTCTTATTCCAAAGCATATAATTTCTCTAGTTCTCCATTTGATTGAATCTTTATCACTGTATCACATTTATTTATTTAATTGATAACTTACTTTTTGTTTTCCCTATTTTATTGATATTTTTAAATGCAAGGTTTAGAAAGGGAGAGACATTTTCTTGGATCAATTTTTCATTTTGAAATATTTTTTTCTGTTTTGTTTCCTAGGTATTCTGTTATTCTTGTATTTTTTCCAAGGAGTGCACATATCACTGCATCTTGACAGCTAATTTCCATGAAATTTCTATACATCAAGAATTTTGGAGAAAAGAAAGCTTGTTTCACTTTAGGTGAGCTGTGTAAATATCTAAGTTCATAAATATTTGGGAAGCTCATTTGAAAGAATGAAAATTAGTAGCTCTGAATTTTTAAGAGAAAAATCTTGCTTTAGTGTCTTGACAAGAACTTTTTGCTTCTATGCTTCCATTTCTTTATCTATCTTCATTTTTCAAATATCTCCATTTTATGAGAATTACATTTGTAGAGTCACACACATACACACGCACATACACATATACATGCATTAGGGCAAAGTGTGAGGTATATTCTCTCCCAATGCCCAAACTACTTTTCTGATAGTAACATTATTTTTTTTTAATGGTGATACTCAACGTCAATATGCTTCTGAAACTCAGCGTCTGGAAGAAGACATCACACAAATGTCTTAAGCTAATGCAAATGTAGCCAACCTTTGACAGGTGCTAGAACCCCAAGAGCATCAGGAGTAAAGGAGTTCCCTTTTTTCAACTCAACGGAATTAATTAATAAACACCTTTCAGTTGTCTATTATGTACTAATAATCTGTTAGGCACAGGAGATACAAAGACAAAAATGCAAGTCTATTATCAAGGAATTTGCATTCTAGTGAAGGAGAAAATGCATAGATAGAAGAGTTTGTCTGGAATCTCTGTATTCTGAAGGAATTAGCATGGCAATGTGCCTTGATTGCAAGGTACATTGTCATTTTCAATATCACTTTTCTCTAGCTTTGCTCCCACAAAGTATTTTTTCATTGGTCACTAACTGTCTTTCCTATTACAGCAATGTTTAATGTACTTCAGTTTTGTTGAGACTGCAACATGGGCCTTAAGCTTACCCGAGGAGCCAATGAATACTCGTTATCCAAAGTGTCCAAAACACTTGAGCAGTTTTTTCTTCTGTTCACAATGTATTTTCATAATCCTTACATCATATCTATCAGTATTGGGTCTATTTCACAAATGGGAGACTAGATATTCAGTGAGTTCCTGCATCACTTACCCAAAATCTCAGAGTAAACCAATTGCAGCTCTTAGCTTCCCTTGTGCTCTAATATGATCTAGAATTCTGCTTATTCTGCTACTTGTCCTGCTGTGACATTTGAGGTGGTTAGGCCTTGGTCTCTTCACCTAATTTATTAATTTGAAGGATTTATTAGTAGCCTTATAAAGGGGAAAAAGAATACTCGAGCTTTTTTAAAGTTAAGTTCTAAAAGCACTGTCATTTCCTGAGATGTATGCTATTCTTTAGTAACTAGTTTCAGAATAAGGAAAATACTTGTCCCAGGAGCAACAGAAACTGTACAGGGACTTTATATTGGCCAATTTTTCTTTTCTTTATTTTCTTTCTATGGAAAGAAGACATTGAGAAAGGCATTCATGGTTTGTGTTAGAAAGAGAAAGATAAAATCTTTTGATTGTTCATTTAAGTCTGATTTAGAAAAATTCCTAGTTAGAAGGCACATTTCCAGATACAACCAAGTCTATCGTTTCTAGATACAGGAACTAAAACACATGGAGGAAGAAATGAGTTATTCTACAAATAGTCTTCATGGGGCATCCCATCAAACACCCGAAGTGATTATTTTTCAAGCTTCTGATCTGACTATAATAGCTATTAGGATTCAAAACTTTTTAACTGGTCCATTTTTCTTTACCCGTAGTTTAGACTCAAAACTCCTTGTGGTCAGAGACTGTTCCATATTTTGTCTTTGTATTTTCAGAGTTTAGCACGGTGCTTTGCACATAGTTGGCATCAAGTAAATGTTTGTTGAATAGAATATTTGTTCAAGAATTAGCCAGCTTCCCCTCTAACAACAATCTGAGGCCCCTCGTTTTTCGTTTCTCAAGATGTGCTTTGTACTGTGAGTATGATACAAAGGTTATGCTCATGCTACAGCAGTCTGTTGTAAGTGGCAGGAAGAGAATGCCCTTGGCACAACTCACAGATTTGTGCCACTCTCTTGACTCCAGAGAGACTGAGTTTATTTGCAGGCTGAGATTTGCCCTCTCTCTCTCCTGTTTCTCTTTGTGTATTTCTCAACTGCATGGGTTTGGGGGTTGGGGGCGAAGAGAAGGCACCTGCTTCCGATATTAGGTTATCAGTAATTTTACAATATAGAGAGCCTTTTAAATATTAATGCAGAGTAATAACTCAGCTGCAACCAGCCTCTTTCCCTGTTTCACAGTATCTGACCAACCAGTGGACATCCTTAGATCTCTGGGGATTCTTCAAAACAGGGTGGCATGGTAGGTGAGTGCAGGGTTGAGGGGAGAGCCAAAAGAGAAGGGGAGAACCTGCTGCACTGCTTTCTCCCCTCATTTTCTCCACTCTCTTCCAGCCCCCACCTCTCTGGGTTGCTATGCAGTTTCTATGGCAGCAGCATCCTCAGACTCAACTTTCACCCATCATTTAGAGCCCAATTAAGGTAAAATAGTGAAGGGGGGGAGGAGGGCGGGAAGATAAGGGGGAGTGTTGTGGGGGGGAGAGGGAGGAGAATCCAATTTGATGCTGCAAGTGAAGCGTTTACTCTGCCAAAGTCGCATTACAGATTCTAAAGCTGCAATTATAGCTCCTCTTTTCCTCTTTCCAAGCCAGAGCGGGAAGCAGCAACAACTCTTCTCTCAGCTGTGGTATTGGTGGGTAGAGGACACATCACACAAGCAGCCATATTGAAGACCCCTTGGGGGGAACCCCCAACATCCCAGAAGACCCTTCAAGACTTCAGCAATTGACTGCATCTCTTCTGACCCTCTTCCCCCCTTTCTCTTTCTCTCTCTCTCTCTCTCTCTCTCTCTCTCTCTCTCTCTCTCTCTCTCTCTCTCTTTCCCTCTTTCTCTCTTTCTCTCTTTCTCCATCTCTCTCTGTCTCTGTCTCTCCCCCCATTTCCTCTTTCTCCTTGTTTCTCTTTCAGTTCATCTGCCTCTTTTCCCCTCTTACATCTCTTTCCTCCCTCTATTTCTTTCTCTGATTCACCAGAGAAGAAAAATAGTAAAAAATGCCAATTGCTCAGTTATTGGAATTATGGAAAAAGATCGAGGTGGAGCCCATGGAAATAGAGGTGAGCAAAGAATGGACATTAATATACTCTTTTTTTAAAAAAAAATAGAGTCCCTGAAGAAACTGACCTCTGCAGTAAATAGATGATTTTGCAGATGTATATAGCCCGATATTGCACTATCAGGAACAAAAAGGCACAAGATCTACATGATCGGCTGTTCTCCTAAGTTAAACTTAAGTATCCTCCTTTGATATGTATGTCTATATTTTAATGATATTTACATATTTCGCCACTAACCTTCTCTTCCTTTAATTGCCAGTCAACAAGTGGCTTTCTGATAGATCTTTGCTTGCTTTGGGGATGGGTGAGCAGTGATGTGTTTGGATCTAGAAGAGATTTTAGAAAGTGACACGAAATCTTTATCTGCCTGTGGGTATGAGAGATAAAGTGGTAATAGAATTAACAGAAGGACTTATTCACTTCATCCCAGGGGTTGCCAAATAGGATATATTAAAAGTTGGTCTTGTTTTACCACCAACCTCACAGAGCTGTGATGGGGAAAGCTCTTTCAAAATCTTAATGAACTCTAGAAATGTAGCCCTGTTATTATTATTAACAGCTATGTACTTGAAATCTCTATAAAATCATATTCATTTCATAGGACCGAGCTAGAAGGGGCATCAGAAATCATGCCATCTAATCTTTTATCTTGAATTCTAATTGCATTGTTGAAAATTTTTGCTGTTTAAGAATGTTTTCCAAAGATTAGGGGGAAAACCCCATACCAGTTAAATAGTTAAATCAAAATTCTGGGCTTACTAAATAGCCATGGCCTCAAATTGTTTTTTCTTGAAATGACTCTTCAAAATGCTAAAACAGTCTCCTTCAAGCATATCTTCACTAAATCCCAACATGTCTTTTTTTCTTTCTTTCATAGAGTATTTGAATCTTTAGAGTTTTTATTTTGCTCATGCTGCATACTTACTATATTGAGAAACCAGTGCACACTGCAATCTGAAAATATGCAATTTTAAAGAGGAATTTAACTTGATTCTTTATGTCGTTTTTCTTGGCAGTGGAGTTTCTGATTTTTTTTTAAAAGAAAGTGGCCCATTATATGATTGATCCTAATAATTCTCTAAATAGCATTATTTATCAAGGTGCCTCGTAAATCTTGAAAATATTAAAACCATTTTATAGATGGAATTGAGAGAGACATTGAGTAATTATTGGTTTATCATGGTTCTTTAAATCAATAAATAGGAAAGGGAGAAGACTAAAGCTTGTCATTGTATTAATTACTTATTTGTATGTGGCATTGGAACATTACTTAGAATTGTTTAAAAATGACCCATGCCCTAAAAGAGCTTAAAACTCCAGTCTTCGGTTTTATTGGATCAGGTCTTTATCTGCTTAATAGCATCATTCAAAAAAGGATTTTTATCAGGCTAGTGTTTTTGTTTTTTAAAGAGCCCCATGGAGTCTCTTAAATATTTCATAACTACAAATGTCTGCTTTAAGGCTTAAGTGCAGATCGCATAGTGCTTGGTAACTAGTGAAAAAGCAGAGATACCTTAAGGTACATGGTGAGTATTCTTGGGCTTCCCAGGTGGGCTCCAGAAGGCAAGGGATAAGAGTAGTGTTTGCTTTTCCCAAGTTTAGCTTTTAAGTAGAGGGTCTGGAATCAAAATGTATGCTATTAATAAAGTCACAGGGAATGCATAATTTCACAACAGGGAGGCTAAAACACTGCATGTTTTAGTTGTGGTTTGAATTAGTTGCAAAAGGAAGGCTAATTCTTTTAAGGCATTTAAACAATAACAATGTAATATAATCCTCTTCGGAGGATTACTGGGCTCCTAAGACAAAATAATGTTGCTTCACTGATTAGGCAAAATTTAAGTGACTTTGAGCAGTGGGTAGAAATAGGACAGCAAAAGAGTAGAGAAATAGTTTCCAACAATATGTCTTTACTGGTTTGGTTTAAAATTGGCACTTTCACAAAATACCTTTTAAAATGGATTGCTTTCCCCACCCCCATTCATATCTCTGCTCCCTGAATTTTACCATGAAAAAACAAAACAAAACAAAAAACTTTCCGGTACCTGATACATTGTGATTCACCAGGTTATAAGTCAACAAGTAAAATTCTCCAGTGCCAAAACTTGTCAATCATTATCTTGTGTTGAGTTGGGATGACCAAGATCATGCTTTGGGGTAGATGGGTACTAGATGATATATGGCACATGTCCCCATTTAGATCACTACAGTTCTTGGCTGACCCATTTCATTTGTGTACTTTTGAAAGAGTCTGAACCTTTTTCTTTTCTGGGAGACCATGTGACACACAGTTATAACAGACATTCAAAAATGGGAAATCCTTGGGTCTTAAATGGTACAGGGGAAGGAAAAAACACAATACAATTCCCTTATATATGGGCCGGAGGCTCTGTTCTGTTAATGTGTATGACCTGATTCATTTCTTTTTCCAAGCAGTCTAGTAAATTAGAGGTGACAGGAAAGGAAGTGAATCTTTTTTTTAGTTTTCACTATGCTCCAATGACATTTGAAACCATTCTAATGTCAATACTAGTAGTACAAGAATCAAATTTTCTAGTAGCTCTAAATAGTGGATAGAGTGTTAGAGCTGAAGACTCACGTCTGTGAGTTCAAATTTGGTCTCAGACAGTAGCTGTGTGACTCTGGGCAGGTCACTTAACCCCATTTGCCTCAAGTTTTCTCATCTGTCAAATGAACTGTAGAAGGAAATGGCAAACCATTCCAGTATCTTTGCCAAGAAAACCCCAAATGAGGTCATGAAAAGTCAGACGTGATTGAAATGACTGAACAACAACAGCAAGACTACAGGGAATAAATTGGGTTTTTGCTTCATTATGTACAACAAATAAAGAAAAATGGAAATGCTAGAAATGCTTTCTGATTGTCTTTGTCCCTGCCTTAAGTGTTTTATTTTGCTTAGAAATTCCTTTTCTCACCCTCTTGCCTCCCCTATGATTTTATTACTTAGGTTGTCATGAGTACCGTTTGCTTCACTTTTCAATTGTGTTGTTAATTGCAATAGATTATTTTTGGTCACTAATTTAAAATCTTTGACAGAAGCATGGCACACTGTGGTACAATTTAAAAAGTATTAATTTTGTTGTCAGAGGACCTGGGTTCAGATTTTTGGTCTTGTCACTATCTATCTATCTATCTATCTATCTATCTATCTATCTATCTATCTATCTATCTGTCTGTCTGTCTGTCTGTCTGTCTGTCTGTCTGTCTGTCTGTCTGTCTGTCTATCTATCTATCTATCTATCTATCCGTCTGTCTATCTGTCCGTCTGTCTATCTGTCCGTCTGTCTATCTATCATTTTAACCTCTCTGGGCCTCAGTTTCCTTATCTGTACAATGAAGGTATTTGACTGAATGGCATCAAAGATCCCTTTGAGCTCTCTATGATCCTGTGGCTAATTTGAATCTATTTTCCTAATTCTTTATAAAGATTTGAATTCTCCAGGCATGTCAATTTTTTATATATGAAGCGAACTAAAGAAGAATGCACCTGAAACAAAATTGCTGCTACCCTACCAGTCCATAAACAATGTACTTCCTCTTTTAAGCAGCAGGGAAAGTGCTGACTTAAATTGGCAGAAGATAGAACCCCCCACATCAATGAATCCCAGTCCATGTCTGTAACTCTATAGACTTCTTGTATTGTACTGTGTTGTTGACAAGGGCTTGAAATATTAATGCATTGACATTCTTCCCCCTTTTTATTTCTAGACCACTGAGGAAGAGGTCAGCCTTGATGCAGAAGCTACAACAGAAGAGGCCACTAAAGAAGTAACTATACTTGCTTTCTAACAGTCTGATAACCCAAGGGCAGGAAGTTGGATTTTGCTAGCCTGTGTCTGGCCATTCTAGAGAAACATTTACAGTAACAAGTGGCATTTTATTATAATGCCTTTGAGGAAAAACTGGCAGTTTTACAAAGGGGAAATGAACCTAAACAAAATTTAGCCTTGAACTCAGGAATGTCTTGAAGGGGGAAATGCTAAATTATTCAAACAAATTATGGATAAGATGAAGAGTACGAGGTATGGAACAGACTAGTAGGTAAATAAGATAAGTGAAAAATAATTACACCTACTTGGAAATTAAATAATTCAACTTCTTGACGTACTGAATGGGACTACTTGTTATCTTCTCTTTGAAGGGACTATGAGGTATTAAAAGATGTGTAAAGGAGAACTAACTTGTGATATAAGAAAGGTAGAGAAACAAAGGTGATTCAGTGTATATGAAGGAGCCTCTTTTAGAAATAGGAAAGATGGCAGAATGTTATCTTTGACAAATAGAAGTGGGCTAGAGGAATAAGAAAGATAAGTATAGAAAGAAGAGAGGGAAGATAAATATATATATGAAAGAGAAGAAACATAGAAAATCGGTATTTATAGGAAAGGGTAATATCCTAAGAAAAAATGGATGGAGATCAGGAGTAAAATGGGACATTTCAGAAGGAATATTAGCTGTTATTTGAAGGTATTGGTACTCTTTGGTTTTCTTCCTGGTAGGGATAAACATTCTTGATAAAAGTACCAAAAACTAAGGTAGCATTTGGTCCTATGCTAATAATTATGGACATAAAATTGTGAGGAAGAAATTGGATATTAAGGAGCCAACTTTCAAATTTCAGGAAATAATTCTAATGAAGCAGGTGAGCTCTCTATAACTTACCAAGGAAAATGGCTTTCCAAAACAGGTGGAACTATGGAAAATGAACAAAGATGGCCAGTGTAGGAAAGATAATTTAGCAGGTGCCTAATGTCAAGGTTTAATACAAATCAAACAGCCCCATGATTTAATAAGCAATGACTCTCTTTTCTTCTATCAGTTCATAGAGTTATAGAATTTTAATGCTAGAAGGGGTCTTAGAAATTACCTAGGCCTCTCCTCCTCCACAGGCTTTCACAAGAAGTTGATACCAAGGGAACTCTATGTATCAGTTGTTGACAGATTGTTGTGTTATTTCAATTTAGTGATCTGAGAAGTAATAAAGAGCTAGTCGGGGATATTCATTTTAGTGGGCCTAAAGGTCGAACTTATTGGTAAGATGGTACAGTCTCAAGTCTGAGTTGCAGGATTAACTCAATGCACATTTCACTCCCTGCGTGCCTGCTTTCTGCAGGTTTACAGACCTCACTTCACTTAAGCCTCCATATTTTTGATGCACACTGGGAAGGAATACTGCTACTCAGACCCTTCTCGAATGCAGCCGTACCCATTAATCTTTTCAAATGTAATTTCTGACAACCAGGCCATAAGATAGTGGAAGTGATTACTATTTCTTGACATTTACCCCTCCTGAGGGGTAAGCAGTGTTGTGTTGCTTGTGGCTCTGAATGAATGGAGAGATTCCAAGATTGGTTTTCTTTGGGCAGCGTACATAATATTGAGGCAGATGTCTATTTGGGAAGAGCAAAGAAAAGGGTTTTTGGTAAATCTCTTGGGATTCATGCTCAAATTCCAATGCCAGGTTTTTCAGTTTAGCGCGTATTCTTCATGTAAAACAGCATGCAGTTACCTAATGTCTATGTTAAAGGAAATCTTTCCTCCTGTAATTGCTTGTTAGGCTTCTGAATGTTTGTGTGAATGGTAAATTACTATGCTTCTTTCATTGTTGGAGACATTAAAGTCTCCCATAGAGAAATAGTTAGCACAAGAACATACAATGAAATTGTGGTTGAACTGGATATAAAGTTACAAATTAGTCACACAGGCCCTTCTGAGTTCTTGTGGTGGTGATCAGCCCTCTATTCTTTTTGAAGAATAACAGAAATGAATGTCACTAATTTGGAAATGTTTTTGTGCAATATCCATGTCACCCGTGTCCTTTTTGACAGGTAATATTTACCCATTTGATGAACAGAAATAATTTGGAAAGATGTTTTGTCTGGATACAACTAAATTTACATGTTCAACTGTACTTTTCCATGGCTTGGCCCACCTGTTGTAAAACAGTTAACTTTTTTTGAAAAAGTTTAGCTTGGAAAGAATCTAAAATATAAAAGCAATCTTTATTTTGTGTAGCACATCTTTTGTTTTTTTAAAATATGTTTTATTAATGTCTTTAAAATACATTTTAAATGCTTTTACTTTTTTATTTTGGGGAAATATACCCTTCTCCTCTTGAAAGTGAGCTTTCCCTTGTAACAAAGAAAAACATTCAAGCAAAAAAGCCTAATACATATGTTGGACAATGCATATAATGTTCTTCCATAGCAGTAATCTGACTCTTTGTGGAGATATTATAGGTTCTCTGCGACTATTAATGGTTTTTTATTTACTTAGATTTAGGCTTCCTCTTAGCAGCATATCCTTTCCTCATCATCCGCTGAGAAGAGGACTTTGTATCTTCAAAGGTACCTTTGTTACCATCGTGTTAGGGTTTCATTTTCTTACAGACTTAAGTGTCATTTTATAAGCTAGGAAGACTAGTGTTACCTAATACTAGTGTTTCCTAATCTAAGAAAAACCCACCACTTCAGTGACTTCTTTTAGAAAACATTTCTCAAGCTATGACTTTTAAGGAATTATTTTGAATTCTTCTATGCAAAGATAACTCATAGTCACCAAAGGGACAAAAGGTCGCAGTTTTTCTTGTCATCCTCTTAACTTCCTTTCTGTAGGCCGGATACATCAAATCAGATGAAGCTACCAACTAGTAAGAATATGCTCTACTGCTTATTTCCTAAGGGTTAATAGATTGTGACTGCTTAGTTTGGAGGAGACTCAAGTGTATCTTGAAACAGTTGAGGCTCCCCTAAAGCAATGGATTGTAAAGTAGTTCAGCAACAGTCAAGAATAGGCCCCTTTCGTGCCCTTACCATCTTTCAGAATGTTTATCCTGTTTAGGAATTTTTAGGGATTAAGTCAATGATGGCCAAATTTTGGATAACTCTCATTTGGTAACAATAGCAAAAGAAAACTTGAACTTTCTGATTCACGAGACAGCCGATAAAATATTAGAATATGTTTACTATACGTTTTTGGAGTTGTTCACATGTGTTGAATGTTATTGCTGTTGATGAGAGGCAATGTTTTAGAAGGGTAAGAGTACTGGGACAGGTCAGATCCTGCCTTCCCTCCTTACTAGCTCTGTGACTCCAGGTCATCTGATTTCTCTGGGCTTCAGATTCCTCATCTATAGAATAGGGGTATTAGTAGCATCTCCCTTGCAATATTGTTGTGAGGATCAAATGAAATGATGTCTGTAAAGCACTTTGCAAACTCAAAAGTACTTTGTAAATGTCAGCTATTCCTGTTAACGATGTGAAAAATAATTTAGCTGATTGGACGTTCTCTAAAAAACGAGATTGAGAGAGCTATTGCGAATAGCATCACATTTTCACTTTATCTCCTTGTGACTAGTGAGTCATAACTTTTTCAAAATGTTAGGTCCTGTTCCTCTTTGAAAATTTAGGAACAGTATAACCCAGATCCAGCAGAGAAAAATGCTAGGGAGAATGTAGTGTGAATTTCGTAATTTTCTTTAAAATATATATTTTTTAAAATTACAAACTAGAAAGCTTTCGACAGACATGAACATATACAAAGGAGGCCAGAAAATGAGGATAATATGTAAAATTGAGACTCCATTACATAAAGCTTGTTTTTTTTTAAAGATATTAAATTTAACTCGATAGAGCTTGGTAATTTTCTGGTGCAATTTAAAAAATGTGCTAGATTTAAATCAAAGGGTTCAATTCCTTAATGTGTCACTAACTATGTGACCTTGGACAAATCAGATAACTTCTCTGGGCCTCAGTTTAGAATGAGGAGTTTGTGCCTCTAATGGCTCCTTCCAACTTTAAATACATTATCTGATGATTATGTACCAAATGAGAGAGTGGCAGGAGAGAGCAAAGAGGAGGATAATGTAAGAGGAACTGGGTTGAACAGACAGGCTATTTTATCTGTGAAAGTAAAACTGCCTGAAACTCATTTGAGAATGTTAGAATATACATGACATCCTCTCTTTAAGTCGAGACGCTGTTCTCGAATCCTGTAATGTATTTAAAAGTTGGGGCATTATCATTGCACTTTTTATGTCAATAATTGAAATATTTAGATGCAGAGGAGCTGCTGAATGTACCAGACCTCCCAGAGATGTACTCTTTACTTTCCATTTCCTCCCTTCTAAACCTGCTGCCCCTATAAAGCATGCTATATTTGTAGGTCACTTAAGTCAGGTAGTGGCCAGTATTTTCCACACGGAAGAGAGAACCTAGGAGGGAAGCATTAGATAGTTGCTATTCTTCCTGTGAGGCTTCCGGCTAAAGTGAAGGGGGAAATTGAACTTGCTGGTTCTTTAATATCCACCATTATAAATGGCATTGTACTAGCCATGGTATTACATAAGAAGAAACTGAGTCACTCAGTAGGATTGAGCTCATCAACTCTTCATTTCTCTGAGCAGGTAGACAGGAGAATTTATTGTTTCATTTTTTTAAAATTTATTTTAAAAAAAAAACCACCTAACTAATAGAAGTAAGATAAGACCTAGGGACTAATAAAACAAGAGCAAAAGCAGTTCCAAGTTTAAAGCAAACAGTTAATATTCTTGTGACTATGAGAGTGATATATTTTATCACTCATTAGAGTGATGTTTTATATTCTAACTCATTATTATCTTAATGCCTTGCTGCCTTTTAAAATGTAAATCTCTATCATTTTTTTAAAAAAGATGGGCATTTTACAAGTCCTAATGAATATATCAGATCCATTTGTCCTATATCTTATTATTTTTTGCTCTCCAGGGAAGGATGTGGCTCACTGTCATAAATGTAACTAGAGAGGGGCAATCAGAGTTTTGATCTAGGGTGCTAAAATTGGGATGGTGCTGGAAGTACTTTCACTCCTCCTGTGGCAAGAGTTCTTAACTTTTTATGTTTTTGGCAACCTTGTGAAGCCTATGTACTCCTTACAAGCATGAAATTAAATATGTACACTTGCAAAGGAAACCAATTGCATTAAAATGCAATTGTGAAAATATATTTTTTTAAATCACAAGTTCCCAACACCTGTTCTACATGGTAAATGTAATTAGGTTTATCTTCTAGTCAGCAAGAATAATTGGTTAAAATAGAAGTCTTTTAGATAGCAAGTTCTTCCCCCACAGCAGGAACACTCTAGATGAACTCTGGGATCTGCCCTACCCATTTTTTTTATCCTACTCTGTTTCCCATGTTCCTGAATAAATAGCCCTGAATGTCAAGATTTTAAGTTATTCCTTTTAATGTAAGATAATTTAATTATAATTCATTTGTGAAACTGAATAGTGGTAAGAAAGTAAATAAATCATATCCTTCCCCCTATCATTTATCTTTAAAAGTATCATGGAAACGGATGACTTTGAAGGTAGTTTCATGAAATATTTTCATTTATTAAGGAAAAGATGAAGAATAAAAACAAATAAAACTTTCTAAATAAAGTGGACCCTGCATATTATTTGATTTGATTTGTATCAATAAAAGATAAACTATTACAAGCTAGTTTTATTTATCCTATTGTACTCCTCTGTACTCTGGCTTGTTCCATTGCTTCCTGTGTTAATTATTCAATCTTGTTAGCTATATGAAAATTATTTGTTGCAAATTTTAGCTTCTGAAATTTCCTCTTCTTGACTTTGTAACTCAATTAAAAAAAATTCCCAGGGTGTTCACCTAGGAAGTTTGGTGTCTTCTAGTGTTCACAAAATGGGTGGAAAAGAAACCTATTAAAGTGGGACCATAACATTGAAAGTATTCTGCAGGATTTTAAAATGAAGGGTTTATGTCATTTAGTTAAGTGGAGAGTTCAGCCATTAGCGTGCTCCCTAATAACAAGCACAAACTTGTTAATTTGTACAAATTTTTTAAAACCCCAGTTACTCCTAAAAGTGAATTACAGCATCACAGAGAAAGAAGGATCCTCAGAGGGTGTCTAGTCAACCCATATCCAACCTAGAATCCCTTCTACAGTATCCCCCCAAAATGATTATAATAATAATAATCCATAACTGATATAGTGATTTGTAATTTACAAAGTATATTCCTCACAACAACCCTCTGAGGGAGGCAGTGTAAATATTATAATCCCCATTTTATAAATAAACTGAGACTTTGAGTAGTTAAATACCTAGTAGGCATTTTATGAATGCTTGTTTAAATGACTCTGAAGCAGAATTCAAACTCAGATCTCCTGATTCCAAGTCCTGTATACGCTCCACTATTGTAGATTGCCTTTCAGAGTCTTAATTTCCAGCTTGAACATTCAGCATTTGCTTGAGGACATCATCTGAGAGTAAATCCGTAACTTTTTGGGGGAGTCTATTCCCCTTTTGCATAACTCTACTTATTATGATGATTAGTTGTCTTGACATTTAAAGCACTTTCCAACCTGGCCGTTTCTTCCCTTTTCAGTCCTCTTACAAATTTCTTTGCTTGATGAACTCTACAATTCAGCCATATTGGCCTATTAGCTATTGCTCACACAAGACCCTCCATCTCCTATCTCATCTCTGTGCCTTTGAACTCTTTATCCCTCAGAGTCTGGAGTGTCCTTACCTCCACCTTCAAAACTCAGCTTAAGCACCACCTTTTTGTCAGGTCTTTCTGGAGTTACAAAGGTAGGGTAGAGAGGTAGGAACATGGTGTCAAAATCTAGAAAATTAGGAGCAGAGGCCAGAAGGGAATAAAGTTTTCCATTCTTGACTCCTCCCCAAAATGGAGGACAAGGAATAGTTTCATTTTTGCCTTTACATTCTCTGCTTAAGAATAATGCCTGGCAGATAATAAGTGCTTAATAAATATATGATGATTGATGGTTTCTAAAATTCCTAGGTAGCATTAGTGAGCATTGTCTTTGAGACCCAGACTATTCTCCTGAGTTAATATTTCTGTCATAGGTGAGGTAATCTCGAGAATTAATACCTTTCATTATACTTAACTCCAAATGGATAACAACAACATTAAAGAGAATTTCCCTTCAATCTATTAAGATAATTAACAAAATTGAGTTTGTTTTTCCCCCATAAATAATGTAATATATGTCTAGGTAATAATAACAGTAATAATAAGTAAATTCACATAGTACTTTAAAGTTTGAAAAGCACTTTACATACATGTCCTCTTTTAAGTCTCTTAATAACCCTGAGAGGTAGGTGCTGAGAGAAGTTAGATAGCTCACCAAGGGTTGCAGGGAGAGTAAAGGTCTGAGAAAGGATTAAAACTTAGGTCTTCCTGAATCCAAGTCCCAGGCTCTTCCTGCTACATTAGAAAGTCATCTTTAGTTGGAGAGGAAAACTTTCTCTTTGACTTCAGATTTCCTGAACTCATGCAAAATCAAATAGCAATACCTTGAATGTAGATGCATTTGAGGACTGGACTGGATATAAAGATTTTGCAGTTGTCCAGGTAACAAATATATCCCCAAAGGAAATATTAAAATGTGTTTTTCCTAAATGGCAGTAACATATCTCTCAATGCCATAAATTCATGTTGTGTGACCTGGCAAATACTGTGTCAGAAGTGCTGTCAATATATTCAGAGACTGCAGTGGGAGCTAAATAATGATGAATGTAATTTCCTTTTATCTCCAATCCAAGTATTACCTTGCGCTCCTAGATTTCTGGTAGAAGTTACAAAGAGGCAAATTTAGGCTTTATCTGAGGAAAAAAGACCCACAAAAAATTTCCTAACAATTAGAGCCACCCAAAAGTAAAATGTGCTGCCTTCTACACGTCCCTTTTACAGGAGGTCTTCAGGTAAAGGCTGGAAGACCATTTGCATGGTATAGTGTAATGAGGATTCTTATTCAGCTACAGGTTAGACTAGATGGCCTCTAAAGTCCTTCACCACTCTAAATTTGGTAAAATAAAAAATAATTAGAAAAAAAATCAATCAAACCTATGCATATTTGGGGCCATTTAAAGAGAGCCATGTTTTCTTAAGAGTTACTTTCTTTGGTAGTGTGGAGAGGACACATCCCTAAGGCAGTGGTTCTCAAACATTTTGGCCTCAGTTCCTCTTTATACTCTTAAAGATTATTGAGGAATGCCCAAAGAGCTTTTGTTTATGGGAGTTGTAATGTGCTACAATAGAAATGAAAACTTCTTAGTATTATTATGAATATAGAGGATCTTGGGGAACCTCCAGGGGTCCCAGGACCATACTTTGAGAACCATTAGTCTAAGGTCAGGTCATCATGAGATGGTGGTCATGTCAATGGCTTATATACCAAAGGATATACAAAGTGTTCCCAAAATCTTAGTGTAGTTTTAGGTTTTAATAGATTTTTAAAAGCTTTTTTTAAAGGAAGCTATTTAAGCTTAAAACTGCACTAAGACTTTGGGAACACCCTGTATTATTGGTTCAAATGAGTGAATGAAAGCCCGCTTCTAGTCCCATGGAAGGTGATTACCTGTTACCCCTCTTGATCAATAAATTCCAGTGGCTCCCTGTTGACTCCAGGAACAAATGTGGAATCTTCTCTTTGGCTTTTAAAGCCATTTGGAATATTGTCCCTTTCAGGGACTCCCACTGCATCTGGGGCCATTGCCAGTTGTCTTGACCTGGCCTCTTGCCGTTGGACTCCGATGACTCTGGAGGAGAAAGTGAGGCTGATGACCTTGCACAGCTCTGCCTCACTTAAATCCAATTCACTTGCAAGTCCATATATCACCCTCCCTATGTCATTTATCCTCTTTGAGACAGAAGGATTAACAACAACTTCAGCAACAAGGAGGGGCCTAGGAAGGACCCTCTCCAAAGAAGGGAGAGTCTCTGCAGTTTTTAGTGCTCCAGGTCTCTGCTGGGAAATTGGGATGAGGGGGCAAATTGAAACCCATGGATTATGCCCTAACTGGACTTCTGGGAAAACCTCTGCTTTTACCTCTATATCCTAAAATTTTTAGGAGATAGTTGGAATACCTTTTCAATGAGCTGAGGTAATGCAGGGAACATAGGCAAAGCCTCACTCTAAGGCTTATTGACAGAATATAACAGTGATTCAGGGAGCATGATCATTCATAGAAGCTAGGCACAAGATGTTTGTGAGTTCATTTCTGCCCTATCTCAGGAAAAGAAGCCATAAGCATTTGTGGTTAAGCTAGGGACTACCAGCTTGATCTAGGAAGCCATCTAGTTAGCCACCTGTATGTTAGAAAGCTATAAGGTTTCATAGTGGAAAAGACAAAAATGGCACCAGATGGCTCTCATCTAGAACGAGTATATCCCAGCCACCTTTGAGTATGCCTACCATATATAGGCCAGATAAACCTAAACACAGATGTTAATAGAATTCTTTTGGAGTCGGGGCTGGAACTCACGCAGAGCCAGAAGCTGCTCCAGCTGTCTCTATCTACTTATATCCTCTTTGATTAAAGGGGCCCAATCTAACGAGCCAGCATCAACTCCCTTTTGGTCCCTGCACTGGAACCTCACTCTTTGTCTGAAGGTGTTCCAAAATTCATCTAGGAGATTCCCAAGCTCTTGGGCTAGCTCTGGGAAGAAATGAGTTTCTTTGAAACTGTACTTCTTCACAGCTCTAGAGAAACCTGTACCTCCCTAGAAATTTTTAAGGGGGCAGGTATAAAAACGAAAATTTAAAATCTGGAGATAAAAAAAGGATACAGATTTTTCTATTTTTTTGAAAAGCATTTTTTATTAAAGCGGCTTTTAGAGCCTGCCTGAACGCACTCATCTCATCCTCTGCTTGGTTTTTATCAGAACTTACCAGTAATCACGGTCGTTTAGGTTCCTTAACTAGTGGCCGTGATTTCAGTGCTCAAATTTATGTGGCCAGGCCTGTTCCAAACATTTTTTTCATCTAGGGAATATAAGGGATCCCTCAGCTGTGTTCAGAATCAGGTTCGCATTTGAGTATTTGCATTGGGGCTGCCGTAAGCTAACTGGTTTATATTAACTAGATTCTTCTTGAGACTCTGTCATGGTACTGAACTCAGAACTGAGTGAGGCAGTGGGGTATAGCGAAAGCCTTATAAGATTTAGAATCTGAAAACTTGAGTACAGACTGTGGCTGAGATGCTGCTTGGCCCTGGATTCTGCTAACTGTATGGCCAAGAGCAATACACTTAACCTTCCTGGGTCTCAGTTACCTTATCTGCAAAATGAGGGGGTTGGACGAAGTGAGCTCTGGGATCTCTTTTAACTATCAACATATAGTCCTATATGATCTATCTGTTCCTTCAAACTTTGCCTAGATTCTGAGCCTTCTGTTTTGTTCCCAGTTTCTGGTAATCACCCTTACTCAGTCTCTAGATTGAGAAGTAGTAGATGGAGGACCAGTGTTTTGCCATAGAAAGGTCTTGGATTCAAGTGCTGTCCGTAAAATATACTAAGCTATGTAAACACAGCAATTTAAGCTCTCAGTGGCCCAGGGAATCTTTTTAATAGAAGGACCATCCAGGAGTCCCATACACTCTGGAAATGAATAGGTCCAGACCAAAAAACAAACTAAACTGTAGATTGTAGGCCTACAATCCTGACTAACATCTGACTTTCACAGTCCCAGCTTACATTTCACAAATTTTCCCCTATTGTCTCCCATGGCCCTTGTAAGGGTGCTGTGTGACTTGAGGGTTGGAGACCTCTAGTAAGGAGAATAGACTAATTTGTGGGACAGGTCATTCCACTGCTGGATTGTTCATGTGTGAAGGTTGTCTGACATCAAGCCTTGATGTCAGATCTTAACCACAATATATTCCTTCAAAGACTATGCCTAATTTATTTTGCATACATCTTGTTTGCATTTAGCTGTTTGAATGTTGTCTATGCTCTTGTGAGGATGTTCAGGGGGACTATTACCTCTGGTGTGAGGGCCTGCCAAGCCCTTTTCAGGGCTGCTCATCCACCTTTGGTGTCCACCTAGCACCAAATTCTCACCTGTGGCTCCAAGAAGCTGTAGAATTTGCAGCAGCTGCACCTCAGTAAAACCTTCTCAGAAGAAGGGCTAAACCAGGGTGAGGGTAACTGACTGGCTTCAAACCCAGCAGTCAGTTAGAGGGATATGAAGACTTCCCCTGGCTGAATGAGCAGATGAGAACAATCTGTTCAAACAGCCATGAAAGTGGCTGAAGCAGGTGCTGTGGAGCGCTTAGAGCTTGGTCAGATATTGAAGATGCCAAGGTCACCCACTGCATCCTGGGCCATTACTAGTTACCTGACTCTTGTCTTACCACTGGACTTGGACGACTCTGGAAGAGAGAGTGAGGCTGACAGCTTTGTGCAACTTTGCTTCACTTAAATCCAATCTTTCCACAAGTCATGACATCAGCCCGTGATTAAAGGCACTGGGCCTCTTTGAAAACAAAGGACGAACAACAATACTGTTAGACTGTGAACATCATGAGAGCAGAGACTAGTTTTTCATGGTTGGGTTTTTTCTGCCTTTCTTTATTTTTCCAGGGCTTAGAACAATGCCTGGCATATAGTAGTTGCTACTAGTAAATGCTAGTTGACTGATGGACTCTGGGGCCTAGCAGAACAAGTCCAATCTCTTGCCCACATAGGCAACCCTTCAAATATTTGAAGACACATATTACCCTCAAGCCTTCTCTTAACAGTTATTAAATCCCTAGTCTCTTCAAGTAATCCTTATATGATGTGAACTTGAGGCTCTTCATTATCCTGGCTGTATTCCTCTGAATGGTCTCCAATTTATCATAAATGGAATGCTCAGAAATGAATGTATTTCTCCAGATGTGGTCCAACTATGGCAGAGCACAGTAAGACTACTACTTCCCTATTCCTGGACACTCTTTCTTAATGTAAAGTGAGACCGCATTAGCTTTTTCTTTGGCTGATAAATCATACTGTTGACACATTTTAAGCCTAGAGTCTACTAAAACCCTGAGATTTTTTCTCAGATGAATTGCTATCTAGCAATACCTTAACCATCTTATATTTGTGAAACGGACATTTTTGAAACCTAACATGATTGAAATTTATTCTTACAAAATTTCATCTTGTTAGATTTGGCTCAGTAATCTAGCTTTTCAAGTTCTTTTTGGATCCTCACACTATCATTCAGTGTATTAGCTATCCTTCCAGCTTTTTTGATACTTACAAATCTGACAGGCTTAATGTATATGCCTTATTAAAGATGCTAATAAAAATAGAAAATAGTACAGGACCATGGATAGACCCCTAACGCAACACACTGGTAACTTTAGCTAAGAGTTGGAAGCATCTGTAGCATGAGATGGAAGTGTGAAGGGCACTGGATTTGGAGTCCAAAGACACAGTGGGTTCAAGACCTTGCTCTGCCTTGTAAAATAAAGGAGCTAGCCCAGGTCTATTCCTGTGCTGACATTCTAAGCTTTGAGAAACAGCTAACAATCAGGCCATATGCTATGGGATGCCACACTACTTTCTGCCTTATAAATTGTCACAGTTCTGGACTGAAATAAATACTCTGTGTAATCATATTGCAGAGACTTTTGCATGATTTTGTGTATCTAAACCTCTGCTCCAAATTATATACCTTATTTAGCTACAGGAAAGATGGCTGGCCATTGTCAACTTGTTTTCTGGCAAAGATAGTGTTTCTTGGAGTTCATGAGCATATTTCAAAATTTTGATCTTTAAAAAAAAACCCAAACAAACAAACAACAAAACAACCTCCTTAGAGGTCAGTTTAATTGAAGGCAAAAAGGGAGGAGAAAAAAAAATAGCTGCATAGCTCTCTGAATTCAGGGTAGAAATTCAGGCTAGCCATTAAAAAGAACCTATTTATCATAAGGAAGAGGCAGCCTGGGGCAGCCTTTGAAAACTGTAACTGTTATTGGCTCCTAAACCTTTTATTATTCAGAGAAGTGAAAGTGATTTTAAGACTTCCTGGTTTCTAGGTGTTTAGACAAGGCAGAGGACTCCACAGGTCAAGAAATAAAGTCACTCTTTTTTTTTTTTTTGTAAAGTTGTGACAAAAAATGATAGCATTTTAGATTACCTCTTCCTGTTTGTCCTCATTTTCATTATCCTTTTCTCCGAAGAAATGAGAGAAGGGACTAGGAAATATCCTAGGCATTTTCCAAGGGCCTGGAAAGACTCTAGAAGAAAAGACTCAGGACACAGTCCCAGATCTACCGATAAAAAGTTGAATAGCCATGTTTAGTCATTTAGTCTTCTTGGACCTCAGTGGGCCTAATTTATAAAATATTCTAGATCTCTAAATTTCTTTTTAGTTCTGAGGTTTTAAGCCTTTGGGCAATCAATTCATTGAACCAGCTTTAAAATCTGTTGGCAAAAGCATTTTTTTCTTAGATTATTGGTTCAATAAAATGAAAGACTTTACATGTTCACCTATATTACCAAGAATATTTCCAATTCCTGTGATTTTAATTTCATTGGAGTAAGGATGGTATTGTTGTTGTTTTATGGAAAAGGAATTTACCTGGTTTCTTATTAACATATGATGTTATCCTCCAGCCACACTTCTGTTGAAGTATCAGAAAACAAAACACATGAGAAAATTCATTTTGGTCATCTCCCTAAACTATCAATCAGGGCCGCTAAGTGGCGCAGTGAGTAGGGCACTAGCCCTGGAGTCAGGAAGACCTGAGTTCAAATGTAGCCACAGAAATTTGACACACTAGCCATGTGATCTTGGGCAAGTCACTCAACCCCAATTGCTTGCCTTCCCCCCTGCAAAAAAACCAAAACTATCGATCAATCTCAGTGGTTAAGCGTGAACTATATTCCAGGGTCTGAGCTAGGCACTAGGGAGTACAAAGCAAAAAGGAAAGAGTCCCTAGGCTCAAGGAGCTTACATTGAGGGAAACAACATGCATATAAGTTGAATATAAAATATATACAAAATAAATAGGAGTAATTTGGAGAAGCAGGTATTAGCAGCAGGGGTGGTGGTGGTGGTGGTCAGAGAAGGTCTCATGTAAGAGGTAATGCTGTAGCAGAACTTTGAAGGAGGAAGAAGTGAGGAGAGAGGGCACTTTGGGAGAGCCCATGCAAAAGCAGTGGGAGTAGGAGATGGGTTACACTATGTAAGGAAGAGCAAAGAGGCCAGATTGGCTGTAGCATCTAGTGGAGAGAAGAAAGGAAAGGAGGGGAGAGGAGAGGAAGAAAAAAAGGTTTTATTAAAACCTACTATCATGTGCCAAGCCCTGTGCTAAACATTGGGGATATAAAAAAATAGGCAGAAGAAAATATGCTCTCAAGGAGCTCGTGGTCTAACGGGAGGAGTTTGTAGTTTTAGACCTAGGAGCAAACCACCTGGTAGAAAACTGTTTTTAGGGAAACTTGTTCAGAGCTAAATAAAACAAAACAAAACAAAAAACCCTGCAAACCCAAACCTCTGACTTATAAATGAACTTTTCAGAGTATAACATATTTGCAAATTCCTATACTAGATACTTATGGCTTTATTTAAGAAGGCAAATTGTATTATGACTCTGTGGAAGGTATTTTTAGATGACATTATAATATTTAGTGGCAAGTTTGGGGCTTTGCTTGGATTTGGGGGTTTTGGTAAGGTAACCTTAATCATGTTTATCATTTATAGTCAAATTGATTTTCTCCTGGACAAGACAGCAATTGTTTGTTATATATGTGTGTATATGTATATGTGTATGTATATGTATATATATGCACATATACACATATGATTCTATTTTTAGTTGGTAAATTTTGTTTTGACACAGCAGATATTCCCCCTCAAACACTCAAGGCCCCTGTCTCCCAAAGTACTGTCTTCCAGGATGGGTAAGCAAACCCTAGGGATTACTTTTTAAAAAATAACATTGAACAAGTATTCACTTTCAATACAAAGTTTTGAAAGACTGATCACTGTATCAGTTGTCTAATCAGTGACTCACATCTTTTTGTTCTTGATTTGGGGGTATTAGAGTTGGTGCCTGAGGGCCTCTTATGGCTATTTCCTTTACTGCACCAAATGAAAATCAATTTCATTTGAGTATGACTTGAAAGTAGAACTGGCATCAAGCCCTTTCTTAATTGGAGAGCTGCACATGTGACTGTTGGCTGCGATTTGACTTTGCTTTGATTTCTGCAAAGAATTCCAAAATAAGATTGATTATTTGCAAAAGTATAAAAAAGGGCTAGTTTTAATTAGTCTATAACATGTGCATATTTTACATGCAGTAAAACCTCATTAATTTAGAATTGATGATATTTGATAGGCCCACTTAAAATTTTCCTTTGTGCTGTCAGTGGAGAGAGGGTTTGCCGAACCTTTTAATTATGAAAATACAAATTTTCAGGGGCAAAAAAAATTTTTGATTAACGGATAGTGATCTGGTCTTAGAGACTGGAAGACCTGCATGCCAGTCCTTTCTCTGACATCCAAGCTGTATCACTGTGAGGAAATCACTTAATCTCTCAGTGCCCTAGCCAAGTCACTAAGATAAGTTACAAAGCAGGTGATATCTTTTTTTAATTATTTATTTATTTATTTATTTTCATTTTATTCATTCATTCATCCATCCATTCCATTCATTCATTCATTCATTCATTTATTTTTAGTTTGCAACAAACGGTTCTACATAATTTTGAGTTCCAGATTTTCTTTCCTCACTCCCCCCCACCTCCTCAAGAAGGCATGGAATCCCATATAACTTCCATGTATAACTTGGCATTGAATTAATTTACACACTAGTCAAGTTGTGGAGAAGAATTATGACCAATGGAATGAATCATGAGAAAGAAGAAACAGAACCAAAAAAAAAAACCAAAAACAAAACACAACCCAACAACAAATACAAAAGAGAGAAAAAAAATAAAAAGGGGGGGCCGAGAAAAAGGCGAGCTTGAAGTGTGCCTCGATCTGCATTCATACTTCATAGTTCTTTCTCTGGATGTAGATAGCGCTCTCCATCGTGAGTCCCTTGGAAGCTGCCTCTGCATATTGTGTTGCTGAGAAGAGCAAAGTCTATCAGGGTTAGTCATCACAGAATCAATATATCTTTGGTTGTGTATAATGTTCTCCTGGCTCTGCTCCACTCACTCAGCATTATGTCATGTAGGTTCTTCCAGGTTTTTATGAAGTCCATATCATCCTCATTTCTTATAGCGCAATAGTATTCCATTACCTTCATATACCACAGCTTGTTCAGCCATTCCCCAATTGATGGGCATCCCTTTGATTTCCAATTCTTAGCTACCATGAAAAGAGCCGCTATAAAT